>CM034157.1:404834342-406034342 GCA_019776745.2 Taxus chinensis | reverse complement strand
GAGAATCAAGCAAACAAGAAGAAGCTCCTCAAAGCCCTCCTACTACTTCTGAGAAACAAGTGGTCGACCTGGTGTCTCCAGGTAAAGAAGAAGAAACAACAGAAGTTTCAACGGATACATCCACCCAGGATGTTATCACAGCTACAACTACTCGAGATACCCACCATTCCTTCTTCCACTCCTTCTCCTCCCTTGTCATTGAAGCATCTATTCCTATGGATGTGTCTTCTTCTCTCCCTTCCTCCCTTCCATCTCCCACCTCTTCCATCTTCTCCTCTCTCACGGATCTGTCACCCAGTGTTCCCTCCATCCAATTACAGATCCCTTCTGTTTCCATGTCCTTTTCTTCTCCTGTAGTAACTCCAGGCCCCACAAGTAGCAGTGTGTTGGACTCCTTGTCAATGCCACCACCAAGTGTTTCAACGTTCTTCCTTGAGGCCTCTTCAGTTTCTTCCCCTTTCACCCTCGTTTCTTCCTCTATTCCCTCTACTCCCTCTCCCATAAGTCCTAGCTGGATTTCTGACCATCTGGGTCAGCATAAGAGAAAGGTTCCCATCACACCCATGGACTTCTCCGTCATTCCAAAGAAGGGACCCAAGAAGCAGAAAGTGATAACTCACTTTTTTAAGAGCACTTCGGGGGAGAGAGTCATGGAGATTGCATACCCGGATCCCACCAAAGAAAAGAAGGATCTATCTCCCACAGACTTCACAGTGACTCAAGTCACAATGGGAACCTCATCTGAAAGCCTACAAGGAGAAGCCTTGTCTACAGTAGATGCCCTTTGCAAGAAGCTACAAGAAGCAAAAGAGGAGAAGAGAATACTTAAGGAACAAAACAAACATCTCCTCCAAGCATTGCAGAGAATGGGCAACGCTCCTCCTGTGACTGCCGCCAAACCCACTGAAGTTCTCAGTCAGGATAAAATAAATGAATATGCTAAGATTGGTGAACAAGGCCCGGTAGTATCATCCTGGATTGAGCGAATCCTCAGAGATAGTGAGGAAATGATTAAGAAATTCACGGTGCTCTACCAGGATATAGATCAAGCAAATAAGGAGCTACAAGTAGTAGCAGGTTCCCTCTCCGAGGAGTTAGATAACGCCAGGTTGCAACATGAAACATTCCAAGCAATGGCTAACTGCTCAGCTGACAACCTATTAAAGGTCGGTGTCATCGATCACCTGTGAGAACATAATAAAGCTCTCATTGCATTAGATTATCGGGTTGATCAAATGGAATATATCCTGGAGAGGATAGATAAAATCAAGGATGAAGCCCTGGATGCATGATACAACATGGAGCAGACAGTTACAAAGATGTCTCCAGGGATGCTCAGTGAATCATACACCTTGAGGGAAGAAGAATGATACATTTCAGCGCTTCAAAGCTATAGTCACTCAAGGTTTGGCACCAGAGGTCACTTTCGACCGAGAGTCAATCAATAACCTCTTGGCCTGTTGTGATTTCATTGGCTTCTTGATCGATGCATGCGAGGAGTTCGCCGGGTTACCTGACAAGCTCAAGAATGAAAAAGAAACTGCGAAGTCATTGGCGACCATTTCAAAGGTCCAGATCATAATCAACTTCAGGAAATGATCAGCAAGTTTATGGAATATCGAGCACAGTGTCATATCAACTCTCCTGATCAGAAGCAAGACACTCAGTTTAAGCAAAGAGATGATGAGGAGTAGTTTCTCCTCTTGTGTACGCTTTGATCATTTTTGTAAAAATATTTAAAAAGCATGTTGGCATTTATGATGACATCATCCATGTTGCATCATGGGATGTTGTCATCCAAAAACTTGCCCAAAGTCAACTTTTGACTTTTTAGATATTTTGTAAATATCTTGTAAGATATTTTGTAAATATTGATATTTTGTAAAGTGGTTGGTTTGTTTTTGTCTTCTTTCCTCTTCTCCTTCTATAAATATTGGAATACTTGTTGTATTCCGGGTGGACATTTTTTGTATGAAAAAAGAAGTGAGGAGAGAAAGACTTTGTGCTTTCTTGTATCAGAAGAAATATTAATACATATGCTCAGACTTTGTGCTCAATATATGTGTTATTTGCATCAGATCTTTCTTAAGTTAGATCTATGTTTTTATTCTGTTAGATTCATTCCTAATATTGTCATATGTTCATCAGTATTGCTTTATTTGTTTATGCAAGTAAGTTTGGATTTGTTTACTACCAGCCCAAAGCATAAACCTTCCGACCTTTCTGTCTTGGAATTCATTTATTTTCTTCCTTTAGATCTATCTTCCTTTGTTCCTTCCTTCCTACCTTTCTGTTTGTTGTTGGAACTACCTCTACTGGGATGAGATCCCAAACCCCCTGAAGTTAGAATAGTGTAGATTTGCATAGATTCCTGCTTGATAGATTAGCAATAAACCAGTTTCGCTTTGCTATCTCAAAGAGGGGCTATGCCCTGCACACTGTTGGCATGTTTCCCCATGACCTACCTAACCGACAATTTTTCACACCAACAATTTTTGGTGACTTTGATGGGGATCGAACTAAAGAAATAACGTTCTCCAAAAAACCCACATATTTTCACTACCAGTTTGCAAATCATTAACCACTTTGTTGAAAATTAAAATTTTTGCAGAAGTGATCAAAACTGAAAAATTTCCTTAAAAATGCAAATCCATAGATCTTCTCCAATACCAGATAGGAGCTTTTAGTTCTTGCTGAGTTTTTCTACAAAAACTTGTATATTTCAGTAGATCTGTTTTTTCCACCAGATTGAAAAATGACATTTTATGTTATTTTCAAAACCTTACAAAATTTATGTCAAATATCTGAAAATCAGCTTTCTAAATTGACCCACTTTTTATCCTTATTAATATTTGTCAGAAAACTGCAATCAGTTGTTGTTTAAAAAGGATAAAATTAAATATTAAAAAAGTACATGCTGCTGATTTTTGCCAGAAAAATCAGAAAATCAGCAAGTACAAACAAAAATATTGTTGTAAATCTGCTCTTAATTGTTACAGATCTGAACAGGCTACACTGGCGGGTGAACAATTTACTCGTAGCGGGAGAGCTCGTGGATAAGTTGATCCAATCTTTGATCTACTTTAAAGGCACAATTTCAATATCACTCCAACATGATTCGCATCACTAATCTCAACAGATCGATCAACAAGAAGTGTCTCACCTCCATGAAAGAGCTGGATTTCACAAGGTGCCTTGACATCGATTTGTAGTGTCTCTTTTGCTAAGTGGAACCACACTCCCTGTTCGTGTTCTTTTTCCCACTTTTCAAATGGCAGTTAATATGCCTGTACCATGGGGAAATGCCATGGGTCCTCTAGCACTGCCACATCTAGTACACCCCCTCCCTAGCGGAAATCGTAAGAATTTCCCAAAATTTGATGGGAGCGGAAATCAAAGCACAGATGCACATATAGTTGCGTTTATTATGTCATGCAGTATTCTGGATGTGACTCATGAAGACGTGTCGGTACGTCTCTTTCTTGAGACCTTGTAAGGGCCTGCATCAGAATGGTTCCAACATTTACCAGCCAGATCCATCACCAGTTGGGCCACATTATGGACTGCATTTGAAGACAGATACAAGCCTTCAGAAGACACATTCACATTATTGTCGTGAATCACTCACATGAAGAAGGAGGCCAATGAAACCATGCGTGATTTTATCACACGTTTCAATTCGCTGATCAACCATGTGCCACTTGCCATGATGCCAACATTAGAGAATCAAAAGTGTTTCTTCTTGAATGCCATGAGTTTGAAAGTAAGTTTCTTACTTTTACAGGAATAGATACCCACCTTGGTCCTTACCTAGGCTATGGCCATTCAGATAGAAGACAACCTTCTTATATCTAGTGAGTTAAGACGTGAGCCATAAAAATCAAAGGATTCAACTTCTTCTTAGGCTACCTCATCAGATCCAACATTCTAAAAGATGGCGAATGACTTTCTCTCATTAAAGAAGCAATTGGCTCAAACATCATCTACTACTCCGTATCGGGATATCCTATGGAGGAACTTCACTCCCAACAATGCCCCCCAAAGGCCACATTTACCTGCTTCTTCTCCAAGGTTAGCAATTGAAGCCCCTCCAGTTAATGCTTTGGTTGAAATCGAAGAAGATGATACAAATTACGAAGAACCTTTGTCGCAAGATGAATATGATCAAGATGTCGGTGAACCGATTGTGACTCTACTATCGGGTATATGGAATTTGAAGATGAGGAATCTGATGAAGAAGAGGGTACCCAAGGGTATGCGAGTGGACAATAATATGCAGTTTTCACTCACTCACAAGGAAAAGAAGCAAAGGTTGCTGCTGAAAAACTAAAAGGAAAAGGCTGTGGTAGCTCCACCACCAACGATCGCTAAAAGAGGTAATCCCCTTCCTACTCAACCTCCTGTTAAACCTCTTGTAAAGAAATCTTTTCCTCTTGTTTCTCCTCCAATTCAGCCTTCCTCCAATTCCATAAAGACCAGTAATCCTCCTCCACAAATGCATAACGAAGGACTCATTCCTTCATTAGTGCAACCCTTGGTCACATTTGATATAATCGATCACACCAAAAGGACCAAGATCCAAATGTCTGAGGTTGAGTACCTTCAGTCTAAACTAGAGCAGCTTGTAAGATTAAATAATTATATCCAAAGCCAGGCTGCCATCCTTCCTCCTGTTTCCCCAAAAGGAATTCTTCCCACACCTCCTACTTCTCACATAAACGTTGCCTCGACTTCCACATCAAGGAAAATTGAACCTTTTTACCTATCTCTCTTGATCAATGGTCATAAACTAAGTAACTATATAATTGATTCTGAGCTTCTGACAATGTTATGCCAGCAAAGGTCACCCATGCTTTGAGCCTCACAATTACCAAACCTTTTGGCAGATGCTACTCCATGGAAACCAAATAGGTACCACTGATTAGTCAGATCAAGGATGCGTAGTTTGCATTCGTAGCATTTCCTGAGAAAAGGGTGAAAATGACTATTCTCATAGCTGATATTTTAACAGCATATGGGATATTGCTAGGGAGGAGCTTTTGTAAAGAAGTTGGTGGGGAAATTCACATGGACTGGTCCAAGGCCAAGATTCCTGTCAAAGGAGTGATGCAGACGTTGGAACCAGAATCACAAAAGAAATATCTAGTCACCAACTCCGATGACCCTAAAGCTCAGATTCTTTTTGAATCATCAGGGATGGGGAACTACTTCTTGTCCACCGACTCAAATAGGATGGATGTTCTCATCCAAAAAAAGGATCTCAATAAAGTATGGACATTGCAGTTTGATGGCAGTTGTGCGACAAGTGGATGCGGTGTTGGGGCTGTTCTAATATCTCCTGAAGAGGATATTTTCCCTTTTTCTTTCAAGTTGTAGTTCTTCAATACAAATAACACTGCTGAGTATGAATCTTTGTTACTTGGCATGCAAGCTGCAAAAGAGAAAGGAATCCAGAATCTAAAAGTACAAGGTGATGCTGAGCTAATTGTCAATCAGGTAAAAGGGATATATCAAGTAAAGAATGACATAATCAAACACTACCATAATGTGGTATGGGTAGTATCGAGGATTTTGATGCTTTCTCAATAAAAGCAGTTCTGTGAACCCAAAATGACATGATTGATTCATTGGTTGTCTCAGCATCTCTCATGCTCCCTCACCTAGGGTTAAAAAATGGATACATATACCATTGAAGTAGTTTTCGCCCAAGTGTGCCAGATAATTCGTAGCGCCGGCAAGTGTTCAATGATGATAACCAACTTATCACTTTTTTGGAGAAATCTGAAAATTTCAACGAACTTCATTTCAATGGATCAACTTCTGTGTGTCGCGAATCCCTCATCGGTCGAGCACATGAATCTAAAAAAGAAACGGTGATACAACTCAAAGGAAACAAGATTCCAAAAGGTTTTGTTTCCTTAGAATGATTATTTGATAATCATGACCATTTTGTAAAGAAAAAGTGACAAGATGATCCTTCCTCTTTTCCGGAAAATGAATCCGCCAATCTGGGTACTGCGGAACATCCTCGTTCTGTAAACATTGGGAAGTGTTGTATGCCCAAGGAAAAGTGAAAATTTGTTAAGTTACTGAAAAGGTACATGGATGTGTTAGCATGGTATTATGATGATCTAAAGTCCTTTAAGCAAAAGGACATTCAACACGACATTCCGCTTCAATATGGTGTTAAGCCTTTTCATAAAAAACAAAGGCACTACAACCCCAAAATCTCAGGTACCATCTAGGCTGAATTTTAGAAGATGTTGGACGCAAGAATTATTTTTACAATTCATCATAGTACCTGGGTTACAAATATTGTGCCTGTACGGAAGAAGAATGGTGAGATACGCATATGTGTGGACTTTCACAACTTGAACCAATCATCCTTAAAGGATAACTATCCACTGCCGATAATGGATCAAGTGCTACAGGCAGTAACCAGTTCAGAAATGCTATCTATGTTGGACAATTTTTTGGGTTACAATTAAAATCAAATCACGCCTGAAGATCAATTCAAAACAACGTTCACCACTCCTTGGGGTACCTTCACCTACAGTCGAATGTTGTTTGGTTTGATCAACGCCGGTGTCACTTTCCAATGGGAAATGGACTTTGCATTCAAAGGTATGATGGGAAAATCCTAAACCATTAACCTTGAACATTGAACCTTAAACCCTAAACCCTAAACCTTAAACCCTAAAATATGATCCCTAAACCCTAAATCCTAAACATCAAACTCTGATCCTAAGAACCTAAATCCTAAATGCTAAACACTAAATTCTTAACCCTAAACCCTTAGCCCAAAACCCTCAACCCTAAACCCTTAATCCTAAGCCCTAAAACCTAAACCATGAACCCTAAAACCTAAAATCTAAACCCTAAAAAATGAGACCTAAAACCTAAACCCTAAACCCTAAACCTTAAACCCTAAATCCTAAACATTAAACACTAAACCCTAAACTATGAAACCTAAACCTTGAACCCTAAGTGCTAAACCCTAAACCTTAAATCCTAAATGCTCAACCCTTAACCTTGATTCGTAAATCCTAAAATCTAAACCCCAAACCATTAAACCTAAATTGTGAACTCAAAACATTAGCCCTAAACCCTAAATCTTGAAACCTAAACCATGAGCCCTAAACACTAAACGCTAAACCCTAAACCTTAAACCTTAAGCCCTAAACCATAAACCATAAATCATAAACCTTGTCCCAAAGGAAATTTCTAATAATATAATTCAGTGTGTTTTAGTGTGTTGGGAATATTATTTGAGGTAATTGATCAATGCATTTATTTTTTATTAGAAACTACTTCTTTTGGAGGCCTAAAAAGGCCATTTTTAGCCATTCTGTAGCTAATTGAACACCCTTCAATTTTTTTTAGAGAAAATATAAAGCATATAAGGGTGATTTCAGAGAGAATTGAAGATGTCTAAGTAAATTTAGTAAGGTTTAGGAAATAAAATCTCTTTTAGGAGAAATCTTTTTAAGATCGGGTTTTCAGGTGTAGGGGATGAAACCTAAAATGGTAAAACCTAATTTTTCTGGATGATTCAAGGAGTTTTGGAAAGACTTTGGATGAAAAAAAAGGAATTGTACGGATATTAGAATAATATATAAGGTATAATAATCAAAATTCATTCAAGGATTAAATATTTTTTAGGTATTGCAAAACTCTTCAGTTGCCCTTCTGAGTTTAAAATGAAATAGTACCTAAATTTTGAGTTGCAGGAAGAATTAGATATTTAGAATAGTTTCATTGATCATAAAATGTGATGTGTATTTTTTCATTGAAATATGGAGGTCAAGAACATTTAACTCATACTTAAATATAATTCAAGGATTCATCCCCTATCCGGAGGTGGAAACCCATTTCCATAAAGAGAAAAAAGAGAAAAAAAGTGTCCATGTACTATAAGCATGCTTACACCCAGGTTTCATCTTGGTAAAAAAATTGAATTGTGAAGGATTTCATCATATTCAAAGGTGAAATTTGGAGCTCAAGGAGTGACTTGATGATCATCATATCATTTTTGTGTCATTGTACCAAATCTCTCCAAAGAACAAGCTAAAATGAGCTAGTCATGTCATCGAGGTATCCTAGACAATCATGTGTGAAGTATTAAGTCATCGTATATCCCCATGAGATGAATATATGTGAAGAAACATATGAGAATATTGAATTTTATTCCATGAAAGGATGATTTTAGATTCATGAAAGGTGAAGGGATGGTATTTATATGGAGTACCATGTTTCTAAGAATAAGCAATCATCTGAGTTCACTTGATGTAATTCACTTGGTACTATTCGTAAATAATTATTCAAGACCTAGTAGTGTGATCAAACATTAAGGATGAGACACACTAAAATCACCTCATTTTTTCCATAGAACAAGAATCCCATTAATGGAGCAATCCTCTATCTAGAAAGTGAGGATCTCATTTTAGTAAGAAGTAGACAAACATCATAGAGTTGATTCGTGGTCACTAAAGTGAATTATGGACAAAATTTTAAAATTGGTATTAATTCAAGCAGTGGTAGTGCCAAAATCCAATCTGGAAGGTTAAAAAACCTATAAAATTTCTATATGGTTTCCCAAAACAAAGACCGATTACAATATATATGGCTTGAAAGTTTTAGGTCACTGCTGAAATCCTAAAAATGAATAAGTACTAACCAAATTAGATTTTGAAAAACTCTCTTCTAGATAATAATTGCCAAAGCTACAAGACCACTTCCATCAGGTGCAGAGTGACTCTCACATCTTATATTTACTGAAATAAATTTAAAGTATAATAAATAATAAAAGTATAAAGAAATAATAAAATAAATATTATACTTAATACGCGTTTTAGGTTCATGAATTTATGGGCCTATGAAAACATAATGTGATCGTGTTGTTGCAAAACGTGATCATGTTTCATTCATTTTCAGGTTTTTGTCCACTGTTTGGCCCCCCAACTTGATGTACTTACCCACATGAATTAGTTTTTGACTAGTCCTACAAGCCTCATGAGAAGTAGATATTAGGATTTAGCAAACCCTATTTACATACCTTCACAAAAACTACATTTGGGCCCATGACGGACCCTAACTCACCCCCTTCATCAAATTACCCTATCAACATGGATGATTCCATTTCCATCCCATCTTAATTTCTTTAGTAAAGATGGTTATCTTAGAACCAATTACTTATCAGACTAACAACGACACTAAGACCATTTTTCTAGTATTTCCTGAAATGGTAGAGGAGGATTCCCCTACCATCGACATTCTTCAATTCCCTGATGATCAATCCATGTTATCTTATATAGTGGAAGAGGATCATTACCTTTAAAATAATTTTCTTCTAGAAAAATATATGATCCTTAACAAATCTACTATCGACGTTAACATAGGGACTTCACAAGACCCTAACATCGTTAAGGTTGGCCAATCCTTAGATTAGTAATAATTTAAGGACTTTACCACTTTCCTTTCAAAACACAATCAGGCCTTTACATGGTCATTAAGTGACATGGCAAGTATTGACCCTAACATCATTGTTCATAACAACATCACAATCCTTAATGCTAAAAATGTTAAACAAAAACTACGTAGGATGAACCCTCACGTAGGCCTCCTCAACAAAGAATAATTAAAACATCTCATTTCTGCTAACTTCACATTACCCATCGACTATCCACAATGGTTGTCTAATATCATACCTGTGACCAAATCCTATATAAAATTATGCATCTGCATAGACTTATGAGATCTCAATCTCTCATGTCATAAAGATAAATTCCCTCTCCTAAACATTGAATAGCTCATTAACCTCACTACGGGAAATAAAATGGTTTCACTTATGGATGGAATCTTTGGTTACAATTAAAGACATCAAAAACATCAACCAACATAAAACATACTTCATTACTCCTGAGGGGGACTTTCTGTTACCATCGTATGATCTTCGGACTTAAAATGTAGGGGGAACCTATCAATGTGCTATAACATATATCTTCCATGATTTCATTCATAAACCTATGGAAAACTACATGGATGACCTCTTGGGAAAATGTAAACAACACAGAAACCATCTCACTATCCTTGACATCATGTTTACTTGTCTTATCTACTACTTCTTGTGCCTTTACCTTTCTAAGTCCGTATTCAGTGTTCTCACCGATAAAATTTTTGGGTTCATCATTTCTATTAGGTGCATTGAAGTAGATCCCACCAAAATCAAATACATTATCAAAATACCTCCCCCTAATAATATCAAACAATTTTTTATTCTTCAAGTTAGACTTTAATCAATCTACTATTTCATTTCAAAAAATTCAGATCATTTTAAAACTTTTGAAATTGTCCTTCGTAAGGATGTCCATATTAAATGCGATGAAAACTATCAAAAATCCTTTGAAGACCTCAAGAAATACCTTCTATCACCACCCATGCTTACAGATCCACATGAGGGGGATTCATTCTACCTATACATATCCATTATTGACCATGCCCTAGGTATTATGCTAACACATCAAGATGAGAAAGTAGAGAGTAAGATGTCTACTACATAAGCTGCACACTCCATGATTATGAAACATGTTACACCGAAAAATAAAAGTTATGTTGTTTATTGTACTTCAAAACTTCCAAACTTTGCCACTAGATACTTAATCATAAAACATACCTTGTCACCATTTTTAATCCTCTCAAATCTATGCATTCTAAACCATAGTACAGTCATTGTATTACTCAATGGATCATTCTCACGACTGATTTTGATCAAGAATTCATATCAAAAAAATCCATCAAGGGGCAAGCCATTTTTGATTGTTTCACAAAAGCCCCCATTTCTAAAAATCAACTATCTCACGAGTAATTTACCAACAAATGCATTAACACATTCAATCAAGAATATAATCCTATAAGAATGACACTTTTATTCAATAGATCTAAGTACAGCCAAGGGGAGGTGTCGGTATCATAATCATACCTCCCTAGGGGTCTCCTATTCCTCTATCCTTTATAATCAACCTAGAATGCATAATGATGTAGTGGAATATGAAGCTGTCATATTGGGTCTCTCAAGGAGGAAGGAAGGAAGAAGACCTGGAGGGAATCTGTGTGCATTAAGGAGTTGTACTCAACTATGGAATGGTTTAACTTCGAGATTCAAATAAGAACTCAACCATGGAGACAATGTGCATGTAAAAAGATAAAAAGGGCTAAAAAATCCATGCTGAGAGATCATGTAGGAAAGGTGTAAATATAGGGGAGTGATGAGTAACTCCCATGTAGAAATAATGATGCCTACATGATGGAGAAGAGGAGTTACTTTCCTAAATAGGAATACAACTCCTATGATGCATAGTTACACATATGACATATTCCATGATAGAATCTTTCATAAATAATATGACACCTAAGATCCATGCTCCCACCTAAGTGAGATGAATCACCTGGTGAGGTGACAATACACCTAATAAATAAATAAAAGGAAAAGAAAATTCCACTCACACCAACGCTCCCCCTTCATTGCAACTTAGGATGAGGAAAGGAAAGTCAACAAAATAGATAGAGAATGAGAAACGGGTCCTTGAAAGTAAGCCTAATGACGTATCCATATACATGAAACTATTGAAAAGTGGAGTAAAAAGAGAAACCCATTGGGAAAATACCCCCCCCCCCCCCCCCCCCCCCAAATAGAGACAAACTCACTCAAGAAGAATACAGATGAATGAGAAGAAATGGATCTCGACAACATAAACTTATAAGGTACCCAAATATAATCATACTCCAAAGTAGAGAGAGAAAGAAGAGAGAATAAGAAGGTCCTCCAAGAAGTGTGTCGATGATGTGTTCCTCTGCACCAAGACTGAAGAGAATCCACCTGCACCGAATAATTTTCTTTCCCTAGGATGGACATAAAAGGAGCACTGGAAGTTAGCCCACTCCATGAATGAAGAAAAAGTTGATATTACTCTGAAATATGACTCTCATCTTCGATTGGAAGGTGACATAGGTTTGGTAAGAGAGTGCACATGAGACAAAGTTAATGCCATGACAATGTGCATGTCATAGAGAGAAGAAGGTGGGGGCCCATTGAATCTCAAAAAGGTATATCATGAAGAATCTCTAAAATGGTGGAAGTGATAAGTGTCCCTAGCTAAGCACTCTCAATGCAAGAGATAGATAGGTCCTCCAAGATGTCTGATGTCTCAAACGAGGCATGCAATGCAACATATGATGTAGGAGGAGAAGACTTCTACAAAGAGCTGTTGTAAGGCAAAGGTGAAGCAACATGGCATTGAATGGAAGCAACAAGTGTAGGGAGAGTGTCATCAAATGAGAAATCAAGATGTGAGGAAGCACAAGGGAAAATGGTCCAAGAGAGTGGAAGCAGTGTAATAACCGTCCAAGAGAGTGAAAATTTATAAAGTAGTACGTTTACAAAAATGACAATCCCATAATGTACTGTGTGAAAAATCACACAACTTTGACTACAAAAGTGCTCAAAACCGAGCAACTGGTCAAAAGTTATAGCTTAAAAATTATTCCCGCAACTGATGGAAAAATCCATTAAGCCTTGCAAATGGAGCAAAAAATTTCTTGAAGCACATGAAAAGGGGGTCATATGTTTACTCACTGGAAATTAAATAAAATTTTATATAGCTTTGTTTTCCTTGCAAGGGGGGATTAGCCTCCTGCCAACCCCTTTCCTCGCCCTCCGTCTTCGATGCTCGTAGGAGGGGTATAATTAACAAGCAAAAGAGAACCCAAAAATATTAAGAATGTCAAGAAGGAATGTTAAAAAGGGATGCTGAGCGAGTTGGGCCAAGTCATCGAGATAATGCAAGAGATCAGATTTAACATGTTCGAGTAGAGGTTGAATGCCCACTGAGTTGAGGTGTTGCTGAACTACGTCGGGCTGTGCTGCAGGGCTATAGAGTTAAGAAATTCCATTGAGCCAACGTTGAAGTGGATGGGCCCTATGCAGAGCTATGAAAATTGCCACGACGAGCTGCTCGAGATGGAATGAATGCTAAGTTTCCATTTTCTAAGTGTCGAGGGGGCTAAGGCGTGTAGAGGGAACTCACCAAGTTGTATGATGGATTTCCTAAGTTGGGTCTTGGAGTAAGCCAGGTTTGCTTTGTAAAAATTGCTGAGTTGTGCTTACGCAAGCTCGCCGAGTTAATGGTCGGTGTGACCTTCGATGAAGCCACGTGTGGAGTGTTGAATGGGTACTGAGATGGGCCAATACAAATGCTAAAGGGAAGAAGTCTATGTGTTGGGAGGAGGTGTAACTGTTCTGTGGTAGACGAAGCTGGAATTCCACACATGTCTTAAGCCGTAACGTCCAGATCCACGAAACAAATGAGCTGTTGAACGTGGCAGCGTGTTCAAGATGGTGAAACGGCCATGGTTTGGGCTTAGAAGTCGATAAAGAGATGGTCATTCAGAGATCCCAAAGCCTGGAAGAGATTCCCCAAGTAACTGAGCGATGCACACGGTAAACATAATGCAAAACATAGAGGTGGAGATGCACGCAACACCAAGAGGTGATCTAGTGAGGAAGGAACGCAAGATCCGATCACTACGAATGAATGCATGCGTATGTTAGAATAAACAACCTAAGATAATGAACACGACACAGACTACATAGAAAAATTCTAGCCAGCAGCTACGCTTCACTCATCTGGCACCTATGCATGTGGGTGCTTTTTCCCATGTCGCCATGTTGATGCATAGCCCCATGCTTGCTGGAAAGGAGGCCACTGTCATAAATAGAGCGAGGTGATGCACAATGGGACGCTTTGACATGAAGGGTATGTAGGTAGTTGTTTGGACATTTTAGTTGAGCTAGAAATTTTGAATTATAGAATTAAGTGTCCTCTCCTCCCCCGTGCCATTATCGCTTTGCCAATCTATGAGCCACACCTCTGACTCATTTGTTATAGTTAGCCAAACAATCACCGATTAACATGGAAATCATCATTGCTCACTTTTGGAAATCATGGGTTTCTCCTAGTTTCTTGCCATATCTGCATTTAGGGGTAAAAATGTAAGTTTCTCTTTCCATTTTACACATTCATTTTCTCTCACTGGTATTCTTTTTTCACTTGTTTGAGCCAAAGGAACGGGGGCCGCAGAGGAGGACGCCACAATGGTCACCATTAGTGTAAGTACCATATATCCCACCTGTATGTTGTGCCCATTTTCTATTGGAATTTGTTTGTTTAGTTTTACCAGATACCCACAATTAATGGTTGTTCTTTCCTATTTGGGGGTCGAACAGTCCATTTCAAAAGGGAACACGCAGAGGAAGGAGACACCAAAGAGTCAGATATGCCACATAGGTAGAGATTCAACACTACTACGCGGGGGCATATTTTGAGATGATTGTTAGAGACAAAACATTAAATTTGTCTCTAATTTTATATTCGTCTCTAACTTTGTTTTATTTAATTTAATAATAAATTGACTTTTAACGCAATTTGGGGGAAATAGAGGGTAAAGGTAAAAACATTCATTTTTGGGGCTTCGATTGAGAGATGGGAAAAGCTGTAAAACATGGCGTTCCTTCATGAATATGTTGGGCAATATGGTATTCAACACTGACCTATTGGATCCACACAATCCTTCTTTGTGGGGTTCAAAGGCACCATCAGGAAAATGATCCTCAAGGCCTACGACGTCAAATGACCAAATATTCGAAGGAGTGGTTGTGGGTCAGATTTCGAGTTTAGTGCAAGATTCTACAAGTTTGATGGTGGTGTGGTCTCGACCAACAAGATATTTTTTAATCGACAAATTTAGGCCCATGATGCCCTTGGATAAGCTGCAGGGTCTGCCCATCGACTTGGAAGAAGACGAGGCCCATGGTTATTTTTCTACACCCTAAGCGAGGGTTACATGGAGGATTAGGAAAGAAGAGGAAGAGACCAGGTGATTTCAACGGACAAGTCTCTTCATAGATGAATAAAGACTCATGTTGACATTCTTTGTTTCAAAGGCTTTAATTTTTTTAGTTCTGGTACGGTATGGATAAATATTCATGTTTTGTATTGAAATCCATTATTTTGTTTTCATAGATGAATTTGGATTGTTTTCTATATCATATAATGTGGGTATAATGTTTTTGGTGTTCACAGGATCGCCAAGATGTTTGGACACCACCACCAGCATGATCAGCAACAGCCAACTCAAACCCCTTATGAAGATGGTCCTTATCCTCAAGCTCATGTGAAAGAGGACACTCTGAAGATCTAATGTAAAGCCAATCCTATCTACCATCTAGCCAACATTAATGGCCATGTTGCCATGACACCTACTAATGAGTCTAAACCAAATTAGGTTGGTTTTATAACATCACATAATGAAGCTTGAGGGTTGTGTCTTTTATAGGGTAATGTAATATTTTTGAGTATGATTTCACAGCAATGGATTGTGAACTTTTGATTATATGATAGTGTTTTTTTGAGGTGTGTTTGGCTGTGGGTGTTATAGTGATAGTGCTTTTCTGGGCTTATTGCTAGGGTTTATTAGTAATCAGTTATGGGTAGTTGACATTATCCATTAGTAGGCCTTGGGAGGTTGACATTATCCATTAAACGGTCATGGGTATTTGACATTAGTTTGTAGGTGTATGGGGGATTCCATTTCCATGGTGTCTGATTGGATTATATGCATGGCTTTTACAACAATATATTATGGACACTTCATGCAGTGTGAAGGTTCAAGATGAAGCAGGATTCCCTACTCTTTCCCTGATCCATACGGGTACAGTGCCCAGCTTTGAGGTATGGGCTTGCAGAAAGTGAAAAGGTTAGTGGTTCTTTTAATATCCTTGTTTAGCATCCTATTGAGAACTATTAATAGGCTTTTGAGGCATGAGATTGAATTTTTTCATACCGAATGGTGCAGATAACTGTGCGTCAATAACATTCCGATGATTTGAACAAGGCTGTTCTTTTCACCCAGAGTGCCGATGTGGGTAAAGGGTATCAATGCATTAGGCCTGTGAATAACATTCACCTCAATCTAGATATCGTAGTTGAAGGTGACAAACATCATCCTAGCTTGTTTGAAGGTATGATGTTGTGTAGCATGGCCATGCCTGTGTGTTTTTGTCTGTTTGAGGTCTGTATTGTTGGAGGTCGTGTGTTGTTTTAAATATTTTCTTTGTAGCTTTTGTAGGAGAATAGCGTCGGGAGCCGTACAATGGAGCAGCTCGGTCGAAACCAGTCTCAAGATAAGGTATTGTCAAAAATTCCCCCTAAATTTGCGAAGAGGATTAGGCTATTTTTTATTTGTATTTCATAGCTGAGGGTTTCAAAATTTCTTCTCAGATTTATCGTTTACATATGTTTAGACAATATTTAATGCTAGAATTTGGTGCACATAGTTAATAATGTTCTGCGCATGTTTTCTCTTATTCTTTGCTTCTATTACAGGTTTTAATTTTGTGGGTATATGTTATCTTTTATTTTTTGTTCATTTTGATATCTTTATTGATCTGGGTTGTTTGTTTTAATTTCTCCTCTAGATCTATGGAATAATGCTGAGAGCCGTACAGTAGAGTAGGTTAGTTCAGATCTAAAGCTTAGTGTTAGAATTAACAATCAGTTGAATGAGTTAATATGGTAAATGTTTGAATATTTCCGCTCTCTGTTTTACTAATATATGCGCAGGGAAAATGGTGTTATTATAGGGCTAAATTGTGCAATGTACAGTTTAGATTCTTCTTAATTTTTTATTATATTAGGGTTTAGATTTATTTGTACATACTCAGGGTTATCAAATATAATTTATTATTGTGACAGTCAATTGTTCTGTTCCAGGGTTTAGTGTAACATTGATGGTGAATCTTTACTCATGTACAGGTATGACTCATGCTTGTATGCTAGACATTGGGTTTAAAGGGAATTTCCTATCTCTTGGTTAGGCTTATGCACTCGACACAGTTCATGGGTTGGGTATTGAATTTTTAGTTGAATCGGTTGTTATAGGTTTATTTCATGGTTTAAAGGTAAATATTGTCCAGGTTAGTATTTTGTGGCTCCCTAAGGCCAACCGTTTTTGCAGTTTGATTCATTTTTTGTAAGAGGATCTGCTGTAGTTATATTTATGTTTGTGATATTAGTTTTATATGTGTTCTCTGCTGCTGTTTGTAGAACTTAGTATACATGTATAGATTCTTCTATTAACTATTGAGTTTAATGCATTACCTGGAATTACTATTAATAAGAGTAAAGCTGAATTCTATAAAAGAATTTGCAGCAAGTATTTGGTTATTGATGATTTTACTCATTTATCACTATAGTTAATTTACATTAAGGACAGGGTATCCATCTATTAGTTTATTTGAAGAAACGATGTGCAAATCTGCATCCAGCTGTTATTTAATTTGAAGAAATAATGTGCAGATTTGTTGTTTTTCTGTTAGCTGTTTTTATATTGACCTTGAAACAAATGTGACCAAGTTACAGTGATTTGTAGCCAAGTTACAGGCGATCTTCATGGATGCAGGTTTGTAAACATCATTTAGTGTTTAAATAGTTGTTTATAGTCGTCAACACAGAGTTCCAATGTTGTCTGTACAGCTTGTGATCGTTACTGCTATTTGGGGTTCGTTTCATGTCTGTGTTGTGATGGTTTGATGTCTGTCGAGCATGGCCATGCCTATGTTTTTTACTCATTTTTTTTTGTCTGTTACTCTGTTTCATGTATTTATTGTTCTGTTTTGATTTTTTTCCCTCTTTTATGTTATGGAATTAAGTCATTCTAAGAGCCTGAAGAAAAACGCTGGGAACATAATAGTAGACCAGGTGAGTTCAGATATAAATGACAACGTTAGAATTTCTACTCATTTTTGCAGAGTTGGGATTAGGCCTTTTGCTGGACGTGAGCCTTGTATATGTTAATATGCTAAATATTTGAATATCCGTTGCATATCTAAATTTTTGAATATTGGCGGACCCTGTTTTACTGGCAAATGTTGTTATTGGCAGGGCTAAATTATGCAAAGTTTAGATGCTTAGATTCACTTTTACTTCCTCGAGGTTGTCAAATTTAGTCATTTGTTCTGTTCCAGGCCTTAGTTAAACATTGATGGTGAATCCTTATTCATGTACAGGTATCATACTCTTAGTTAGGCTTATGTAGTCGACACAGTTCTTGGTTTGGGCATTGAAATTTTAGTCACGGGTTTCTCTAGATCGTGCACTTAGTAAATATTGTCAAGCTTTACCTTTTATCGAGCACTAATTGGTTAGATTTAAATTTGGTAAGAGGATCTGATGGAGTTATATCTTTCTGTTCGTGGTATTGGTTTTAAATGTGTCCTCAGATGTTGTTTCTTGACCCTAGTATAAGACTACAGTAATTATGGCTACCTTTCTATTATTTAACTGGTATACATATAGGGATTCTCGCAGTAATTATGGCATCTTTCTATTATATAACTGGTATACAACGAGTTTTTTGTTATAGCCTCTGTGAAGGGGCAGAGATTGTATTGTCCAAATTTAATATATGTTCCACTTATACTCATGCCCCATGCTCTAAGTTTAGTATGAAAAGTGATAAATTGGATCTGAAAACTGGCCCATTATGGTACCTTATTTTGGATGTGAAAACTTGAACTTATAGCAAGGGACCCCTGTTTCTTATTTTCTAAAAAAGTTATCTATGTTGCACTTACACTCATGCCTCATGCTCTGAGTTTAGTTTTTTATTTTATGTTGCCAATCTCCATGACAATGTATATATATGATTTCTTTGATTGTTTCTGATTATCTTCGTGTTTGTGCAAAAAAGGACGCCTTGCAATGACTTGTGTAATTTTCTGGCAAATATTTCTGCTGCTGGCTCTTTGTGGGTAAGTGATCAAACTTGAAACTCTGTTATTTGATTAGTAATTTATTTTACATATGGGGCTGCAATTTGATTACTTGCCATTGAAAATAACGGAGTTAAAGTGATTTGCAGGATTTTTCTGATATGTAAAGACACCCAGTTGATTAAAATATATTAAGAATTATCTTGTGGGTACATTTTGTTCATAATCTTTGAGATTGAAAAATTGTAGAGATTTTAAGCGCTAGAAATTTTTTCTTAACATAAACCCAATGGAGCTCCAAAATGTAGTTGATGGAAGCATTCACTATTCCTTGACAAGATTACTGCACTTGCAGAGCCTGAAAGAATATTAATCTTGTTGAAAAAATATTAATATTAAAGTGGGATTCGGTTCATCTGTGTTTTCGATAATCATTTCCTGCTGAAGTGCATTTACATTAATTGCATTTTCCATAAGCAACCAGTCCAATATTAAAATGTTTGTTCTGTTATAACTGAAGATTTTATGTTTTCCCTTTTTGGATTTTCCCATTCTTTTTCTGGGATGAAATGTGGTACTTTGTTAATGATATTTTTGAGAGGATTTAAATATGAAATTGATCATTACACGGTTGAGAAAATCATAGAAAATCATCTCATGGGTGATCTTGGAGGACATTTGGGGATTATTATACAAAAGAATGATCTTAGAGGGGATTGCGTGGATGCATTTCTATGAGATTTACTTTATTGGTGTTCTTGACTTACTGACAGACAACATTCTTCCCTTTGTTTGGATTCTCTTTTTCGTATTGAATTTTGTATAAATTTCCCAAGATGTCTTTTAGCTCTTCATTTTGATACTGAGTATGTAGAAAACTGTCTTTGTTTCCAAAATTAGTTCTGATTAAATTTCCTAGACTGTAGAATTCATAATTGGGAACTGGAAAACTAAAATTCAATTTCATAGAAAACAATTTTATGCTTATAATGGAAATTCATTCCTCTTGTTAGTCTTAAAGAATTGCAGAGAGAAGAAAACACACTTCATATTTTCCTCTAGCTTATAATCAAGGGGCTTCATCTCATTCATAGTATTGTATTATAATATGAACCTAAAGGTTATCTCTTCTGCTCAGTGGTAGTGTTGCTCTTCAGGTTATATTAGTATGTGAAAATGTTATTTTCATCAACTATCATTCGAGCAGAAAATACATTTCATATTTTCCTCACATTTATAGTCAAGTTCCTTCATCTCCTTTGTGTTGTTATATTAGTCTACAGCTTCCCTTCTGCTTAGTGGTAGAGTTGCTCTTCAGGATATATTAGTATCTGAAAACGTTGTTTTCATTAACTATTGTTGGAGTGGAAAATACATTTCATACTTTCCTCTAGTTTATAATCAAGTACCTTCATCTCCTTTATGTGATTGCGTTATAATATTAGTCTAGAGCTTCTATTCTATTCAGTTGTTTTCATTAACCATCATTGGATTGGAAATGGTCTTGATATCCCCATTAACTTTGTGTAGAGGCTGTTAACTACTTGTCTTTGGTTGTTAATCTCTGCATGGAGATAGGAAGACTGTTGATGGCTGAAAAACACTACAAGGTAATTCAATTTTTGAAATTGGTGTAGGATGACCTATTCTTTGACTTTGAAGGTTGTCCATGTTTGATTTTGAACTAGTGGAAGGATTTCCTTTCTGCTACAATAATATGCTTGATATGATGTGTGACATGTTGTGTAGACTACAATTTCTTGGCCCAATGTATATAGGTCTTCAATGCAAAATTTGTATGATCTATTTGTCAATATATTTTCATTGATCAAGTTCCGAGTACATATACCTATTTCTTCTAAACAAAGCCCTTCAATAAAATTCAAAATATTTTCTTCCACAGGAGATTGGTGAAATATATGAAGCAGAAGAAAATTTGCAATTGGCTCTAGATTATTTTGAGCGAGCTGCAGAGCTCTATCAAGGTGAAGAAGTTACTAGTACAGCTAACCAGTGCCAACTTAAAATTGCACAGTTTGCAGCCCAGCTTGAGAAGTAAGTTAAATATGAAAGCAAAGATTTTTAACATAATTTTCGGATCAAATCTCACCAATTATTGGATCAAATCTCAGCAAAGATATCCTTTATCATTTGAATTCGTTCTGCAAAGCTCAGCCACCGATTGGTCCATGTATTCCCCAATGCAATGCCACCTAAATAATTAATTTCATCATGAAGTAATTCCATGCGGAGAATAGATAATGGAAGCATTATAGAATTAATAATTGAGTAATACCTGTGTAGGAGTTTTGTCATGCTTCGTGGCAATGTCTTTAATTAGAGGATTATCCAACGTATGGCCAATGCCCCACGAATTCCCTGAACCTCCTAATAGCACCCAGGCAGACACATGAAAATTCACACTGTTGCAATATCCTCTCAATTTCTCCTGCTGCCAAATAGGATGCATCTCTACCTGCTCTAGATAAACTCAATAACTTTTATACCCAGAATTCTTGAAATAGGGAGAGGGATAAATATAAAAGGAAAAAAATGTTCATAGTTGGATTTCAAAGAACAACTTTTATGAAGCCAAGCTAATGAGGCTGGACACCTGATTTACGGTGGGAGGAATTTTTTAATAGGTAAGAAGGTCTTCAATCTTTTTAGAGGAAAAATTAATGACTCCGATTTCTCTAGTGAGACCAAGTTGAACACAATCCTCCATTTCTCTCCAAACACCTTGGGTGTCCATTGCAACTGCATCATGTGGTGTTAGATTAGTAAACGTGACACCTTTCTTAACGGCTACAGGCCAATGGATCAGATACAGATCCAAGTATTCTAGCTTCAATGCCCTGGTTTGAAACAAAACCCAATAATAACAATGTTTAGTTCTTGAATCACATGAATGATAGAGTTTATATGGTCTGTTCCTCAAAGATCTTGGTATTCAACACTTTCTAATGTTAAATTATGTGAAAAAAAAAACTGTATTCTACTCCAATGTTGTAGTTCAATGCCCTGTTTTAAAACAAATACAGGGAAAACAATATTTAGCTCTGTAATTACATGAACTTACTGCAAGCTTTTCTTGAGAGCAGGAATCACATCCTGGGGATAACAGTCACCGCACCAAAGTTTGGAGGTAACAAAAACTTCATTGCGAGATACAAGCCCCTTTTCAAAGCCTTCCTTCAGTGATTCCCCCAATAAACCTTCTGTGTAATAAACACTTGCAGTATCGAATGCTCTATAACCAACCTAAAATACAAGTATTTACAGAACAAAGATATGATTAAACAATAATAATAAGCTCGCAATATTAAATTATTATAATATGGTCTACAAATGACCAAACCCATTAGGGAGGGAGATTATTTCATCAGGGTTTGGGTAGACAACCTGTACAATCATGATGAATGGCTTTAAATGCATATTTTAGCATTTAAACAGGCTATAAAGTGCTTAATTACGTCGGAGGCGTGGCTACTGTGAACTAGATCTCTTACTACTACGGCCTCCCGCTTGACCTGCTTAGCGTGCTTGCCACAGGTGTCGCTCAATGCATTTGTCTCTTACCTCTCTCCGTTCCCTCCTGCTTCACCTGCGTGTCTTTCCGTGGCTGCGTGTCCTCCGCTCTACTAGCGGTGTCTTTTTCTGGCAAGACTCTTCGTATATTGGCGTTTTGTTCTCTCTCTTTGTTTTCTAAAAGATGGCTGTTTTTCATCTGTGGATGTCTTGAAGTGGTTGAAATCATTGCTGAACTGAGAAGTAGGGTTCAGACCATGGATGTTTAGTGTACAACTAGGTGGAAACACAGAACTAGAAGATGAGTACTGAGGAAGTGGGTGCCCAATAGTGTCTTTAAAGAAGGCCAAAGGGTTAGTTTCTGTATTACTACAGAGAATTTCAGAGAAGTGAGCGTCCATGGTCTCATTGAAATCTGGCTGTTGAAGACCAAGTTCTGCTTTGATTTGGTGCAAGATAAATTCACCCTCCCCCATTAAACAAGGCAACTGGGAATTATTGTGAGATTCATTGCTTGGCGACTCCAGCAACATGCTCTCCAAATCTTCCATTACCATTGATACATTGGAATTGACATTCTTTGTTTCAGCAGCCTGAAATTCATTCTCTTTTCCAATCATGTTATGGATTTGCCAGCCAACTCCATCCTCGGACTCCATTACACTAAGGCAATCCAACAGTTGTACATCGCACTCATTTTCAGGAAAAAGGCTGCCATCCATTGAGGCTCCAAGAGAACAAGTAGAGGTAGGCCTTGGGCTGCCAATGCCTCTAATCACATTTTATTTACCTCATGATGTTTACTCCATCAGAACCATCACCTCCAACCTAAGTGACCTTTGGTACAAAAAATACTCCGACTACCTTTCTCTCTCCATCTTACCTCTTGATCTCACCCATAATGGACAACATGCCTTACTTAAAAATTTCTCTTGTGATGTCATTCATGGGGGGCTCATCTATAAGTGTAGCTTTGATGGTATTCTCTTATGATGCCTCACAAGTTCTAAAATTCCTTATACCATTAAGGAATTTCATGATGACATATGTGGAGGTCACTTCAGTGGACTTGTTGTGGCTAAGCATATTATTTGTCTAGGCTATTACTAGATGACCCTTAACCATGATTATTGCAACTATGTCAAGCATTCTGTAAAATTCCAACAACACACCAACCTTCATCATAAACCCAGTCATGCCTTATAGGTCGCCCATGACCTTTGGCCCTTCTCTCAATGTGGTTTGGACCTTATCGAAGAGATTAACCCCCTTTTTTGCCAATGACATCAATGGATCATCACCACTACCAAATACTACACAAAAATGGGTGGAAGCCATACCACTCATCTCTACGAAAGCCGAGAAAATATGTGAGTTCATAAATCATCACATCATTTGTCGCTTTGGTGTTCCTCATCACCTCATCACTAACAATGGAAAACAATTCAAAAACAAAACCCTACAAAAACTTTGTGATGCCTTCGGCATTCAGCTAAGTTTCTCATCACCTTATTACCCACAAACCAACAGCCAAGCTGAATCCACTAACAAAACCCTAAACAAAATTCTTTATGAAAGTGATTAATGATACCGGGAAGGATTGGCATATGCAAACATTCCTTTTTCCCTATGGGCATACCGTACTAGTATTCACACTTGCCATTATCGCCACACCTTTTTCTCTTATCTACAATACAAAGGTATTTTCCTACCTCTCGAAGTCCAGATTCCCTCACTCCGCATTTCTCTCCATGACATGCTCAATGATGATGAATTTTGTCATGACCATTTAGCACAACTCAGAGTTACTAGACGAACAAAATCATCTTAATGCTCTTGATCACACTTCAAGTTTACCAAAAATGTATCAAATGTGCCTACGACAAATGTTTCCATGAATGTCACCTTTGTAAGTTAGTAACCTAATATCCTGAAAGAAAATCAACACGTAACCAAAATAGAAAAAATTAATCGTCGGAAATTTTTCTCTAATTGGCTTGGACCATACATCGTGACTCATACCTATGGATCAGGTGCTTATCGTTTATCTTCACTCGATGGTAAAATGTCAAACCTGAAGCCCCTTTACACCTTGCATATTCAACCATTCGGTATTATTGAACTTTTCAGTCCTACCCATCACCTTTTGTCTTCTTTCCATGCTCGTTCCTTGAGCGCTATCCACTTCATACACCTCACCATTGATTAAACAAGAATCATGTGAGTACCCGTCACATGTATTACATTCTCTTGAATCCCTGTGTACCACGAGGCTGCACATAGCATGATTCTCCCATGGATACTTTTCATCTACCTTTAGATGAGATCCCATAAAAGAAGTTGTTTGGCACCACTAACCTTTTGAACAAGAGTCCACCATTCTTCACCTATGGTCTTGTCCATGACTTCAAATCCCTCACATGGGACCCAACTCCTTGAGTCCAAAACTTCTAATAAAAAGATGAATCCCTCAAAAAGGAAATCTTCCTCTGAGCAATTGCTACTTATGGCCGAATAGCTGCTCCCTTTCTGAAGGACAACTATGTAAAGATTCTAACTCAAAATTTAAAAAGGTGTAGGGAAATGGAAGCTTCCCCACATCGATCAGCTTCAAGAAGACCTCAAGGAGTTAAATTTTATTCATTCCATATAGACTTCCCTACATGGATCAGTCTATCTCAACTACAAATCAAAACTAGAGAACTTTTTAGTCATGGACTTGCCCATTGCAAGACCTAGGTCTCTTACCTAAAGAGGCATGCTACCTCATACCATATAAAAAATTAACAACCTTTCACCCTTCAGATACCATTCTCACTCCCATTTTACTACCGCATCAAGGGACTTCTTGGAACCAAGACATTTGGCGATCATGTGACTACTATTCACTGTAGAGCAATCAATCGTGCAGTGTCTTTTAGGTCTTACGTTCATCACCTCCTCCACGGTGTGATCTACTAAGTATAATCCTAACCAATCAGGTGGATTTATTGCCCCCTCTTATCTTTTAACCATCTTTGCTTACGTTTTGATTACCTTATATAGGACTTGGTCCTCGACACTTACTTTTGGGGTAATCTTCTTCTTTCGCCACAATCGACCCCACCTACATCACTTTACCTATAATCCACCCACACCTAACAAACCTAAACCCACAACATGCCTCAAACCTACCACCTCATTTTCACACCCTCTCATAGTCTTCCCTAGCTTATGGGAGAACTACATCGGCTTGAGGTCCCTTTTCGTTGGGACTATGTAGGCATCACTCCAAGGGCATGGGGCCCTTAGAGGTTAGCTCGACCATCCTCTACCCTAACAATTCATCTTCTCATGTTCCTCACATTACATCTACACCTAACTTAGTTTCCCTTTTATATAAACATTGAAAATTAAACCACATACATAACAAGTTGTTTCATATTTTAATCATTATCACAAGCATACATTTATTACGCCTACCATTTCTCTATCATCATCATGCATGTATTTATAACACATCTCACATATGACCCATATTATCATTCATTGCATAAAATAATGAATCACAACTTCAACTAATTTAAACTCCAACCATGCCTAAACCAACCTAACTCAATCCATGCCTAACACAAACCTAACTTGCCTATAACTTGAATCAATCGTATGCCTAAACAAACCTAACTCAACCATGCCTAAACTGACCTGACTCAATCCATGCCTAAACCAACTCAACTATGCCTGACTAACTCGATCCATGCCTAAACCAACCTAACTCAGCCATGCCTAAAATCACCTGACTTGATCCATGCCATATCAACTGACGCCTAACTCAACCATGCCTAAACTCGACCATTTGATCAATCATGCCTAAGTCCCGACACGACGCGAATCCAAGCCATAAATCAAATTGAATCCATCATGCGTAACTCATCTAATTTTCATCCATAGTCACAATAACAAAGTCAAAAATCTCATCAAAACATCAACAAATCACAAAATACCATGTATCTCATCATATAAATAAATCAAATGTGTATCTCAAAACATGCGACATGCCTATCTCATCATGTCCATCATCTCAAAATGTTGGCACGTAGGCCGATACTACAATACAAAATGTCATCGGCACACAAGCAGGCCATCTCATATATACAAAAATAATGAATCAATACAAAATCTCTTCGGCACACACAGGCCGGTATATGCTCAAAATATACAAAACCATCTCATACATCCTCACTATCTTTGGCACGCAGGCTAGTATGTATCAAAAAATGACAAATATCAACAAAAGGGCAGGAAGCCGGTATATCACATCATTTTCTCAGAATATCATCCAGGTGACTGTATCAGTTGAATCTCACAGCAAGTCTCAGATGGAAAAAATCTGTGTCATCTCTGTAAACATCTATACCCTCATAAATCCTGTTGTCCCTATTGGCACCTCAACTAGAGCTGGTCTCTGTGCACTGGTGGCCTCTCCCTGATTGGGCCTTGAGCTCATTGACCCTTTGTGCTCTCCACACTGTGAGTGCGGGATCTCAGTCCTCTCACTCGATGCCTGCTATGCCTTAGAGTACTCGGCATAGGATATGAAATCTATCCCGATTGGCCACCATCAGCTAGTCCTAAAAGTATCTTGCCTCACTTAGGGCATCTTGTAACCTGGATATAGGAATGGTCTGTGGTGGTCCCATAGGTCTCGGCCCCTGTACCTATCTTGTGGGACCCTACCCCACTCCTTGCTGTGAACTAGGACCCTAGGTCCCGGTGCCTGTGGTTGATGCCTGAGGTGGTGCCCACTGCCCCTGTGCCTGTATCTGGGCCTATAAGGGCCCAATCTATGCTTGGATGTGGCCAACTGGCCCTAAACCTTTGATCCACCTAAGCCTGTAAGGCTACCACCTGACCATCCCCCTCCTCTCCATCTCCATCTCCTCCACCAGCCATCTGGGCCTATAGACTGGCCACTTGTACATGTAGCTCTGCTACCTCTGCCTCCGAGCCCTCCAGTTGTGTCTGCAGTATACCCAACTGGGTAATCAGAGTAGCTACCTACCCCTGTAGGGCGTCTCTCTGCACCGTGATGGTGGCTAGATTCGGCTACCCCAGTCTGGGTGGTATGGCTCATAAATGATCCACCCACCACTATCTATACCTATCTATGTACACTAGACATCATCTATCTAACTGGTTTACTGCTTGCTCCTCCTACCCTGTGGGCACTGTAGGTTGTGGTAGAGGTAAGGGCCTCTCCACGTCATCTCTCCTAGTACTGTGGGAAGGGCGGAGGTATGTCATGTACTAGCCCAAACTACCGCCAGACTCTGTCTACCGGGATCATCTGGTCCTCCCCGGCACGGTGACCCTATATCCATCTCTCTAGTTGGAGCTTAGCTAGCTCCTCATGCATATGCCTATATGAGGGGAATCCCACATATGGCCTCCATATAATGTCCACTCCGGACAACCCCTCCAGTAACTACCGGAAATAGGCCACATCATGTGTGGGCCTCTCAGATCTCTGCTCTCCAATAGCCATCACCCATCTCTTATACCCCACCTGCATAAATCTCGTTGGGAATGCATCTGCTCGGGGCATCCCTATAGGCTACACACAAACTATGTGCTCGTATGCCCAATAGTGCAGTAAAAATGTACAACACAGGCTAAACCTGTGCAGCTGCCCATATGCCCATAACTCCCTGTATAGCTACACCAATAATGTTGGTGCCTAGGTAAAGTTTGTCTCATCCACCATCATGTCATGGAGTACCTCCATCAGTGATTAGGGAAAGCATCCACCCTCTGCATTTGGCAGTCCAAAGCAGGACACTGCCTCCATCAATAGAACCACTAGCCTTGTCTCCTCCAGACGGGCTAGGTACATCTCTCCATAGCTCAAGCTAGGCACTATGGAATCTCATATCGGCCATCCCCTCTCCAAAAACAGTCACAATCAGCTCCTTGCATGAGGCCTCGGAGGAGATAGAGTAAACCTGTGCACCCAATATGGGTAACTGAGAATCCAACACATCCTCTAGGGTGATAGTAATATTACCTATTGGTAGGTGGAACGTGTTGGTCGCGGAATCCCATCTATCGATGAGTGCAACCATCAATAACTTGGCTGTCAGCAACATGTCTGATAGCAATTACCAGAGACCCCACTCAAGCCCACTATATGTCCACATGTTATCAGCTCCTCAAGGGTCATTAGCTATCAATTGCACTGTCACGTGATAAGGAACCCTGCATATAATAAATCAATTATCATTGTAGAAGACACTCACAACACTAGATATATGGAGGGAACCAACATGCACATTAATTTTGGACCCTTGTGCATAATCCATATTGGTACAGGTTCATCCTAATACCCCGGTACCCTTAATCTCAACCAACACCATTTGGACAATTGATCCTTACCAAGGAGTAACTCCATAATCACCCAACCATGGGAATCCACCTTCGAGGGGGGACATGACCAATATTTCTCTACCAAGTAAAGACCAACTCATACATACCATCACTCATAACCAAGACCTCCGGTCACCCCTTTAAACCTGACATTGGTTACACCTACCTCAACCCACCCCAATGTATTGCCGACCCATTACCCAATATAATTGTTATTCCTATGTCCCCACCCCATAGCTAACTAAGGGGATGTGTGCCACTCTGTCAGCATCTCCATCAACCCATATACATTATAATACAACTATCCCATCTGAACCCATACACGTATAACTAAGGGGATTACCTGTTGCCACTGTCCTGGCATCTCTCATCAACCCCTCTATATAATATTATGGCCTCCCATTACATAGCCAATCCGGCTCCTTTTACCCCTAAGATAGGAATAGAAAAACCTACAAACCCAATATTCGCAATGACCTGTGGAATCTATCTGCTCACCAAATTATCAACTTTTAAGATAAGATAACCTCTCATCTTCGTTCCATGCGGTGGCACATTTTTAGACTCTTTTACCAATACCAATACATTTGAATTTTTGAGCACTTCCATCAAACTAAATGAACTACCAAACCAACATTTTTATATTCCTATAATCAAACCCAACCTACTCACTCGGTTATCCATACCCAACAATGTTGCACTAGCCTCACCTAACATTGTGCCACGTACAGGCTCCACCATTTACTGGACACTCTATTCCACTTTGACTATGTAGATGCACTCTTCCCCTGCATCCAATACAAGCTGACATTACCACCTTTAGCTTCTATCAATTACCTACTTCCTCAATCATCATTAACCTACACCCTATTTTCCCATACCTTTATCACTCAACCAAACCTACCCACACACTTTTAGTGTCTTGTTCCCATGCCGTTCACCTGGATTACACTTACCATGGATTCATCCTAACCGACCCTGGTCACCCCTTAACCGGCATTGGTCACCTACTTTGGTGACCTAATACCGGTTCACCCTTATTGACCCTGGTTACCCTACCTTAATTGACATCACACCTATTTGGTGACCTAATACCAGTTCCCCCACCCAACCATACGCCGGCCAAACTTGACCGACGCCAGTCACTGTCATTTTGAAAAACCTATCGATCTTCCCAAAACCCCCCTTTCTTCCAAAAACCTCCCCCTTGCCCCTTTTACCCACCTACAATGACCTAAACTACCCTTGGACCTCTACCCACCCCAGATGTTCCTATACCATTTATTACCCTCCCCTTCCTCTTTTTACCCATTATTCCCCCTATACCAAAATTTAATTTTTAACCACCCACAAAAAATACAAAAAACCGACAAAACCTACAAACAAAAATTTGACCAATCCTATAATCTATCAAATCACTACACGTAGAGTTGAATGAACTTACCTCGTCACGCTACCACCATCTCAGGTGGCACAATCTGGATACGTTGTACCGGTGGCCCACCCAGATCCCTCTTACGGCCTCTCGCCATAACCAAATAGCTACCTCACAACCTCTAATCAATCAAATCTCTCTCGCAATGATCTCGTGGACCCGCTGCTCACCAACCAAACCCTTTTGAATCACACTTTTTGCCAGCTCACTGCTCCCATGTTCCGTCCAGACACTTTTCTCTATTTTCTCTCTTTTTTGTCATTTTCTCACTTCACAAACAAAAAATGATTAACAAAAAACATAGATTTTTTATTTTTATAACAAACCCGACCTAACCGACATCGGTTACCCTTGACCGACATCGGTCACGTGCCCTACCTAACCATCATCAGTTACCTATACCATCGGTTCATCCATGACCGGCATCATGGTCACCCTCACTTACATTGCTTTGGTAGTTGTATGACCCCTTTACCCTACCCCTGACCTCCATTTTTTCTGCACCCAAGAGCCTTCACCCTGATCCTTTACCCAACCTGACCATTTACCTTACCTTTACCTCACCTTTCCCTGACCTCATCATTTACTACCTCCCTTTTTCCTCCTTTAGAGACTCATTATTTTACCCTTATCTTGGCCTTACCCATGCCGTGACCTAGATATTTGGACCTGGACCATCGCTAGTGACCTTTTCCCTCATGTGTTTTCTATACCTTGTGGCATTGTTACCTGTGTTGTTGACATAATGACCTTACCTAGCCTATTTCTATGTTTGACCATTTATCCTGACCCTAACCTTTGGTGTACCAGAACATACCTAAATTCCTGCACCTAACCTACATGTGTTTCCTGACCATATCCTATACCTTGGATACCAGAATCACTTCAACCTTGTTTGGATAAACCTATCAACCTTAGACAATGTAGAGTTTTCCTGCTCTTCAACTCTAGTAGCATGCTACAGTTTATATGTGTGCGTGTGTTTGACTGTTACTACCTTTGACCCTGACCCATTACCTAGCTTACCTGAGTAGACCTTTTTCCCTTTTTTCCCTAGTTGCCCACCTGCCTTTTCCTCACATTTACCTTTTATCAAACCACTCACCAATTCTACCTTCTGCCTCGTCAGTTCCTGGTTTGAGGGGGATCACCTTCACCCACACATGGGGCAACCACATCTTATTTTTGTTAGCATCACTTACCAATACAAGCTACGCAATAAAAGGGGCAAAATGTAGACACTAAAATTAGGTCACACTCCCCTTTGGTCCCTCAACAAATAAGCACCCTTCATCACATTCACCTAGCCATGGCCCCTTTCACCCCACTAATATTAATTTAATTAAATTAATTCATTATCCTCACCATATTTATTATTTAAATATCTTAATTTAAATAATATCCACACATACACCTCACTTAGACACCTCATCAAGCCAACTCAACCTAAGACCTATTCTTAGTAAGTTGCCATAACTAACTAAGACTTACCCAAACCCTAAAAATCAATGCCTACATTCCCTCTAACCACATTCCCACATGCTTACAAGAAGCTTCCAGTTCTAATCCATGTGGGTTAATGACATGAGATCCAAGAAAATCAAGAGGATCTCCCTAGTTTAGTAAACCTAGGAAATCCCACCTTAACCGACGCCGGTTAGCCTAACCATCACCAGTTAAGCCGGAACTGCCATCGGTTACCCTTTTAACCCCCAAAACAACCTTATTTTCAAGGTTGGCAAAGATTGGAAAAATTTGGTGAAACATTGAGATCTTCCTAAGAGATATTACATCTTCTAAGATCAAATTCCAGATGAGAACACAGATGCAAGGAAGGAGATCAAGCATTTTCCCTACACAGCATCCACCCCAGCAATGATCTAATCTAACCAAGCAAAGAGGAATGCACATGCAGCACATGCAGAAGCTCTCCTTCAATTGGTGATCACCTGTAGCCTTCAACCTCTCACCAACCTCCATCCCTCACTCACAGGCATTTAAGGACCAGGAATCCAAGTAAGTATAACATTATACTTTTCTAGTTCATTTCATTTCATCATTATATTATCATCTATTGTTTACCTAGCCACCCATTGACCTCCTTCAACATTCCCCCTCCATATACCCATTAAAACCTCACCAAATCCCTACCCAAGTCACCCAATACATCATCCTGACCAACCAAAATCCATTTGTGCAATCACAAAGGAGACCCAAAGCTTGTTCTGTGGCATTCCCAGAACTTCCACAGTAACCACACACCGGTTACACCTAACCACCATCGGTCACCCTTAACTGACATCGGTCTCTATATTTTCCCATACAACCAAAAATAGTGACCTACCCACCTAATTCCACCTCACCCTCATTCACCTGTGATCTACCTAAGACCTTTGTCAGACCTACAGAGACCCAGAACCAATTATTTGACCTTCAGATCCTATTCTAACCTAGCCTGTTAGATTAGATCTTTCTTATTGTGTTTTAAGTGAGATACCTAAATCATTTCAAATTACAATAGGATTTACTTTATTTACCACATTAAATTGTTTAAAATAGTGGACTGACAGCCATCTAGGAAGTATCACACTTCCTGGATCTAGCATACGCTAGGCAGTTCACTGCATATATTGTTTAACTTTTTTGGTGGTCTTGCTTTTATTACAGGTAGTTCCTCCTAGCCAAAAGGAAGCTCTCACAATCAGTTGTGGATTCAGAAGTCATACGTGCGCGTAATAACCTATCAACCAACATTTTGAAAAGGTATTCCTCCTATGCCTTTACCCTTATCTGTTTTGTCAATACTTCAAAGAAATGATCTAGAATCAGGTGAAACAAAAAGTGTAAGTAAATATTGACCTAAAATTAAATATGGTACAATATGAAGAAATATCGTTTAAATCTGGTTGAAATAGAGAATGCTAATTACTTCTATTTAACCTGCAATTTATTAATTTCATCATCTTATAAACCTGTCAACCTAGTCTTCTCCTATGATTCCTATGAGACCAATGCATCCTACCATTTGTCATACCACTGCATGATTGTGGATTGAATAGTATATTCCTCATTTGGAAATCAACTCAAAGGTAAAAATAAACTTGAATCATTGTTATTTCACTAAAATTAATTTCCCTCTTTGAGTGAAAAGTCTAATTGTTCCTTTATAATATCTTAAATATTTAACTTTTATTTCCCATTTAAAATTTTACACTTTTAATGTGCTCTAATTTTAAATTATAGAACAATTTAGACATTATCTTATTTTCTATTCTACCTAAACAATTGCTAGTTTTATAAGACCAATTCAAAAATTTTGAAAGCCTTATATTGAACAAAATATGTCAACTTTTAAACCTATTTCTTGATATTTATGAGGAATTTTCCATTTTGAATATCTCAATAGATTAATTTTCTGGATATTATCTTCTATGATTCTTATTATTGATATAATGGAAACTTCCCTATTCTACATGAAAAATTAAATGAGATGCTCAAGTTCTGATAATGTGACTTACCTGTCAATTTATTGTCCCCATCAAACTTAGAATCCAAATTCTACGTTTCTGTCAAGATCAAATGTTGTTGATGGCCTATTTCTCTCTAAACATGTAAAATACAAAAATATTAATACAAATTTTAATTTACACTACAGAAATGATACCTAAGTTTTATATCTACAAAATATTATATATTTATTTGTAGAGGATTATTTATGGCCAATTATAATCTGTGTTTCAAAATTTTTAGCCTATCATTCTGTAATAACTACTTAAAGGCTTTGAATGATTAAAATATGGTTATAAATCACAAAAAATGTTCTACACCTTGTCCTTTGGGTTCTTCAATAGATTTCCAATTATCCACTCCATAGATCAAATACAACATTTGTTATTAACAATACAAATGTCATATAGAAACATTGAGTTAATGGCTTATAGTAATGATTCACCCATTGGATCACCAATCAACTAGGTTGGGTTAATTGGCAGGTCAAAGGTGATACCCTAGCATGATGTAGTTCTGAATCATTTCTCAAATGGTGTCTTGGTATTTTAAGACAATGAGTTTGTCCTTTATTAAGTAATCAGGTCATCTCAAATGAGACACTTTCTATGCACACCATCTAAAGTATCACTTCATATCCCTACTCTACTATTCCATAGCTTATATCATTAATTTTTGTACCGTCTAGCTCAAAAAACATCAAGTGAATCTTTCTCTTCTAATCACTATCCTCTTTTTTATTCTATATGTCAGTAAAGTGGAAACGTTGAGTAGCTAATTTGTTATGTAGTATTGTTTGGGTGTTAATTTTCCAAAAACTAATCAATATTTACTAATTGTGTAATGTATAGGATAGACTTGGTAATAGTTACAAACTATGGGCCTTGCCCTTTGACTTAAAGTCAAGTGATATCTAATAGTTATCCACTTACCGGGAGGGTCCTATCCAAATCTTTTACTTAGGGAAAGTGCATAAATGATTTGAATTCCTTGAGAACATCTATAAACGTCATTTTATTCCACCTTGTAATCTATTGGCATTAGATATTATCAATTATTGCAATTGTTCCTCATCAACCTTCAAAAGAGTGGGAAGAATCTTATTAATGTAAAAATATAAATAATTTGGAATGAATTCATATACTCAATCAATACTCATAAAGGTTTCCCTCCAACAAAGAGGGTATCATGACTCAATGTCATAAATTGAATGGAGGGTTTTAGGCCCCTAATTTATTGCCTAAAGGAGGAAGAGCCACTATACTTTCAATCGTCTTACCATAGATTGGAGAAAATGAAGTGAATTTATACTCTTATTCAATTCATTGAATCGAATTTAAGAAACGAGTGATTTATACTCTCATAAATAATTGATAGAGGTGAGAAGAATGTGGAGTGAATAACTCTCAACACCTTGTTTTATTATGAAGAAGCACATACATTTTATAGGATAAACGATAAACAATATTCCCCTAAACTAAAGGAGGAAGATATGGATGTAGGTGAGAGAATAATGGAATACAACAAGGAAGAGAGAAATAAGGGATAATATAAAACAAACACACCTAAAATATAAGCTATGCTACGTATGCTAACATTCCCCCCCTTATTACATTATTCTTGCAAATGTGACCCCTGAAAAGTTCAAATTTCACTTTTCCAAGAGATTTTGTGAGAATGTCGGCAACTTGTGCTTCTGTAGGACAGTACTGGAGCTGAATGTGATGGTTCAAGACGTGCTCTCGAATGAAATGACAATCAATCTCAATATGCTTTGTTTGTTCATGAAAAATAGGATTGTACATGAGCTTCAACACACTTTGATTGTCGCAATAGAGAATAGGTGAATGTTTTTCAGGAATTCCCATATCATCTAAAATACAATGTAACCATATCACTTCACACAAAGCTCCTCATGTGGCACAATATTCTACCTCTGTGGATGAGATAGAAACAACATTCTGCTTCTTGCTTATCCATGAGATAGGTCCAGATCCGAGATGAAATATGTATCCTGTAGTTGACTTCCTGTCATCAACAGATCCGATGTGGTCTGAGTTGATGTATCCCTGTAAGAAGAATTGATCATTCTTCTTATATTCTAGACCATAATCAAATGTTCCTCGACATATCTCAATACATGCTTTGCTGTTGTCCAGTGACATTGCTTTGGCTCCTGCATGAACCTGGAAAGATAGCTGATGGCAAAGCATAGATCTGGTCTAGTATATGTCAAGTAGATGAGCCCTCCAATAAGTTTCCTATAGAGTGTAGCATCTACTTGAGGTGAGTCTTGGAATCTTGAAAGTTGTAAGCCTTTTTCCATGGGAGTGGATATAGGTTTACAATCAGACATTCTGTACTTTTCTAGGAGTGTCTTGGCATACTTTATCTGGGAGACAAATATGTGATGCTCCTTTTTCCATATTTCCAAGCCAAGACAGTAATGTAGTAGCCCCAAATCTGTCATGTCAAAGGTTCTTTTGAGATCATTCTTCACAATATCAACCTGATCTTCTGAACTACCAGTGATCACAAGATCATCTACATACACAACAAGAATGACAATTTCTTTTCCTACCTTCTTTATATACAAATTTGAATCTAAGGGGCTATGTGTGAACCCATGCTGCAAAAGGTGATCGTCGATCTTGATATACCATGCCCTTGGAGCTTGTTTTAGTCCATACAGAGATTTGATGAGATGACATACCTTTTTAGGATGCTCTTTATCAACAAATCCTTCAGGTTGGGTCATGTAGACTTCTTCTTTCAGATCACCATTTAGGAAAGCACTCTTGACATCCATCTGCTGAAGTCTCCATCCTTTCTGTGCTTCCAGTGCACAAAAAACTCTGATGGTCTTGATCTTCGCAGTGGGTGCAAAGGTTTCTTCATAGTCGATGCCCTCTTTCTGAGCATATCCTTTTGCTACAAGATGTGCTTTATATTTGTCGATGGATCCATCTACCTTATATTTGGTTTTGAAAACCCATTTGTAGCCTATGGGTTTCTTACCTGTAGGTAGATCGACAAGTTCCCATGTCTGATTTTTCTTGAGTGAGTCAATTTTTGTATCCATGGCTTCCTTCCATTGAGGTTGAATGAGTGCTTCATGAACATTATCAGGCTCAGAGCTATCAATCAGTGAACTCATGAGTGTAAAGTTTACCTCATTTCTTGTTTGACTCCTTGTTTTGACTCCGGATGATGTATCTGGGAGTTGTTGCAAATGTGAGTCTTTGATGGTGCTTTGTACCCACTTCGGATGAGAACTTGGCTTATTTTGAGAAGAATTGTGGCATTTCTGTGTGGATTGATGTGGAGTTATATTCTCCAGTTCTCCAAGGTCAACAAATAGCTCTCCTTGCAGCATTTCTTTTCCTTGAGTAGTCTCCTCAGGCTCATTATCTGATTCGGAGACTAATCGGTGAGAGGTGGTTGGAAGTAGATCTTCTATCGATACTGTTGAGTCAAAGGATGACTCATCACAAACCACATCATGACTCTCGTATATTTTCTTTGTCTCAGGATCCATGAGATGGTATGCCTTTGAGGTAGTACTATAGCCAAGTAGAATACATGGGAGTGTCTTTTGCTCAACCTTCTTTCTCTTCTGAGTTGGGACATGCATATATGCTATATAACCAAATACTTACAAATGAGAAATTGATGGATTTCTACCACTCCATACCTCTTCTGGCATTTTGTTCTGTAGAATATTTTTCGGTGCCCTGTTGAGAAGATATACAGCTGTCTGTACTGCTTCAGCCCAATAACATTCTTCCAGCTTTGTAGTTGATAGCATGCAGCGAGCCATCTCCATCACTGTGTGATTGCGATGCTCAACAATTCCATTCTGTTGGGGCATGTAGGGAGTAGTCAGGTGCTGCTTTATGCCGTGTTGGTTCAGAAATGCCAAGAACTTGTTTGATGTGAATTCCCCCCTCGATCTGAGTGAAGTAGAAGAAGTGGTTGTCCCGTCTCTTTCACAACATGATGATAGAAGTTTTGAAAGTGTTGAAGAGTCTCACTTTTCTTCTTCAGGAAAAACACCCACATCTTGTGGGAGTGGTTGTCCATGAATAGTTGAAAGTACTTGTATCCTGAAAACAAAGCAGGAAGAGGGCCATTTAAATTGGTATAAACTACTTCTAGATGCTTCTTGGCATGAAAGGTGCTTGACTGAAATGGATCCCTGTGTTGTTTTCCTGTAAGACAGCCAGGGAAAATAGGCAAGGAACTGGACAATTTGGGTAGTCCATGAACCATTGATTTTGAACTCATCTGATGCAATGAACTAGCCGACAAGTGTCCATATCTAAAATGCCAGAGTGCAGTAGATTGAACTGTTGATGCAGATAAAGCAATTACAGAAGATGAAACAGTATCTAAAGCAAATAACTTATCTTTTAGAAATGCTCTAGCAATAATTGTACCTTGTCGTGAGATCAAACATGATTTGATGCCATTTTGGACAAGAAATTCTACCTTCAGGTGATGATTCAATAGCTGAGTTACTGACAAAAGGTTGCTAGTCAAGCCAGGAACATATAGTACCTTTGTAAGTGTACATTTTCATGGTCCTAGAGGAATGGTGACATCTCCAATTCCTTCTGCAACGTACTCTTTGTCATCAGCTATCCAAACCCAATCTCCAGTGGGTTCTTTATTGAGTGAATCAAATAGCTCCTTGTCACCTGACATGTGCTTACTGGCACCTGAGTCTATCAGCCAGATTCTCTTCATGGGCTGTGAAGTCTGAGAGACAAGTACAATATTCTTACCAGAATGTGCTCCTTCTGATGTGTCTTCATCAGATTCATTATCTTGTTGGGCTGCGAGATGTCCCTTGTGCTTTCTCCAGTGAGGATGTCATTTGGACTTCTGAAAATATTCATGCTTTGATGTGCTTGTCTTAATTGAAGACCCTTGTTTCAAGTTATTGTACCAGTAGTGATCAATGTCGTGAGTCTTGGTTCTACAAATGTGACACCACCTCTTTGAATTTTGATCTTTCTGTTGTTGTTTTGGTTGCACTTGATTTGGCTTCTCTAGGGGACCCTTCCGATTCTTTTGACCATGGTATGGCTTTGAGAATAGGGCTTTATCCTAAGACTCTTCTTGGGATGAATTGATGGCCTCTTCCTGCTGCAGAAAAATTCACAAGCTCTTCGAATGCCACTGTTTGTTTAGATACATTCAGTGTCATAACAAACACTAGAATTGAGAAGGGAGTGCTCTTAAGGTGATCGGTACAAGGATTTTTTCATCAACCATTTCACCGAGCACTAATAACTCCGATCACAGCTCAGCCACACGATGTAAGAATTCCTCAACTTTCTCATCTGAACCCATAGAGAGGGTGTGCAACTTGGACTAAAGATGGAGAATCTTAGTCTGATTTTTGGCCTCATAAATGGTTGCCAACTTGTCCCAGGCTTCCTTTGGTTTCTCCACATTTTGAACATGTGGTTGAACATCATCACTGATATTGAGCATTATCAACATTATTTCTTTGGCACTAGCCATTTCATACTTCATCAATTCGTCAGGAGCAATTGGAATAGGCACAGATCCAGTCACTATGCCCCATAATCCTTCAAACTGAAGGATTTTCCGCATCTTGGTTTTCCAGGCCACAAAATTGGGCCCCTTAAGCAACTGAGCATCGGAGAGGAGCAGCTTTGGAGCAGACATCTCTTATATATATATATATATATATATATAATAAATAACCTTTTTAATTTATTTATTTCAAGAGATATTACAATATATATATATATATATATATATTTTAACTCACTGATGTGAAGTATGAGCTCGTAGATGCTCACGATACTCATGTGCTGAGAGACAATGATGCTTGGTGGGGCATTCTTCTTCATCTTCAGAGTCGTGTCATACCTAGGCTTCTAGTTCTTCCTGAACTCACTTTGCTTGGCAGCTGACGTCAAAAAGGAAATATTCAAGTAGTCCTTGTCAAACTATCTTTTCAAATCCTAAATTTCCAGTGTTCCAAAGCTCGTTCAGAAAATAAAAGTAGAACCCAGAGCTCTCAGGAGCTTCTTCACGGTGTTCTCTAGCTGGTGAGTTGATGTTCCAGCTTTCGGCGGTGTTTATCATGTTGTTCGTGCTCTCAATCAAGTTGTCTATACTCGACATTCGGCGTAGTGTTGTAGAAACTCCATTTTGCCTTGGTAGAGTATCTCTTCATGTAGTCCTCCACCATGCACCAATAGCTTCCAATATCTAGGAGGAGAGTGAATCTATCAAACCAACTCCAATTCTCTGCTAAATACCCCTTGTATTTCTTCTATTCCTCATGCACAGAGGTTTCTTCTATGTTGAAATTTTAGGTGACACAATAGTCAGGAAGAAGGATGTGTATTTGCTACAACAAAACAACTAAATCTCCCACGCGGACAGTAGTTTCAAATTTTTATGCTGCTTCTCCACGTTTCTTTCTCTTGCTATAGGTTACTCTTCACACACATCTCTTCACGCAGAGAGGAGCATCATTTGCATCAGTAAAAAAATGTTTCTGCACTTTCTCTTCCTCCATGTAGCTCCCCTTGTATTTCACGTAGGCTTAGTTTGACATCTCCACGTAGGTGATTAGAAAGTCTATAGGAAATAAGACAAAATTGTAGACAAGACAAATGAATAATGCCACGCTTCACCTCCTTGAACTTCCACGCAGCACATCTGGTTCTCTCTCCCACACACTTTCCACGCACTTTTCTCTTGCTGTACGTACAGGAAAGTATTCACGCAACAATTTATCTCTCCACACAGGTATTTTATAGACTCCACATAGCAATCTCCACGCAACATTCAGATGAGTAGTGAATCCTCCACGAAGTAGGTAGATGGTTAGTGAAGAATCCTCCACGCAACATAGAATTCACGCAAACTTCCACATAGCTAATTCCATGCTGAGTTCTCCTTCAAACATACACACATGTTAGAGTCTTAAGTGCTCTGATACCAAAATGTAGGAAGCAAATAGATGAGAAGAATGTGGAGTGAATAACTCTCAACACCTTGTTTTATTATGAAGAAGCACGTACATTTTATAGGAGAAACGATAAACAATATTCCCCTAAACTGAAGGAGGAAGATATGGATGTAGGTGAGAGAATAATGGAATACAACAAGGAAGAGAGAAATAAGGGATAATATAAAACAAACACACCTAAAATATAAGCTATGCTACGCATGCTAAGAATTTTTACCTCTAATTATTCAATTAACAATACCCCCTTGTGTTATATTATTAGAATGAAAATACCCCTTATTTTTTTCATGTACCTTACAACTTTTTATTTCTACCCTAATATATTAAACATAAAATATATCATATTTCTCACTCAATTATTTTTAATATGCATTTCCTCTCGAAAGATAGTTTGAAGCCATTGAAGACTTGTTATAAATCACCTTATAAATGTTAAGATTTAATCATTTATCGATAGTTATTCAAATAATTAAGATGGTGAAATAATATCACTTGTGTTGAAAAACATACTCAATCCTAGTTTTCTACCATTTTATTATTTCTTGGTTAAGAATCTCTTAATTGATATTTCTTTATTCAAAAAGAGATTATAATTTAACTTTACAAACACACTCCTTTTACAATGTTAAGGTATTTAATTTTGAAAACTAGGGTTCAAATTTTTTGTTTTATATGATAATTAAACCTCCCTTTCCTTTGGCTTACCTCTCTAACCTACCGTAAATACCTGATTCAAAATATTAATAAATTAAACCCTTTCATCCCCTCATGTCTACCAGTATATTGACTTTAATTTTCTGAATTTTAATTACCTCAATATGAACCCATGTGGTAGGATATTTCCTAGCTAAAGAACCCCCCATGGGCATTTATAAAGGTGGAAGCGACACATTTATACTTTCCATTAGGATCCGTTGATAGAGGAGGAAGTGGTTGAAGTCAATGACCACTATCTATAGATGTGCACTAGCCTCAACCTCTATATATTTTACAGCCATTGATCAAGATGTACATCACAAATCCTGGTACAAAAATATAGATTTCTTCACACTTTAACAAAAAATAATTATAACGTTCCTCTAAATAAACTCCAAAGAACCACAGATAGGATATATACATTTAATGTTTCTTGGAATAGCTTTTAATGTTGATTTTTTCTTGAGATGCCATGGGACTACTTTCGTCTTCTCTGCAAGATGTTATATTTTTCACGGAGTAGATAATTATATAATTATATAATGTAAGGAAACAAAGATAATTATATAATGAAAGGTAATAAAGAACAACAACATTAAAATTATATAAGATTTGTTTTTGAAAAATGTTGAAAAACTGAGTGTGTTTTTAACATTGTTGAAATAAACATCGTGTTTTTTAACAACAAAATTATCAAGTATTTCTTCTTTCTTAACATACACGTTGTGTCTCAATAATATGAACTCATCTATGGAAGTAAATATTATTTAGTAGTAATTACATATGGTTAAATTATTCATGTTATTTACAAGATATACATTTAACATGTTGTACACTCTAAGCTTCTTATATTTAAAGTGTTTATATTAGGTATTTGATGTTTGAAAGAATGCCTAAATAAATATGGTAGTAATAAAATATTTTAGAACATATTTAAACATGAATTTATATATCATATATGTAGTAGAGTTATCATTACTGTTGAAAACAACTTAGCTATAAAATCAATCACTACTACTTGTTATTTATGTTCGGAAACCGTTATCATGAAGCTGAATTTTGTTTTTATCTATATACTAAATTGACGCCAACATATGCAATATATACTATTTTTGAGGTGTTATTCAATATATTTTGTAGATTTTGATGATAGGTCATTGAAAACCCTAACATTTAGATGTGTATAGGAAACATAGTTTATTATTTAGATGTGCGACCTTACTCTTTACATGTTATAGTGTTGGGTTCCCACTTGTTCCTAATTAATGCACATAGTAGCAATATAAAATTATGGATCATATTTAGTAATAATAAAAGGTAAAATGAAAACATACCATACTCTTTATATGATATTGAATAGAAATTAATTTAAGTTCTTAGAATTAGTCCATTTATATTTAGGTTAATTTAGGAGCCACCAACGTTTGTATTTTAGGTATTTTAATGGACAAGTAGATGCCCCGATATTTTTAACTTTCTCCAAAAGAGAGGGGTTTTATTTTATGTGCCAATGCTAATTTAGAAGTGTTATTCAACATAATAAGAAAAATATAATTTTCTATAGATAACTTGAGAGATAGGTAATTGGAAACTTTGAAATTTAGATGTGGAGAGGATAAATTTCTCTTTATATAGACGATTGAGAGATAGGTTCACTAAAAACCCTACACTTTATGTCAATAACTAATATCGAATGAAAATATTAGTACAATAGATTATACTCTTTGGTTCTATAGCCACCAAAGTGATGTCTGCTTATTAATTAATACATGACCTAAAAGCAACCTAATAATATAGTTTCACAGGCATATTATAAGTTAATAAAGGTATGACTAACTAGACATTAATTGGAAGACCTAATAATTAAGGTCCCTATATTTGACTCAAAATTAGATCATCGCTATTTAAATTATTCTAGAAAGACGAGATGTTTTTTATTTGTAAGTATAGATGGATACTAATTTTTAAGTTAAGGTGTAGATGATAATGTCCCAAAATCTCTATATAAATAACTTTTAGATGTGTCTTTTCTCTTTATATAAGAATAACCTGAGAAATAGGTCATTGGAAACTATTTTCAGCTTGTGAAAATAACAATAAAATATAAATAAATCTAAAAGTATTACTTACAAATTTTAAAAGCAGTTCAGAAAATTATGCGAGTATTAACTAAAAATTATTAAAAAACCATCTTATAAATTAATCACAGTTCTTAACTCAAGAATGTGTGCTCTTGGTAGAGTGTCTCCTAAAGTGAAACTAGATCTTATTAATTAATGTAAGATATGAGCTAAAACAAACCTAACCATATAATTCCCTATTAGTCATAAAAGGCAAGATGATAATGTGATAATAAATTAAGAATTAATTGAAGGTCCAATTGATGAAGCCCGCTTTTTGAATTAGAATTATTTTGGGAATGCATAAATTAAAAACAATAAAATAATATAGTTCCCTGACAATTGTAACATGTAAGGTAGTTATAACTAGCTAGAAATTAATTGGAAGGCCTATTTATTAAGGTTACCATATTCGACTTACTATTGGTTCCCACATTTGACTTAGAATTAGTCCATTTCTATTCCAACATTTGACGTATAATTAGACCATCTTTATTTAGGTTAGTCCTAAATAAAATTCAATTGGAGTGTCCTATTATTAATCAATGGTGGTTATTAACTTCAGAGAGTATGCTCTCCTAGAGTGTCCTTGCAAAGTAAAGCCAAGTGCTATTAGTTAATGTAAGATATAGATATCATCCAGCAATATATAACAAAGTAGAAAGACTACTTAGTAAAGTTCTTATATTTGAATTACAATTAGTTCAATTTGATTTAGGTTATTCAATAAAGAGGAGGTGTTTTGTTTTGTGAGAGGTCAATATTAATTTAGAAGTTTCATTCAAGATAACATCTAATAAAGTGAAGCCCATATTATTTATTAATGCATTCTATAAAACAATATTAAAACAAAACTCTCCTAGTTTAATAAAAGGTAAGATAATCATGTGATTATTAACTATAAATTAATTGAAAAACCATCTTATTGACTAATGCTTGTTCTTAAATAGATAAAATGTACCCTTGCATAGTGTCCCCCAAAGTTTTATCAATATGGTAGATTCCAAATTTTAATGCTTGTCTAGTTTAGAATGGCAGTTTTTTATGTTAGTTAATTTAGTATGTTTATCATATGATGATACCAGGGTGGACATTTTTTATACTTGATAGGGAATTGTTTTTGAAAAATGTTGAAAAACATAGAGTATTTTTTAACATTTTGGAAAAACACACTTTGATTTTCAACAGTAAAATTTTGAAGTATTTCTTCTTTCTTATCATACACGATTGTGTCTCAATAAGATGAGATCATCCATGGAAGTAAACATTATTTAGTAGTAATGCGATACAATTAAATTATTGTTGTAATTTACAACACATACATTTGAAATGTTGTACACTTTAAGCTTCTTATATTTTATAATATCTTCTTATATTAAACATGCTTATACTAGGTACGGGTATATGCGTAGGTTTGGTCAGTTCATTAATATTTAGTGATTAACATTTACTCCCGCATACCAAAATCCCAAATACACATGAATAATTTTTTCTACAAACTAGAGAATGACACAGATATATTATTCTTGGCTGATTTGGATTCTCATGAAACTATTAAAGTATTTGTAAACACTTATTCTGATATGATTTTATTATTAGTATAGAATCTACAGAATTTATTTATAATTCTATTTTGTGGGTACAAATCAATAAAAAATATTGAATATAATTATTTATGTTTTATGATACTATTACCTTTTCATTTAGTTAATTTTTAATATAAATCTCACCTCATATGTTATGGATGATTTAGTTGTTTTTATAGCTAGATAGATTCAAAAAATTTAGATATATTTTTTGTAATTTATTTCATTATTATTTGTATTATGTTATAATAAATGGCTTTGAAATGTAAATATTCATTTTTGATGTTATCTAAATGCATTGGTTATTATTCTTAAAAATTTACACATGAGAGTAAATGCATCGCTATTTAATTTTTGATGAAATATATTTATTGTGATTATTCCAATTTTATTATTCATGTACTATTTTGGTTTGATTTAGTAATTTATCTTTGAATAGACATAGTTGCAACCAGTGTTTGATTTTTTCGTAATATAATTAATTTTAAACATTTGGTAATTTCTTAATATGATTGAGAGATCTTAGTTGTGTTAAATGGAATAAAATTAGAGTAAGTTTTTTTTTTTCCATACTCATTATATTGTAGATAATGGTAATGTGCATATAACATTTGTATAAAGAAAATTGATTATGAGTTATATTTTTTTATGATGAAATTTGAAGCTATAAAAATTACATGATATCATACTCTCACTCTGAATTCAACATATGGGGGAAAGTTCCTCTGCAAAGATAGGAATCAGTGCATGTTGAAGGGTTTTTCCTTTAGGATTGTACATCGATAGTTCGGTGGTATACTGTGCTGAGTAGAGGGTTTTAAAGTCACCCACCGACTCTTCACTCAAAATAGACCCTCCTATAATATAAAAATCATCCCTTTTTCAATGGACAGTTGGGATATTATGAGAGGATGCATTTTGAGTGAAGGATATTAATTGACATTTATTTATACTTGAATTTTTCATGGATATTAGCCTTATGATATTGTGATTATTTTATCATATTGGATGATGTATATTAGATTTTTCATATATCATACTAACACTAATTTTATATTTTTGTTTGCATGTGTTTTTGTATTTAGTTTATCTTTTTCGTGGTGAAAAAGAATACACAAAAATCTATTCCTTTGAATCCCATTGGGATAATGTTGACTACTCCCAAATTTCAAAGGGAGGAATCATTCAAGAGGTCCACATTTGTGGTCTACATAGACCACCATCAACAGAATAAGCCACCTAAACAGGAAATTGTAGGCCATGGTTAACGGCTGTCTCAATTTTCCAGAAACTTCTATTATTTATTTGTCTAATTTCCGCACTATAGGTTCCCATTCACGAGGATATGGTCTAGCTTATGACATGATAGAGGAAGCCGATAATTACACGCCTCCCCATAAGATGAGAAATATGGGAGTTCCAATCATATAACCAGTAATAGATCCAAAAAATTATTTAAAAAATATTACACATGTAAGATACTATAAGTTTGTTGCTACAAATAAAAAAATAGTTAATGCTTTTATACGTTTTGTGCTAAAAAACTTAAGAAATGTTTGAAAAAAACCTATATAAATATTTAATTTTTGATGAATTTTGATTCACACGAGCTTAAATATATTTCATTTTGTTCCTCAAATATGTTCTTGATTCACACAAGCTTAAATATTAAATATGTTTTCTAATGGATTGAATATGTTTTCCATAGTATTAAAATGTGTTTCTATGTTACGCTCTTAACCTATTGCTTGTATTAGGATATGAGTAGTTGACTTGTGGCTTACCTTTTCATTTTACCATATCATTTCTACTTTCTCATGCTTAGTATTTCGGCCTTGGTAATGGCCATAACACATGAATAGTATATATAGGGGATTGTAGGTATTAGTTCATCATGAATCAAGCATTTGAGTCTTATTGTATTGTTAGGATGTTTCCCCCTCGAAGTGGTGAAGCTATTTTTATTGCATATTGAGATCATTTATCTACAATATTTTTGTCTTTGGTGTTTTATTTATACTCATAATAACAATTATACAAATAATTTCATTACAAGTGGTATCAGAGCTACGATTCGGGCCAAAATTAAGGCAAAAATCCTAAATTTTTGTTTCCAATATATCTTGCAAACCAAATATAATTTGTTAGGTATTTTTTACCAGTGTTTCAAATAGTTCCAGGTAAGATTCCCTAAAAATTTCAAACTTTTTTTTATTTTACTAAAGATATTACAAATTTATGGTTTTTTATAAAATTGCTCCCTTGGCTAAATTTTTTGGAATCTTTCCAAGTTCTTTACATTTTTTGAAATCACTCAAAAATAATAGTGGTAATATCTTACATGTGTTTTTTCCTATTCTTTTAAATTTTTATTCAAACCCTAAACCCTAGGTTTTGGCATGATGATGTGGACTTCCACAAGATCCAAAAAGAATCTGGTCACTCTGGGTAAAACCCTAGATAAAGATGGGTTATTGATAGAAGAGTTGGAGTCAGAAGTGGTAAATACATATTCCTTAGCACTGGGGTTTAGCTTAGTTGATAATAAGGTGAGCCAAATCGAGTATGAACTGTGAAATGTACAATCTGAGATGCCCTGTAAAGGAGACATAGACTAAATAAATCAATGGTTAGATGATATCATGTAACATATACAGGGTAAACAGTATGTGCCAAATCAGTCCCAATTCAAGCAAGGAGGATCTTTAGTTCAAAACAATGGGAAAAATAACCATGTTAAATCACTTTTCTAGCCCAATCAAAATGCAACTTATTTGCAACCACAGAAAATGATGCCAAAAGTGGAGATTGAAAATTTTTATGGGAAGGATCAACTAAATTGGATAAATCAAATGGAGAACTTCTTTGAGTTACATCAAACCCCATCAAAATAAAAGGTGACATTGACATCCTTATATCTTGAACCGGACCAATTCATCTTATATCGATGGTTATGTGCTCAGAGGAAGAAGAGAGGTCACAGTGTCACTTGAATAATTTTTATTGAGGAGTTGCAATTGCATTATAGTTCCAATGTTTCAGATAACTACTTTAGTCAATTGAAAAAGTTAAGACAAACAAGATCAGTCAAATATTATGCGCATCAATTCTAGAACCTATCCTTAAGGGTGGATAATATTACAGAAGAGAACCGGAATGACCTATTTCTTGGGAGTCTAAAATACCACATTGAGCATGTGGTATGTATGTTTAATCCACTCAAGCTTTTTGATTCTATTATCATGACATGTAGAGTAGAGGAAAAAATTATTTGTAGTATGAGACAAACTTTCACTAACATAAGAGAGCATAGCACCCATTCCCCATCATTCACTCAGATAATTATACTGGCCCCTAAATAAATGGAAGAAAAAGGAGAAAAGGGATTATGTTTTAACTGCGACAACAAATATGGACTAAGACACAAATGTGCTGAGAAGAATTTTTTCTATATTGAAGGAGGAAGTGAGGATGAAGAGGAAGCTGAGGAACCAGTAGAAGATGAAGTAGAGGATCACCAAACTACATTTTCATGACATGTATTATCAAGTATTAGTACTCCTCAAACACTCAAGGTTATTGTTTATCTCAAAAAACAAAAGGTGACTGTGTTGATTGACTTAGAGAGTACTCAAAACTCCATAAATAGTAAGTTAGTTGTCCACCTTAATTATTTTATTTACCTAGCTCTAGAAATGCAAGTTATGATTGTAGATGTTCAGATAGTAAAGTGAATAGGAAAGTGCCATAATATCAAGCTTTCCATGGGAGACTACATGTTAGACTCACCTATGTTTGATATTTATATGAGAGGGGGAGATATTTTTTTGGGTGTCCAATGGCTCACAACTTTTGCTACTATGGAAATGAATTTCCAAGAATTGTTCATGTGATTTCATTCAGAAGGAAGGAAAATACAATTGAAAGGGATGGTAGCTAAGTCTCCACAAATTATTATCTCTCATCAGATTGAAATTGTTATTAGAAAAGGAATAGATGGATTTGAAGTAAAGTTGTTTTCCATAGAGGTAAAAAATACAAAGTCTTCAATGCCACCTGATCTTCAGAAGATTGTTAATACTCACTCATCTATTTTTTATGAAATTCCAAAAATAATACCACTACTTAGGGATCACGATCATGTCATTCAGTTGATTCTAGGGATCCAACCACCTAACATCATACCATACAGATACCCATATTCCAAGAAAAGTGAGATCGAGAAAATGGTACAGGAAATGTTGAAGGAAGGTATCATCAGGCATAGCCAGAGCACATATTCTTCACCAGTGGTCATGGTATATAAGAAGGATGAAACATGGAGGATGTGTCTAGATTACCGAGAACTCAACAAGTATACCATTAAAGATAAGTTTCTTATTCTATTATTTGTTGATTTACTTGATGAATTACATGGTGTTATTTATTTGACAAAATTAGAGCTTCATTCGGGGTACCATCAAATTATAATGAGAGAGGAAGATGTTCATAAAACAAATTTTAGGACTCATGAGGGCCATTATGAGTTTTTGGTAATGCCTTTTGGTCTTGTAAATGCTCCCTCAACATTTCGAAGCTTGATGGACATTGTTTTGAGAAAATTTTAAAGGAAATTTGTATTAGGTTTCTTTGATGAAATATTGATATACAATAAGACATGGGAAGAACACTTGCAACATTTAAATAAAGTGTTGGAAGTTTTTGAGAAACATAAGATCTATGTAAAGCCATCAAAATTTTATTTTTGTGTACAAAATGTAGAGTAATTGGGTCACATGTATCCCATGAAGGTGTCAAATTTGATCCTCAGAAGATCAAATCTATGGTGAAATGGCCAAGGCCCAAAAATCTCAAAAATCTCTGAGGGTTCCTAGGACTAACAGGGTACTATAGAGGATTTGTGAGGGGATATGGTAGATTCACAGCTCAACTCACTCCATTTCTAAAGAAGGATGCCTTTCATTGGATAGATGCAACCAATAAATCCTTTGAGAAGTTGAAGGAATCTATGTGCACCACCCCAGTTTTTGCTACTCCCAACTTCTCAAAAACCTTGATTGTTGAATGTGATGCTTCAGGATCAGAATTGAGAGCAGTTCTAATGTTAGAAAATATCTCAAAGGAAAATATCTTCCCAAACCTATCTATGAGAAAGAATTGATGGCTATTCTTCATTTAGCCAAGTAATGGAGGCCCTATCTAATGGGCAGACACTTTAAGATATAAATTGATCATGATAGTCTAAAATATTTTTTGGAGTAAAGGTTATCATCTGAGGAACAAAAAAAGTGGGTAACAAAAATTTTGGGTTATGATTTTGAAATTGTATAAAAAAGGGTAAAGAAAATGTAGTATTTGATGCGCTATTAAGAAGGGATACATCCACATATGCCTTACTATGTGCAATGTACATATTAAAGGCTGAATGGGTGGATGAAGCAAGATTGGAATGTGAGAAAGACAAGGATAAACAATCTCTAATACATAATATCAATCAAGGATCTATAACATCTAACAAATTTGAGTGGAAAGGTAATGCCTTATGGTAAAAGGACATGTTATTCTTGTGTAAATATTCTGGGTTGAAGCATCACCTATTAGAAGAAACTCTGGGTTTTTGAAGACATATCATAGAATAAAAAAGAATTATTTTGGGAAGGACTTAAGGGGGATGTACAAAAGTTTGTATCAGAGTGTTTGGTGTGCCAATAGATCAAAGGTGAAACCATAAAGACACCAAGTCTATTGCAACCATTACATATTCCTAGTCAAAGATGGGAGGGGGTCTCCATGGATTTCATCATAGGATTACCTTGTTCAGAGGGTAAAAATGTTATTTTGGTGATTGATGATAGGCTCACAAAATATGCCCATTATTTTGCCATATCATATCCATTTCTAGCCAGTATAGTCGCAACTATTTTTTTTGGAGATAGTCCAAAGGCTACATGGAACCCCAAAAATAATTATAAGTGATCATGATCCTATTTTCACAAGTAAGTTGTGGACAAAATTATTTACATGTTTGCATACTCAGTCAGCTACCTCACAGTTTATCTTAACATCCTCAAATTGATGGGAAAATAGAAGTATTCAACAAATTCTTAGAGGGGTATCTATGTTGTTTTTTATCAGATAAGCAAGAATGATGGGTTAATTGACTACCAATTTCATAATGGTGGTATAACACATCTTTTCACACCTCTTGTCAAATTACCCCATTTTTAGCATTATATGGTTACCATCCACCATCTATCACTTCTTCCTTTAGGATGCAAACTAAGGTTAGATATATTGAGGAACACATTCAGCATCAACAATAGGTTTTGGATGGTTTGAAGGAGAATTTGGCATTGGAACAAAACATGATGAAACAACAAGCAAATCAAAACCGTAGTGAAAGACATTTTGAAATTGATGACTAGTTTTTTGTACGTCTACAACCTTATAAGAAGATGTCCCTGAAGCAATACAAAAAGGACAATAAAATTAATACTAAATATTATGGTCCTTATCAGGTTCTATAGATAATTGGAAGTGTTTCATATAAAATAGAATTGCCTCAATCTTTATGCATACAGCCAATATTCTATGTTTCCTACCTGAAGAAGGTTATTGGAAAAAAAATTGCAGCCTAGAAAGAACTACCAGAAGTTTATGAGGAAGGAACAATAATTTGGATCCAAATAAGATCCTATAAACATGTACTAAGAAGTTGAGAACCAGAGACATTAAGGAATATTTGATCAAGTGGGAGAGTCTAAGCATATAAGATGTGACCTAGGAGGATGAAATTTTTTTGCAAAAACATCCAGGATTATTCAACGTTGAGGACAATGTTGGTTTTAGGGGGAAGGGCATGCTATTCCCTTAACCTATTGCTCATAGTAGGATATGAGTAGCTAACTTGTGGCTTACCATATCATTTTACTATATCATTTATACTTTCTCATGCTTAGTAGGTTGGCCTTGGTGATGGCCATACCATATGAATAGTATAAATAGGGGATTGTAGGTAGTATTTCATTATCATTCGAGCATTTGAGTCTTATTGTATGGTTTGGAGGTTGCCTACTCGAAGTGGCAAAGCTATTTTTATTACATATTGAGATCATTTATCTGCAATATTGTGTTCTTTGGTTTTCTATTTATGGTCATAATTTGAATTATAGAAGTAATTTCATTACAAAACCTATATAAATATTTAATTTTTGATAAATTTGGATTCACATGAGCTTAAATATTAAATATGTTTTGTAATGGTTTAAATATGTTTTCCATAGTATTAAAATGTGTTTCTATGGATTATATTTTTTAAATTACTAATGTTTATATAGTTTATAACAAGTTTAGATTATTAAAATTCATTTATGTTAAAATTATACTTAGGTACCAAATGCGTAATGGTAAAAATTTTCTATAATCTTCACAACCCCTTAAATGAAATGTCTTTAGGGTTATTAGAATTCAATCAGTGAATTCTTGGTAAAAAAAGGAAAAATTAACGAGATCTAAAAATATTTAAATATTCATGCCAAATTCAATAAGTATGGGTTACGATAATTTTTCCAATTTAGGATTGTATTAGTGCAATTATCATTTCCAATCGTTTATGGTATTCATATGGCCCCTCTTTGATTATTTATTTATTTTTAAAAAATTATCTTGTGTTGTTCTAAGACTTTTTCTAGGTTAGTGCACTCGACAAGGAACGTAAGTCCAAAAGGTTTTGGTAAACTACATGATTATGGGGTAAGAGTCCTCGTTCTCTTCCAAATTTATCCATGTGACCCTTGGTCTACCTTATTCACATTTTTTATAGTTATATATAATTTTGTTTATTTGTTTTTCAATAATGATCTAATATGAGTTCAACTCATCTATAGATGCACATGTACCCTACTTAATCTACATAATATAGAAATTCTTTATTGTTTGAAAAGGAGGTAATTCTAGAGAGTTCAAGTAATCATTAAAGAATGTGATTTTCATACTACATATACATTACAATGGGTTTTTAGTGAATAAAGTATAACAATTATTGGAATGTCATTCACAATACTATATGTTATTGTTGGACTTGGAAAATATTAATAAATATTAGTCTATATGATAAAGTGAAAACCCCAAAACATTTTATTATCTCCTTATGGTTTAAAATTCAGAATCCCATTTAGGGAAAGCTAAAGAAATACATTTAACCATTGATTATAAGGAAGTTTTAGAAAATTGAGAGAGTTTTTAGACCCCTTGTGTTGATAAATTTACTTGTAATAACATATTTTGAATTAAAGAGCACAATCTTACTTGGAATGTAAAGTGTATAGTTTAGGTGTGCTTGAAATGTCAAGTGTACATTATATACTTTTTAGTTCTCATAAATGTAAGTTTTCTAGTTTTCCTGCGTCTCATATTAATCAATTTTACTACATGATTTGGATGATCATCTTCTTAACACTTACCAAGAACATGATAAATATAAACTCTATCTTAGATGATCATCTTCTTGTAACTCCTACGAACATGATAAATCTAAACCTTATGTACTAGATATTTCTTTATTGATTTGGTTTTGAAAACTAATCAAATGTTATTTATTGTTCTACATCCATTTTATCGCTAATCAAATATTTATAAATGTTTATATTTAATTTTTATTGAAATATATCTATTCATAATAGACTAATAAATTTATTAAGTGAATTATTAAAATTTAATATTTACCCATAATGTTTATAAACTCATAATTATAGGAAAACATATTTTTTAAAAAATTAGAAAATGTGCTTGTCTTAATTAGATGTTAGAAATATAATTTTATCTATACATAAAATGAATGGAATGGAATCAAACCCATGAATGTGATTCCAATATATCCCCCCTTTAGTGTAACATACATAATACAAATTTTTAGTACTGTAAGCAATATAATTTTTTAATACAAATTTTAACAAAAATAAGTCACTCAAAAACACATGATGTTAAATAATTTAGTGTGTATGTCCCTACAAAGAGTACTAAATGCACTAAATATCCAATATGAAATCATTAGTAATGAAAAAAATCAGTAGAAAATGTTTTAGTGCCTTTTCATATGTTAAATTACAAATGGTTGTACTGAAAAAGTCTAATTTGAAGTGTTCATTATGATTTCATTGTTGTTTGTTTATGATATATGTTTTTCCATTGTAAAGGTAAACATGGTTTCCATTTAGAGATTGGAAATTCATGGAGTGTAAAATATCTCAAAAAATCTTGCATGTTCATTGTTCATATTATATTACCCTGATCGAAGCAAGATAGTAGAGAGAGGTACAATTGTGGGAAATACCACTATGACCTTCCACTAGGCTGAGTATAAGGCCTTGATATTGGCTCTTAAGGAAGTGATATGCCACGATGTTTAGAACATTTGTGTTTTGTCTCATGATATGCTTGTTGTGAAATAAATGACTGGTGAATACCAATGTAACAATGTAAATATTTAAATTCTTTGAGTCCAAGCACTAGAGACCATATCTCGCTTTGTGAAATGTTCATATGTGCATGTAAAAGTTAATAATGGTAGGTTTGGTGTATGTTAAGTGTACAAAGATACTATAAACTAAGAAGTGGAAACTTTGCTAGTAATTTCCATGGATGACATTTAAATATGATATATGTACACACTACATTAAATTTTTGGGTAATGGTAGACATACCATTTTTATTAGATTATGAATATATAATATTATGTGAATTATATATATATGGTTGACAATATGATGATACATTATATAGTGTAGATTGATAAACCATGCATTGTAGATAAAGGGGAAGGATTGTAGAGATATGACAAGGATGTGAAAGCTAGGAAGTGTTAATAATAGTACATTATAGAACCTATGAACATGTCTTGGGAACAAAAAAGGATTTATACAACAATAAGTTTGTACATATTCAATGGATTCTCATATTGCTATGTCGATCCATTTCATTGCTTGTCATAATACAATGTCCATCTGTGTCATTGATCTTCATAATACCATGTTTTTTTTCTGTTCCTCATAATAATATGGATATTTGGGTACATATTATGCACATGGATGATTGGAAAATACGAGTAGGGTAACTATTAAGAAGAATCAAAATGATGGGAGTTGATGAGGTTCATAATTCCTACATAACGTTGTTAAATTATGCAACGTGTCCACCCCTTTTGATATTACACAAAAGAGGGATAAACAGTTGAATTTTCGTATTCTGAATGGAGAATGGTCCCAAAAAAATATAGAGTTGGTAGAAATGGTTATCATGTCAAGGATGGTCATTCATTTTTTTTTGAACCTCGGCTCACAAGGAAAGACACAATTACTAGAAGATGGATTTATTAAAAAATTCTTGTGGTAGATTCGTGATAATACCTTAGGCAGTACCACGACATCACAATAGTTGTACATCCACCTTCGGATCGAAACTAGCCTATAATATCAACAAATTTTCTTGTTTGGTGGGATGCCATTGATCATCAGCTGGAAGAGCTTGATGAGTGAAAAATTGAAAAAAGGATAACAACTCATCATGACTTGGATGAGTGTGATAATGATTACAGTGGGGATACCTACATTGGCCTTTATCAAGTGCATTTAGTGGTTATGTATTCAATAAAAGTGTAATGTACTTATTTTTAAAATGTTACTTCTTCCATTGTTTGCATTGACATTTTGCTTTGTATTACAAACACAGCTTATGAACAACCAAACATATAATATAAATGCATGCGATGATATTTTGATGTTCAAATTTATTTTCAAAATGTAATGTTATTGTTTTGATGCTTTAATCAAATATTGCATTTTAACACACTTGCAATTCACATTTCAGGTTTACTTAAGAAACATATAGAGTCGAGTATCTAGTTTTGAAAAATAATGTGTGCAGCTAACTTCGTCAAAAATGGTTTATTGTGCATCATTTTCTCAATATGAATATAAAAAATGAATAAATAAGTTCATGAACCATTTGTTTTAGTTTAAATTGTTTTACAATGCACCACTTCAAGTTTCAATGATGGTTATGACAACACACATGAACAAAAAATGTGTAAGTTTGACGACATGCGCCCATCCATGTTCACAATCCGTTATTATGTTTTCAGGGAAGACATAAGTAATGAGATGATAATATATAACTTTTTGAAAATTAATTGTTTGTCATAACAATGTACCTAATGTCATTTGTTGAGATAACAAATATGAAATTTTCATCTTTTCACACAGGTTTCTTCACATTCCATGATGGTAATATTCAATATGCGAACATTAATTATTTTTCATAATACTTAATATTTTATGTCAGGATAATATTTATGTATTTATACTACCTAGATACATGCACCTTCACATCACATGACACCTACATGTTCCACAAGCGTCACAGAAAATGAAAAGGGAGATGTTCCTCAAACAGTTGATGGCACTAAGTCAGATGGTCCATATGAGCTTGTGCACTCGGATATCTGTGATCCACCCATAGAGTACCGAACTGAACATCTTAATGGTAATATTAATTATTTTTTCTAACATGGATCATGTGTTATTAGTGGGGATGTTATGTTTTGGGAGTTGCATAGAATTAATCAAAACCACTAGGTAGCACTTGATTTGGATTACATTGTTACAAAAAGGAGGAAAAGTTCCTACTTGGTTTGCACCTTACGAAAAATCGCGTTGCTTTTCTCAAAGTGTAGAAAAACACAATGTGTTTTTCAAAGTGTCAAAAAACACACTTTATTTTTTGACACTTTGAAAAAAAATAAATTCTCCACCTTATATTTATTTGATGTGGATTGCATCATCGTAAAAAGGAGGAAAAAAATCATGGTTTGCACCTTGTTATAAACAAAATTGTGTTTTTTTAAAGTGCTGAAAAACATAATGTGTTTTTCAACGTGTCAAAAAACACTCTATTTTTCAGCACTTTGAACATAAGAAACTCTTCTCCACCTATTAATTACTAATGTAGATTTCATCATCACAAAAATAATTAAAAACATCATGGTTTGTACCTTGTTATAAACCAAATTATGTTTTCGAAAGTGTTGAAAAACATAATGTATTTTTCAACTTGTCAAAAAACACACTTCATTTTTCAGAACTTTGAAAAAAAAACTCTTCTACACCTAATAATTACTTGACATAGATTTCATCATTACAACAAGGATGAAAAATAAATACTTAGTTGCACCTTGCGGAAAAAAACTTACATTTTTCATATTGTGGACAAACACAACATGTTTTTAAACATGCGGAAAAACACACTCTATTTTTCAGCACTTTGAAAAAAAAAAAACTCTTCACCACCTTACAATTACTTGATTTACATTACATAATTACAATATAGAAGAAAAAAATCGTGGTTTGCAAATTGTGGAAAATGGCCTTGCATTTATCAAAGTGTTGAAAAGCATAGTCTATTTTTCAACGTGCTCAAAAACATGCCATATTTTTTGGCACATAAAAAATGTAATTCTTCTCCATGTGATAACTATATAATGTGTATTATTTAATTGCAATAAGATGAAGAAGCATCATTACTATGGATTACATTGTTACATAAAGGTAGAACAACATCATGATTTGTACCTTGTGGAAAACAATGGTTCATTTTTAATAGTGTTGAAAAACACACTGTGTTTTTCAACGTGCTTAAAAAAAGTTTATTTTTCAGCTCTTTGAAAATAGTGATAAAAATTACACATGATAATTAGTTACTATTGATTACATCATTTGATCATAATTACATCATTTTTCTATATGTCAAAATATTTTCTACTATCCATATATTACATGAGCAGTTCTACGCTGGCTAACACCAACAAGCATAGTTTTTAAACACTCTCAAAATCATCAAAAAATAGGTCAGCTATACATTCCATATTTATGTATTTTAAATATATGCAATCTACAATCTCATATACATGAGATTTAGAAAATGTTTACAATTATAATTTAGGCCCGCTTAACATGCCATACATTTACTTTCCAAAGCTCAACTTGCTCATTCTGTAAGATACACCATTTGCATATCCTTTGCATCTACAACACAATGAATTAAATATTAGACAAGGTATCAAAGGATTTTTAGCTTATAGATAGTAAATAAATGTATGATATTAAGGACATTCAATACAAACCTTGCTTAGATGCTAAATTGTTGAAAGATAAGCGGTGGTGGGGAGATGTTTCAGTTGTATTTGAACCACCTACAAAATAAATGATCAATATGTTAGTCTTTTCCTCGACAATTAAAATATCTTGCAAATAGTTGACATTAATAGTTCAATGTTTTAACCTGTATGTTCCATTTGTGTGGTTTGTCTCGTCTTTGCACGATTTCCATTGGGAAATTAGAAGCATTCGTAGTCTTCAACATGATTGTTCAAATCTTCTATAATGACAGGCCTTTTACTCACACTGTTGCATGCATTTTGTACTTACACTAAACCATGGACACATGCGGGTGGTTGGAAATCTCATTGACATCTCCTTTGAAAGCAACATATCCAACATATTTGATGCTTCTAGGTCTCTCCTAAACCTTTGAACACATTCAAAGAATGTTTTTTTCTGTTCATATGTAGTCAGTCGTGTATCAGATACTGACTTCAAGAATTCTTTGGATGTGTGTTCATAAAATCTGAATCACTTTATATCATCAGACAACCAGCCCCAACTGTTTTAGGAGTTCCTGTGACGTATAAGACATTATAGAATATTTATAAACAGGGTGTTTCAATATCAATATTTATACCATCCATACATGTCACTCACACTAGGTTTTTTTCAATATCATAGTACACATGAATACACAATGCCACCTAATCCTAAATATGTGTGACGAACATTATCATTGGCATCGATTAATTGATTGAAGGCATTAAGAAATAACCATCAACTATCAATGAGTGTCGAGGTGGTGAGGAGGGGCCATCCCATAACATGCCATCATTTATAGTGTTTGTCTCTACATAGGTATTAGTTGCAGCATGAGAAATGAAAACAATTTCAACACGATGCTTTTTTCGTTGCAACTTATTCTTAGCAATCTATATCACTACTTGCCACATACGATGACATTAAATTACCTACAACTTTGTTGTTGGATATTATGAAGAGGGGCCGTGTCGGAGCGTCTCTTCATTTGTTTTTTTTCGTTACCCTACTTGTCTCCCCCATAAGTATTGCCTCCTGCACGCGAAATGAAAAGAAATTCAACACGATGCTTATTTCATTACAACTTATGATTAGCAATCTAAATCGGTAACATATGATGGCATTGAACTACCTGTCACTTCTTGTGCTTGATATGATGACATCGACACATATTGCTTGCAAAAATCCAACGCCTTCAACATGTGCTTACATGTGTTTCCTTTGATAGCCCAAGCACATTCGCATACATCCAAGGCTCCGGATTTTCTTACCAAATACCATGTGCATCTAGTTTTTTGGCTCCTCACCCATAATTGATTGCAATTAGACGTAATTGCAAGGTAATCTATATCAGGAATACTCTTTGCTCTCTCAACTACTATCAATAGATGTCTTTCTTTTTTGAAATTGCTCAAGAAGCCAACTTTTTGCAACTTCCTCTTTTGTTTGTAAAATGGCTCCACCTTGTACACAAGTATGTAGAACAAATAGTCCATTTGGCGAGCACATATTCTTTTGTCTATCACACAAGTATCTAGTCTTCAAAAAACAATGGTAGGATTCAATGAATGCGTTTGTTTCTTGGTTTGCATGGGAGAAGTTTCTAAGATTTTTTGCCCACATAGTTGTCAAGTGAACACGGATTGAAAATTAGTGACATTATAAACCAATAATTATAATTGATGATAATTAATAAGAAAACACACAAAGAATCACAATCACCAACACATTTTTTCTGCTCTCACACCATGTATTCCTAAAGTACTCAAGGAACTTAGTTTCCTCTTTGAATTCATTAAAGAAGTCTTGAATGATTTGAAATGTGTTCTCGTGATGCATTTTAGAACCATACATGATGGTTCCTAGTCTCTTGAAAATATTCCACCTAGACTCCTTGCTACAATACTTATGCACGTTTTTCAACCATGCCCTGCGCACGTGCCATACGCAAAGCACTACACAATAACCAAAAACACACATAATGGCTTGGATTTCAGCCGACGCATCATCCGTAATGAACGCATTGATATGCCAATCGGCACAAAGGTGTTTTCCTCATTTTTGGACTTCTGCCAACCACCCGTAAATGTCTTCAATTTTATTCCTCGAAGAAATGGCCCATGCTATGGGCACCCCAGCTTCTTGCTCATCAAAAACAAGCAATGTGTATAATTGGTACTACAAGAAATATGACATCAAATGGTAACATGGGGTTTAATCTAACAAAAATGGAATAATATTAATGATACGTAAATTACACATCATTTCAAAATTCATTCCAATTACTTACGCCATATTTGTTGGTAGCAAACATCGATTCCATGGAGATTATGGAATTGTATGAATGTTGAACCATTCTCTCACACATCCACGGTGTTTACAACACCATAATGAATGGAACAGTGGTTCCATTTGGGCGTTGATAGTAGAAAAATATGTCTCTTTCCTCCACATGCCATAATTTTACACTCATGGCATCTTCGGCATGCTTTTGAGACCTTCTGTGGTGAACTCTTTTCCACACATTCACCACATCCTGTCTTGTCATGTATTTGTCCCTCTTGCTCGATATACCCACATTGAATGGATCCTCTATATATTTATCATACACCGTGTCCACAGTGACTCCCATTAACAAAAGACTCTCGATATAAGTTTTACATTCATTTGATAAGTATGGGGCAACATTAAGATGAGGATCATAGATGGTATTTACGTTCCTCCTATGACAACACTCACCATTTACATCATAATGAAATAGATGGTTGTATAATATTATGGCCACTGTCAGTCTCCTATAAAAAACCTTCACATTGAAATGACATTGGCAACCCCTTTTAATTATACACCTACTCACTTTGTCACTTGTTGTCTGGCTTATTTCTATTGTCGTCTGGACCATACGAACACCAATAGTTACAATTAAAAATGATAACATCAAAGGCTATACAAATGTTTACGAAAAGAAAGTACAAAAAAATAATTTGTTAGCGAAGTTTCCAACCTAGAATATGACTTGGTTGTATGCGGTTTTGGATTTTCTATATTTGTTGACTTGTGATTTGTGCGGGTGAAGGTAGTCTCGAAACATTTTTTAGAACCTTCCCCCTTTAGCAATGCATTAAGTCTTGTGAGCGGTATAGTGGCACAAATGTCAAAGTTCGGCTCAGCCCCTATTTGTGTCCATTCTAGGTCATCATATGAAAACTAAATATTTTCCTCTGTAATCTCTTGGGCAAGGAGATCGATCATGCTCTGCCATTTGGGCCTCCTTCCCATCCTAAATACTATTACATGCATTTTTTCATCATTAATGAAATAATTATTTCATACTTACCAATATAAATTTTGACTTTTGATTCATCATCATCAACATGAACACCATCTTAGAAGACGATAATTAAACAACAATAAAATAATAATTATCGCAACATTCAACATAGCCATTCTTTTTCAAAAATATTATTGAACTGGAGGAAAATAAAAATTTATAGGACTTCCTACTGATTCCAGTTGCACAAGCGTATCGATGTGGTCATCCTATAATGGGACAAGCCCCTTCAGCACGCACTGAATTAATATGTCTTTACAGAGGCACTTGCCCCCATATGCCAAATTTGAGAGTCAGAGTATGATATCCATATAATTTTTATATCTTCAACTTATCATTAAACATTCACAAAATATAGATCATTGAGTAGTCTCAAAGGTGCTAGTTTTATTTACAAATTTCAATATTTTTCATATTTGATGTATATAAACTATAAGATAATTATTACATTTAGCTAGTAAACGATAAAAATTAACAAAATCAAGAGGAAAATAATTTAAAACAAAAGTTACAAATAAGGAAAATTAATATAGTTGAATAGATCAAATCATTACACTTTACAATTGTGTGATGGTAAAACATAATAATTAAGACAACAATAAAATAATAATCTTCCAACACCCATGTACAATAATTTTGAAAAAGGTGAACTTACAAACTAAAATTGCCAAGAATATGTTGACATTTCAAACATAAAATGTGAAAGTTTGATTGGTCCACAATGGTGCTCTTGGATAAAATATGTCGAGCTCTTCTAAAAAATAGATATCACAACCCCATATTTCCCATCCTATGAATATTGTTCATCGACTTCAAAAAAATACAATAGACCCCATAAGGACATACCATCTACCTAACACATTATAATCCCATACCCCTATCCACATCTGATAAGTTTAGTTGATTTTGTTAGATGTCATATGTATTAGAAGGAGAAGGATCCAAGTGCCACATTTTTCCCATCGCATTGAAACATTTAACCCATATCCACCCGATAATCATTTGACATGGAGTCAATGTTTACAACGAGAAGGAATAGCATCGCGGGTTGCTCCTTTTAGAGAACGGGGTCGGGTTTTTCAAAGTGTTGAAAAACACCGTGCTTTTTCAACATGGCAGAATACACGACCCAGGGTTTCATTGCATTGGAGTACTGGCTTCATTAACAACCGTATCCACCTAGAAAGTAGCTGAGGTGGAGTTCAGGTTTACAACAAAGGAATAGCAGCCACAGGTTGCGCCTTTTGGGTGAACAGGGTCGGGTTTTTCAAAGAAACTGAGAAAAATCATGTGTTTTTAAACTTTGGCAGAAAATGCACCCCAAAGGCTTTCATCACAGTTGCCTGAAACATTGTTGACTCCATAAGGCACCTGACAAGTCAGTTTATTGGCCATTAGGGGTCCCTTTGACAACAAGAATTCAGAGCACCGCGGGTTGCGGCCTTTTGGAAAATTGAGGGTCAGGTATTTGTCAAAGTGCTAATGAAAACACTGTGTGTTTTTCAACATGGGGAAAATGACCCCATTTTCCATCGCATTGGAAACATTCAAAGCATAACCACATGGTTAAGTAGTTGATGTGGACTTTAATGTTTACAATAAGAATGTGGAAAGCACTGCGGACGCCTTTCTAGAGAATGGGGTCACATTTTTCAAAGTGTTGAAAAACACCGTGCATGGATTCAACGTGGTGGCTATCCATTAATTTTCCACAACATTGGAAACATTCAGACTCCTCCACAAGTTTTCATGTGGATTTAATGTTTACCAACAAGAAGGAAAGGGCACCGCGGGTTGCAAATGCCTTAAGTTGGAGAATGGGGTCGAGGCCTTTCACTGTGCTGAAAGAACACCGTGCGTTTTTCAACGTGGCAGAAAGATGCACCCCATTTTCCATCACATTGAAACATTCAACCCATATCCAAGGTAACAATTGGTTTATGTGGATTTAATTTTCAACAATCAGGAAGAGCACCATGAGTTCCACATTTTGGAGAACGGGGTCACGCTTCAAAGATCTGAAAAACACTCTCAGTCCTTGGTGGATTTTTGGAAATGTAGCAGAAAATACACCCCATTTTCCAAATTACATTGGAAACATTAACCCATATCCACATGACAAGTAGGTTGAAGGATGCCACGTGGATTTAATGCTTATCTTTCAAGAAGTCCAGAGCAATTCTAGATGGTCCCCAAACATGCGCCTAGATTTGGAGACAAGGTCACGGAAATTCAAAGTTTTGCCCAAAACACCATGCATTTTGTTTATGGTCGGAAAATCCACCCCTTTTCCATCTTGGAAACATTCAGCCCATATCCACCCGACAAGTAGTTTAGGGATTTAATGTTTACAATAAGAAGCTAAATAGCCCGCAAGTTCTGTGCGCCAGGGAGAACGGGGTCAGGTGTTTTCAAAGTGCCGAAAAATACCAAGCATTTTTCAACGTGGCGGAAAATACGACCACGATTTCTCCATTCATTGGAAACATTCAACCCATATCCACCTGGGAAGTATTTCAAGATGTGGGGATTTACTTGTTTACAACAAGAAGGAAGAGCACCCGGGTATGAAGCACCTTTTGGAGAATGGGGATCACATTTTTCAAAGTGCTGAGAAAGCCGGAAGGCAATTTTTGGAAAGCTCTAGCACTAAAGCTCACACCACCATTAATGTTTCCATTTCACATTTTGAGGCATTCAAGTCTCTCACCTGATCCATTGATGAAGGACATGGTCCTCCTTGCAACAAGAAGGAACAACACCGCAGGCATGTCTCTTGGAGAACCCATCATTGTTTCAAAGTGAAAAACAATGCTTGCATCGTGTGGCAATGTGGATGAATTCAACCCCATTCTTCCATCGTGGTTGAAGAAGATTCAACTCATTCCACTCTCTCCTTCTCTCATTCTTCATATATTGTAAAGGAGGGGCATTTTCTAAATGGCGTGGAGTCATTGTTTCAGTCCTGGCGGCCCAAATCTCTTTCTTCCTTAGGGTAGAATGTGGTTAAGCCTCCATCTCTAGGTCTATATATGGCATTTTCTTCCTCTTTTCCATCTATGATCTACTTGTGAACAGGAGAGATAAAATCATGCTCTTTGCCATTTTGGCCCATCCTTTGCTCCTATTTTATTGTCTCTTCTTTCCATATTAATGAAAGAATTATTGTGCATACTCTGATGTCTAAATGCAGGTTTTGGGAGCTTGTGATTAATGGGTTGAAGTGAATTCCTGTCTTAAAACATTGTCTGTAGTGCATTCATATTTCACCATCTAATTCTGCCACCTCTCTCTATAAAAGATAGCCTAGTTGAATGCAAGTGAAAACAACTTCCTTTTTTGGTTGTATCCCCTATAGTGTAGGCTTCCATGCACTTTAGTATCACTATGGTCATCTATAATTGGAAAAAGAATTTACGACATAATAAATTCCTAATGAGATTAGACTGTCACAAAATTAATTAATGTAATATACACTTTTCGATGTGGAGAGAAACTACCATATCTCAAGTCATATTAAATTTCACATCTTGCAGAGATTGAAAAATGAACTTGTGCAAACTAAAACTGAATATAGATAATTCAAATTTTTCACACTTTTATTTGAATTTTAGAAATGGTGCTAAAATTTTGAAGCGTAATAAAAATAATTTGTTATACATTATGAACAACTAGTATTCAATGGCATACTAAACTGTCTATAATATACATATAATTTATAAATTGTTAATAAATTGGGGACTATTTTTAAGAACTCTTGTGGTTTTTGAACTTTTTGTGTGAACACCCTTCATCTTCAATTTACATGGAGGATCGTATGTATGTATGTCTTCAATTTACAAACAGGATTAGGAGAAATAAGGCTCCTGGCATTCATATTCACTACACAAAAGAGTAACTACTACACAAAAGAAGCATAAAATTAATGTTAGTACGATACATGACAAATCATAATATACATCATCTAATATGAAAAAATAATCACAATTTCAGAAAGCTAATATCCATGACAAATTCAAGTATCGAATAAATGCCAACAGCTATCCTTCACCCAAGATGCACCCTCCCATAATATCACAATCTTCCATTGACAAAAGGGATGGTTGTGATATTACGGGAGGGTGCATTTCTAAGTGGAAGGTTGGTGGGCGACTTCAAAACCCTCTGCTTAGCACAGTCTACCACCCAGCTATCAATGCGGAATCCTAAGGGGCAAGCCCCTTCATCACGCAATGATAGTTAGGCGTATCAATGTGGCATCCTAAGGGGAAAGCCCCTTCAGCATGCACCGATTCCTATCTTTGCAGAGGTACTTGCCCCCATATGCCAAATTGAGAGTCAGAGTATGATATCACATAATTTTTATATCTTCAACTTTCATCAGACATTCAAAACATTACAATTACCAATATTTAAAAACTAATAAAAAAATGTGTGTGTGTGTGTGTGTGTGTGTGTGTGTGTGTGTGTGTGTGTGTGTGTGTGTGTGTGTGTGTGTGTGTGTACAAATGATCTCCACATCTAGGAACAATGATCGCAATATTTACAACAATAATGAATTCAAAAAATCAAACTTTTCTAATGTATTCCATTTGACATAGCTAGGAACAATGAAATTACAACTAAGAGCTCGAAGATCACATGCATATTTAAATGAATTTTTTATATTTTCTTACAATAGTAACAGATTGACATGAAATCTAGAACTTATTTATACTTATAGATAATATTAAGAATCGTCTCAAACACTTATAACATTAAATGTGTTCAATTTGTTTAACTATAATTGTATTAATGTTTGAGTTATAACTATAATAATGTTTGAGTTCAGATTTCAAGACATTTATTATTAAGGTTCTTGTTAACAAATATGAATTCAAATATTAAGATCATTCTAGTGTGACTTCAAAAAATTTAATTTCGTAAATGAAAACGTGTGGAAAACCGTCATGTTTTTCAACATACTGAAAAACACACTGCATTTTTCAACATGTTGAAAAACACACTATGTTTTCCATCAAGATGAAGAACACACTGTGATTTCCTCATGTTAACCACCAAACATTAATTACATGGTTTTATAAGTTGTTACATGGTTGTAGAAGTTTTAACCACTTGTTTTTCATTATCATAAGTAATTTGTACTTACATTAATTTGGAGCCCATGAAAACAAACGTCTGGATATATTTTTAGAAGCCCGAATATGAGGAGGTTATTGCATGGTTGTTGAAATTTATTAGTAAATTTGAAAAGTGCAAATGCATTTGAAATCTCTAATGAAATCCATAGATAGAGAACATAAATTCATGTGCAAACCCTAGTGTATGATATAACATATATCCGTGGGCATTTGGGATCTAATTTTAGATACATGCAATTATAATTATGAGACTTCATAAATTAAAATTTTCCTTGAACTATAGTATGGCATAAGAATCAGATTGGGAGTTTCTATTTCTAAACATTTCATATATGGATCGAGAAAGGGAATCCCCTATAGTGGAGTGTGTACTCACCTTGGAGGTATATAAAGGACTCATCTAAGAATGTTCATCATTTTCTCTTTTCTTGAGATCTATTAAGAGGTTCAATTCTACTTCTTAATACCTTAACATGTTATATTACATATACTTCTACCTTGTCTATGGATGTGATAGAAAGTTATGGTTCTCTATATTAATACTTGCACATGGCTATATGCACTTGTAGATAAGTTTTTCATGTGTATAGGTACACACTCGTGAAGTTTCCAACGTATCTTGATTATTCCATTTGTATAAGGTTGTGGATGTGCTCTAGTATTGCTATTAGGTGTGCATTTTGAGTGGATGTGTTCTACAATTATTATATGTTGTATATGACATGAATACACCTCAATTATTTTGAGACGACATATTTATAGTGTGTCTCACTCACCTCAAAACAGGGGGAATTCAATGTGGTTATCGCAAAGCATAGAAATGCAATTCAGAGACACATAAAGATTACAAACTTTAGAATACAATAGAATATGCTATAGTAACATACTTAAATGTACAAATAAAAACCATTCATAGATCTTTGATCTAGATTGAATCATCCAATAGAGGGTGAAACCATTGGATTTTGTTTCCCCAAATGTATTTTATTTTCCCAAGTTGCTACAAACATCTAGAATATCTGCAAAAATACAGGTTTCTAAAGGTCTCTAATATATCTTTAGGGATAGATGCATAATTTCAACATAGATTTTTGTACATATTAGTTTACACAATTTGAAACAAAAATTGGTGAATGACAAGCTACTTCAATTCTCACAAGTGTAATATGAGAATTCCTTTGTTATAAATCTTAAAGATGTGTTGTTGAGTTTCGGATATGGTTATATATTAGATTTGTATGCTATGGGGAAGGAAAACACGTGACCAATGGTTTCATTTTAAAATCACCATGTTAAGGAATTTTTGAATTTGTCAATAATCGCAAGAGTATGGGTCTATTTTGTTATCGGAAAATCAATCAACTTGTTAATCTTTTGGAAAATTATGAAACATAATTTTTTAAAAATAGAGAGTGGAAGTCATTTAATGACCTATCCTATCTCCCAATACTCATCTACCTAATAAATCATGAGAAATATACTCTCCCTTCTATGTAAGATTCATAACATTTATATTAAAATAACATGCCATGATTCAAGCACATCTCTTCCCAAAAAGTGGTAAAATAGTCATAAAGATCATAATGGTGTCTTTCATTTAACCATCTCCCTCTCACCCTCTCACTTGTTGAATGGAATTCCACTATTACCTAGCTTCAAAATAATATAAATTTATGTATCTCTCTTTTTGTTGTTTTAGTGATGCTCCGTCTCATTTTATTTCATCGGTTCATGGCTTCATAATGGCTAAAAGTGATAATAGTTTGAAGTGAGAAAAGATGATTCTTTGTTAGTTTGTAGAAAAGAGGATAAATTAGGTGAGGACAAGGGGTCTCAAAAAACTTGAGGTTGCATACAATTGAAAATGACCGGTTTAATAATGATTATATATTGGTTTTCTTCAGCCCCTTATCCCTCTTTCCTAGGGAATTCATAAAGAATATTGACTGGTGAAGAAAATGAGAATGTTTGTTGATTTTTTTTTTTGATAAGGACAATACATTATTGGAAAAGTGTTATTATATAGCAGTTGTGTTTATTTATCTATGATGAATATAATAGAGATATTAGGGTGAAATTAGGGGGAATAGTAAAAGTATAGATAAAAAACATTGGAAGAATATTTTGATTCTCAAATGTAGATATATTTGGTGATGAATTATAGTAACCAAACTTAAAAATAAATTGAGAAATTAATAAACATGGTTTTAAATCAAATTTTCTCAAGATCCATAATTAGTGTGACAAAAAAAAGAAAAATTAAGAATATTTTCCTTTCGCATGGTTAAATATTAAAAAAAAATGAAAAAAATAATAACCAAATTGCATATTCATAATGGTCCTGTGGTTTTTGATTACCTTTGACTAGAATGTGTCACAATTGGCTATGTGCTGTGGAGATATAAAAACTTACCTTCCTAACAAATGTGATTAGCTTCCTAGTAAACCATCCACTGATTTGTGAATTCCTTCCTCTTAAAACATCCACTGGAATTCCTTCATCCTCTGGTTTGTGAAAGAACATGTTTATGTGGGTAGAGAGCATCTCCCAAAATGACGTTAATGTGAATGGGTAGTTGTGGTGTTAAAGACGATTCAGTAAAATATTTGGTGCCACACTGAATCCTTTGACATTGATAACAAATTATGGCACTGGCCCTTTCCCTGCCATGTATGGACCAAATGTATGTGTTGGTTATGTGATGCATACAAATTTTATGGGGGGTGCACCATAAATAGGTGAAAATTTAGGGGAGGCTATCCACTTCCAAAATCAAAAGCACAAATCACCAACACAGAGAGGAATAAGCCAATGCAAAAATGAACCCCACTCAACAATAATGCAAGTTGTAAACACAACCATGGGTCAATCAACCGAGTTTGTCAAATGTGAATAAAAAACTGAATTGTTGAAAATCACATTCATGTAGAATCAGACCTCGAGCCAGTAGTTTAATTCAAGAATGAGTAACCTAAATTGATCTAAAAAAAATGGACGATCCAAAAAAATAAATGCATGAGTCAGTTATTAATGTAAATGGAAAGAGTTCCAATCAAATGAAAAACCAATGTAGAACCGACCGAGCGAGTTGAAATGACCGGCCAAGGAAAACTGGTGAGCATTGTCTAATGATATAAGGACTACTCAGTTCCTAGCTCGATGAGTTTGGGCAGAGTTGGGCCTTGAAGTGGCTCTTGTAATCCTTTAAGAAGAAAAACCCTACACCTTATGAACTTGCACGTTGTTTGTATTCTGAACACATGCAAAACTATAAAGGAGCACTACCAACACAAAAACTAATCACTAGAACCCTTAGAACTTAAAGGAGAGAATAAAGCAAAAATGAGAGCTTGCACATGAAACTACGAGGAAGTGAGTAGTAGGTAACAAAATAAAGCAACATGATTATCATCCGTGAGCTATGATACCATGACAGTGGGAGGAAGAAAAAAAGTAGATGGAATCCATTTATATCAAGGAGTTACACTCAATTGTGGAATGGTGTAACTTCTAGATTCAAGCAAGAACTCAACCATGGAGACAATGTGCATGTAGTAATAGAAAAAGGGATAAAAAATCCTTTCTCATTAATAAAGTAGGAAATTTTTATATATACGAAAGTGATGAATAACTCCCATGTAGAAATAATGATACCTCCATGATGGAGAATAGGAGTTACATTCCCAAATGGGAATGTAACTCCTATGACGCATAATTACACATATTACATAATCTATCATAACTAATATGACACCTAAGATGCATGCCCCCATCTAAGTGATATGAATAACATAGTGAGGTGGAAATACACCTAATAAATAAATAAAAGGAGAAGAAAATTCCACTCACACCAACAGTCTCCAAACAATAGTCATGCTTGTTCAAATTCTAGAAATATGTGGAGAATCTCAACTCGTCATAAACCAAATCAAAGGAATTTATCAATGCAAAAATTAAACTTTACAAAATTATAAAAAATATTGTCGAATTTCTCTTAGAAGCATTTGATCAATACACCATAAAAACGGTTCAATGATCTTCTAATAAGTTCACATCTGCCATGAATTTTCTAGCATTGCTCATCCCAATATCAACTAACGATTCCAAATTATTCATTGTTATAATTTATAAACCATATCACACCAATGAAATCCTCTATGGCAACCTCATCCAAGAAAATAAAATAGACCTTTGGTAAACTCAAATCTATCATTATCTTTTTCAATCAAAAATACCATATGGCTTATCTAGAAATGCTAAATGATCTTTGCTTTAATGCACTACTGATACATTATTGTAGGTGGTGTTCACTACAAACATGGATGTGATGGTCTCTTATTATGATGCTTCAAATCTCACAAGTGCACTAAATTTATCCATGAAGTCCTAGATGGAATATGTGGTGGAGTATTTAGTGGTATGGATGTTATAAAAACACATCCTACTTATGGGCTATTACTAGCCCACCATTAAACAATATTTTGGCACATATGTAAAGAAATGTGTCAAGTGTCAATAACATTCCAATCTCACCCACATCCTGAGTCAGGCCCTATAACTTTTGTAGTGTTTATAGCCCTTCTCACTATGGGCACTTTACCTCATTCTTATTATCAACCCTCATTTGTCACAATGATATCATTTTATTATCATTACTACTGAATATTTCACTAAATGGGTGGTGGATATTCCTATGGTATCTACTAAAGTAAATAAATTTTTCAATTTCATCTATCAACACATCATATATCGCTTTGACATCCCTCAAAAACTTAGCTTAGATGATGGAAAACATTTTAAAAATAAATAAATGAAGAAATTGTGTGATATATTGACATGAAGGTAAGATTTTCATCATCCTATTACGCATAAGAAAATGGGAAAGTAGAAGCATCTAATTGGACACTCAAAAAAATTCTCATGAAAACCATTGACTAAGTAGGCAAGAATTATCATCCCCAAATATCATTTTCTCTATGGGATTATCAAACTAACATATGTACTCCTATAAGTGCTACACCCTTTTCTTTAGTCTATGACTATGAGTTGGCCATACTCCTTGAATTTCAAATTCTATCTCTCCAGGTGTCCCTCAGATATTTTATCTCTAACTAAGATTATCGTCAAGAATGTCTAGCACAAATTGAATCGTTAGATGAACACCACTAAAAGACCATCAAACATCATCATTTCTATGAAGAAAATATCAAACTAGAATATAAAAAACATGTCAAAGAGTGTGAATTCAACATTGTTGATCTTGTCCTCAAAAAGAACAAAAATGTCACTACTCTGGAAAGGAGTAAAACAGGAAAGTTTTTGCATAGCTTAATTGGTCCATATGTCATCACTCAAAAGTATGGGTCATGAGCCTATAACTTAGCATGTAGTGCCCACATTTTACACACACAATTACAACAGTAAAATACCAGGATAATTTTTTTTTGACTTACATTGCTCACTACACACAACACAACATGGGCTTCAAGTACAGAAACTCAACTCGCATACGACAAACACATAAGTCATCGACTCACATAGACACATGAAAACATCATAGGCATGTTGATACCACACTTTTCCCAATGAATGATTACTAGCAACAACCCAACCAAAAGAACATGACTTCAAGAATGGCGAACCCACAACACATCATTCCTTTACTTGTATTTTAGTTACGGTTAACCCTCTAAGAAAATTATTGTGCACGAATAAAATTTCTCATTTGTCCATCGACAATTTCTTAAGTTCATACCGTGGTTAAATTATCGTTCACCCCTTTTAAGTTGGTTTTTTATTCTTTACAAAAGTTTCCATAACTTGCATACTTATTTGGCGTAGTTCAAAAGCGTATAAACTACTTAATTACGTTGTTCTTATTTGAAGAATATTCTTCTCAAACATATATTTAGTATCTACCTTTCTATTCTTACATCTCAAGTGGATGAGACTTGGTGTCCATATAGCGATATTAGGATTTTACGAAGATTTAATTGCAAGATAGATTTTTACCACAAAACATTCCTCGATCACGGAAAAAGTTATTTTCCTACCATAGTTATTCTAAATCAATGACGTAATGACTTCCTTTTTTCATTTATATATCTTTTGTTTTCTCATAGTTTGATCACAACAATGAAATACATATTCTTGAAACACATAAAGATATTTAATTTTGTTATAAGGTCTCATAGAGCGGCAGTATCCCTAACCTCAATTCTCATTTTTTTTTACTCTCATATGCTGTATTTTCTTGTACACTATGGCCTTATTTTTAGCACTTGAAAGGGGTTATGAACTATTTGCTAACCTCTTGGAGACAAATATGATTAGAAGACTTGATACACACGAACCCTAAGTTAACATCCAAATCAGACTGAGGGATTAATTCCAACTTCACCTAAGGGTCTACCCCTCAACTATAAATGAGGTTTAAGCGAGAGGAAATTTTTATGCTAAACCACCTTCAGAAGGACCAAGGTGTTATGTTGAGAGACACCAAGGTACACATTTAGCTATGAACCAAGGGGGTTCATTAACAAGAGTGCAAGGCAAAGAACAACTATGTCCTGATCTCCATTTATGTCGTTTGGATCCAACATGGATTTCATTCGATGAAGAAAATTTAATTTTAAATCTATCTTCAGGGTGACAAGGTAGTCCACTAGGCTACGAAGGAGGGGTTAGCTCTACAACTCCAAATGAAAAGTTTTACTGCATCACTCCTATCAGAGGGTTTAAGAAAATGTCACTAAACCTACTGACTAAGACGATAAGTCCATTCTTGAGCTCTGATTTTCCTAAATTAGGACGTTCCACAAAGAGAAAAGATTAAATTCATCCTACGGTGTTTAATGTCTTCTACGGTAAGGAGTATCACACATGAAAAACATGTTATGTCCCGATGTCGAACAAGGGTAGTGTGTTTTCAATTAAAACTCTTTATTACATTTACAAAGTATGAATGCACAAGATGACTCGTTAATCATTTATTGAACACTGAATATACACTACAAGATATTACTTCAAATTCATTTACCTTATATAAATATCAAACCTTTTTACCATGTGTACTATGAATCAAAATTGAACCTAAGATTAAATGCACATTTCCTAGATGTCCTAGAAACCAACATCTCATACATAACAACAAATTATCAAATATAACCTTCTGCAAAAAATAACATGAGACTAAAAAATACATTTATTCATTTAAAAATGAACTATATAAATTACAATGATAATTAATGCATTACACAACGCCTTTACGTCATCATTCTTTCATCCTGCAAAAACACGTGAGCATGACATCAAAAATAATTCACTGGCATGACATCCACCCTAACCTAACATAAGTATCATTTTTCAGTTTCCCATTTACATATGACAATAATTACAATTTGCAATCGAAATAAAAAGGTCTAGAGACATGTATTCATTGCATTTCATTTTTCTTCATTTTGTAACCCAGGAGAGAGAAAGAGAAGGGAAGAGAGAGAAAACACTGTTTTGTCAAAAGTTCTAATGCACACAACAAGTTCCACTATAGAGTTTTAAATAGTTATTTGTATGTGTTAAGAGTTTACAGGGTGGTTTGGCAACCCTACAAGGGTCTGCATATTTCTATTTTAATGTTTTCTTACTAGCTACAAAAACATACAAAACGGGCTCGGAGGCTAAGAAACCACTTCCAAAAGTTATCTTCCGATGAGAACGCACACCACGATCAACTTTCTATGTGTCCCTAGATATACCAAGAGTTCATAGCAACTGATGGAAATGGGAAAGAGTGAACGGTTTACATTTGGCGGCTAGTTCTCCGGGGCCACTGGTCGTAGTTGACCCAGTTACAAATGAATAAAATTTAGCTCGAGGGCCAGAAAACTGTGTCCATAACTGATGTTGAATGGATGAGCATGCAATTAGACACCTCCTACAAGTTTCCCTATATGAGGAGAATTCATCAGAGTTAACGGGACTGAGAACTAGAAAACCATTTTCAAATGATGACAAGTTTTCTGGAGCGACAAGTCGAAATTGGTCCAGTTTGACCTCGTCAAACTGTGGCCAGAGGCCTACAAAGTGGCTTTGTCAAACTATCTAGAAGAGTGCTTTTCCCTAAGCTGAATGTTCCATGTAATTTTCTAGTATAAACACAAGAGGTTTGTGAAGACACTAAATAATTTCTCTATCTAGGTTTCAAATGGCGGTTCAAAATGAAAGCCAACTTTCTAGATTTGACAGCTTTCTACTGCTGTAAACCAGTGTAACAGGGCTCCTATAAGAGCGTCAAAAAGATCACAAATGTTCATTCGGGGTCAATCCAATGGTCCAGGTGATTCCTCACATAACAAGGTACACGAATGAAGCCTAACATCTCATTTTTAGAGTTCCGAAGGGTACTTAATGAGTCTCCGAAAAATGCAAAAATTAACTATTTAAACAGGGAGAAGGTCAACATTATTACTGGAAAGTCAATTTCATCTGTCAATAAGACAATGTTGTAGTGATCCAGTTGGGTAGGAAGTTTTCTACATCACCTCAGAATGAGGTTGGGAGTTCGTGGTTTAATGCAGAAGAGTTATTTTGATTTTGTGAGTTACAACACGACCTTTCATTGTTTTTACAACGAGTTGATGTAAACATTTAACTGTATTAAAAACCGAATATTTTAAGATTCTATTAATTTGCAAAAGAGAACTAAAACATGAGAATTATGAGAGGTAAGGGAAGATGAACCATGCCTGGAAATGATGAGTGAAACGGGTATAAGGGACTCTAAGTGGTTTGCACTCGCGTATCTTGTTGAGACCATTCCATTGTAAAAAGGATTTTCGAGCAAACAATTCACAGCATTGGGTTTATATCCACAACTGTATACTTATCTTCCTGTTCACTTACAATTTGAAAACAAAATCCGCTACTCTAATATGCTTTCTTGTCTAAAACTTTGGAAAGCTCCCACCAACTTTGGCGGTATCCCCATAACCACAATGCAATTGTTTTTTTGGATAATGAGATTTTTTTTGGAAAGTAACCTTCAACTTCAACATTTGTTTGAAGGATTTGGCTTAAACACTTGTTGCCTTAAGCCATGCCTCCTCCTTTGATCTTCTCTCTGAAGTTTGTTGTAATTGAAATATAGCAAGCATACCCATAGCTACTAGCGCAACCTTGGCTACCGTACTAAAATATGCATGCAAATTGTTTGAATTCTTCACAAATTGCACCACAATATCAAGAAAATATGCAAGTCTGCCTCTATGCCATTTTTTTTATCATGCTCTGAAGTGTCGTTAAACTTTCTCTCATTAGATTCATATTTGATATTATTAGAATTGAACTGGGCATCCTCTACTTCATCTCCATCACTAGCAAAATCCAGGGCTTCTTTTATAACAATGGTCAGGGTATGATCTCTGCCCCGATGCTCTTTGAGGCATTTTGTCAAACAGTTGACTTGCCTTGTGTATGCTTCCGCAATTTGCATACTTGTCTACTAGCGCACTTGCAACTAAAAATCCTCTACCATTATGCTTTGATGGTTGTCTGAGGCCTGCTCTAAAGCTCCCATTTTGACAGAGGCTGGGAGGATGCTGGAAAAGGTTGTGGAGTCTGGCTTTACACGTACCAATTGCATTTTCTTGAAAGTTTCCAAGGCCTTTTCAACAAACTCATTTTTTTACACATCCTGCAATCATTGCAGTCCATAAAGCACATTTCTTTCAGGCATTGTCGAATAGTTCACATGCTTCCACATTTTGCATACATGTCTATCAGGGCTGTCACAACTACAACATCTATCAAAATCCCTCTCTCCATTATGCTTTGACAGCTGTCCACGCAAGTCCAGGTTTGTGTTTGACACAGGCTGAGAGAATGCTTGCACAGGCAGGGAATACGCTGGCAAAAGTAAACTGATTGGTTGGAGACCTATTTTTTACACGCCTGAAATAATGTGACTGTCTCTTGAGGAAACCATGTTTTTCCACGCACAACATAAAAATTACTCCATGAGAAGTTGTCTTGTTCTTTTATCTGGTCAAACACTGTAAACAACGCTCCCCCCTCAGCATTTGTAAACTACACATATGAAAACATTCCTCTGTCCCTTTTTTTTTCTTGACAGGTGTCCACACAGGTTATGGGGGCTCATTTTTTGTTTGGACGTAGGCTCCAGAATGCTAATTCCAGTGATAAGCAGTCCTGGCACAGGCTAGAAAAAGTACGGTAAAAGAAGCTCATCCAGGTTTGAGATTTCCCCCCTTCCTCCATGGCGGTGGCACCCTCTCCCTCTCTGATAAAACAAAACGATGGAATAGTCCCCAAACTTGCCCTAAACCACCCCCCCAAAACAAATCACGGGTTTTTAATTTTAATTCTTTTATTTTATTTTTTTATATTTATTTTATTATTATTATTATTATTTTAATAATAAATGGAGGCATTACATTCTCCTCCCCTTAAGAAAGCATCGTCCTCGATGCGACATACAATGAAGAAAGAGAAATGGTAAGCAACAAGGAACAAAATGGGTGAGGGTAAGCTCTAAGGTTAAGATTTCAGATACAAAATCATGGTTACGGGGTGGCCCTAGGAACATTTGGTAGAAATTTTAACTTTCAAGGTTCTGTGAAGATTGGTAGTTCCCTCTTATTCATTATTTCATTAATCTCTTTCTATTAACATTATTCTTAATTCAAGTTCTTTAAAATTTCATTTTTGTAGAATTTTAGTTATTTCATTCCTGTGGGTTCCCATCATGGACTACAGTCACAACACCCTACCAGGGTCATACACAACACTAAAATTTCACAAGCATACTTTTACATACTTTCACGACCGTATCACATCACAAGGGTTTCACCAAACCATGGAATGACAACAAGTAGACCACATAGCAAATAATTTCCAACAATTACGTCCTAGACATAGATCTAGTACACACATATGACTGACAAACTGAGGTCAACACACTGATACATATACAATGGGTATCACATGACCCAAAAAAATCCATGACTATAACAACATAGTTCCAATCCAATATCCAGTAGTCAATACAAATGGAAATGTCAATCCTCAACCATAACAAGGTGTCAACAAGACTCACACGGGTACACATAACTCATTATACCAACCCCACACATAACAAGACATCACGAAACAAACCCCAGGTATCTCCAAAAGTGCAAGGTAAAACTCCATATACCTTCCCAAAGCATCACCAAATAACCTCCATATACCTCTCATAGAGAAAGAATCATCGTGCCTAAACCAAGCCGGGTCACTCAACCATAGAGCCCCATCAAGAATATCAGGTCACTCAACCATAGAGTGCCATAAGGAATATCAGGTAACTCAATCATAGAGGCCCATCTCCTTTCTCCTTTTAAATGAGGCCGGGTCACCCTATGGCCCTAGGCACATAGAGCCCCATCACCCCCAAACCCAAGTGACATAATAACTCGTGGTTCAACAACCCGCTAGTTATCTGTAACTCCTTGGGGCGTACCCCCATACAATGAAGCGGGTCCATAGGTTCCACCACTCCATGGTGAATCCCATGACCCTATTCCAACACATTACGACATTAGAACCAACATAACAATCCATTCAAATGCCAAGTGGAAAAATTAAAAGCCTTGGGCTAGGCTACAAAACTTTTAAATATGATAAGAAAGTCTTTAAAACTAAGAAAAACAAATGGCTAATTAGCCATGGTTAGTGCAAAATCCAACTGTTAATGCAACAATCAAATAAATGCCCAAAATATAAGAACATGTCAATCAAGAAAATGACTGGTTCTAGCTAAAAGAGATAATGATCAATTTACGAATAAAAATACGTATAGAGGAATAGCACATTACAATCACTATGTGGCCTCATATCGCCACCAAAGGGGTACTCATCGAGTTGCTGGCACTCAGACATCGAGCCTCAGCTCGTAAAAATATACATGTAACCAGAAATGAGTATGTCAAATAATGTAACTGTCATCATCTCTGCCTGAATCATTACTCCATACTCCCACAAGGATCAACATAGTCAAAATCACATAGGATTATTCAATGAACAATCCAATAGGAAAGAGCAGGGAACTCTAGTTGCATAAGTTGAGCCTAAGGTGGTGCGCACCCACAATATACTGAGCAAGCTCGAAGTATACTAAACAGATAGAAGTGGGTTTTCAGTCTATATAAGACTCCACTTCCTCACTCGTACTCGGCTCAAGATTATGAAAACCTGGTCCACACCTCCTCTCTCCACACATACACTCTTGACAGTTTCCTCCCCTTAGGGTCGTCTAGTGTAAGGTTCACAACATACACATACTACATCACTATCACAATGGTGATTCACACAATGTAACCATAGCGTCTTACGCATGGTATTTATATATAGGGTATAACACAATCATTACTTTCACGGGTTACGATACATCACATTACCACATCCTACACCCAAAGTGCAATCACTGTACACTAGGGATCATACTCACCATATTCCCCTAAATCATGACATGAACCATCACATATTACATGAATTATACGTATGAGGAACACAATGTCTAACATTACAACATATAGTCAATTGCAATACAACACGACGATGCACACAACTAAATCACAATACGGTGATGACATCACGATAAACTGTGATTCACTTTACATCAATTTTATCATGCAATACATCAATACACCTTCACATCACATAAAGTCAAAATGTTTTCCAACACTCTGCAATTCACAATATCATTCCTTTCACACACAACAAGGCGGTACATCACACACGGATTCCTCATAGGATCCATGGAATAGAGAGTGAATACTCTCATCCTCAGCACATCAACATGACAACAAATACGCACTAAGTGACATGCACAACATGTGCATTCACAATTTCATAATTACGACATAGTTCACATCACACATATATCACATTACTCTTCCAATATCCACCACCATCATGCAACACCATCACAACTCCAATCTGCCCCAGAGGTTCGAGAGCATGAACCTCCGCTCTGATACCATATGTAGTGCCCACATTTTACACACACAATTACAACAGTAAAATACCAGGATAATTTTTTTTTGACTTACATTGCTCACTACACACAACACAACATGGGCTTCAAGTACAGAAACTTGACTCGCATACGACAATCACATAAGTCATCGACTCACATAGACACATGAAAACAACATAGGCATGTTGATGCCACACTTTTCCCAATGAATGGTTACTAGTAATGACCCAACCACAAGAACATGACTTCAGGAATGGCGAACCCACAACACATCATTTCTTTAAATGTATTTCAGTTACGGTTAACATTCCAAGAACATTATTGTCACAAGGATAAAATTTCTCGTTTGTCCACCGACAGATTCTTAAGTTCATTCCATGGTTAAATTACCGTTCACCCCTTTTAAGTTGGTTTCTTATTATTTACAAAAGTTTCCATAACTTGCATACTTATTTGGCGTAGTTCAAAAGCATACAAAATACTTAATTATCTTGTTCTTATGTGAAGAATATTCTTCTCGAACATATATTCAGTATCTACCTTTCTATTCTTACAACTCAAGTGAATGTGACTTGGTGTCCATATAGCGATATTAGGATTTAACGGAGATTTAATACAAGATATATTTTTACCAAAAAACATTCCTCGATCACAGAAAAGTTATTTCCCTACCATAGTTATTCTAATTCAATGACTTGTGAATGATTCCTTTTTTCATTTATATATCTTTTGTTTTCTCATAGTTTGATCACAACAATGCAATACATATTCTTTGAAACACATAAAGATATTTAATTGAGTTATAAGGTCTCCAAGAGTGGCAGTATCCCTAACCTTAATTCTCATTTTTACTCTTATATGCTTTATTTTCTATTACGTCACATTATGGCCTTATTTTTAGCATTGTCTTGTAAAAGGAGTTACGAAGTGTTTATCTAACCTCTTAAATACATATATGATAAGGACTCTTGAAGCTACACACGAACCCTAAGTTAACGTCCAAATCAACTGAGGTTTAGATTACTTCCAACTTCACCTAAGGGTCTACCCCTCAACTATAAATGAGGTTTAAGCGAGAGGACAAATTTATGCTAAACCACCTTCAGAAAGGACCAAGGTGTTATGTTGAGAGAACCAAGGTAAAACATTTAGCTATGCGGAGCCAAGGGGTTCATTAACAAGAGTTTAAGACCTAGAACAACTAAGTCACAACCTCCATCTATGTCGTCTGGATCCAACGGGGTTTTCACTCGATGAAGAACTTTGATTTTAATCTATCTTCGATGAACAAGGTAGTCCGCTAGGCTACGAAGGAGGAGTTAGCTCTACACACTCCAAGAAAATTTTGACTGTGTCACTCCTATCAGACGGGTTTAAGACAATGTCACTAAACATACTGACTAAGATGATAAGCCCATTCTTGAGCTCTGATTTGCCTAAATTAGGATGTTCCTCTGAGAGCAAAAATTAAGTTCATCCTACGGTTTTCAATGTCTTCTATGGTAAGGAGTATCACACATGAAAAACAAGTTATGTCCCGATGTTGAACAAGGGTAGGATGTTTTGATTTAATTATCTTGTTTATATTTACAAAGTATAAATGTGCAAGATAACTCATTAATAATTTATCGAGCACTAAACATGCACTACAAGATACTACTTCAAATTCATTTACCTTATATAAATATCAAACCTTTTTACCATGTGTACTATGAATCAAAATTGAACCTAAGATTAAATGCACATTTCCTAGATGTCCTAGAAACCAGCATCTCATACATAGCAACAAATTATCAAATATAACCTTCTGAAACATGAGACTACAAAATACATTTATTCATTTAAAAATGAACTATATAAATTACAATGATAATTAATGCATTACACAATGCCTTTACATCATCATTCTTTCATCCTGCAAAAACACGTGAGCATGATATCAGCAATAATTCACTGGCATGACATCCACCCTAACCTAACATAAGTATCATTTTTCAGTTTCCCATTTACATATGACAATAATTACAATTTGCAATCGAAATAAAAAGGTCTAGAGACATGTATTCATTGCATTTCATTTTTCTTCATTTTGTAACCCAGGAGAGAGAAAGAGAAGGGAAGAGAGAGAAAACACCATTTTGTCAAAAGTTCTAATGCACACAACAAGTTCCACTATAGAGTTTTAAACAATTATTTGTATGTGTTAAGAGTTTACAGGGTGGTTTGGCAACCCTACGAGGGTCCGCAACTTTCTATTTTTACATTTTCTTACTAGCTACAAAAATGTACAAATGGCTCCGAGGCTAAGAAACTGCTTCCAAAATTTATCTTTCGATGAGAATGCACACCACGATCAACTTTATACATGTCCCCAGATATACCAAGAGTTCATAGCAACTGACGGAAATGGGAAAGAGTGAACGGTTTGCGTTTGGCGGCTAGTTCTCCGGGGCCACTGGTCGTAGTTGACCCAGTTGCAAATGAACAAAATTTAGCTCGAGGGCCCAGAAAACTACGTCCATAACTGACATTCGATGGATGAGAATGCAACGAGACACTTCCTACAAGTTCCCCTATATGAGGAGAATTCATCAGAGTCGACGGGACTGAGAACTAGAAAACCATTTTCAAACGGCGACAAGTTTTCTGGAGCGACAAGTCAAAATTGGTCCAGTTTGACCTCGTCAAACTATGGCCGGAGGCCTACAAAATGGCTTTGCCAAACTATCCAGAAGAGTGCTTTTCCCTAAGATGAATGTTCCATGAAATTTTCTAGTATAAACACTAGAGGTTTGCGAAGACGGGAAATAATTTCTCTATCCAGGTTTCAAATGGCGGTTCAAAATGAAAGCCAACTTTCTAGATTTGACAGCTTTCTACTGCTGTAAACTAGTGTAACAGGGCTCCTATAAGAGCGTCAAAAAGATCACAAATGTTCGTTCGGGGTCAATCCAATGGTCCAGGTGATTCCTCACATAACAAGGTACATGAATGAAGCCTAACATCTCATTTTCAGAGTTCCGAAGGGTACTTAATGAGTCTCCGAAAAATGCAAAAATTAACTATTTAAATAGGGAGAAGGTCAACATTATTACTGGAAAGTCAATTTCGTCTGGTCGATAAGACAATGTTGTAGCGATCTAGTTGGGTAGGAAGTTTTCTACATCACCTCAGAATGAGGGTGGGAGTTCATGGTTTAATGCAGAAGAGTTATTTTGATTTTGTGAGTTACAACACGACCTTTCATTGTTTTTGCAACGAGTTGATGTAAACATTTAACTGTATTAAAAACCTAATATTTTAAGATTCTATTAATTTGCAAAAGAGAACTAAAACATGAGAATTATGAGAGGTAAGGGAAGATGAACCATGCCTGGAGAATGAAGTCGGTAAAACTGCGGGATTCAAGTTCAGTATCTTGCTTGGGCACATCGTCAACCAGATCACGAGCATCCACAGCTCCAGCATTTTACATACACGTCTATCATAAAATCTATAACTACAGATTTGAAACCATTTTCCTACTCTGATCACATTTCTCCTACCTTCTAGATTCGACCCACCACTTGTTGAGCATGATCAAATGGTTTCTTATTGTTGTTGTTTGGATAGAATGAGATCTTCCTCCTTTTGTGCATAGCCTCAAATCAACTATCAAGATTTTCTTGCAACCATGAGACCATGATTTTTGAAGGCATTTTGTCAAACACTTCACATGCCTTAAGCATGCCTCCACATTTTGCACATTCTCATGTGCTCATCAAACACCAAGCAAACATATCCACACAGCCACCACAGGCCGGATTGGCATGTTGATGATACAATATAGGGTTTCCTCAAGATAACCGGCATGGCCAAGAATGTCAATCATGCAAACATAATGATTAATTCTAGGCATGATTCTATAAGAGGCACTCATGCCATCAAAGTATTTACAACCCTCAGAACTGAACCTTCATGGCTAAATGCTAATTAAACAAAAATGAAGCTTACATGGTCAGGGTATGTTCCATAAGACCACATCTCTTTGAGGCATTTTGTCAAACAGTTGACTTGCCTTGTGTATGCTTCCGCAATTTGCATACTTGTCTACTAGCGCACTTGCAACTAAAAATCCTCTACCATTATGCTTTGACGGTTGTCCGAGGCCTGCTCTAAAGCTCCCATTTTGACAGAGGCTGGGAGGATGCTGGAAAAGGTTGTGGAGTCTGGCTTTACACGTACCAATTGCATTTTCTTGAAAGTTTCCAAGGCCTTTTCAACAAAATCATTTTTTGCACATCCTGCAATCATTGTAGTCCATAAAGCACATTTCTTTCAGGCATTGTCGAACATTTCACATGCTTCCACATTTTGCATACATGTCTATCAGGACTATCACAACTACAACAGCTGTCAAAATCCCTCTGTCCATTACGATTTTACAACTGTCCACACAAGTCCAGGTTTTTGTTTGACACAGGCTAAGAGAATGCTGGCATAGGCAGGAAATACACTGGCAAAAGTAAACTGATTGGTTGGAGACCTGTTTGTTGCATGCCTGAAACAATATGACTGTCTCTTGAGGAAACCACATTTTTCCACGCACAACAGAACAATTACTCCATGAGAAGTTGTCTCGTTCTTTCATTTGGTCAAACACTGCACAGATCCACCCTCAGAAGGATTTGAAACTACAATATCAGACAAAATACCTATCTTTTTTCCGTTGATAGATGCCACGCAGGTTGCCAATGGGGTGAAAGCTCCCCTTCACGCAGGTTCTTCAGCAATACGAGAGGAGGCAATGGAAAGGAAGAACTGTGGTAGGAGCTTCCCATCCTCCCTCCATGGTGGCGGACGGCTTCACTTCTCTCTCCAACAAAACTATCTTTTTTTGATGGAACAGTCCCCAATGGAGCCGGAGCCCTCTTGCCCTAAACCCCCCCCCAAAACAAATCATGGGTTTTTAATTTTACTATTATTTTATTTTATTTTTTTATAACTTAATAATACTTTATTACTCATATTAATTAGGACCAACATTTAAGCTTGACCAAAACAATAATAGCAAGAATCGACAATTTGAAAGAATAATTATTATTATGTAGGTCTTCCCTCTAGTTGGTCATGCCTGAAAAATGTCAAGTCATCCTTCAAACCACCTATCAAATTCGTGAAAGAGATTTTTCCTTAACAGGGTTGTAGACACCAAATTTGGGTCTTACGACGCCCTTTACCCCATATCTCGTCCCGCAACCTAACCCTACCTCACCACCTAAAACCTTACACACCTAATGATTTATTAATTACCTTATAATTAATAAATCCACATCTTCAAACCCGCCACCTCATCTCGCCACCTCACCATGACCTAGCCCTAACCCTAAACCAACCTAATTAAGACCTATGACTTGGTCCAGACCCACACCCATGACTCATCACCCCTCACCCACACCAAAACAAGCCTAATAATGACTTGACCAAGCCCACAACTGATCCCTCGGGAGAAAAGGAGGGAAAGATGGTTGTTTTACTAAAAATAGCCACTTTGACCTAACCGACATCGGTTCCTACTCGACCGCCGTCGGTTACGTAACCGCCATCGGTTCCCTGTTAATGACCTCCCCCAACCAAAAAGAAAGGATCCAGAATTCATTTGGGTAGGAGAAAGAGAAGTGAAACAAGCAGAAGAGGTTGCAGAGAAGAGCATCGAGCTGAAGACTGCAACTGAGCAACTGGATCACTGTCACCCTCGTTCAAGCATTGGAAAATACTGAGGATAGCTTCATCAGCTTGCTTTCTAATACCGGATCATCCCAACTAAGCCTTACTGTCGCCACCACATTCCTTGGACCTGTATCTTCATCAGGAACCAGTAAGTATTATCTTGTAGTTCTTTGTTATCATTTTTCTTTAATTCATATTAAATGGGGAACTGACCACCTTCGAAAGGAAGTCTAATATTTCCTAGGCCTAAGGCAGTTCCCTCACTTGTTGTCTAACTAAAATCTAGTGGTCTTGCGTTCTTATTTACAGGTAGTCCTTCCCAGACAAAAAGGAGTTCTTCACAATCGATCTGATCTCTCTACGGTACGCGCACACCTTCCCAACATTCAACAGGTATTCCTCCTAACCCTAACCCTTATCTGTTTCTCAAGAGAATGAAAGGATAGAAGAAACTCTATTCTGGAACGAAAATTATGTGTGAAACATTTTGGCACACCCGGTGGGACCCATTTCGGGTTTCTTTCTTTCTTGCTTGCTTTCATATAGGGAGCATACTTGCTGTTTTTTTCTGCTAAATATTCACAAAATATTTTGTCATTTTGGTAAAAGAATTTGTCTTCCTTTAGCATCTTTGCATTAGTGAAAGTCATCTTCTTTGCTTCATCAAATATCATTTTCAATTTGGGTTTAAAACACGTGCATCACATTCTTGCTTGTTGTTTTTAATTCTAGTGAACGTAGATTAAGTAACAGGTCATACACGTGGGGGTGATATCCATGGTATTGATGAGAAATTAATCTTACTCTCACTGCACAACACATACCAAATCACATCATAATCAATACAACAGCTCAAACCTCCCCCCTTTCCGCGGTATTCCTCCACCTGATTGAGGTAGCCTTATGAGCCAAAACAAACTTGACATCTCCCTTAGGTCTCTTGTTTAGGATTGACATCATCTGGCGTCTAAGGCATAAGCCCAAAGTGATTAAAACTAATCCTAGGGTTAGTCTATTGATTTGCTTGTGCATCTTGCTTGTTTTTAGTTCTGTTTCTCTGTCATACACTGTTTCAGTGATCACTTCAAGATAGTTTGGTAGGTATATTAAGCATTTTTATCCCCAAACCAGCAGCTTCTTACATCCTCTCTTTGCTTTCACAATGACCGACACCCATCCCATACTACCGACATCGGTTAACTGACCGACGCCGGTTACATTTTGACTGACATCGGTTATCTGACCGATATCGGTTACTGTGTTTAACAGTTCTTGACACACCAGCAACCTATCAATTCCAACATTTTGTTGCTGTTTTCATTCCGGATTGATTAAATCCCTACTGTGTCCTCTTTTCCATGGTTGTTATCACCCAGAAACAAGCAGCAGCCATGGTTTCACATGCCTGTTCCGTGCCTTTTCCTGAGTCACCCCCTTCGCATCCTATGGGGAATCCTACGGATACCAGCAATTTTCCCAAGATCCCTGTAGGAGATAAGGAATTTGCCAAATTTTTGGATGCTAATCCTAGCGCCGTACAATATTATTTGTCTCATACCCCTGACCGTGCACCCGACGGTCAGCTCCTCATTGGTATGCCTATTAGTATCACCGCTCACTTAGCCCCTTCCCCACCTAATAACTCTGCCTTACCATCTTCATCCTTAGCCCCGTCTCCCAGCTCAGTAGCTTCGGTAGTTCATACTGCACCGATTGGTTTTCCTCTGGTTAATCTGGGACCCCACATATCACTACCGTCCACTGCCCCTACCTCATCTCTCTCGCAGGTTGCCTCTTTCATCACTTGCTCTCTGCCACCTATACACATGAGCTTTCCCTCACAAGTTCCGCCCACCTTTTCATTTCCACAAATTCATCCGGTGGCCTCAACCTCTTATATAGGACACCCTTATTCGGCTGCCCCAACACATTCATCACCATTATCTTATCAACATTCAATCCCACCATTGTCTAGTAGTGGCTCTTGGACCAATCCTCCTCTGTTTACAATGACAGCACCATCATCTAACCCAACCAATGATTTAATCAAACAGATGATGGACAAGATGCAAAATCTTGAGGCTTCTGTTTCAGGAAGTCGTAACACCCTGACATACGAGCAAGTTTGTCGGGAGCCTATTCATCCTTCTGTCCCCCTTCATACATATCCTCCTCAATGGGAATTACCAAAATTTACTCGCTTTAATAGTAAGGAGGACCCTCAACAACACTTGCGATCGTTCAGACATGCCTGCTATCTGATTGCTCATGACGATGCCTTACTACTCCGTACCTTTCCCATGTCCTTATCAGGACCTGCCTTGGAGTGGTACAGTGCTTTAACCCAACATTCAATCTTCTCCTTTAACCAGTTAGCCCAATATTTCTTGGATCACTTCTCCATCAATATTGCCAAGAAAGTATCCATTACCGACCTCTATGCCATCCGACAATTTGAAGACGAGTCTATCGCAGATTTCGTTGGACGATGGCGGGGCCTCATCAACCAACTTACTTACGCCTTACCTCAGGCCGAGCTCATTGAACTATTTATGCGGGCCTGTGCTAAACACATTTCTCCCACCCTCCAAATTCAAACTTTCCACACATTTGATGAGGCCTTTACTATGGCTCAGAAACTAGAGATTCGAGCCTTAGAGGAAGAGAAATTGAGGTTACGCAACAAAAGCTCAAATTTCCGGACCCAAGACTCTACCACCAAACCCAACACCACCAATTCTCACACATCGGCTGCTTCGAAATCAAAGGGGGCCATACACGCTGTGACGGTCAAATCTCAAGCACTGTCTAATACCCAGCCGAAAGCCACCTATAAGTATAAAGTCGAGCCCATCAACTATACTCCCTTGGGAGAAACTTATGGTGTGATCTTAGACAAATTGCTTAAAGCAGGAGCTATCACCTTGCCTCCTGTTAAACCTCACTCTGGGTTTGATTCCACCCACGCTATTCCTTCTTGGTATAAAGAAAATGACTTCTGTAACTTCCATCGTGTGAAGGGACACAGTCACGAAAACTACAAGATGTTGAAAAACATAGTGCAGGAAATGGTTGATGCAGGGGATATAACTCTCGATAATCCTAATGCCCCCGCTAATCGAAATTTAAAAATCTTCAACAAACCATTTCCAAACCATGCATCTAACAGTAACACAAATCAAGATACCTCAGCCGAGGAGAAGAGTGTTCATGAGATCCATGCAGTTTTCAACTCCCAACCAAAAGCTTCTATTGAGGAAATTCTGAATCAAGCCTCTTCACCAACGCAGGGATTTTCACCCCCTTCTCCTTCATCAGGACAAGAGGACAGTCCTTGCTATTCCTTTACCTATAAAGGAATTAACCACCCAGAGTTCTCTTCTCACAAATGAACCTTCTTACACCACATCCCTGCAAGATTGTGAGCGGATGTTATCTAACTTATCTATTTCCCAAACATCTCCTTCCACCACTCTTGCTACAACAGAAGAAGGCTTGCCACTTTTTCTGTCACCCTTAGAGGAGAAACCCCTTGAGCCTACATCACCAAACTCCTCAATCATAATGGATCCCCTCGAACATGCCCTCCTACCTATTAGTTCTTCATCACCTAAATCTTTCCAGCGACCGGTTGACCTCTTAGTACCCATTGATACAGCACCTCATTTACCCCCTGTATCACACCCACAGTGGACCGGAATCACAACCCATCTCTCTTCCATACCAAAGTTCCTGTTCACACGTGAAGAGTGTCATCCCTCAGAAGATAGACGAGCCTTATGGGAGCGCTTGAGTACACCCTGCTCCTACTCAAATGCAGATGACTAATCCAGACACCTCTACCATTTACCCGAGGTGTTTACAAAAGCTCAAAATGCCTATGTCCTCACCTTCACCCCCCTCATCTCTATCAAATCCCTCAGCCATCTCTATCAACCTAACCAAGCCTTCCCTTACGCTTGGGACTTCACCAATTCCCAGCCTGACACACCCACCTAAATGTTTAGATTTATCCAAAAATACAGCCATCAATCCACCTAGGAGACAGACCCAATCTCCTCGAGTCCAATCTATACCTCTTCCACAACTAAAACCCTCACCCCAGATCACACCGATACAATAGGCTCGGCTTCAGCCTTCACCATCACACCTACCTTCTATATTAGGGCCTCACCCCTCCACCTTGCCACAATACACCTTGCCTCCCACATCTTTAACATGACCTATACCTTTTGCACCCATACAGACACTCACGGGTGTATCAACACCGTCACCCCAAGTATCCTGTCCTACCTACCAACCCTAAGCAAACTCGATCATCAAAGGACTTGTTTGCTGTCACTCCTCTTTCCCCATGGTTGTTTCCTGCCACCACGTCAGCTGGGGCCTCATCATCTAACCAGCTAAACATAACTTCTGTGCCGAAGAAACCACGCCTAGTTAAAACCACTCATCAAAATCCCTTGTCTAAATCACCACCTGTATGAACCACTCATACCCAACCCTTACCAAAACAATCAAAAATCTCACCCACTCAATCAATAGCCTCATCTTCATCTGAATTTGACCCACTCAAAGGATCTTACTCCAAGATCCTTGATATGTTGGTAGGGGATGCGACCATTTCCCTACCCCCACTCAGACTCTATGATCCATCTAAACCTCGACCTATAGGTTATGATGAATCTAAAATCTGTTCTTACCATCTGCACACCAGGACACGATGTAGAAGGATGTAAAGATTTGAAATCCATCCTTTGTCAGTCACCTATCTCGGATAGAAAGCCTAAGAAAGACAATTTACGGAGAGAGAAGCCCTTAGCTTCGATTCCTTCTCCTATACCACCTGTCCCCGCCTCACCAAAATCTATCATCATTGCAACCCCACCTCTTGAGAACAATGACTTATCCCTACCATCCTCCTCCTCTCGTATTCATGAGATCAACATGATTAACATTGCTACTCGAGGTCAGAAAAACAATGGAAAAGCTAAAGAAAGCACACCTACGGCCTCTCTTTCTCCTTCTGCCATCCCGATCGCACCACCACCAAAAGTGGTCATTCATGGACCTGCCTATCCCATCTCTGATGGAGTTTCCCATCACACCATGATAAAAAAACTTCACCAATCTCCTGTCAAAATGACACTCTATGATCTCATTCAAACATCTAAATCGCATCGACAAGCTTTAATTAAGATCCTTCAAGGGATAGAGGTCTTACCTAACGAAACCTTGCCCGTCGCTTCCATTTTAACACCCAACCACGTCGCCTCTCTCACCAAACAACCTACCTCCACAACCACTTCTGTCCCTGTACAGCAAGCCGCTGCTGTCAGTTTTTCTGAAGAAGAAATTGTCATCTTTGGTGCAGAAGATCCTGATCCCACTCTTTTCATCTCGGCTTACGTCTGGACATCCGAGTACGTCGTGTTATGATCGACGGGGGTGCTAGCCTAAACATCATCTCTTCCAAAGCCTTCCAACAGATGAATATCCCTCCTAGCTACATGTGTGCCAACCCCACCATGTTGCGTTCATTCAACGATGCTATTACTTCTACCTTAGGCACCGTGATCCTTAACATTCATGTAGGGCCACGTACCTTACCCGAACTCTTCTATGTCCTTGAGGGAGAATTCCAATACAACATATTGTTAGGCCGCCCTTAGATCCAGGCTATGGGATGCGTTCCCTCCACCTTACATAGATGCATCAAATTCGAGTATGAGGGGAAGTCATACACCGTCAAAGCTGACGCTTCCCCCTTCAAAACCTGTAATATGTTATATCGCCCTAATGATGTGCTTGTACCAGTCAAGGCACCCATTGATCCAGCCCAACCATCTACTTCAACCACACCTCCACCATCCACCTTAACCACACTCACACCTTCAACCAATGAACCCACTGCCGCGAATACCACTTCCTTCCCCGCAGACAACATCCCAACTTCAGACCCCTTGGTAGATGTTTTTCAATGCCTTACGCTAGGGGAGTACCACCTATACAACGTTAGCACCTTTCATACCCCACAGGAGTATGGACAGTTACATGCACATCCTACCTACGACCGTCGTGTGGGGGAGGTGATCTCCTACGGACCACCTAATTGCCGCACCAACCTAACATATGGGGGTGTTGACACATCCTCTGTCACCCCTGAACCTCCCCTTGGTGTGGTTCCCTTCCAATCTGATTTTCAATATCTAACCAATCGTCATTTTTCCCTCACCTTCCTGACGCGCTGTGCTTGGAAGGGTTTTGGTTTTGGTCTTTATGAACAAGGCCGACACACGATCATTCCCGTAACTACCCGCAAACACAAAGATCGTCGTGGTCTTGGATTTTTTGAACCACCTACACCAAAGAAACCTCATGTCAATTGTATCCAGGAAAACAACGAAGTCACCCCTTCTGAACCATCATCACCCATTTTTCCATCTTCACCCACAGAGTCGATAGACCCAGAATCTATCCCTCCTAACTTTTTTTTTTCGTGAATGCTATCTTCCTGGGTCCTCTCACTTATCAACGTGATAGTGAAGACCCATCTTCTCTCCCCCTTTTGTATCCAGATATGATTGAAGAAGATTCACCTTCAATTAATGTTGTGGAGTGCCAGGATGATGACTCCATCCTCACCTACCTTGGTGCAGACGACTCTTATATTCAACGTGCCTTACCATCTGACACCCAAACTATGTTGAATGAATCGACTATAGAAATCAACATCCACACGGAGGATGATCCTCACATTGTAAAGATCAGACAATCTCTTAACGCATTAGAACAAGCCGCCTTCACTACCTTCCTCCGTGCCCGCAATCAAGATTTTGCTTGGTCCTACGCTGACATGCCAGGAATCGATCCTGACATTGCTGTCCATAACATCACTCTGAAACCAGACTCTAAACCAGTTAAATAGAAACTAAGAAAAATGCATCCACGCATTGCCCTCTTGGTGAAAGAAGAGCTTCAACGCCTTCTTTCTGTTTCTTTCATCTTACCTATTGACTATCCGCAATGGATTTCTAATGTCGTACCTGTCACTAAAGCGACGGGGGGACTTCGGATATGCATGGATTTTCAGGACCTTAACCTCGCTTGCCCAAAGGATGACTTCCCCTTACCTAGCATTGATCAACTTGTTGATCTCACTGCGGGCCATGAGATGCTTTCTCTCATGGATGGCTTCTCGGGATACAATCAAATTTTGGTAGCCCCGGCCGATCAACATAAAACCACCTTCATTACCCCCTGGGGGACCTTCTGCTATCGTGTCATGCCATTCGGCCTTAAGAATGCTGGTGCGACCTATCAGCGAGCTATGACTTATATTTTCCATGACATTATGCACACTATCCTTGAGGATTATGTCGATGATCTTCTTGGAAAATCCAAACATCGCAGTGAACATCTCGATGTTTTAACCATTATTTTCGATCACCTGTTACAATACTGTGTTCGTCTTCAACCAAAGAAATGTGTCTTTGGCATCCTTTCGGGAAAACTCCTTGGCTTTATTGTCTCTTTGCATGGCATTGAGGTCGACCCAGCTAAAGTCAAAGCAATCCTAGAAATGCCCCCACCCACTAACCTCAAACAATTGCGTAGTTTGCAGGGAAAACTCCAATCTATCCAGCGTTTCATTTCACAACTTTCAGACCGATGTCAACCTTTCCATCATCTCCTTAAAAAAGAAATTGTCTTTCAATGGAGCGAGGAATGCCACCAAGCCTTTGAGGCTCTTAAAGCTTATCTCTTGCAGCCACCCGTGCTTATCCCACCTCAGGACGATCACCCTTTCTACCTTTACCTTTCTGCCACCGACCATGCTGTAGGAGCCATGCTCGCACATCATGACTCTGAGCATCGAGAACAAGCAGTTTATTACATAAGCCGTACTCTTGTGGATTACGAGACTAGGTATACACACGTAGAAAATTTGTGCCTAGCCCTATCATTTGTGGCCACCAAACTCTGACATTACCTCCTGAATCACAAAACTTTTGTCATCACCAACGCTGACCCCATACATTATATGTACGCCAAACCTCATCTAAACCAACGCATCGCCCGATGGCTTATGCTACTCGCCGACCTCGACCTTGAGTTTGTACACCAAAAATCAGTCAAAGGACAAACTATCGCAGACCAACTCGCGGAAGCCCCTTTACCTGGGGAACAATTTACCAATTTTACTTTCCCTGATGAGCTCATCGCAACTCTTTCACTCAGTGATGTGTCGTATCCAATGACCCTCTTCTTCGATGGATCCAAATGCCAGTGCAGTGGAGGGGCAGGCATTGTTCTCATTCCTCTTGATGCTGAACCTATGCCTCTTTCATTCAGGCTCGATTTCCCCTGCACTAACAACACAGGTGGAATACGAGGCCCTTGTTTTGGGTCTCCATGTTGCATTACACTTAGGTGTGAAGTCTATTAATATTTTCGGTGACTCTCAATTGGTAGTAAATCAAGTTACTGGCATCTACCAATGTAAAAATGAGGAACTTCAAAAGTACAAACATTACGTGGATTCACTTTTGACCTTATTTTCTCATTATTCTATCCAAACCATTCCCCGCTCAACTAATAAATTTAGATACTATGGCTTGCTTGGCCTCACAAATTCTGGCCTCACCAACTGACTCAGACATATTTGTCTTGGTCCAACAACTCTTTGCCCCATCTTACTTAGTTCCAGATGTTTGTATGGTACATAATGTATCTACTGATTCGCAGGATACCTGGTATCACCAGTTTCATGACTACCTTACAACCTCTGTTCTACCACCTGACCTTACTAGTAATGGAAAACATGCTTTTCTTAAAAGTGTTTCTCATTATGTCGTCATGGGGGGACTCCTCTATAAACGTGGCTTCGATGGTATCCTCCTTCGCTGTCTAACCGGCGCTGAAGTCACTCATACCACCCAACAAATCCATGACAGACTTTGTGGCGGGCACTTTAGTGGCCTCGCCATGGCCAAGCGGATCCTTCGCCTAGGATATTATTGGCCTACTCTCAATAAAGACTGCTGTGAATATGTTAAGCATTGTGTTATGTGTCAACAACATGCCAACCTTCAACATACTCCTAGCCACCCGTTACAGGTCGCACGAGATCTTTGGCCTTTCTCACAATGGGGTTTAGACCTTATTGGTGAGATTCACCCACCTTCTTCGCAGCATCACCATTGGATCATCACGGCAACTGAATATTACACTAAATGGGTGGAGGCCGTTCCACTCATTTCAACCAAAAAAGAAAAAATCGTTGAGTTCATCAATCATCACATTATCTGTCGTTTTGGTGTTCCTCATCGCCTGATAACAGATAATGGAAAATATTTCAAAAATAAGTTGTTACAAGACCTTTGTGACAACTTTGGTATCAAACTTAGCTTCTCATCACCCTACTATCCACAAGCAAATGGACAAGCCGAATCTTCTAACAAAACCTTAATCAAAATTCTCATGAAAGTCGTTAACAATTCTGGAAAAAACTGGCATGATCACATCCCCTTTGCCCTTTGGGCTTATCGTACCAGCATTCGTACTTCCACTAATGCCACACCATTCTCTCTAGGTATATGGTACCAAGGCTATCTTGCCTCTCGAAATACAAATCCCTTCTCTAAGAATATCTCTTCAGGATATTCTCACCAATGATGACTTCCGCCAAGAGCGGTTAGCCAAATTAGAGCTTCTTGACGAGCGTCATCTTACAGCTCTTGACCACCTGCAAATTTATCAAAAGCGCATTAAGCATGCTTATGATAAGTGAATTCATGAGCGTACCTTTAAGATTGGTGATCTTGTCCTCAAAGAGAATCAACATGTAACCAAACTAGAAAAGAGAAAATGTGGAAAATTTGCTCCTAATTGGATTGGGCCTTACATTATCACTCACACTTATGGATCAGGTACTTATCATTTAGCTTCGCTTAATGGTAAACCTGAGCCTGAACCCCTTAATGCCTTGCATCTCCGACCATTCTACTGTTGAATTTAGTGTTACATCACTTCTTATCTACCTTGCGCTCGTCCCTTGAGCTCATTTACCACCTCATACACCTTTTTTTTGTCATGCATCTCAAAGTAAAATCCAACCCACGTAGTTTGATCATCACCTCCTCTTAAAGATGCCTTCTCCTTTTTAGTCTGGTCCATGACTTAAAAGTATCAAAATAACAAGTTCTCAATTATACAATTCTGGGATATTCTTGAGTCAAACTTCCTGCAAAACTAGATGCTTCATGTCAAACAGACATCTAGACCTCTAAGCTATAAACTAGACTATTCCCTCGAAGGACAGCTATGTGCAAAGCCGCATCTGCTATTATAAACTAGACTGTTCCCTCGAAGGACAGCTATGTGCAAAGCCACATCTGCTACTATAAGTAGACTGCTCCCTCGAAGGACAGCTATACAAAGTCAGCCTCTATCAGAAGCTTCTCGCATTGATCAGCTTCGTGAAGACCTCAAGAACAACAAAATGCATATCCCATATAGACTTCCCACACCGATCAGTCTATATCCTAAAAAATAAAAGTAGTATTCAAAAGTACTTTTGAGTCATGGACTTGTCTATTTTGGTTTGGTTCTCTTCCGTCAGAATAATCACCTTATAACAAGTTCTCTGCACCCCAGCCATACCATCCACCTCACCTCACCATTCTTCACAATAACAAAACTCAAGGGACATGCGTATATCTGATATATTGTGATTATACAACTCTTTTCACCTATCGACTTCTCGCCTATGCAAGGTACCTAGAGATTCAAGCTCATCCTATGATAATACATGATTTGTTTAGCTCTTTCCAACTATGGGACATTTTTGCCTCTTTTACCCGAATCTGGGATTATATGTTGACCTTAATCAGGACATGGTTCCCTTATGCTTGGGTAAGCTAACCCTCGCTTCACCTATACCTTACCAACTCCAACAACCTTACCCTACCAATATCAAAAATTTTACCAACCAACAAATTGCCTAAACACAACCAAATTGCCTAAATTCATCTCTCCCTGGTCCTAAGGGAGAACTACATCGGTCTGAGGCCCCTCCTTGCTTTGTGCAATGGGCTATGTAGGCAGCACTTGGGAGACCTGGGGTCTCCCAAGGTTAGCTCGACCATCCCCTACCATAACCTATCATGTGTTGTGTTTTTGCTTAAAAATATAAATGATTTCGTATATTTATATTGATAACACTCACCTTTGTCCTTTATCAATTCAAAACATTCAAAACACAAACATTTCTTATTATTATCATAAACTCAAAATCACCATACATATTCAGTTTTATTTAGATGTTAAACAAATACATCTTCTCTATCATCGACGCGCAGGTCGGCATCCTTATTTATTCTTCTACCCCTATAAAATTCACGTAGACCCCCGCGCCTCATCCCGAACCAGGTAGTGATGGTGATCGTCGACGCCGCTCACCTGGCCTCTCCATCCTCAAAGGTGCCACTACTATTGGTTCCTCCCACTGATCCACCAATCTCTCCTGTAACATATGAATACGCCCTCTCGCGTGGAGGAATCTCGCCTCTAGTCTCTCCACTCGTGACTGCGAAACCGCTAACAATCTCGTTGTCTCATTCACCTACGTTTGAAGCTGGTGAACTAAACCCTGCAGGTGATCTCTCTCCACTGTAATCACAGCTATGTCAGGATGATCGGCCCTCTCATGTGTACCTCACAGCTCTGCTACCCACCATAATCTATAAGCCTCTGTCACTCCTGCATCCATTACCCTGCGATCAGCTGCTGTCTCTTCTGGTCCTTCTGGAGGTGTCGGCCGGGGAGGTGAGAATGCTGCCTCGGCGTCGATCCTCATGTATGGTCTATAAGCCATGGGTATATCCTGAACAAATCCAAATTGTCACCACACGCGATCTAGAGGAATCCTCTCGTACTCACCTGGCCTGTGTCCCGCGATCCACCTCAATCACTCTACACCCCTCAAATCCTCAGCTATGTTCTCCATCACCATATAGTTCCCGTAAGGCCTCCAACGGATATCCGCAATCATCACCATCTCCCACATCTGCCTATAATACTCGACGTCATCTGTCACGGCCTCAGATCTTGCCTCTTGCTCTGTCTGGACCCATCGTCTGAATCCCAACCTCTGCACTCCTGTCTCTCTTCCCTGGATTGGTCGACCTATTGGTCGCACACACACAATGTGCTCATAGGCCCAACAATGTAATAAGTATGCACAATCCAGTGTAGTCCTGTGATTTCACCTGCAGGCCCATAAACCCCTGTATAGCTCCGCCAGATATGCGGGTGCCCATGCGAAAGTCACGCTCCCTTCTATCATTTCCCAAATAATACACATCAATGATTTTGGAAATCTTCCCCCGTCCACCCTCGGTAATGCATAATACCCCACCGCTATCATTAATACCACTGCCAACCTTGTTGCCTCAGGGTGTGCTGCAAACATTATACCATAAGTGAATGTCAAACCCCGCTGTGTCAAGTCTCATGCAGCTGGACCAAATACTACTGTTATCGCTGCCCGCGCCGTGTTAGGCCCTGCCTCATACACTGGTCTTCCAGTAATTGGGAGTCTCAAAATTCGGAACACATCTTCTAACGTCACTGTCATCTCCCCTGTTGGCAGATAGAAGGTATTCTTTTCAGGATTCCATCTCTCAATCAACACCTGCAACATAGCATGATTGCGTGTGATCCTTTAATAATAGCAGATTCTACTTAATCCCACATGGTTTATTAATGCCCATTCAGTGGGTGTTACATCCGCTCGGACCCGTGACAACAAAGATGGCACCCTATCATTCATCCTCAATCCTACCTGTGCTTGCACACATTAAACAAATAAACAACAAATCAATAAATAACTTCCCACGTATTTTTTATCACAATCCGCAACTTTACACAGTAACCGATATCGGTTATAGATAACTGATACCAGTTACTAAACCGATACCGGTTATTCCTAAACAATATCGGTCACTGTCAATTCCAACTACCCTTCTCAAAAAAAAAAAAAAAACACTACATATGATCACTTCTTCGCTCGTTTACCCCCTCTGTACATACGAACATATCTCAAACACCTGATTGCCTACCCTATAACACTTATCCCATCCCACACTCTTGCCTATGAATTTTCTACCCATTTACCTTACCACATTCTATTTTTAATCATGCAAAATCTCATTCCAACCAAAACAAATTATACCTCTGGGGATGCAGTAGTTTGAGGTGGAACCTGTCTTCCTTCTCCTCTCTACCCACTGGATGCTTCTCTTTGTTCAGCCATGTACACCACCCTCTTCACTATAACTTGTCTTTACGCCTTCTTAATCCAAGCCCATGATCACTTTACCTGTCTCTTCCTCCTTCTTACTCAATTCTCCCATGCAATTACCCTGAATGGATGTCAAACAGCCTCGCATCCTCGTATTTAACATGTTGCATGACTCTAAAAATAAGAACTTCAGTTGTCTCCAAACCTTTTCTATATTTAGAAAAGCTCGTTTTAGCATAACCGACATCGGTTACATAACCGATATCGGTCACATGTGACCGACATCGGTTATATAACCGACATCGGTCACCTCTCTCATTTGGCTTATAGGTCCTTTCTTTGTTTTTTTTGCAAATTCTTGGCGGCGCCCGCCTCTTTTCCCTGCATAACGACATAGTTATCAGCAATCATCATAATAATACCATCCACACATATGCATATCATCAAACCATTATCACACATCATCTATATACATCCAATTCTAATACCATCAACAAAACACATGAAACATTATAATATATGCATCAACTCCACAATTATATACACCATATGAATCAACCTCCTCCTCTATATATATCATCAAAACAATGTTACAATATACAAATTGCCCTGCATGGGGCCTCTATCATACAAAACAAAAATACAAAGTCGGCATGCAGGCCGCTGTCTCTGTCAAAATCTCGACTCGGCTCGCAGGCCGGCCTCTCATGTCAAAAATATACTCGGCTTGTAGGCCGGTATCAACTGTACAACATGTCCTCAGCTCGCAGGCCGGTATATATAACAAACATGAATACATCAAATGGGGGCACGCAGGCCTCTATATACACACTCGGTTCGCAGACCGGTGTCTCTATCAAATCAGAAAAACCCAGCTCTACTCCTGGGGTGACTCAGCTCTCTCCCCCTCCCTCGACTCGTCTCTCAGCTGGCCCCTGTGCCAGATCTCACCTCCTACCCGTCACTGAGCCACCGGCTGTGGCTGCGGCCCCCTGTGACCTGTGACTCCGGGACGTCTCGGCTCTGTGCACTGCATATGGCTGATAGTCAGCCCTGGTACCATCTAGTACATCCTGGTAATAGCGGGCCTCCGCTCTCGCCTCCATGTATCGGGCCCGTGCCACCATGGCTGGTGGGGCTGGTCCCCTGGCTCCTAATATAACGGGGCCCTGCCCTACCTGTACACCTTGACCCTGCGCCTGTACCTGTGGTGGTAGTGGAGCTGCCATCGGAGCCTGAACAGGGACCTGTGCCTGTGCCTGAACAAGGATCTGGCCCTGAGGCTGTGCCTGTGCATGTACATGTGCCTGTACCTGTGCCTGTCCCTGTACCTATCCCTGTGCCTGGGCCAACTGCCCCTGTAGCACTCCAATCTGTGCCTGTGCAGCAAGCAAGCTACCCCTGTAATAGTTACACCTAGCCCAAGAGACGGTCCCTCTCCGCTATAACAGCCGCCAAATCTAGCTGTGCGGGCTGTGCTCTCATGGCTGCTCTCTGCCCTGCCCACCAAACCAAAAATGCACCTGTAACACCGGCATCATCCACCGTATCATCCGCCGGCCTCTCTGCGACCCAGACTGGGTCAAATGGCTGCAACAGTGGTGCCTCTACATCCTCCCTCTGATACTGTGGGAAGGGAGGTGGCTCGTCTTTGTCGTAGACCCAACTGTCGGCGTACCCTCTCTAGGGGAATCCGCTCATGCTCCCCAGGTCTCCGTCCAGCTATCCAGAAGATATACTGGATCCATCGTAGCTGCGCTCGGGCTCCTCCTCGGGGCTGATGGCCTCTGTATGGCCTCCATATAATATCAAGTGTGGTCAGGCCCTCTAACATATGCCGGTAGTATGCCACATCTCACCCTGCAATCACCACTCGTGGCTGGCCCATGACCCCCAACCACCTCTGGAACCCATACCTATATACTACCTGCAGCCCTGGCTGTTGGGGTAGCCCTACAGGTCGTAAACACACAATGTGCTCGTAGGCCCAGCAATGTAGCAAGAATGTCGAGCATATCCCGAATCACCTCATACGGCGATAGCCCCAGAGCTCTCTGTATAGCTGCACCAAATACACCGGTGCCCATGCATAGCAGGTGTGCTCCTCCACCATCTCATGCAATACTCCCATCAGTGCCCGTGGGAAGTGACCTCCCTCTGAGTCTGGGAGGGCGAAGCAGGTGATACCAATCATCATCAGCACGGCAAGCCGTGTCTCCTGTCGGTGTGCGCGATACATATCGCCGTAGCAGATGCTCGTGCTATGATATGTAATCAATGGGGCTGCATCCCCAAATACCTGTAGGATGTTGTCCATCGCTGTCTCCGCATCCACCTAGAACACCACCTCGCCTATGATCGGCAGTCTCAGGATGCGATACACATCCTCTAGTGTGACCGTCATCTCTCCAGTAGGGAGATGGAAGACATTGGTTGCCGGATCCCATCTCTCGATGAGGGAAACCATCAAGTTGTGGTCCCTATCCACAGCCCTATATCTCTAGACTCCACCGAGTCCAACCTCCCGCATGACTGCCCACTGTGCTGCAGTCACATGTGGCCGCATCCACCCCAGTAGAGGTGGCATCCGATCCCGCATCGTCAACTGCTGGCGTGCCTGCAAAAACAACACACTCCATCAGGCCTACCCTTTACAAAACAACTACCTTAACCCTCTATACTCACTCCCCCACCCAATAACCCCAATATCACTAGCCCCACCCAACAAACACCTACAATATCCCCTTTACCTATTCCACAACCTACCAACTACCCCACTCATACTCCACCCACTTTATTCTCGTCCTCTAACTATATCCCAGCCCATTTAACCCCTCCCAATTCATCCACAACCCATAACCTATCCTACCCACACCGGCCCCCAACCACCCGATTACCCCCCACCCCACTCACCTTTCCTAGCCACTCTACCTTCTCCCCCTTCACCCCAAAACTCTATCCTACCCGCCTACAACAAATCAATATACCTACTTTCACAACATTACCTCCTGCCCATAGTGACCGGTACTGGTCACACACGACCGCCGTCGGTCGACACATGACCGACGCCGGTCTCGGAACCAACTAGTCTTTAGTTGTGACCGCTGTCGGTCGCTTAGTGACCGACATCGGTCACTGTCAGATTTCGGGGCCAGATCGAAAACGGCCCCCAAATCCCCTTTTTTTTATTTTTTACCTATCTACCCAGCCCAATTGCCTACAAACTTACCCACCCTACCGTGTTGACTTACCTAACATATCTACCCACTCCATTTTACGATTTACCTTCATTTATTCATTATTTTATCACATTTTAGATTCCTACCCCAAAACCCACATCCTAGCTAAATTCATCAACTTCACACAAATAGGGATTTAGAACCTACCGGTACGACTACACGTCGTCGCGGTGGGATAGGTGGTGGTGGTCCAGCTCCTCCCACCTCCTTCTCCTCCAGGCTGTGCCATAGCTCCAAATCTCCTCAACAGGGTCCTCCACCAATCAAACTCTGCCTCCTGATCGCTGGGGCCTACCAATCACTCACTCCTCCACTCAACTAGTGCCAACTCAGCCCACAAACTCAACAAAATCAATTCAAAACTCAGACAAGCAAAAGGTTGGTACTCAAATTGACAATGTGAAAATGACACGCCGTATTTTTCTTTTTATAGGTTTTGACCTATAACCGATATCGGTTAGAGCGTGCCCTAAAACACCGATATCGGTCTTCTGACCGATACCGGTCATAACTAACCGATATCGGTTACAAGCCTAGTTTTTCCTAATTCCTGCCCTTATCCACCAAATTCCATTTCTCATCACATCGCCTACCCCCGGCTTTGCTAAATAGCCTTATTTTGAATTCATGGGCCCAACCCAAGGCCGTAACCACTCAATTGGCTGACCCAAGGCCGCAACCAATCACTTGGCCTGACCCAAGGCCGCCACAAACCAATCGGCCCGACCCAAAAAGCCAAACCAATCAATCGGCCCGACCCAAGGCCGCAACTAATCACTCGGCCCGACCCAAGGCCGCAACAAACCAATCGGCCTGACCCAAGGCCACAACCAATCAATCGGCCCGACCCAAGGCCACAACAAACCAATCGGCCGCAACAACTAACCCAAGGCCGCAACTAATCACTTGGCCCGACCCAAGGCCGTAACAAACCAATCAGCCTGACCCAAGGCCGCAACAAACCAACTGGCCCGACCCAAGGCCGCACCCAATCACTTGGCCCGACCCAAGGCCGCAACCAACCAATCGGCCCGACCTACGGCCACACCAATTAAGTACCTCGACCGAAGCCCACAAATTATGATTCTATCCACCCATAATGTAGTTGTTTGTTCAATCGCGCTCACTTGTTCGTGTTTTAGCCGGACTAGGATACTTGACTTGTTCAGCCGACCAGCCTTGCCTAGACCAAGACCGTGACGTTTATTTCAACCAAACCAACCATTTGGTACTGCCAAACATGCCTAAACATTCTGGTACCTTACCCGTTATATCCCCTGGAGCTACTTCCTATGCCTTGGATACCAGGATTATATCAACCTTGTTTGGATAAACTATCGACCTTTGCCTATGAATTGCTTGTTTTCTCTTCAACTCATGTACCCTGGTCGCACTACTGCATTTCAACATGCGTCAGCTTCTTTGAACTTACCCCACCATCTTACCATCATCTCATCATAATTCACCCTTTATCAACCCTATCCCTGATTTCACGTCGCCTCAATCTGTGATAGATTTGAGGGGGATTACCTATACCCTTAACTGGGGCAACCACTTTTTATTTTTGTCAGTGCAGCTTTAAAATACAAGCTACACGACAACAAGGGGCAAATGTAGACACCAAATTTGGGTCTTACGACGCCCTTTACCCCGTATCTCATCCCGCAACCTAACCCTACCTCACCACCTAAAACCTTACACACCTAATGATTTATTAATTACCTTATAATTAATAAATCCACATCTTCAAACCCGCCACCTCATCTCGCCACCTCACCATGACCTAGCCCTAACCCTAAACCAACCTAATTAAGACCTATGACTTGGTCCAGACCCACACCCATGACTCATTACCCCTCACCCACACCAAAATGAGCCTAATAATGACTTGACCAAGCCCACAACTGATCCCTCAGGAGAAAAGGAGGGAAAGATGGTTGTTTTACTAAAAATAGCCACTTTGACCTAACCGACATCAGTTCCTACTCGACCACCGTCAGTTACGTAACTGCCATCGGTTCCCTGTTAATGACCTCCCCCAACCAAAAAGAAAGGATCCGAGATTCATTTGGGCAGGAGAAAGAGAAGTGAAACAAGCAGAAAAGGTTGCAGAGAAGAGCATCGAGCCGAAGACTGCAACTGAGCAACTGGATCGCTGTCACCCTCATTCAAGCATTGGAAAAGAATGAGGATAGCTTCATCAGCTCGCTTTCCAATACCAGATCATCCCAACTAAGCCTTACTGTCGCCACCACATTCCTTGGACCTGTATCTTCATCAGGAACCAGTAAGTATTATCTTGTAGTTCTTTGTTATCATTTTGCTTTAATTCATATTAAATGGGGAACTGACCACCTTCGAAAGGAAGTCTAATATTTCCTGGGCCTAAGGCAGTTCCCTCACTTGTTGTCTAACTAAAATCTAGTGGTCTTGCATTCTTATTTACAGGTAGTCCTTCCCAGACAAAAAGGAGTTCTTCACAATCGATCTGATCTCTCTACGGTACGCGCACACCTTCCCAACATTAAACAAGTATTCCTCCTAGCCCTAACCCTTATCTATTTCTTAAGAGAATGAAAGGATAGAAGTAACTCTATTCCATAATGAAATTCTGTGTGAAACAACATTGAAGATATCATCACATCGCTAGCCTATCATTCACTACGATAATGATTTGGAAGGATGCGATATCCTATAAATCATGAATTTAAATATGAGCACCACATTTACGTTCATCGCATCCTTCACATGGACAAGTTATTCCTCAGTAAGAACCCAACAATCATTATTCTCATCTATCATTTATTTACTAATTTAAAACATGTTAAGTGATCACATGTGTAGCTTGTATAAATGTATTTTACCCTCCTCAAAATGGTATACTAGGCCTGTCCCCAATGTAAAAGTAAAAATTCAAGAATATCTAGGGATGAATATTTTTAAAAATATAGATTAGTCTCTCAAAGAATATCTATTTATCATATTATCAAAAATAAAATGATCCCTCAAAGGAAATCTCTCAATCAGAATATAGAATGATCCCTTAAAGGAAAACTATAAAAAACAATCATAGACTAATTCCTAGAAAGATGAATACCCATATCATTATAAAATGGCTTCCTACATCAATAAACCTTCAAAAATAAAAAAATCAAAAGCATACTATGAAATATTTTCACATCGATCAACATTCCCTTCAAAACAAACTTCCTACATCATTTAGTTTGTGGAAATAAAATATAACTAGGGCATAATCATAGAAGCCATCAAAGGAGAATCTACTTCCCCATATAAACTACATATCAACCCTTCTCTTGTCGTAAGAAGGTATATAAACTAAGTTTCATTTATATCCATTATCCTACATGTGACTAGTTATTATTAGTTATTTGTTAATGTTTGTTATAAAGGCCTCAAGTGCATTATCACACACACACACACACACACACACACACACACACACACACACACACACACACACACACACACACACACACACACACACACACACACATTACCATAAAATTACATATGTATCAAATCTATTCAAAAAATAAACATTTCATATTTATTCCCAACCATGAGTTTTAAAGAACATTTTGAAACATATACTAAGATCTCTATACTCTAAGTCACTATCAAACATCACATCAAAATATCAAAACAAACATTTGTGCATATAAAAAACATTTCAACATCACATGTAACATAAATCAAATATTTATAAAACTATATAAAAATAACATCATGAGCATCAAAAATTAAAAAGAACCAACACATGAAGATGTTGTCGTGCTATAATGCAATAGGGACATACAAAATTTCCAAGCATGAAAACTATACCCATGTGTCAAAAATTTAAAGTTTTATCCTCCCAAGAAAAATCAATTATACAGAGTTAGTTTGATGACCTCCCAGTTCATGTTAACTCATTCCTATAGATGATTTAGGAAAATCAATTCAACCCCTAGATGATTTTAGGAGTTCTTGAAAAATGCAGTTTTCAGGTAGTCGTGGGAAGGACTATCACTGGCCTTCTTAGGATGAGAGTAAACCCATGAAGTAGAAAGGAGAAGAAAAACTAGACATGGAAGTGAATAAAAGTCCTTGAAACATAATTAAAGTGATTTAGGAATATTTAGGAAGGATTTAGAGAAGTTGGGGTACTTTCAACAAAATTAGGGTTAATAGGCATATGCAGTGCATAGGTCAAAACAACTACTGAGCTTCGGGAGGTGATTCTGATAGATTTGGATGGAGTTAGAAGCAAAAAAACCATCATCGGAAAGGTAATTCCGATACCTGAAATATGGTGAAATATTATTTTTCACAATACCTTCATGAAATAGGTTTGTAACTTGTTTTTTCCATGCACATCTAGCAAGCCAAATAAAAAATCTGATTTTTTGAGGAGAATTGGAGGAATAAAGACCTAATACCCCAACCATTGGATTAATAAGGACATTTTCATTCAAGATAATATAAAATTTCATCAAAAAATCCTTCGGGAGCTCAAGTTATCACCATTTCAAGTTTCCCTCTAGGAGCGAGTTTAGGAGTTAGTCAAATTTTAGGGTGGACACATGTCAGCTCCACAATCCTGGCATAATTTCATGTCACTTAAGTCCCTACAGAAAATTGAAATAAATATTCCCCTAGATCCTATAATCCCTTTGGAACCTCGTACGACCTCTTGGAATGCCATTTCATTCCCCAAGAGGTTGCGTGAGCTCAAATCCTCAACCATCAGATATGTGACAATTTTTCTGGTGCACCAGGAAATTTAATTTCTAGGATGTCCCTTTGTGTTAGGGGACATTAGGGATAAGAAAATGTGCCCAGCCTCTAAGAAAACTCTTGGTCACCCATGTGACCCGTTCAAGAGTAGTTTTATAGCCCTTAGGAGCTAATGTAGCCTCCATCCCCTATTGTAAGATCAGTGCCATATGTCATCACGAGGCGTGCAATGTAATTTGATGTCTCCTTTGTTACTTTGTATAAAGGGACATGAGGGATATTAAATTTCACTGCACCCCTTATTGTTCCAATTTGAAAAATCCCCATGACTCTTCATACGACCAATTTCCAACCCCCCACTGATTCCAACCTGCTTTTTGGGCTTAAACATTCACCTTTGGATCTCCGTAACTTGTCATCATGTGGCGCCGCATGCATTTTTATGTCCCTCATATCCCTTAATTCTTAATAGACATGAGGGAAATAAAAATTCATGTGGTGCCTCACTCACTTTTGTGCAAAATTTAAAAATTTAAAATCCTTGTGGCTTCTCGCTTTTAACTTTTAACTTCTCTGTTCATGTGCACAACTTCCTCTGCAACTTCTCACCACCACTCCACAATTTATGAAAATCAAACCATATCCATCACAAAAAATTATATTCCACTCCATGATGGCATACATGTATCAGAAGAAGGTTTGATCAAATGAGGAAGAATAAGCAAATAATGAAGAGAAGAAATAGTGAAAATCTTCATTGTCGTGAAACGAAGATTTAAAGAAATATTACAAAAAAGTGCCTAGAACAACAAATAATTTTTATTGTTTTTTCCTCTCTAAAATACCATAAAAACCACACCTTCAAACCCTCCTTCGATGACATAGAAAAATCATAATGAATAAATCCTCTTTCCATTCCAACGAAGAAAAAATCTTAGTTTCCTGTCAAACTAGCAACCAAATCAAAGAAAGATTTCACCGGAAGCACAAGAAACAAAAAACCATAGCAAAAACGTTATTCTCATCATGAATGGAAAAAAAAAACCTAGAATTTTCAAAGTTTATTAATGGTTTTCATGTTCAGAAGTGTTGCTAGGTGAAAATTTGAAAAACTTTAAAATCTTCCAAACCACTAATCGGGAAATTCTAAATTTTTAGAGGGGAATTTTTTTTAAAAAACCCCATATTAGAAAAATTTATTCCATGGAATTTTGTCCACTAGAAGCAAATTTTTGAAAAATAGTCATTCGTTTATATGGAGGACCATTATTTGTGGAAAGTCACCAACTGAAGCACTTACAAAGGTGGCAGTGAGCACCAAAGGTTTATTGTAAGAAGAAATTTTTTGAAATGTTCATCCCGGTCCAAAATTGATAGTTTCTAAAAATAGTAAGTTTTCCCACAAGTAGCTACCAAAAATATAAAACTAGTCCAGAAGGTGGGGGGAGAACACAAGGAAGGAAGATTTCCAGTTGCCTTAGTCTATTAAGGAGAAAATGGGCTGATTTTTCACACTTGATAAAAATAGTAAGTTGCTTTTTCAGAACTTGCTAACAATAAAAAGTCATCCCAAAAGTTGGATCTTCACAAGAGAAGCATTCTGAGAGTAAAACAATCAATTTGACAACCTCAACAAGAATTCAGAGAAATTTTTCTACGCTTACTAAAAATAACAAGTTGTTTTTAATAAAAATAGCAATGTGAGGGACCATGAAGTTCAAGTGGATAGGTCTAAAGTCGGTGTAGCCTTTCGCCTATTAATAAGAGATAGAAGATAGTGATGTCTCTTGAAGGAATCTAAATGAGCTGAAAGCCCACATGAATACCAAGGAAAGAGGGACCAATGCAATTTCTATCTTCATGAATATCAAAAGTGTCTTTTGACACTCAATAAGTATGTACGAGGGAATCAGGACAAGGTTGGTTCCAAAGATTCAATATTTCATGAAGGGATCTCTATGAGTGATGTTGAAAGTCACTAATGGAATCATTTGAGGGTGATTTTAAACACTTATCTCATTTTTTTCATGCATTTTTTAAAAGGAAGCCTCTCGTGGTATAAGATATTCAAGGATCCATGTTTCACTACATTAGAGCATTGCATGGTTAGGGTCATAGGTATATCATATGAAGGGTGGAAGTTGCGGTCAGGGTGAAACAAGTCCATTTGACCTAACATGATCGATTTTGATTGTCTATCTCTTCAGAATTGGTGTTCATGGTCATCAATGAAGTCATTTGAAAAGTGTTTTCAAACACTCATTCCAAAGCATCCGTGAGCCAATTTGAAGGAGTTTCTTAGGAGGCAAAAATTTTAGAGATTCAAATTCTCACTACATTGGAGTTTTCCATCAACAAGGATCATCAAACTTCATCTGGAGCAACATCTCTTTTTCTCTCTCCTCTTTCTTCCCCTCAACTTTATCTCTTTTTAAATGTTCTAATTCTTCATTAGAGTTTGCATTTTTTTATACGCCTTTAAGTCATCTAAAAGTGACTTTATAAACATTATGTAAATTAAGTCATCTTAATTTTATAAAAGGGAATTAATATTTGGAAGGAATATGAGTAGCCTAAAGTTAGAAATAAGGCATATGGAGGGTCAATGAGAGGATGAAGATTTTCTCCTCTTCTATAAATTGTAATGAGCACCTCATTCCAAGGGGTTATAATTCTGATATTCTTCAAGCTGGTTGTATTCTTGAAAGTTCATGATAAATATTTTACTTACATGTGAGTGAAAAGAGTTAGTTATTTTCCCCCTATTCTCAATGTCTTCCATTCTTAAGCTATGTACAATTTCTTCTTGAACATCAATACAAGAAGAAGGAATCTTATCCTTTTTTGACTAAGGAGTTTACTTGAACTTTGTGTTTACTAAATTTTATTTGATCTTCTTGTTGTTATGTAGATTTATTTCTTCCTAATTCTAGTGCTTGTGTTAAAATTTATAACTAGTGTGTGTAGGAATATGATATTCTACCTACATCATTAGTTTCCTTATCTAACATTCTCACTCCCTTTCCCGGTTTGCTCGAAAATTCTTCCATTACATATATTATTAGGTCTTTTCTGCAGGGTATGTGGAGTGCCCTTGTTGGATCCCTAGCTATAAGGCCACTAGGAAATCCACCTTTTTACTTGCACATGCAGATATGAAAACTACACCAGTTAAGTAGAGGGACATAGATTCCCAGAGCATTAGCAAAAAACTGACCAATTAATCCACCGAAAATTTTTCTCGCCAATTGATTTTGGCACCCACCATGGTGTAGATTTAGCAACATGTGCACCTAAAATACGGCTGCAAGGTCCAAAAAATACAAAAAATAAAATATAAAAAATAGAGAGTTATGGATATCCATTGCTGAGAAGCGCATTACTAATTCTTGCATGTGTCTTTTCATAATCCCACTGCAAGAATCTTCAAACTGGTAGATATAAGAAACACATGGCAATAGAGGCAAGGAGGATAGACTGATCCCACTTTTGAGGATATTTAAAGAATATAAGAGCTTATTTGAATTCATATGTCTCCTTGTCGTCGCATAGTTAGCTCCATGGGAAGTCCAAGTGTATCCAATCGATTTGACATTGAGTTTCCATACATGAATGAGGACCTTGAAGATTTTACTGACGTAGAGAATTAAGATGAAGAAAAGAAAGAGAAGTAAGAGTGGAAGTGAAAGTGAGATCTCAAATTGAATAAATTGAAAGACTTCAAGATGAAGCACCATAAAGAGCATCAAATGAAGCTACTACCTTATAAAGGATGGTAGCTTGATTTAGAAATAGAATGACGCATCATGACCATGAACAATGTAGGCTAAATGTACCATGGGGTGGAAACACCGATCCACTTTCCCTTTCTGAACCTCTCCATGAGATACCAAAAGGCTCAAGAAAATAATTTCCAAAGTTAAGAGGGGATGGTTCTCAACTTCCTTGGGATCATGTAACAACGTTCATTACCACTTGTGGTGTGTTGGGAATTAAACATGAATATGTATTTGTCTGGATTTTTATAGAGTCACTCCAAGAGAAGGATGCATAATGGTTCTAAATGTTTCCCCCAAGATCTATTAACTATTGGGAAGATATAAGAAGTGTATTTGAACATAGGATCAAGACCACAGAGGACTATCAAGATCTCTTGGTCTAATTGATTCAAATGAAGAATGAAACTTCCGAATCAATGAGAGACTTCGTATAAAAATATAAGAGGAAAATAAGGAGAATTCATGAAGATTTTGTGCCTCCCAAAAATAATTTTAAAATATTCTTTATCAGTGCTATGCCATCATAAGCTTGTTTCTTCCTTATAAAATCCCAACTTGGAAACTTGAGGGAAGCTCAACGCTTTTCTATAGAAACCAATGATGATCTGATCTTTTCCGATAAAGTGAAACCCCCAATGGAAAACAAAAATATCCAAGTGTGATTTCAGTTAAAATGGACCCAATGTTCCAAAAAATGGAAAATGAATTATTTACCTAAAAAAAATAACTTTCTCAAATATCCATGTGGAATGATCTAAGGGAGCCAAATCCTCCAAACCAGCCAAGAATCACCTCACCTTCTCATTGGCTTACTCTCAAAGCACCACTGGTCAATGCTACATGTGACACTAATGGACCAAAAGAATAAGAGGAAGGTGATGATGTAGAATACCTTGAGGTCTAACAATTTAATGGTGAGACTAAAAATGGACTTCTTGAGTATGTTGAAGGAGATGAATATGATGATGATGAATAATTTCCAAGATTCTCATGTGTAGTGTTCACACGGGCTCAATCGAGGAAACTAACTTCATCTACAACAACTACAATGAAGAAAAAGAAAGAAAATTATGCTGCAGAAATCCCTAAAAAAAAATCATCGGTAGAGGATCGCTAGTACCACCATCAATGGACTCAGCTAAGGAAAAAAAAGACACACTGGAAAGAAATAATTTTATTACCATGCCAAGTAACTCCTATGACTCAAAAAATACTTGTAAGAATAATCCTTATTTCATTGCTACTCCTAAAAATTCTTCTAAAGAAGCACTAAAGCCTACTCCCCCATCCCCTTTGAAGTCAGTTACCATACGTATGAAAGAAAATCCAACTCCCAAGGTACCACACCTTTTCCATGCAAAGCATCCATCACATGCATGACCTTGAATTCATCTACCATGACCCCATTTGAGTACTTGGTACACACAAGGAATAAAAAATTCTAGATCACAAATCTTGAATATTTGCAAACAGACCCCATCTAATTTGATAGAGTTGGTCAATGTAGTCCATGGTGGTAGTGCTAAAGTTTCAAGTTCAAATTCTAAAGGCCTATTCCCAACATCATCCATGCCACATTCAAAAAACATTATATCCCTTTGTGCCTAAAAAGATGATAAGGTAGAACTCTTCTACCTATCCCACTTGATAAAATGCTACCAACTCAATAATTGCATTATAGATTCTGCAACCTCCAATAATATGATGCCCACGAGAGTCAAAATTTCCTTAGGAGTCACCTTGACACATGTAAACAGATCTTTCTATTCCACAAAATCCAAAAAGTTCCATTGGTGGGTAGGATAAAGTATGTTCAATGTTTTATGGTCAACTTCCCTGAGAAATTTTTTTTTGCTCACTATCTTAATAGTTGACATTCCAACATCATTCGACATGCTTTTAAGAAAAAAGTTTCTTTAGGGATGTAGCTAGTGAGATCAAAATCAATTGGTCCTTTGCAATTATACTAGTGAAAGGGGACACGAAGAAGTTGTTATTGGAATGTAAGATGAAGGAAGTGGATGGTTATCTTGAGGACTATATGGAATTTGAACTCAATGAAGTACCATTTCCTCAAAATATGGATGTTATCTCCTTGTCACACGGGTTCATAAGTTGGATTTTTTCTTGTTTACATGAAAAAGATCCTTGGAGAACATCAAGCACAAAAGAATCAAATGAAGGTGCTTCGAATTACTCATGGAAAGGTATGGATCATACTTTTTACCACCCCTATGAGTCTCAATACATAATACATCTTAAAAACAAAGATGAATTTTTGATGAATTTAGAAGAGCCATCCATGCAAGATATTTTTAAAGCTATAGAATAATTTGAAGATCCGCATCTTAGCATTGAACTCTTGACTCAAGCCATGGAGTTACAAGACATGTGTGATTCAATGAAGGTTCCTCATTTCGATATGCCCATTTTTTATGTGGAGATTAATCATTTTGATAGGCCATATGAATTCCTAAATGAAAAATTGGACAGTGAAAGCATTTTTTCTTCTTAAAAAATTCACGAGGAAGCTCGTGAATGAAAAAAAAAAGAAAATTGCTTGGAACTTATGTGGACCTATTCAATTTTAAGGAAATTTATTTCATCATGACGGAAGGTGGTAAATAAAATAATGAGCCAAGTCATGTTGAAGAGAGTTACCCACAACAAGAGCATTGGGAATATGTTCAAAATCAACTTGATCACATCACTTTTGATTTTTCTACAAATGTAGAGAATGAATATGGCGACGAGAAGAGATTAGAATATTTAAACAAGTTTTAAAAATATCAACTCTAGAATGATGAATAAATGTTATGGATGAGTACAGAAGGTAGTAAAAATTCTGAAAAGGATATCAAAAGACATAAAAAAAAGGGAATTTATGGGCGAAGACCTGAAAATAAAAAGTATCATATAGTCTCATTCCTATGAAGTACATAGATAATCATGAAAGCACCTGAATTTCATAGGAATTTGAGGAAAAGATACTACTTTCTAGAACCATTCAATGGCTTTGTAGAACAAATTCACTTAGTGTTGCCCACTTAGGGGAACCTTTTGAGAAATATTTTTTTTTCAGTGAAATCTGGTTGACCCCTCACTTTGTACCATAGGTGATTCCTAAGTGTGTTTCCCTTCCTGTTGTGTGTCGTGTGTTTCCTTTTTCATCATTTTATGTGTGTGTTTTCTTCTTGTTCTCTCTCTCTCTCTTATAAATTGTACATGACTCCATAGGGTCCAATGGATAAGGAAATTGTTAATGAATTATATGGTATAAAGATGAGATTATGGATTTTCCATGTCATGTATTTTTTGTGCTTAGTCCATGTCATGTCCCTAAGCTAGAGTCAATTATTATTGTGTAAATGTGTAAAAGGGAAATTGACAATTTCTAAGCATGACAACTATACCCCTATGTGAAAAATTTCAAGTTTTATCCTCCCAAGACAACCTGACTATACATAGTCAGTTCAATTACCTCCCAAATCATGTTAACTCATTCCCCTCGGTGATTTAGGAAAGTCAATTAACCCCTAGTTGATTTTAGGAATTCTTTTTTGGGAAATTGTAGGAAGGGCTATCACTGACCTTCTTAGGATGAGAACAACCTTTTGTAGTAGAAAAGAGAAGCTAAACTAGAAACAAAATTGAATAAAAGGAATTGGAACATTATGGAAGTTATTTAGGAAGATTCGGGAAGGATTTTGGGAAGTTGGGGTAGTTTCACCAAAATTAGGTTCACAGGCCTAGGTAGTACACAAGTCAAAACAACTAGTGAGCTTCAAGAGATGATTCTGGGAGCTTTGGATGGATTTAGAAGCCAAAAAAAAATTCTTCTGTAAGGTAATTCTAAGCGTTACAATATGGTGATATCATAATTTTCACAACACCTTAGATCAATAGGTTTGAAACTAGTTGTTTCCATGCACAACTAGTGAGTCAGATAAAAAATATGATTTTTAGGAATAAAGTGGAGGAATAAAGACCCAATACACCCACCATTGGATTTATAATGCAATTTTAAGTAAATATCATATACAATTTCATCAAAATATTCTATCAGGAGCTCAAGTTATCACTTTTTCAAGTTGCCCTCTAAGAGTGAGTTAGAGAGTTAGTCAAATTTCAAGGTGGACACATGTCCACTCCAGGAGCTTGGCACAATTTAATTTTCCTTAAATTCATCAAGAAAATGGACATTAGGGACATTAAAATTCTCCCAATCCCTATAATCCCTTTGGACCCTCATACAACCTCTTGGACCACCAATTCAGCCCCCAGCTATTTGTGTAGCTCAAATCCTCTATTGTCAGATCTGTGACAAGTGGCGGCTTTTGGTGCACCACGAAATATGATGTACCTCATGTTGGGGGACATCAAGGACAAGAAAATTCTCCTAGACACCAAGGATACTCCTAGTCAACCATGTGACCCCTTCCAGAGTAGTTTTCTTTCCCATGGGTGTTAGTGAATCCTCCATCCCGTGCTGTCGGATCTTTGCCACATGCCATCATGAGGCACGTAATGTAATATGATGTCCCCTTTGTAATTTTTTATAAAGGGACATGTGGGAAACAAAATTTAACTCCAGCCCTAATTTTTCCATTTTGAAAATTCCCCATGGTTCTTCATACTACCATACTACCAATTTCTAGCCACCCAGTGCTTCCAACCTAATTTTTGGGCTTAAACCTTCACCATTGGATCCCCACCACTTTTCATTGTGAGGCACCTCATGAAATTTTATGTCCCTCACATACCTTAATTAGTAATGGATATGAGGGACATAAAAATGTGCTTCAGTCTCTGTTGTGTAAAATTAAAAAATTAAAAATCCTTCTTGCTTCCTGCTTCTAACTTCTAACTTCTCCATTCATGTCCACAACTTGCTCTGCAACTTCTTATGCAAATTCTTACCACCACTCCAACATTGTTGAACCTCAAACCAGATCCATCTCAACACATTATCCTCCACTCAATGATGGCATATATGTATCAGAAGAAGGTTTCATCAAATGAGGAATAAGAAGCAAAGAACGAAGAGAAGAAATAGTGAAAATATCCATTGCTGTGAAACGGAGATTCAAAGAAATCTTACAATTTTTACTATTTGTTCCTCTCTTAAAAACCATAAAAACCACACCTTCAAACCCTCCTTCCATGGTACATAAAACTCACAAAGAAGAAATCCTCTTTCCAGTCCAACAAAGAAAAAAGTTAAGTTTCCCATCAAACCAACAACCAGATCGAAGAAATATTTCACTGGAAGCACAAGAAACAATAAACCCATAAAAAAAATTATTATCATTGCGAATGGAGAAAAAAACCAAACTAGTAATTTTAAAGGTCCATTAATGGTTGCCATGTTAAAAAACAGTGTTAGGTCAAAATTTTAAAACTTAAAAATCTCCCAAACCACTGATCAAGAAAGTCTAAATTCTCAAATGGTTGATATTGGGAAGAAACCCATATCAAAAAAATTTGTTCCACAAAATTCTGATTAATAGAAGAAAAAATTCTAAAAATAACAATTCTATTGCATAGAGGACTGCTATTTCAAGAAAATCACAAATTGAAGCAGTTGTGAAGGTGGCAGTGAGCACCAGAGGTGTATTTCAAGAACAAATTATTTGAAATGTTCATCCTAGTCCTAAATTTAAAATTACTAAAAATAGTAAGTGGTACCACGACCACCTTCCAAAAATAGAAAATTGGTCTTATCATTACCATTCAACAAATCTCTATAACTTGTGCCCTTTCTAGATCTTGGTGTTGAGCCCCCACATCTTACCAGTTGTGTGGATTTAAGAGTGGGAAATGTTCATTTACTCATAATATCACTCTTTCGTCACATTTTTCCAAGAGAATACAAAGTACCAAAAGTTTCTTAGAGAAACTAAAGTTTAACATTAAAATGTGATTGCATTATCATATGTCAACATTACCAAACAAAACAAAGAGATCATTCTGATAACATTCATATCCACTGCATACATTCTAAAAAGAATATAAAAATGGAAGTTCTAAACATCTAGAGTACACATGTTAAGTGAGACAAGAGGAAATCAACTTAGATAAAATGAATTACCAAACCAAAAATAAGATTATGTATATATCATAATAAATCAAGTTTTTATACAATTCCATCACATGTTAGGCATGGTAAAAATGCTCACAATGAGCCCGAAATATTATATATATATATATATATATATATATATATATAATTCCCAAGAAAATTTCAACCATGAAATAAAACTCCCAGGAGCTATCAATCCCTTTGGGATCCCTGAGATGGTGCACGGCTACGCCTATGACTCCTACTACAGATACGGTTATGAGAATGTGCTGAATGGTGGGAGTGCTTATGGTGGAAGCCACTAGCTCTAGCCTCACTATGAGAGTGACTTTGACTCATCAATCACTTATTTGTTTCATATGCGGTCACCTGAGTATGGAGAAAAGTCAAAATATGCACTACCCTCTAGATGGGCACAAACACATTAGTGTGTCTTCCAGCTGCAAGTGGTTATCTTATATCTTAAGTCATCTCATCTCAGTTCTTCCCTAAAGGGATAAGAAAGGTTTTTATGCACACCCATCGAGTAAGATCTCGCAACTCATGTGTAGTCACTGCAAGAAGGGACAAATAAGAAGCATCGAGTTAGAAAGTTACAAAACAAAGAAAAAATAAGTACCGACTAGCATTTACAACTAAAAATGTCAAAGAGAAAAGGATCAACATACTCGTATCTCCAGGCATCCATGTAGGATCATTGGCTGATGTTGATGTTGTTAATGGCTGCGGGGCCTCCCCAAAAATGGATGAAAAACATTGTCCTACCACAGACTCATTACCTCCCTCTCCATCAGGAAAAAATGGTCCCTCAGAGACAAGTGTCTCCTCTTCTATGGCCACGTCCTATCACTCCGATCTCAGAACATCCTAAGTATCATGCCACTCGAGATCACTCTCCTCCTCCATGTGAGCTTCCCCACAAACATCAGTACCCAACTCTTCATCATTAGTCTCCTCTTCACAAATCTCATCTCCTCTCTCATCCCTTATATATTCCTCAGATTCAGAGTCTATGTCAATGGGCTCATCCTCCTCTCCATTGTTAGTGGATGCAACCTCAATCTGGAGTAAGGGTGAAAGAGAAACACGTGCTACTAATTAGGCATGAAAAAATTACCTAACTAAGATAGGCATACCTAGAACTACCGTTATCCAACATGGATCTCTATGAGGCCCCTTTTGGGCCTCCTTAATGGTCCTATACATAAGTGCCACTGGGAAGCATATCAATGTAAAGGATTATGAACTATTGATGAACTTGACCAAATGAGTGAATCTCAAGCTTCCCTATCCTATCAACTAATTGACTAGTCATGGAACAAGCCACCAATGTGGCCTCCTATCCTCACAACCCTATCATGTCCTATTATGGGGTAGCCACAATATGTGTTGTGGTAAAAGAATCCACTCGATGATTTGACACTCTGAAGACTGTCATCATTGTCCATCTTATGGCCCTGATGGCTCTTAGGTCTTGTACTAGCACTCCCCTCCCATAGGGGATGATCCGCTCATACACCCAACTCATAACCAATGTGGGGTGGCTCAAAGACTGCCCCTGTAATCAAACAATCCAATACAGGTCATGATAAGTGTTTCCAAGTATATCTACTCCCCAGGCATAGATACAGCCATGTGCCTCAATCTGTGTAATGATGGGAGCCCAGTAGTAGAGTAGTGTGTCACCTCCCTTGTACCCGATCAACTGCGAGGCAAAGATACCCATGATGGCCTTACAGATAGTAGGGATGGGAGTAGTAGGAATGAATCAAACCTTAATCCCCCTCTTTGAACCAAAGGAGACCACGACATCCCCCATATAGTTGGCCCACAGAGTCATTATGGTTATAGATTCTGTTGTATCTAGAGTCAATCATCTTCCCAGTATCGGAACCCCAAGAATATGGTACACATCCATCTAGGGTGATCATCCACTCATCCCTAGCACCCAGAAACCAATAGGAAGATATTATGATCTACATCCCAATAAGAGATACATAGTTCACATAGAATGTGACTAGCAATGAGTAACATGGGGCACCCATTTAATCCTCCACATGCACACTCTCTGAAGAGTATTAATCTTATCCTGCGTCCGACTGATCCAGTATCACTGGGAGCTAGTCACACTCCCTCTCGTGACTCCAATAGATATAATCTTACTTCTTTTACATCCACCAAAACACAGAAAAGAGCATATTTAGTAACATATTTTGAAAAGTAAAGACCATTAAAAACATAACAAATATATCAAAGATCCAAAAAAAATTAAACTATCATGGAGTTTTGGCCATTCTGTTCAGAATTGCCACCTAGTGCAAGGCGGTAGTTCCAAGACCCCTTACTGATGCAGGCGGTGCTTCTAGGACCATCGCCCTGCTCAAGGTGGTGGTCCTGAACCGATTTGTCGTACGGTTTTGTTTCCCTAAAAACACTCAAAAATGTAAATAGAGGACTATTTTCAATGAAATAAAAGACTACCCTGAGGGCGCCCCGCCTAGAGACTCATTTAAAACGAATAAATTTAAAAAATGATCCCCCCTAGGGAAAATTTTTGAACATTTTCACATTTTAGGTTTAACAACCACAAAAGTGAGGAAAACTAACCTGAGAACTTTGTTGGTCGACCTCCCGCTCGTAGAGGCATTATCACGATCTCACAATGAACATGTTTTGACTATTCTTTCTCATGAAAAATGGTCAACGTGGGCCCAAAGCTAAAAAATTACCAAGTTGATATGCGCAAATGAATTTGAAAATGAGTTTGTTTTGATATATATGTTGTTGTAACTTTGTTTTGAGTGCATATGTTCACACAAATGGAGCACTGGCGCAGGTATACTTTCTATATCCCCACACAAATGGTAAGTCCTCTTGTCGTTTTGATTTAGTGTTTATTTTTTGATATATTATCTATCTGCACTTGAGTCTTCTCTTCATTTCTATGCAGGTAGTGGGAGTTTAGACGTATGACATTTCAACATACGGGCATGTCAGGTATAGCTTGTAACCCCCCATTTTGGGAACGTCATACTTGGACTCTACGTTTTATGTCTCTTCATGTCTAAGATGCTTTTCCGAGGGGGAAATATGTACGCACCCAAAATTGTACATGTGTTACATTGTCAGAAAATGGTTACAAAAGTCCCCAATGATGATTCATGTCCTTTCAGAAGGTGTACAAGCTCCTAAACCCATTCACAGTACATATTTGTAGCCTAGACATCCTCACTTAGCTTTTCCACAGCTTTCTTTCAAACTTCCCACTTCATTTATGTGCATGTTTTGACCTTTAGTGTCAGAACCGCTGCCATACCTGAGCGGCAGTTCTGAAATCACCTCCTTGTGCAGGGTGATGGACCTGCACGATTTTTCTAGAACTACTTCATGCATGTAATTTTAACATGCGTACACTTCACTTAACTTGAATTTCTAGGGTGTGTTTGTTAACCAAATTTCCTAAAAATGGTCTTGTTTGCATGGTATTTCTGTCCCTATTCTATATTTAAAATAGTATTTAATTAGTTTGAACTGCCTCTTCACCCAATGATTTGGCACTCCAAGGTTTCCTTGTGCATGAGGGCACATCCCATCCAATTCCTATATATTCCATGCTTGTATTCAAGCAAATGGCCTAAGAATTTTGTGTATCTTGCATTGTATTTTTTCCACAATCTTGCTAGAAATTGCATAGCCAAGCTCTGTTCACTTATGTAATATCTCTCTTACTACCTGCATTACAACCAGACTACCTTCCAGCTGTCCATTGCTCAATGCACCTTCTCCTACTGCACCCATCGCATTCGCAATTCCTTGGACTCATCTAGACACATAGAAAAAGAAAGGGACAAACTGACGGGGAAAAATTATCTACATAACTAGATTTACCTATGTTCTGTGAATTCCAAGTTGGATTTGGTGTTTGATTTCCTTCATTCCTAAAATTTATCATTGTTACATCATATCAAATAGAGTAGAAATCAATTTCCTTTCATTTGCAAGCAATTAGTTAATTTCCAAGAGGGTTTGAACCTAATTCATAGCAACCCCCGATGACGGATCCTCTTCTTCCCATCCCTGTGGATCTGAAGGAGATAATATTTGTAGGAGGTTGTCTACATATCATAGATCTTTTGGAAAAGTTCTTATTTTAAGTTAGTTTAGTTTCAATACACTCAGCACATCTGAATAACCACACCAGATTTTTTTGCTTGTTTAGTTTTAGTACATAGAGATATTCTAATTATTTAGAATAAAAGCAAAATTGTTGTTTGTGATTATAATATTTTAGTTTTTTGTGATTTGTTTAGATTAGTTTTCCTTTCAGCAGTAGCATAGATCTATTAGTTTCAGCTTAGTTAATTTGGACACTATCAAACTAGTTGAACACTTAGATCTAAGTTAGGAAAACAAACCATGGGGAATTTACGCTACCTGTTCATAGCTGCTAAATCTCTCCCCTTTGCCAACTCAGCTACCAGGAGATCATACTACCAAATCTTAGTCATTGATCCTCCTATAGTTAGCCACACATACATTTAACATGACTTCTCTGGCAAGACCTCAAGGGGTTGAGTGTGGTTGAAGGTTGCATATAGATTTTTATCTGTACAGTCATCAATGAAGTCATTTGACAAGTGTTTTTAAACACTCATTCAAAACCATTTGTTAGAAAATTCGAAGAAGTTTCTTAGGAGGAAATAGATTCAAACATTTAGAGTCTTACTGCATTGGATTTTTCCATTAACAAGGATCATTGGACTTCATCTCGAGCAACATGTCTTCTTCTCTCTCTCCTCTTCCTTCCCCCTAACTTTATCTCTCTTAAAATTTTCTAATTCTTCATTGGGGTTTACATTTTTTGATATGCCTTTAAGTCGTCTAAAATTGAATTTAGAAACATTATGTAAATTAAGTCACATTGATTTTATAAAAAGGGAATTAATATTTGAAAGGAATGTGAATAGCCTAAAGTTAGTAATAAGGCATATGGAGGATCAATGAGAAGATAAACAATTACTCCTCTTCTACAAATTGTAATGAGATCATCATTCCAAGGGGTTGTAATTCTAAAATTCTTCTAGTTATTTGTATTCTTGTAATTTCATGAGAAATATTTTGGTTACTTGTGAGTGAAAAGAGTTAGCCATTTCCCCCCTATTCTCAATGTTTTCCATTCTTAAGCTATTTAAAAAAATTTCTTGAGCATCAATCTAAGAAGGAATTTTAACCTTTTTTTACTAAGGAGTTTACTGATACTTTGTGTTCACTAAATTCTATTAGGCCTTGTTTCTATTAAGAAAATTTGTTTCTTCCTAATTCTAGTGCATGTGTTGAAATTTCTAGCTAGTGTATGGAGGAATATGATTTTTTACCTATAGCATTAGTTTCCCTGTCTAACATTATCACTCTCTTTCCCACTCTCCTAGCAAACTCTCCCTTACAGATATCTATAATCCTTTTCTGCAAGGTTAGTGGAGTGCCCCTCTTAGATCCTCATCTGCAAGTCCACAAGGAAATCCACCTTTTTACTCGTGCATGCATATAGGGTAGTTGCACCAGTTAAGTAGAGGGACTTAGATTCTCAGAGCATTGGAAAGAAACCCACCAATTTGTCCCCTAAAAAAATTCTCACCAATAGAAGACAAAACATAATCATCATATCTATCATGAAATGTCTATAAAAAATTCTTCCAAAGGGCTCATAGATAAAATCATCTTTAATCGGCATCATCATGCAGAACCCACATAAAATGTGGTAAAATTAAAATCTGAAAACTGCTCACCACCTTGCCCTTCTGGAACTCCTTCATCTAACCTTGAATCTCATTGTGGTTGGAAAACACTCTTAGTGCTTGCTGATGTATCTAGATGAGATAATCTCTACTCACTTGCTCTATGATGCATAGAACGAGAAAAAATAGAAAGGTGATTTGTAACTAAGAACTCACAATACCTAATCTTCTCATCTAATGCTCTATACTACTAAATGATAAAAAAACTAGGAGGCTCCATTTTGCTTCCTCATGCTCGTAATCCTTCTATAGGTACAAAGTCCTACCTTGAAATAGGTCCTTCTCCCTATGCTACACTACTAGCTACCTCCCAAGTCATGTCCACCTCTCTGTATTTCACCCATAGTGCTTCCCTCTACCGGTTATATCGATCTCAGACTGAAAATACCTGTCACCCTCTTAGATGATTTGATCTATCTCTTGATATAGCCCATCCCCCTCATAGAAACTGGCATCACTCTATACTACCAATATATCCCACTCCACTTATAAATATCATTACCTTCCTACAACTTGGTTTTCTTTTCTCCACCAAACCCTCCTCCTCCTCCACTCCACCTCCATGTCATCTCCTACCCACCATATCTCAACAATATTACCACTGTTGTGCCCACCAAGCCATGAATCCTTCCTCAACTACAACATCAAACTCATCAATCCCCTTTGGATCTATCACTTACTCAGCTAGCCCCACCTTAAATACTTCTCACACATGTAATTTTTTCTCAAAATCATCTTGTAAATATGATATCGGCTCACCATGGAAAACCTGAGGAAATCCAAACTGTCAGCACACCTAAGGAAACTATAAGAACTTTATCATCTCTTCTCTCCTCATTTTCACCCACCTCACCCTCCTTAACCCTGCTAACTATGCATCCATCTCTGGCCATGTGGGGAACCTCACATAATCCCTCTAGACCACATTATCTATGACTAAAACCTCTATCTAATCAGTACAATAGGTATTTTCCCTCTCAACCCATCATCTCGCATCCAATCAAAATACAATCTCAGAAGTCTAACTACATATTCTACTGGATCACGTGCCTTTGACAATAGCCCTCATGGCCTCATAATGACTATATTCTCATAGGCCCAATAATGTAGCATAAAGCTAACATCCAACCCATATCTTCTCCCTGTAACAAACATCCAAAGTTCATCATAATCTTGGGAAAAAAGTGTAAAATCCTAGACATGCATAATATGATGTTCAATGATATATCCAATAACACCCGCAATTTTCCATGAAATTATGCCACCCTAAGTTTGGAAGCACATACCAATTGACATCAACTGGTTACTTGATAGATCTACATCATAGTAAGAATCAATATGGAATCCTATTAGTGTTTATCCTATCTCTGTAACATCATCGCCATATAATTACCTCATAATATCAAGACATACCTCTTATTTTATTATTCCCACCTACTCACCCTTGATCGGTAACCTGAGGATCATGTACACATCCTCTTGATTAATCGTCATCTCACTAGTAGGGAACTAGAATATCTAGGTGCACAGTTCTCATCTGTTAATAAACACTAACATCAACCCTACATCTTGAGGAATCCACTGGTAGTGATGGAATCCTCCTAACCTAACAAACACCACTTGGTCCTACTTTGCATTAGTGAATCATCCTAGATCCTCTCTAATATCTCTGACACTTTGTCTTGGAGATAGATTGTATTCCTTAGTCATAAAAAACACTAACAAACCAGTTATAAACTTTGTCAAAAATCACATTAATCACCACTGATCACTAATCAACGATGTTTGCATTATCCTAATCGATGACATTCCATTATTCTTTTGGGCTCCCTTGTGTATCCAACATTAATGGTTTTTAGGAAATATTTAACATTATGTCCAAATTTGTTACAACTTTTATACCTAACCATAGATGTTTCATATTCAAGAATCTACTTCCAACTACCCAACTTAGAGTTCATAATGATATCATCAGGTAAATATCTTTCCAAATCCACATTCACATAAACCCTAGTAAAATATAATTTATTTCTGGCCTTGGTAGCTCCATCAAAATCTATTAGGGATCCTATAGACTTTGTTATACTTGTTAGGACTTCTTCTTCCTAAAATATGAGAGGTAAACCAAGAAGTTTTATCCATTAAGGCATGACATTTATGTTTTCCTTGTCAAGATCAAATGCAGGAGTCCATCTCTTTAGAAAAGGACCCATGTTCCCTTAAAACCACATTCCATCTACCAGTGCATGAGTACAATCCTCTAGTATATTAAACTGAATGAGGAAAAATCCTTTAGTCATTAATGAAATTTCCATGTTCCCATGAGGATTCCATTTTCTAAAGGCCCATCTTCTTATGATGTCAACAGTTGTTCATGGCCCATGAAACTTTCCTATTAGAGCTAACTTATTTCTCTAGAGATATTTCTCAATAATAACTTCTAGTATATTAAAGTGACACTCTTTATTTTAGATATGATGCTTTATTTCAGTTCTCTAAAATGATTATTTTTATGTTCTTGGACTAATGTTCAGATACCACACCCGCACACGTGGTCTTGGAAACTTCACCGTGATTTTTCTTTCCATTCTTGTCTTCAGTTTCTAATCTACCTCCTCTCCATACCCATCCTCTTCCTTGCACTTTGATGAGGAGTTAAAAATCATTGTCCTACTCAAAATCCTGATCAAAATCCCACTCTCCATCTACTAAGGAAAATAATTATAAAAATTTGGATGGTAAAAACTTTTATTATACCAGAGATATGAAATAGAGTGGTGGAGGAGAATTTTCTCTAAGTGGGACATGGGGGTGGGCTTAGGTCCTTAATTTCCATCGAGTGATCTTCATTTATATTTCCCCATTATGTTTCTCTTAGTCCATATGGAGAATTTGTACCCCTACCTCAAGGTTTCCCCATAGTCAATTATTGAAAGCATCCAATGAACTCAATCGGAATGGAACTTGGGTTGATGATTAAAAACTACTTGTAACAATTGGGGTTATTTCATTCTCAATAAAATATGTATTCCTCAATTATTTTAATATCTGTATCTATGTATAAAACTACATATTCAATTCCCTTTGTGGATATCTAATGAGATGTAACCTTATTGGCTCTCTTCAAAATTTTAACTATTGTCTTCCAAAACGAATAGTTGCAAAAGACATATCCAATTGAATTCTTCCTCTGACTAAGGAAACCCATTTTCTTGACATTAATATGACCCACTTGGAAGGACAATATTGTAATACCACATTTATAGCTAAAATTTTACCAAGGTAAGTTATAAGTTGAACAAGTCCCCTAACACACAAAACCCCATGAATTTCTTTTGAATCCACATAATAATACCTTACATAGGAAATTGATATTCTAATTCCTGATTCATTCATCACAAATAGTGGCATTTTGTTTCAATAAGTTCTTGATTCAAACATATAATTATGTAAAAACCATCCATTTATAGGAAAATTAGTGTAGAATGGATCAACATCTAGATGAATCTCCACTAATGATATGCCTAAGTAAATTTGAGGTATCTATTTTATTTCTTCACTAATATTTTTGTCTTTAGTAGTAGGGGTGGCTGGGGGAGTTGAGATTTAGGAATCAAGGAATTAAAATTCTCTATTTTTTTATTTAGGGATGCATAGCAGTTTAGTTAAGGTGACTATAATTTTTAAATATCTAAGAACAACAACAATATCACAAGTATTATATTTAGGAATTGGTGTGTTTAGAGGAAAAATGGTAGCATTGACATCAAAGATCAAAGAAGCAAGGGATTATACCATGGAATGACCCAAATCATAAGGCAATGAAGCATTATAATTAGTCAGGGTTGTAGGCTCATATTCCATGCTCTATCTCTTATTGCAATATTTTTTGGATCATGAAGGCACCTTAGTCACACTAGTACAAAGAGGATACTTACCCTTCAACTTTTATATAAAATTTCTTTTTTTAGTAGGATGGGGTGGAATAATAGTCTTATTTTGAACAATAATAAATTTCTTAACATTATCTTCACCCTTACTACCACTCTTCTCAAGTGAATCCTCCTTATGATCCTCTTTTATGCTTTAATCTTTTTTATTTATCAAGTTATGATTGGATTTAACATGATCTTTTGTAGTATTTGTGAAATTAAGGATGCATCCTTTCGATGGTATTGTACCATTATATTTATGTACCATTTGAGATCTCAAGTACAAACATCATGTATAGGAAAGTCATAAGTCTTAGACATATTAATTTAATCTCCTTCATAATCTATTATATAAACAAATTATGATATTTCCAAGTCACTATTAACATGGGTATAACAAACACTAACTCAATCAAACACACAAGAAGGATGATGAAAGAAGAATTAATTACACCATGTTTATTATTTTAAACTAAAATATATCATTCATATTGTTAGCAAAGGGATAAGGAGTATCTCTATCATTACCTATTTTTCCAATACTTATCTCTATGAAAAATCTTATTCTTCTTGTCAAAATTTCTATCATGTGTAGGTCTTTCCTTTCATGTGGCATGTCATTTAAATACTACTTATTTTGAATAGGAGTTAATCCTTTTTAATTTCTATGCACTTCTATCCACTCTATAAGACAACTAATTCAAATCTCCCATCATATTTTCTATCTTACATCCAAACTCAATGAAATTCTTGGATATTTTTTTTCTATTAGTGGAATGAACTTAACATCATCCGTTTTAGGTGGATTTCCAATAATTTTGATATTATTTTCAATGTTTATTTCCATAGTATAATAATATCTTAAATTTATGGGGGCCTTATCTATAAGATAAAAAATATCATTAACATAAAATGCCTCATAATATTTAATAAGATAAGCTATAGTAGGGGGTCTAACTTTTTCTAGTAATTTCATCACAACCTTGATTAATCTAAAATTTAATTCATCCACATATTCATTAAAATACTTCATAATAATTTCAAATTTGATCATGAGAAATACAAGATCTATCTTATCACAAAATTTCATCTTCAAATATCTTCTAATCTCATTCCATAAATCCATACTTCAATTATACAAAGTATTAAACTAGTAACATGAATTTTCTTCTAAAGTATGAATAAAAATTTTGTTAACCACATCCTCATAGATAATGTAATAGTAATTAATTAAGTTGCTAAACGATCTCAGGTGTTGATCATGTGATATTGTAGTGATTTTTTTCTTCATTTAGAATATAATATTTAAGGTTAACAAATGGAAGGGTGGTTAACTTCCTACTCTTTAGGATCAGTGAGACCGATGGGAGAGAACTTGGAGAATCCTAAACTATGAAAAATGAATAGTATAATGAAAATAAAATATAACAGAGCCAACTAAGTAGCATAACTACTATGAATTCCCACCTAATTTTTTGTCACTAGTAAGAAATTCAAAAAGCTACCTAAGCATGGGAAAAGGTTACACTCAAACATATGATAAAGAAAAATATATCAATAATCTACAACCTAATTGTGCTCTAGACTAACCAAATGTTCAAGGGAAAGCTCATGTACATGAATCAAAAGTTATAATTGTTTAAACCTTAAAATATTTTCAAATATAAAGTTATATTTTAGAAAGGCATGGGGGTGAATGACATTTTTAGCAAAAGAAAGTGATTAAATGAACTACGATCAATTCTTAAACACATTTGGCAAGGAGTCACTAGGAATTAAACCACATAAATATATGATAATAAATAAAACACAATAATATATCCAATTATTGCACATTTTTCCATAAATCCAGATAGATAATTATATGATCCTACATGTAACCTTCACTAATCATCCAAAAAATCTATCATAAAATTACAACACATTATTATTGGGACAATTATATAAGATACAAATAAGTGAAAACATGTTTTATAATGTGAAACTTATATATGTTTAAACAACAAAAATTGGTGCTTAATAAAAAACAACGATAAGCATTTTAATAAAAAAACATTTTCCCAACATCCTACAATAATTTCACTATGAACCAAGAAAGATTATCACTATTCAATTTTTAAAAAAAAATGGAAAATAAAATGTTCGATTAGGAAAACCAATTTTTCTCACCATCCAAAATATCAATATAAAGAACTTCTCCTTCAATTTATAAAATATATGTTGTAAAAAATAAAAAGAAAATGTACTAAAATTTTTCCTCCAGAATCAATAAAATGATGAGGAGGATCCAAATGTAGACACTAGATGAAAACAAACCATTTACTAATGAGTGTAAAGATAACAACATGCTTGGATCATCTCCATCAAATCATTATGAAATAAACATAAATTTTACTTGAAGAAAGATATTTTTTTTCATAAAAATATTTTTTGAGGAAACAAAAATGAATATGTATGAGGAAACAATATGCACATCCCTAAAAATAAGGAGGATTTCTGAACTAGAAGTTTCCACTTGCTTGAGGAGATTAATTTTTCACCTTCATACCACTAAGATATATTTCCTTTATGATTAACAACCTGCTTAAATCGTCTAAGAATTTTTATAGGCCCCTAAGGGAACATATATCCCAAAGGTACTTTTTATAAGATACTAGAACAATCGAGCACTTTAGAGAATGCTTTTTGTTCCATTAGAATGAAAAGAAAAACATAAAACATGCCTATTTTTGTCATACAAATATGTATAATCTCTTCACCATCTTATATAGCACAAATATCGGATTAAATATCTCTCCATTACACACTTTAAAATTAAATTATTATGAAATATGAGGTTTCTAATAGAATATATAGTAAAAATTAGGCCTAAGTCATTTCCTCCATGACATCCCTAAACCATGATTTTCCACTATAGCTAGTCTCTAGAGAAGACTGTAAATTTTAATCTACGAAACTGACACTATAGCTAGTCTCTAGAGAAGACTATAAATTTTAATCTATTCACATATTTTGCACAAGACACTCGAGTTTTAACCTTTGGCTAACTCAAATTTAATAAACGAATTCTGCATGCTGACCTCTCTGAATTTTGAGATCTCGAGGTCTGCTTGTTTAAATTACCTATTTTTAATTTATGCATTTGGAAATTTAGGGCACATGGATTGGTCCACATGGATTTTCATCATGGTTTAATTTTTTTAGGATCTTTAAGTTCCTCCTTGTCACTTTGATTTAATGTTTGCTAAACTTTTAGAACCACAAGGCTCCAAAGGGAAAGTATGTGTATCAATATTTAAATCTTAGGATTTTGGAGCTCTTAGAGCTCTCACGATATTTTTTCCATTTGTGAATACTATTAATATTAACATTAAGTATGAAATCCTTAATGTTAATGATAAATAATCATCCCAAGCTCTCGAATTCTCAAGTTCTCGGGGACCTTGTCAAGACTTGGCTTAATAATCTCAACTCATTGTTGTATTGATCTCTACCATGTGTCTTTATGGGAAATTATTTTCAACTCACAATTCTTTGGGATTGCTATAAATTTTAGTCATTCAAATTAAATTTGATGGTGTTATTCTAATTAAAAATGTTAAATTAATCCATCAAGTGGACCTTCTAAGGCCAAAATCTCCTTAAAATATTCAAAGTTTTTTATCAACATATAGACATGTAAAGTAAAATGGGTCAACTATTTTTGACAAGTTTCAGTTATAAGGGTACCAAATAATGGATGTTAATCATTACAAAAATTTGAAAATTCCAAATTTAATCACAAGGCCTAAAAATTGAAGTGAAACCAATTTTGGTGTCAACATAATACACTTGTCCATTTTTCAGAGGGAGAATCTCACATTATTGTTTTAATTTTGAGGACTCAGATTTGTTAGTTTGTTGTCTACGGTTTGGATGTGATCATTCTGTAATTGTGATAAAGGAGAAACCAAATCAGGATATTGATTTGAGTACAAATGTCCTAATGCTAATGAGGAGAGGTAAATAAATACCTTATTTAGAGGGAATAATAATGTATTGAGTATATAACAACATTGATATCTTCCTTCACAAATAGAAAAAATATTAGAAAGGATACCCTAAAAATAACCTAGTTGATTCGATACCTTTAAACCATATGATCCACACCACTGTAAATGGATCCTGTCTTAATTTTATAGATATGGAACATTGTAAAAAAGGAATGGATTATCCATGCCCAAATTTGTGTTATACAACTAATTATGCTTATTCTAATGTTGATCAATGCAAAGGAGAAGAAGACATATGCTCTAGAAACATGTATTTGTCATTGTATTTGAATTATATAATGGACGAGATGAATTACTCAAATCCCCTATATATTACTCTAAATGTTTTTGTTTGTGTCTGAATTTATTCCAAAATTTAGTAAATGTTTGTAAGAATATGAAATTGTTGAAATTTTATGATAATTTCCCCCAGATTGGGAATGCAAAATGAGTTTCTGTACCATAGTCTGATCTTTACTTCAATTATATGGTTTTAAACTAAAGTAAATTCTACCACTTTTTATATTTGCAAGTGTTTATGACAATTTGAACATTGTAGATATTTTTATTTGAACTCTAGATAATAATTCTATTCTAGGTATAGATGTAGAATATATCTTGTTAAAGTTCACCTTTTTTTTAGGTGCATGTGATGAATCATTGAAGCACATGAATCAATATAAATTAGGAGTACCCATGTCAAATAAAGTTGTTAATATACATAGGATGACATATAAAATTTGAATGGTGTACACCTTTAGGATCATATTATTGTAAAAGGAGTACATATAGTGGTGACCATGATGTGCAAATAAAAATCATGTAATAAGCCCTAATTAATAAAAATAATAAAAATAATGTCTTATAGAATAAAACAATCATAGAGGAAAAAAAAGAGTTAATTAAGTCAACATAAACAATATCATGTAAAATATTCACATAAAGGCCTAAAGATGCTAACATGTGACATCCATAGTGTCATAAGAAATAAAAGTTAGGGCATACATGCCACATACTAAAAAATGAGTATACACATATAATAGAGGTACATATCCAAAAACATGTGATACCCATGGTGTCACAAGATAATTAAGGCACTCGGGTCACATAAAATGAGTAGCCTAGTAATCAACTAGGAAAGAAATTTAGAAATCAAGTATAATAAATAGTAGTGTTTAAATCACATAGAGTAAAAATAGGTTACCACTACACAAGACACATGTTATCCATATTATCCCAAAAGATAACATACACACAAGAATTAATTAAATACAATGAAGAATTGAAATCATTTTTTAAATGAAATTTAAATTATCTATAGATTGTAGGAGATGCCCCCAAATGATTATTATCAATTTTAAGTTATTTTTATAATTTTAAATTTGTTAATTAAATAAAAGTTGAATTAAATTTTATTCATCAATCAATTTAATCAATAAAAAAGTAATGATACCTAATATAAAGAGTGATAATTTAGAAATAAATGCTATCTAATTAGCCAATATTAATAAACAACATATGTAAATTTTAATTTTAGCTATTAAAGTAATATAAATGTCCTAATTTTGTAAAATTGTAAATATTTGAATGTTAATGTTGTATCATGTGATAATAATAATTAATACAAAATGATTAATTAAAAAATTAAAAATAAGAATGAATAGAAATAGATAAAAAATTAATAAATTAACAAAAAATAAAATGAATAAATAAATTAATAAATTATAATAATTTATTTTAATTTTAATTATTTTAATAATTTTAAATTTGTTAATTAAATAAAAGTTGAATTAAATTTTATTCAAAAATAAAAATGAAAATTAAACTATATGCCATAAAAAAATTAATATGTCAAGATTTACCCATTGGGAATTAAATGAATGTCAAATTACCTAAAATGGGGATATATTTATTAGAATAAACATGTAAAGTTGCAATTACACATTTTATTCAAAACGTACAAATGTCAAATTAATAAAATTAAAAATTGATGCTAATGTTGATAAAATAATAATAATTAAATACAAAATGATAAATTTTTTTTTTACTAAATTAACAAAAATAAAATGAATAATAAAAAAAAATTAAAACGAAGAAATAAAATTTATATATAAAAATTATAATTTAAAAAAAAATGGTGAAAATAAAAAAAGTAAGAAAAATAAAAACATCGTTAAAAAAAAGAGTTCAAAATAAAAGAAAAATATAAGAAATAAATAAATAATAGTAATAGTGTAGAAAGTAAAAATAAGTACAAAAATTAAAAAGCAATAGAATTAATAAAGATTTCATACTACTAATATAGGTATCAATGGGACCTAGGAGTGATGATTACCAACTTGTAGAAGGAGACGAGGAGGTGATGTGAACCTATATGAAGGATTACATCCGAGTTAGGGTTGATGCTCGAACCTATAATGAAGGAGACATGTCGAAATGTTGGACCTAGGCTTTATGAGATGGAGAAGTTAGATGCTTGGAGCATATTGCACTTTCCAATTTGAGAGGTCATATGGGACCTATCAATGCTCTAATGAGTGCAATGATCAACCTCTAGAGGAGGATGGGGCCATTAGTGCATGGCAAATTAGGACATTTGATGGTGATAACTTGTCTTTGTGTGTGAATTTGAATTTTCTTATGTATGCAAGTGATTTATGGAAATGATAGCCATGAGTAATTTTTACTATTCGAGCCAAGGAAAACGTCAATTTTCACTGTTTGCACCTGTTTGATTGTGAGATTTATGCGGTTTCATTATCAATCTAGAATTATATTAAGTTGTGTACCTTGGAGGATTAATGCATGATACTTTTCTAGATTAGCTGTTTTGAATACATACAACATGTTTGGTCATGGTATAGGTCACTTAGGATCATAGAAAGAGTTATGAGCTTTTTGTATCATCATATGACCCACATAGATGTCGTTAATGCTCAGGGAGATCAATTGTTTTGTTGTCTTTGTTGTCTATGAGATGACTTGAATATGATGTCAGAGTTTGACAACATCATATATGTAGAATTCACCAATGCATTGACAATTAGTCACATCTAAACTTTTCGCTGTAATTGTGTCCTTTAGCCTCTTGATCGAATTGGTGAGAAACCAATAATTTTCACAATGACATTATTTCACTAGCATCTGGTGCACCACTGCGGTGATGTAACTGTGGACTTTATTTACATCAATGGTGACATGTATATGTATACATGATTTGATTCAATAGCATTAAATGTTTTGTATATATGTGAGATGGTTCAAATAACCCTAGCATTTTTGAATATGTGATTGATTGTAATAGTTTTACTTTAGGATTATATGGCTAATTTGAGTCAGTACTTTCAGATTTATCGATCTGATCAAATAATCATTACTAAGGAATGCTGCTTAGTTATTATTCACCAATGTGTTGTATTTCCTATATCCATGAGTTAGGCACTCTTTTAGACTATAAATCTTACAACATCACCTATGGTAGTCATGGGCATCACACATGACTCCTGAATATTTTTAAAATAAGTGTCTCCTTTATAGGATTTAGTGCTAGTATAGGTGATTTTACCAATGTTCATTATGGAAAAGGTCTAGATCTAAAGTCAAGTTTATGGGGAGTCATTATGAGCCTTTTGATAAAAATATCTTGGCACTGTGGTTATTTGTACCCATCCAAGAGCCCTATATGTATACACATTGATGGTGGTTATGTTTGTCATACTAATGTGCTTATATATCAGTTTATCTCATGTACGTAGGATAAAGTTAGAATCTTGAGGCATACATTATTGGCTATGGTAAAAGGGAGACTACTTGAAACCCAATGCATTCACATAACATCCAAGGTAGTGACGCAAAGTGAAAGGATTCGTAAAGATTTTGATGCATATTATGCTTCTCCAGTCAACTTAATTGTAACTTCAAATAAAGAACTCCATTCTGAATATGATGATGAATGACAGTACATAAGATACCTCAATATGCTTGGTCTTCTATGAGCTCAACAAGGTTGCGAGATACATAGTAGTAAATGCACGCTTTGGTTGTCACACACAAAGTACATTTGGTGAATCCTATGGCATTATCCAAGTGATTGTGTCTCCATAAGTATGTCCACAATCTAATAGATGTTTTTGACTTGCCATAATGACTGTCCTATAGGGTTGCTTGGATATAGATGAAAGTGCAATAACATGTGTCTTACACACCCAAACAACTTAGAGAAGAGCCCAAGGACAAAGAAGTCTAAGCTTTTCAGTAGATGCACATGTCATTTTGAAAAATAAGAATTGGCCCCAGATTGGAATTAGTATGGTGTCATTGTATTTTTTAATGTGCAACATGATCAATTAGGATTGGCACTATTCAAGCATTTTCATCTACATCCATAAGGTGATAATGAAAAAATTAAATTGTATGAATCTCTTCTGGGAATACCCAAATTTCATTACCTAGTTTGTCATAGTTGTAGTCATGTCCATATGGATCTTGCAGTGTACTATCCATGAGATACTGAAAAGTAATTACAAGTGTTTTGACTAAGGATGAGACGAGGTCAATTTTCAATGTCTCATTTAATGAAAGGTGGTCTTCAAACAACTAGTTTCTCAATAGGCCTTAGAAAGGCTGATTCATGACCTTCCCATAGCCTGGTGTGCATCCTCACATGACAAAAAGGTATATTTAGTCTCAAACTCGTATCGGAGACATGACTTTCTGACCTAGAATTATGACCCTACATATTGGATGCTTGAATTTATCATGTAAGATTTAGGGAACATTTCCCAATAGGTTTAGGGACAAACTAAGCGACATCGATGTATCTTAGTGGGATGCTAAGAAGGCAATCAAAATAGGTACTTGATCTTCTAGTCAGACGATTCAAAGAGCTCCGTATTGGAGTTAGGAGTAAAAAAAGTAGTCATTTGCAAAATCTAGAATAAATATATCTACATTGATGAAATTTTCAAATCCTTCACATAGTACTTAAGCATCCTCTCAGGGATATGTGTAAACTTTGCAGATTACACATTGTTGTCCCAAGAATAACAAATTATATTGTACAGGTCCCAATTGGACCTTAAGACCATCACATTGTCTTTGGAAGTATAGTGGGAGTCACAATAATATAGGGTTGATCAAAACATTCCATCCTTGGTCAGCATACCCTGGTAAACACTCATCATTGGTAAGTTGTCCTTGTCTAATGCACAGGTATACTCTTAGCAACCTAGTTTTATTTTAATAAGAGGACATATGTCACTATAATGAGGTGATGGGAATTTTTTTGTCCAGACCCAAAATATACTTAAGATCCCAAGGGGACACTAAAAATTCTCCCCTAGAAAGTCATTTACCCTTGTTAACTCCATGGAACCAACTTGGGTAATAACACTAGGTAGAGGAGGAGGATCATATTTTGAAGGGATAGAAGACATTTAGTTAGATCTTTTTATGTTAGATCAATAGCCCAAATTTCAAGATCTAACATTTGTATATTCAAATGCACCATGATTTTCCATCTAGGTTGTGGAGAGCCTCCAAAATTTCCCCCCAAGGAGGAGAGTTCCAGTTAGAGGATATGACCACAACCTTACCTCAAGGTGACATAATCTAGCCTGATCTGAAGTTGGATGGAGTAGGAATAACCTAAGGAGGGAATAATGTCAATTGTGAGAGAATATTTTATGACATGGCTTAGGAGTAGGTGGTGGGGCATGGGCATCATCTAGAGGAACTTGACTCATAGTTAATGTGCCAAAATTAATAGGAACTTGACAAGGTAATAACTTGAGCTCCGGGTGTCTGTTTGAGTCATTTTTTTTAAACCACATGTTTCGATGAGATGAACACACCTATCAACTCGCCCTACAAGTTGGATCAATTTTTGGAACATGTTTGGGCCCTAAATCCTCCATCTTGAGGCCAAACCATTAAAATTTAAGTTGAAATTCAGTTTATTTCCTATTTTTAGGCATTAGTTAATTTTAGTCTATTAGTTACATTATGTTACCCCTGAAATATTTGGAAATTCCTATAATTTAGGAATGTAGAAGATGTGTGGAAATTTATGTGCTTGTATGAATAAGCATGCAAACTTACTAATAATAACAGGTTCTAGTAAACTGCTAAAAAATAGTAATTTCTACCGCCTAGAGTAGATTTAGTCAAATTTAGTTAGAGTTTTCTTGGAAACTAGAGTTGGAGTTGTTTTCCTATTTCAACAACATTGTAATTTATTATTTAATAATGATAAAGGAGATTATTTTCTTTTTAAGTTCATATATTTGCAGTATATCAAGTTTGTTTAACCAAATCACTTGGCTACATTAGCTTGTGCAGTGCAGATACTTTTGGGTCATGAAATAAGATAGAAACAACAAGAAGAGGAGGAGTTAATACCCCAATGAATAGGTCCATATGTCAAGGTTGATAGAGGTAAGTATACTGCACAACTGCATTGATTTTCATCAAAGAGACACAATCTAAGTTGGAGATGATCACATGTAATGAAGAAGAATATTTCTTATGATAGAGGACCATAATCACAATGTCCACCATCAAATTTCTGAAAACAGGATGCTTCCTAGAATTTCTTTAGATCCTAATGAATGATGGGATAAGATAGTGGATGTTTTAGCAGTATGGTCTAGTATAAGTTAAGTACAATGAGGAGGTAATAAAATTGACTATAGTCAGTAACATATTTTAAGAGTGAATCTATGTCAGATCTAGAAAAGATGGGTAAAATCTTTCTCACATTGAAAGTTTATGCTATGTTATGGTTTATAACTACAGACATACCAGGTCAATTTTCTAGGAGTGTATTTACAGGATAGTTGATGGACATAAAAATGTTCATGCTTCTGGACGTCATGTCTCCAAAAGATAGTAGTGAAATCCCAACATTTCTCATCTCTAAGGATTTTTTATACACGCATTCTTAACATATTTGACAAGATTTATCTAAATCCATGTGATCACAGCATTACGGAATCTAGTTTCTAAAATACAAAATTTTAAAAAATGGCCATATTTTTGCTATATTACAACATTTGAAATTATGAGGAATTATTATGTTTTTTTAATTCAATTTTAACAAGTTGAGTCCATTTATTTTGGATGTACCAAACTCTTAGTGCTTATTTTTTTCCTTAAAGAAACGTTAATGTAGTTGACATATCTTGGGATGAATTCTCGTAATTTGTCATTTTGTTAGGGTCATGTATACCTTTTTTGGAATGATTTTTAAACAAAGAACTTAGTACGTCCATATAAAATATTTTCCAATGGAGTGCTAAAGGTATCCATTTGAGTAATAATCCTATTATCAGAAAATATCCCTTTGAAATTTATTTGTGATTTTTAACATGTCAATAGAATCCATGCTTGCCATGGTATAATTTATCATTTTTGATAAGCGAAACAAAAGTTGCAGTCTTAAACGTGGACATAACTATTCCTATAGGAAAAAAATGTCTTAAAGTTCCTATGTTACGGTTTTGAAATCATGGAATGATATTTGGCATCCATTGTATTGCACTTTAAAAATTTGCAGATTTATAGAATGTTAAGAGTCTACCTATAAATGCCAGAAAAATTTTGCAAACTAAAAGTATGTTTAACCATTTCATTTTCTTTTTAACAAAATTTTTAAAGGTACACAACTAAATACTTACATTTTTAATGTATGATGCATGAGCTATAATATTGTAGATTTATAAACAACCAAGACTTTCATATGATAGACATTAACTAAAAGAAAACTCATGTTTTCAATATGGTAATCCTTCCTTTTTTTTTTACAAGATTCTTGCAATAATGAAAATAACATACTCTCTTAGCAATGACTAATGTTTACAAGTAGCATCACGTACAATAATGGTATTTACAAGAAGTGTATAGACTTAAAAAATCACATTCATTTACAAAGATAAAATGAAAGCAATGTCCTCAAAGGATGAATATGTCCAAGAGGACCAAGATGACAAGGAGGCTCCAACTATCTCCATCTTGAGCTCCAACTCCAATACTCCTAAGGATGCAAATCCAAGAGACATATGGCTTGTTTACCACCCAACCAATAGGCATCATCACATGATTTTCCATGGTTGGAAGTCATGCTAGCCTCCCCCAAGCCCATGGGAGAGAGGAACAAACTTCCATAATGTGCACAATATAATGGGGATTTAAACACACAACAAGAGAAGACATACGACCATTCAAACACTTAGACCTATTACTACACATGGTAAAACAACACATAGAGGAGCACAAGGTCAACCTCACAAAGGGGGAAGAGAGAAGAAGGATATGCCCAAATCAAGGTGTCCAACCATAGGAACACCAACCAAAGCATGTGTATACAAAACTCCTTATACCTCCTAATCATTCATCCTCCTTATTCCTCCTTATGCTATAGAAATCCTTCTTGGGAGGACTTTCAAACCCAAAAGGGTTTCCTCACCAAGAATGGGGAAAGGTTCAAGCCATATGAACCTTTCTCCCACCTCAAACCATATGAGGGGATGAGAAGGGACCTTCATAGCTTGACCAACAACCATGAGGTTTGAGAGGGAAATCCCTCTCTCTTCCCCTACATTCTCCAAAAACCATCATTCCAAATGATGGTGGAGAGAAAAAAAAGGAAATAACAAGAACAAACAAACAATCACATTCATTATACATCATTTCACACACTATTTTATTAATCAAGCATAGTTTACAAGATAAACAAAACTAAGAAGGAAAAAGGTTAAGAACTCTACCTCTAATATGCTTCCCCAAAACTCTAAGCTTTTCCCCTTTGTCCAAGCTTCCCTCCAAGCTCCCAAAATTCTCCAAGTGCTCCAAAAAAAAATGAACCAAGAAGACCCATTCTTCCCACATGAGGAAGAATAAAAAGAGGAACCCAAAAGTTTCCTCACCAATGGGAAAGTGACAAGTGTCACCCCCTCTCCTCTCAAGAGTCAAAGATTCCAAAAACCAAATAAGTAAGAGTAAACTCACATTTTATCCCTTTTCACCCAAAATACCAAAAACTAAAATAAAACAAAGTGGAGCAACTTTTAACACTTTCACACAATCCAACCATCTTACATGGATGGTGACTAAAGAGGGCTAAATGGGAGGGAAACTCCCTTCAAACCTTGGAAATAGGCCCCCCTACCTATTAGGTAGGGTCCAAGGGCCCATTTTCATGCTAAGGGAACCCCCAAACTCAAAAAGGGTCCCTAAAATTACCCAAAATAACCCAATTTCGGGTTTGGCATGCTTGGGCACATGGGTAGAGGGTGTGGGATCCACCCAAGGTTCACATGTGGTCCCCAATCCCTTCTAGCAACACACACACACACTTTCACAAAACCAACATTTAACTTAAGATAATATCAATAAACGCGCACTCAAAATTAGAAAAAATTATATAAATATGACATCGTAGCATCCGGAATCTAGTTTCTACAACTACATAATTACATTACAAAATGAGGGTTCAAACAAGTTTAGCCCATATTAAACACATCTAAAATCTATATGACTTGGTTTTTTTTTTAAAATGGTATAAGATTGTAGTCTGTTTGCCGCTTGTACACAATTGCGTAGCTGACCTGAAATCCATGTTCTCCTATACCTGTCACCTGCACATTTCATTGAACACAGTTAGACCGTAGTTATCCAATATAGTTGGGTTGGATTTATATTTTGTATTTTTGCGAGCAATATTTTTAATGCCCAATGATTTTTTTCAATTGAAAGTGGTCTGAAAAGCATTTAGAAAATCGGAGCGCTTTCCGTTTTCCATGCCATAACGATCCACAAATAAATATCGTAACGATATACACGTAGGTATAGCATGATATATCACCATCATATATATCCATATATACTACATCATCATATCATATATATACCATATATATACTATATATATATACTGATATAGTATATCATATTAACCCTGTATCGTGTCATAGAACTTCATCCATGAAATATGGGATCAGTATATGATTTTTAGCCACATTGGCGATAAGCGAAACCAAAATGTCATGCATGTCTTAAACGTAGACATGAAAATATCATGGGGAAAATGTCTTAAAGACCTATCAGTTAGTCTCAATCAAAACATGTCTAGAAATGATATTTATCTTATTCTATTCACTTTAGCTATCAATATTTTTATGAAGCTAACAATCTCCCTTACGTGATGGGCACCATTTTTGTCAAGTCTTTGGAAGAGCAGATTTGAGGTTTTTTGACCTTTTACACTTCATAATGACCTTCCATAGCTTTGGTTGGGGAAAAACAAAGATTTTCCAAGGCTTAGGTTCGGCAGATAGATCTGCGATCGTGGTTTTTTTTAACAATACCGTGAGCGTGCTTTATAAACCGCAAGCATACTTTATAAACCACGAGCGCACTTTATAAAGCGCGTTCACGGTTCATAAAGCACGCTCGCGGTTCATAAAGTGTGCTCGCGGTTCATAAAGCGCACTCGTAGTTCAGAAATCATATTTACACACATCCCAATGTCTGAATTACCATGTGATTTTTACTCTCTGACCTTACCGTACGAATTACTGCGAAATTCTGTCTTTTTCCAGGCATGTTTTTCTTATCACCGGAAGCAAAACATCATGGGAGACAAAAAACGAAGTCAAAAAAGGAAGTCATTAAGTAAAAAAACACCAAACGAATTAGAGGCCAACAAAATTCAAAATGCTGAGCGAATGCGGAAACTTCGTGAATCTAGAAGAGGTTCATCTTCAATCCCAACTATTGTAAGCAATGAAGAACTAGGTAATGTTTCTACTGTCAATGTTGAAGTTGAATTAAATACTCGTGATGAAGAAGTTTTTACTGTCAATGTTGAAGAAGAATTAAATACTCATGATGTAGCAAATGTTGAAATTGAAGGAGACAATGAAAATGTGAATAAGGAAATTCATGTTGAAACTGTAGACAAGCAAAATTTGACAAAAACACCTCCTAGGATTTTACATAAGAAACCTAATTTTTTTATTGAAATTGATGAAAACATTTTGAAACCAATGTCTGACAAACTTTCTGAACGACAAATCAGAAGAAAAGCCACTGAAATTTGGGATAATCATTTTGAAATTTTAAATGATTCCCAAAGATGTCAGTTGTTGGTTAGTTTGATGAAATTGATTAAAATGAGACCTACATTAAACACCTTAGGATTGACAACATCTAACATACGTGGTCAAACCTCTACAATTGTTGAAAACCTTCATGATGCATATCACATTGTTGGTGTCAAGAGACGCACTAGGGATAGTAATATTGTGCGTCGTGTACTTGCTACTAGTGTTGTAAGTGAATCAATAAAAAAACAACGTTTGATTACGCAAACAAGTCGAATGTTGCAAGTTAATCGAAAAACTCTAATGAAAGCAATTGAAAGACGTAATATCCTTCAATCACTCAATAATGTCGATTTTTGGGCATTTTCTGCTAGAGCACCGCGTAAGGACAAAAATAATTCTGATGCTATAAGAGAAGTTGTTATTAAATTTTGGCATGATAACACTAGAGTTTCACCTAATACAAGAGATGTTATAAAACGGAGAGTTGGTTCTACTAATCGTGAACCACATCCAAAGCATTTCTTAGATATGACTCAAACTCAATTTTTTCGTAAGTTTGAACAAGAGAATCTGGAAATTAAAATTAGTCAACGTTTTTTTGAAATGTTGAAACCATTCTATGTGAAAATCAACCATGCTCGCACCACTTGTTGTTGTAGGCAACATGTTGAATTTGCGATGCATTATGCTAAATTTTTACGTATTCGTTCTAATTTTCATTCTGAAACTATGTTATCTGAATGTGGTGTTCAAGTTCCACCAATATCTTCCAGGGATTTCATTCCTACTATATTTTGTGAAAAAGAAGTTGGACAATTTTTTTATAGTCAGGATTGTTTAGATGGAAGTTGTAGTACATGCGGCGGATTACCTAAATTGGAAAGTTGCATCCATGAGCAAATTGAAGGTACAATAGGACATAATTTAGTTGAATTTGATAAATATAAATCAGTTGCATACCAGTTGAAAGATGGAAAAGAGTCGAAACGGTGTGAGCTAGTTACAGAACAAATGCCCATTTTTCAATTTATGAGAAAATTTAAGGATGAAATTGTTTATGAGTATGCGAGGCATACACATAGAGCTCGATGGTTGGATGAACAATTCAAGCTATGCAAAGACACATTTCCTATTGGTACTATTGTTTCAGTGGTCGATTTTGCAGAGAATTACACATTGCAACCACAAATGGAGGTTCAATCGCAATATTACAACTCAGTACAAGTTGCCATTTTTGTGCATATAGCATTTCTACATTCTCCTGACAGTACAGAGAATGATCAATTTTTTTTAAGAGAGTACCACTTTTATATCAGTGATGATCGTACTCATTCTACTGAATTTGTGCAAGGGTGTTTCCAGTTATTTTATGGAAACTTGTCTGATAGGGACATCCACTTCAAACAACATTATATATGGTCAGATAATTACACGTCTCAGTTTAAGAATGCACGAATGTTTTATTGGATGAGCAGAATGCATGTCAAGATGGGTGTGCAACATATTTGGAGTTTCACTGAGGCTGGACATGGAAAAGGAGAGCATGACGGTGCAGGGGCATGTGTGAAAAGAGCTCTTGCAAGAGAAGAGTTGAAGTACAAAGATGGTGCTAAATTAAAAGATGCAAAGAGCATAGTGGAATGGTGTACTGACAACATGGCCCGAGGTTCTCAAGAAAATTCCACAGTTTGCAGATATTTTTGGTTGATAGAGGAAAAACATATTGCTAACTACGAGGATTGTATGACACTCACTGGGTCCAGTGATATGCACTCATTTTGTAGCTCAGACGCTACTTCGTGGGCCGTATGGACAAGAAAGTTGACATGTTTTTGTGCATCTTGTATCGAATTTGTCACTGCTGAGTGTGATTCACAAGAATGGGTGGAAGGATGGATTTGTAGGCCTCTAACTCCGCTTCCTAGTTATCAACCTCCACAAGCATTACAACTTGTTTCTGCAGATGAAGTTACAACATCCAAGGACTTTGACGAAATTTTGATTTTGGTGCGACAAGGTATTTATGGTTATTTATTTAATTTTTGTATTGAGTTATGTCCATTGAAATTTTAATATGTAATTTAAATTTGAGTTGTTCAACCTTGGTTATTTTTTTGTAGGACATGTGTTTGCAGTAATTGCGACAGAAGACAATGAAGAAGGAACAGACTATTTCTTATGTCGTTGCATCGAGGAAAGAAAGAAGTTGACTTCTCCTATTATAGATGGCGAAGAGATTGAGTATCCTACAGGGTCAGTGGTAGTTACTGGAACTTGGCTTCGACGGTATCCATTAAAAAACTCCTCTGTTTGGGTGTTTGAAGACTTTGAGACACACAGGAAAATACTCTTATATTCACATCTAGTTCTAGCGACAAATATTCAGTTGTATAGATATCGAGGAAGACCTAATAACAAGATTCTTTGGAAGGTTCGAGAGTCAGATCATGAAGCAATCTTGTCTGCTATTCAGAGTAGATCCGATCCTGATGGTTCATTGGAATGAATTTACAATGCTCATGTCTGGTATATATTTAATTTCAAGTTTCAATTTATATATATATATATATTTATTTTTTTAGTTTAAAGATCTAGATTTAAGTTTGAATATATTTTATTTTAAATTTGTGTATTTTGTGTGTCATGTATATAGATAGTATATGGTTTTGATTTGAAACTTAAATTTCTTTGACTAACAATTTTATGTTTAGGTTAGTGGTGCCAGAAAAGCTTCCACCTTCATGTGGTTGGCATTGTTAGTAGAGAATTTTAAATTCTCGAAGCTAAGAGAAGCTTGAACATTGTTTGAAAAAGTTGTAAATTTTGAAAAAGTCAAGTAAATTTTGAAAATATTGTAAATTTTGAAAAAGTTGTAAATTTTGAAAAAGTTGTAAATTTTGAAAATGTTGTAAATTTTGAAAACGACTCCTCTAGGTGCCACGGAGTCCGAGTAGTCACCCGTCGAAGTTGAACGATATTTTGGTCTCAGGGCTCTTAAGGGACTACGCCCGAACGAAGTAGCCCGGAAGCAACGACCCTTTCGCGCACCAAAACACCACCTCCTCTAGCATTCACCTGGCCACCCGGACGTGCCGGCGTAGTCGGTTCGGTGCCACGACCCACCGTTTGCAAAATATAGCATTTGACAACCTTACACTGGCTCCAACTGCACTATTTCACGCGTTTGCAAACAGTAGGACAGCGAGAGCACCGAAATGAGAAGGAAAAAAATGAGAGAGGCTATTGTAGAGGGTCCGTACACCGAGGTTCTGGATCAGACGAGGCCTCTCTAGGTGCCACGGAGTCCGAGTAGTCACCCGTCAAAGTTGAACGATATTTTGGTCTCAGGGCTCTTAAGGGACTAAGCCCGAACGAAGTAGCCCGGAAGCAACGACCCTTTCACAACCAAAAACCACCTCCTCTAGCATTCACCTGGCCACCCAGATGTGCCAGCGCAGTCGGTTCGGTGCCACGACCCACCGTTTGCAAAATATAGCATTTGACAACCTTACACTGGCTCCAACTGCACTATTTCACGCGTTTGCAAACAGTAGGACAACGAGAGCACCGAAATGAGAAGGAAAAAAATGAGAGAGGCTATTGTAGAGGGTCTGTACACCGAGGTGATGGATCAGACGAGGCCTCTCTAGGTGCCACGGAGTTCGAGTAGTCACCCGTCGAAGTTGAACGATATTTTGGTCTCAGGGCTCTTAAGGGACTACGCCCGAACGAAGTAGCCCGGAAGCAACGACCCTTTCGCGCACCAAAACACCACCTCCTCTAGCATTCACCTGGCCACCCAGACATGCCGGCGTAGTCGGTTCGGTGCCACGACCCACCGTTTGCAAAATATAGCGTTTGACAACCTTACACTGGCTCCAACTGCACTATTTCACGCGTTTGCAAACAGTAGGACAGCGAGAGCACCGAAATGAGAAGGAAAAAAATGAGAGAGGCTATTGTAGAGGGTCCGTACGTCGCAGATCAGACGAGGCCTCTCTAGGTGCCACGGAGTCTGAGTAGTCACCCGTCAAAGTTGAACGATATTTTGGTCTCAGGGCTCTTAAGGGACTACGCCCGAACGAAGTAGCCCGAAAGCAACGACCCTTTCGCGCACCAAAACACCACCTCCTCTAGCATTCACCTAGCCACCTGGACATGCCGGCGTAGTCGGTTCGGTGCCACGACCCACCGTTTGCAAAATATAGCGTTTGACAACCTTACACTGGCTCCAACTGCACTATTTCACGCGTTTGCAAACAGTAGGACAGCGAGAGCACCGAAATGAGAAGGAAAAAAATGAGAGAGGCTATTGTAGAGGGTCCATACGCCGAGGTTCTGGATCAGACGAGGCCTCTCTAGGTGCCACAGAGTCCGAGTAGTCACCCGTCAAAGTTGAACGATATTTTGGTCTCAGGGCTCTTAAGGGACTACGCCCGAACGAAGTAGCCCGGAAGCAACGACCCTTTCGCGCACCGAAACACCACCTCCTCTAGCATTCACCTAGCCACCCAGACATGCCAATACAGTCAGTTTTGTGCCATGACCCACCGTTTGCAAAATATAGCGTTTGACAACCTTACACTGGCTCCAACTGCACTATTTCACGCGTTTGCAAACAGTAGGACAGCGAGAGCACCGAAATGAGAAGGAAAAAAATGAGAGAGGCTATTGTAGAGGGTCCGTACGCAGACAAGGCCTCTCTAGGTGCCACGGAGTCTGAGTAGTCACCCGTCGAAGTTGAACGATATTTTGGTCTCAGGGATCTTAAGGAACTACGCCCGAACGAAGTAGCCCGGAAGCAACGACCCTTTTGCGCACCAAAACACCACCTCCTCTAGCATTCACCTGGCCACCCAGACATGTGCGGCATAGTTGGTTCAGTGCCACAACCCACCGTTTGCAAAATATAGCATTTGACAACCTTACACTGGCTCCAACTGCACTATTTCACGCGTTTGCAAACAGTAGGACAGCGAGAGCACCGAAATGAGAAGGAAAAAAATGAGAGAGGCTATTGTAGAGGGTCCGTACACCGAGGTTCCTGATTAGACGAGGCCTCTCTAGGTGCCACGGAGTCCGAGTAGTCACCCGTCAAAGTTGAATGATATTTTGGTCTCAGGGCTCTTAAGGGACTACGCCCGAACGAAGTAGCCCGGAAGCAACGACCCTTTCGCGCACCAAAACACCACCTCCTCTAGCATTCACCTAGCCACTCAGATGTGCCAGTGCAACCGGTTTGGTGCCACGACCCACCGTTTGCAAAATATAGCGTTTGACAACCTTACACTGGCTCCAACTGCACTATTTCGCGCGTTTGCAAACAGTAGGACAGCGAGAGCACCGAAATGAGAAGGAAAAAACTGAGAGAGGCTATTGTAGAGGGTCCATACGCCGAGGTTCTAGATTAGACGAGGCCTCTCTAGGTGCCACGGAGTCTGAGTAGTCACCCGTCAAAGTTGAACGATATTTTGGTCTCAGGGCTCTTAAGGGACTACGCCCGAACGAAGTAGCCCGGAAGCAACGACCCTTTTGCGCACCAAAACACCACCTCCTCTAGCATTCACCTAGCCACCCGGATGTGCTGGCGTAGGCGGTTCGGTGCCACGACCCACCGTTTGCAAAATATAGCATTTGACAACCTTACACTGGCTCCAACTGCACTATTTCACGCATTTGCAAACAGTAGGACAGCGAGAGCACCGAAATGAGAAGGAAAAAACTGAGAGAGGCTATTGTAGAGGGTCCGTACACCGAGGTTCTAGATCAGACGAGGCCTCTCTAGGTGCCACGGAGTCCGAGTAGTCACCCGTCAAAGTTGAACGATATTTTGGTCTCAGGGCTCTTAAGGGACTACGCCCGAACGAAGTAGCCCGGAAGCAACGACCCTTTCGCGCACCGAAACACCACCTCCTCTAGCATTCACCTGGCCACCCAGATGTGCCGGCATAGTCAGTTTGGTGCCACGACCCACCGTTTGCAAAATATAGCATTTGACAACCTTACACTGGCTCCAACTGCACTATTTCACGCGTTTGCAAACAGTAGGACAGCGAGAGCACCGAAATGAGAAGGAAAAAAATGAGAGAGGCTATTGTAGAGGGTCTGTACGCCGAGGTTCCAGATCAGACGAGGCCTCTCTAGGTGCCACGGAGTCTGAGTAGTCACCCGTCGAAGTTGAACGATATTTTGGTCTCAGGGCTCTTAAGGGACTACGCCCGAACGAAGTAGCCCGAAAGCAACGACCCTTTCACACACTGAAACACCACCTCCTCTAGCATTCACCTGGCCACCCAGACATGCCGACACAGTTGGTTCAGTGCCATGACCCACCATTTGCAAAATATAGCATTTCCTTATTTATTTAAATTAAATTACAATGACTTGGTTGTTATGTTATCTCTTGTTGTCATCTTGTCCTTGGTAGGATGATATATGGGGCTCATGAATCTTATTTTCTGCCTTATCCTTAACACTTGGTTTTGTTATAATATTATGGGTAATAAATTGTTCTACGGTTTTCTTTTCCTTTCTCTTCTTTCTCTCTTTCTATGAAGACCATCAGTTGTGCTACCTCTTGATTCAACTCTCTGACCTCCTGTGAAACCATAATTATCTTCTCTTCCTCCTTTCTTCTTTCCTTTTCCTCTCTCTCTCTCTCTCTCTTCTTGTACCTCATTAGCTCTATCAACCTTTGAATCACATCTCCTGCTAGTTCTTCTTCTTCTTCACCATATATATCAAGTCTGATTCATGAGGCCTAATAACCTTCAATTATCTTTCTCTACGTTTCTTCCTTGTTTCCATCATCTTTTCTATTTTTCACATATGTTCTTGTTCTCTTATCCTTTCTTGTAATTGCTTTAGTCTAGCATCTTATCTCTCTGATACTAACTTCTCCATCCAATGTGGCATTTTGTAACCATGGTCACTCTTTACTTCACCCATCATTTTCATCTATCTCTTTGTCTCTCTTCTTGTCACTGTATCAACCTTATCTCAAATCCTTTTAGCTAATCTTCCTTGATCTTCAAGCTATGATACCACATGTTGCAGTTCAAAAAATTTATAACATACATGAACAATGGTTTCTATGTTTCCCTAAAAACTCAACTCTGTCTTTTGATCACTCAAACAACTCCTTTTCACTAGTTAACATACTCCAAATTTAATATTATCCCTTATCCTCTATATGACCTTTCTTACTGATATTATTTATCTAACTCTAATGTCTACTATGAGCGTAATCAAAATGATCAACTACCATCTTCAACTGCTAAATCGTTGACCACACAAGAATAACAAGTCTTCACAGTTTTGGAACTCAAAATACATGAAGCAATCAGCTAAAACAAATACAAATACATTTGAAAATAACTTCTAGGTTGTAGAGCAATTGAAAGAATGTAGTTTCATGGTATTAGTTTCATATGGAAGAAGAAGATTGCAACTATAATGGCATGTTTCAGTAATGCACATCTAACAGTACAAGCTTATGATGCAAATAAAAATAATATAAAGATACAGCCACATATCATTCAGATTTAACAATATTTCAGGATTATTATGAGTTACAAAAGAACAGTACGGCTACAGGATTGGAAAATCAATACAGTTACTTCAAGGATTAACTCATATGTACACACAAAAGTTACAAACAATGCAGACCCAATTTTGGGTATACCTGTAATATTATCAAGATACAGTCAAATACACCAGAGTTTCAAGCACACTTTTCCAAATACAACAGGATGATATTGATGAATTCCATTAAATCCATAGGTTATGGAATTATTATTTTGGGAGTTGTTAAAAGATGGAGGGATGTGAACCATAACTCAAATAAGCTTTAGTTACTAATACTTAAGTTGGCAATAGAGCTAACAATATTGTTTTAGTTTGAAAAATAAAAATTCAAAATGCCCATGGTGAAATATACCACAAATAATAATCAGAAAGATACTAGAAAATATATAACTAGAAGTAATACACTAAATCCACCTCAAGATTTAAAAGAGGAAATAGTTCAAATTTATAGCCTCGGAAACAAAACCGTAGCAGAGATATCCATAGGAGTTCCATATATGGAGGAATCACTTTTATATCAACAAACAAAAACTATGATCTATGTATACTTTTTCTATAAATCTAAGGATACATATTTCTCAAGGATCTAGAGGATTTTGAAGACTACAAACCATATATACAATTGTTCAAAGGAGAAATATTTCTATTTTCTTCTCCATAAGCTTCATTAGTTAGGACCACACTAAATTTTATTTAATAAACAATACAAATATTATTAACCTAGTTTGGGTACAGATAAATTCACAGATAGAGAATACTCGGGGCATCTACAAGTTCCAACGAACAGAGATCAAAACCCACTTTCTCAGAGTTAGCAATAATACCAAAATAACCAAAATAAATATGATTAAAAAAACACACATGGATATATATATATATATATATATATATATATATATATATATATATATATATATATAAGAATCAAACAAAGTGTGCTCCAGACGCACGTCTCTGAAAATATATATGTACATAAGTTCATAATGTATGTATACATCTCGAACTAAGCACGTGTCATAATGTACATATGGGACCACATGCGGTCGCAAAAGGCTATATATATACAATGGACTGTGAATCTACTCATGACCACATATGTACATCCAGGTGGACTATAAATCTACTCATGAAACATCTTCCCTCTCTTCGCCCTGCTAGAAGTAGCACGTCCACGACCTGGGGATGTAGTGGAGGGAGATGCCACTACGGATTTCATCCATGTGGTCCTAGGTGTCTCTAAGCATGCCTGCAACCTAACCTGCACATTCATAAACAACAAGTTTTTAACACCCAAAATTTTAAAATACATTCAAAATTTAGAAACTTGTACAATTTAGTTAAAATGCATGTGAAATCTTACCGCAATGTCATGATCCCTATCAATTTGTTGTTGACGCGTCGCAGGGACAACAATAGACTCACGAGGGGTAAGCTACATACAAATAATTAATTTTCAAATTAAATATTTCACATATATACCTACAAAATTTGATATTGTAGATTTAAGTTTAATAAGAAATAATGAACCTCCAAAATTTAACAAATTTAAAAAATTGTGTACCTCAGCTAGTGGATGTGCAGATGCTATGGCAGTATCTACAGCAGCCTCCACAGTCTGCATATATGGAGGAGTCTCTCTAGCAGTCATAAGCTATACAAAAAACATGTACAAATCAATATTAAAATCTACTTAAGAGCTTAGCAATCCTATCGAAACCTATTGAAAAAGATAATAGTAAAGGAACTCAAAGGTCCCTACACTCTAAACATATCTTTTCACGTTCATCAAGGAAACACCATCTATATATAGGTATGAAACTTCCCACTACGTCTAGGGAATTGCTTCCCACATTTACAAGCACTCAAATTTGTCCGCTGAACTTGTATATTACATAAGATAAAAAAATCAAGTCAAGAATTTTCAAATATAATATATGTCAAATATGATTACACTAAAATTGGATAACACATGTTAGGTGGAGAATAACATGTGGTTTGAGGCATCTTTGGATAAGTTCTCATGTAGGAAATGTATAAGGGTTCCCACAAGCCAGCTAATGTTTATTTTATAGGACGACGTCATCCATGGTTATGGTTTTTGAGGTTTGATAAATGTATCTAGATACATCACATTGTGATAAAGATTGATTGAAAAATAGTGGCGAAGGGAATTAAATAAGCTAAAAATACAAAAATCCACATGTTGAGATTTTAAGAAGGTAAAAAAACTATACAAAGGAGGGAAACTATACATTCATTCCCGTCCCTACTATACAATCTTACCCCAGGTGGTACATTCAAGTCATTTTCTAGTTCATAATCCCCGTCAGGTCAAGAAATCCATGTTTTAGTATTTAGAAAATCCAGATTAATCTAAAATCACTTTATGTTCATAACATAGGTCCACTTTATGTTACAATTTCTTGCTAGGTTCTGGCTTATTTAGTTAGTCAAGAAAGAATAAAAATGTTATTATTTTATCTTCTATTTAGGCTAAATACATAGGATCTATAAATGTTAGCACGAAGGCCATCTATCTTCATAAGATTTTGACAAAGTTTTGTATTTAATCAAGGTAACCCATAGTCATCTTCTATGACAATTAGAGCATCATTCAAATTTGAAGGACTTTTATCTAACATCACCAGACCAAACACATATAGATTCACAGAATTTCATCAAGGAGTTGATCCATGGATAGGTCATTTATCTCATATATTGCTAGACATTGGATTATATTGCAAACATCTTGACCAAACCATTCACCGACAGAAATATTATTCACTTATGATCTATTTTAAGGGTGTGGTCTATATCAACATCATCTTCTGAGGGAGCATTTTATCCATCCTTTCTTCTTTTCTCTAAATTAAAGGAGTTTTTCCCATTGGTTTTTCTCATGTTCTCTACTTTTGGAGAGTTTCATTGTAATTTGGGTAGCTCATATGGTCTTATTTCAAGGACCCTCATTTTTACCAACCTAAGCTACACTTCAGGGTGTTTTCGTGTAGGTATAGATTTTCCTTGTAATTATTTATTTCTTAGAATATTTCGTGTAGATATATGGTGACTCATCTTGCTTATATGTTCTTTGTTTCATAGGAGTTACTTGACATGTCATTACTATCATGTAGGTCTCATATTATTTGTGTGGTATTCTAGGAAAGCATATTCTTATACTCGACCATGTAGGAGTTACTTATGTGCACACCTGTTAGAGCTATTGATTTGTTCTTTTATTTAGCATCATTTAATTTTGTTTTGTAAAATTAGTTTCATAAATTATATTTCTTGTTAGTTTGTTCTTAGAATTATTGCAAGTATGTTTGCAAGCATTCTTTATCATATCTTTTTATTGGAACTTTGATAAATACATTTTAATAACTTTAGTACTAATAGTTTATGCATCAAATGAATTGGCATTTTGTGTGGTGGTACTCCGAGACATGTAAAACCAATATATGATTACATACATGGCTAGTTATATCAAATGAATTGGCATTTCCTACTAAATAATATATAGGTTGAGTATAAGAAAGTGAAACTCATGTACAGAGGTCCAAAGCATGCAATCCGTGCGTGAACTTCCAGTAATTAGAAACAAAGTGTAAAGAGATTTACTAACCTGCGTAAAACTCATGTGAGGCGTGCCAGTAGCCTCAGTTCCCTGAGCAGATGATGACCCGCCAGGCTCCTGTGTATAAAAGAGAAAAATATTAATACATGTACAACATACACGTGAAACAAATTATAATAATAATCTAGTGCAATTAAATGATTTATTAAAAATGTAAGTTTGTACAACTTGAAACTTACGTTTGAAACACGCCCAGCCGCAGTAGCTAGCATGTCGACACCGGATGTTTCCTTCACCGGCTCTTGCTATTTAAAATAAAATAAAAAATTAGTTTTTTACATGTATGTACATGACGTACAATCAAATATATATATATATATATATATATATATTAATATCTCAAACATGTGAATTAAACTATTGTATATATATATATTATATTATATTAATTTATTTAAAATTTACCTGTGAAAGACCAATATCAGTGGCTCCAGTTCCAAAAACATTCCCCAGCATCTCATCTATAGAAAAGAAATCCTGTGAACCAGCAAATGATGTCTCGCCTGCAGTGCATACGGCACCACATGATCCACAGTGGTGTGGTGCACTAGAACTGGCACCTCCACCAACATCACCAGATGCAATCTGGGTGCTATGCTGGGTGAGAGTGTCAGTGAGCTCCCTCAATGCATGCAATGTATCAATCTCCACAACCTCCTTCACTGTAGGAGGGATAACTGAAGGCAGTGGGGGTTTTGGGGCATGGGGGATCCTAGGCTGACCTACGCGTGCACCAGGTCTGCTCTGTGCAGAGCCACCTCCTCGACCAAAAAAGTCAGAAAAGTCAAAATAATTCGGGACCTCATTGAGCACGAACTCACAATATAATTTCTTCAAAAAATAAAGAGGAACCTCATTGTTGTTGCATGGTGGATAATCAAAAACCATCCACCATCGGTCCCAAAAATTGTTTTTGATTCTATCATCATGGCACCAATGGATTGGGAACCGTTTGCAAGTAACTGCAGGGGGGGCATTGGTTCTAGGGTCGGTAAATAATGCACAAATGAGGTCTTTTCCAATTTTTTTGTCTTTGACGGCCGCATGGGATAGTTTATCCGCATACCACCACCTACAGTCACTTCTAAAGGTGTTCCATCTATGTATTTGGTTGGTTGCAGACTCGACTTCGCCAATCAATGTTTGCAATGTATTGGCTAAAGTCATGCGGGATGGATTTGTAGCATGATTTTGTCTTATAGTTTGAATTAGGTTCTCAATGACAATTTTATTTTCTTGGATTCTTCCAATGATATTATCTTGCGTTCCTGCTGGCTCAGTGGGGACAGAAGGAGCCACAGGAGGTGGATCTATGTTTGGAGGAGGGTTTTGAGGAATGTTCGGAGGGTTTTGAGGAATGTTCGGTGGGTTTTGAGGAATGTTTTGATGGTTTGCATGATTTCGAGCTTGCCGACCAACTGATAAAACAAGAAAATTGTATACATAAACAAACATTTCAAAAAACCCATGAAAATGCAAAAAAAAAAAATGCAAAAAAAAAAACCTAAAATGCAAAAAAATGATTACAATCGGGGACTTACCTCCTCGTCTTGGCGGCATGGTTGAATCTATCGCTATCCAGAAGTCCGATGAGCAATTTTGAGATGGTATTGAAAGCGCGAGTGAAAAACATTTAGGAAAAATCACGGTTCGAAATGAAAAATGAGGAAAATAACGAGTCGCGGGACTGTTAAATTTTGTCTCAGAGTTCCGCGATCGCAGGTTTATAACCGCGCTCGTTTCTAAACCGCGATCGCGGTTTTAGGTTCGGTAATTACCGAACCTAGAATTCAAGAACCGATCGATCGCGGTTCCTTTATTTCAGGTTTTTATGTCCACGGAATTGTCCACCAACTTCGTGCACAAAATTTTCTATTCAAGATGAGATAAGTATGCATAGGATTAAGAGCATGGAGGATTCTTATCAGTTAACCTTAAAGGCCAAGGAAAAAAAAATCATCAAATTTTTAGGAGATCACTTGGAATAAATAGGGGGCCTCATATTCCTTTTAGGGATGAGCTGGTTTCAGCCAAGGTAAGGGAGAATCATCTCATGGATTGGAAAAGTGAGAAGATACGAGACAATATTTCCATAATCAACAAAGAGGCAAAGGATTTTATAGGGGCAGAGGATATGTTGGCCACAGGGGATGGGAGGCTCCACGAAGACACTTTGTTTGTTACAGATGTTGTGAAGAAGGGCATTGAGATTTTGAATACCCGCATTCTTATACACATGACAAGAGGCAAGGAGATGCTCCAAGAGTAAATCTTGTTGAAGCTAAACAAGTAGAAGATGAATAGGACCTATAAATTCCATCAGATGTTGGAGAAAATTTGATGATCAAGAGGATGATGATTTCTCAAAGAAAGGATATCAAGGGGGATGCATGGCTGCGTACAAATATTTTTTTAGAATAATATGCAATTTATGAGGAAAGGTATGTAATGTTATTATTGATTGTGGTAGTTGTGAGAACATGCTTTCAAATGAGATGATTGAAAAATTGGGTTTGCATTGTGAGACCATATTACATGGTTTAAGAAGGGTAATGAGGTTACTATTGATAAGATATGTTTAATAAGTTTTTCTATTGGGAATAGTTACAAGGATGAGATTTGGTGTGATGTTATTCCTATGGATGCATGTCATATGTTGTTAGGAAGATGATGGAAATTTGATAGAATAGTTATTCATGATGGGGGAAAGAATACTTATACTTTATAGAAGGATGGCACAAGAATAGTTTTACTACCTTTTAAGGAAGAGGGGAAGCCTGAAAATATGCTTTTTGAAAAGGAATCTATGAAGGAGGAAAAGGTAACTTGTTTTTGTTATGCACTAGTCACAAATAAGGATGAACCTACAAGTGCAAAAATACCAATAGAAAGTACAAAATTAATAGAAAAATTTTCTTATGCTATTCCTGATGAGCTACAAGATGGATTACCACCAAAAATAAATGTTCAACACCATATGATTTGATTCTATGGTCTTCACTCCCAAATCAAACGGCTTATAGGATGATGCTGAAATCGCATACGGATTTGAATAGGTAAGTGGCAGAGCTCATGAGAAAGGGGGTCATAAGTGAGAGCATGAGTCCGTGTGTAACTCCAAATTTATTAACACCAAATAAGGATGAAACATGGAGAATGTGCATGGATAACAAAGCAATAAATAAAATTACAATCAAGTATAGGTTCCCAATACCTCGCCTTAATGATATGATGGATGTGCTTACTAGATCTAGGTATTTCACCAAGATTGATCTTTGAAGTGGTTACCATCAAATTCTGAGCAGAGAAGGAGATGAGTCCAAAATAGCATTCAAGACGGGAAATGGATTATATGAGTTATTGGTGATGTCATTCAGGTTATCCAATATCCCTAGTACTTTTATGATACTGATGAATACCGTGCTGCGAGAGTATAATTGTAAGTTTGTTGTTGTTTATTTTGATGATATCTTGGTCTTTAGTAAAAATAAAAAAGAACATTTGAGGCATCTAAGGGTGATATTTGAAGTGTTAAGGAAAGATAAACTCTATGAAAATATGAAGAAGTGCACATTTATGCAAGAGAGTTTTGTATTCTTGGGCTTTATTATTTCAGTAGATGGGGTACAAATGGACTCAGAAAATATAAAGAAATTATTGAATGGCCTACTCCATGGAGTATAACATAGGTAAGAAGCTTTCATGGTCTAGAAATATTTTACAAAAAGTTTATTAAAAAATTTAGTAGCATTATAGCACCTATAACAGATTACATAAAAGGAAGGGAGTGCTTTTGGACAAAGGCAACTAAGGTTAGTTTTTAGTTCTTGAAGAAGAAGGTGACAGAGGCACCCATTTTAGCACAGCCAAATTTTGATTAAGTGTTTGAGGTTGATTGTGACGCCTCACATGTGGGTATTGGTGATGTTCTAAGTCAAGGTGGAAAGCCAATATCTTTCTTTAGTGATAAAGTGAATGAGTTAAGAAATAACTACTCTACTTATGATGCGGAATTTTATTGCAATTGTATAAGAATTAAAGCATTGGAGGCATTACTTAGTGCGTAAGGTGTTTGTGTTATTTATAGACCACATAGCAGTATGTGACTACGCAAAAGAAGTTGAATAGTAGGCATGCAGAGTGGGTATAATTTTTGCAAGGTTACACTTTTCCTCTAAAACATAAATCAAGAAAACATAATCAATTTGTAGATGCATTGAGTAAGTGTATGACTTTGTTTACCACTATGGACAATGAGGTGGTGGTTTTTGAAGCAATAAAGGGTTTGTATTCTTCTGATTCTAATTTCAAGGATATTGTTGAAAGGTTAATTGTTCCATTATTAGAAAATGTAAGAGATGTCTAGGATGAGTACATTTTATAGGATGACTACCTATTCAAGGGATGCCAACTATGTATTCTGGTTGGGTATATAAGAGAGAATATAGTGAAAGAGTTGCATATCAGAAGGTTGGGTGGGAATTTTGGTAAAGATAATACGATAGCCTTGGTAGTAGAGAAATACTATTGGCCAAAGTTGAAAAGAGATGTGGTAAGATATATGGAGTGGTGTCAAATTTTCCAAGTCTCAAAAGGACATTCACAGAATACAGTGCTATATATATCATTTCCTGTTCCTAAAGGGTTGTGGACAGATCTGAGTATGGATTTTGTTTTAGGATTAGAAAAAACACAATGAGGTAATGAATAATTTTTTTTGGTTGATGATAGGTTTTCTAAGATGGTTCATTTTTATTTCCTGCAAGAAAACAAGTGATGAGATAGGTATAGTAGATTTTTTTTTCAAAGAAGTTGTTCGTTTGCATGGTGTTCCAAAAATTATTACTTAAGATAGGGACACAAGGTTCTTAAGTCACTTCTAGCAGAATTTATGGAAGAAATTGGGAACTCAACTAAAATTCAACAATTCCTATCATCCTTAGACTGATGGGAAAACAAATTTGGTAAATTGGATTTTAGGAAACCTGTTAAGGTGCATCGTTGGGGAAAAGCCGAAACAATGGGACTTATCATTACCAAAAGCTAAGTTTGCATATAAAACTTTCATAAATAGATCCACAAGAAAGTCTCCAATTTTAATTGTGTATGGGATTAATACAAATGGTATTTTAGATTTGGTACAACTACTAGTTGATGGCAGAGTTAGTGATGATACAGAAGCATTTGCCGAACATATACAATAATTGCAGGAAGAAGTGAGGAAAAACCTGCAAACTAGTAATGATAAGTATAAGGAAATAGGAGATATGCACAGAAGGAGAAAGTTATTTTTAGTTGGTGATTTATTTATGGTATATCTACAAAAGGAAAGGTTTCCAAAAGGAAAATATAACAAGTTTAAGTACAAGAATATTGGTCCTTGCAAAATTGTGAAAAAAAAATTGATAATGCTTATGAGGTAGAATTTTCATTGAATTTTGATATTTTTTCAGTGTTTAATGTTTCAGATTTGTATTCTTTTCATGGGGATGGTGTAGAAGGGGATGTTGTTGATGAAGTAGTAGATTGGAGGAATCAGGTTCTAGTGAAGAAGAAAGAAGAAGTGGATCAAATTCTAGATAAGGAAACAATGGACACGTGACATGGGAAATACAACAAATATTTAGTACATTGGAAAGGAATGGAACAAGAGGAAAATAATTGGGTCATAGAGTGGGATATTAAGAATATGTATGTAGATAAATGGAAGAATTTTGAAGAAGACAACTTGCAGGAGTTGCATTTTTTTCAAGCAGGGGAGAATGATGTGCCAAAATTAGCAGGAACTCGATAAGGTCATAACTTGAGCTCTGGGTGTCTATTTAAGTCCTTTTTTTTTTGAAACCATGTGTTCTGATGAGACGAACACACTAGTCAACTCTACCTACTAATTAGAGCAAGTTTTGGCACATTTTCGGGCCCTAAATCCTCCATCTTTAGGCCGAAAAATTAGGATTTAAGTTGTAGTTCAGTTTTTTCCTATTTTTGGGCATTAGTTAATTTTAGTCTATTAGTTGCATTATGAGTTATAAATTTGGAAATTCCTCTAATTTAGGAATGTAGAAGATGTGTGGAAATTTCTATTTCCGTACGAATAAGCATGCGACTTACTAAGAATGGTAGGTTCTAGTAAACTGCTAAAAATAGTAATTTCTGTCACCTAAAGTAGATTTAGTCAAAGTTAGTTAGTGTTTTCTTGGCAACTCTTTTTAGGAGTTGTTTTCCTATTTAGGAAACATTGTAATTTATTTTATTTAATAGCAAAGAAGGAGATCTATTTTATTTTTGAGTTCATATTATTCGCAGTAGATAAAGTTTGCTTAGAATTTGGCTACATTAATAGTGTAAGGAGCACTTCTCCAGTGATCTAGAAGCTACCATAAATGAATGAAATCTAACCGCATTTTATGCATTTAGGCCTAAATATGCATATTCATAGAAAAGATAATAGCCAATTTTTTTTTGCTATTAGCTCCAAAGTAAGCTCACTCTAATGAAAAATAACATTATTTCTATCTTTCCACAACTGAAAAAGAATAATGGCCTGAAAGAAATTCCATATAAAAGTAATATGAGTAAGAATATTAAATTTTTTCCCAAAAAAGGTAGCTTTCCAATTAAAGAGTTTAGGGTGGAAGGGGAGGAAGAGACATTATATCCAAATCTAAGCATATTGAGTAAGCTGAAAAATTCCAAAAGAAATTCTTGAAAGAATTCAGGAACCATAGCAATCAGAATTTCCAGGAATTGGAATTCCATTGTGACTTAATCCACTTCCCAAAACTCCAGAATGAAATACTATGAGGAACTCAAATAGGACACACAGATGGAATGTAATATTTTAGCTCAACTTCTATCTCCAAGCCTTGCCATTTTTCCCATGTAGAGTTATGGCCCACCTTACTAACATTGAGCAAGGTATTCTTCCAAAGAGAACAAACAGTGAAGAATTTTAACACAAGGAAAATTGATAGTTGAAATTTCCCTAGGATTTCATATTTCCATCCAATAAAAGCTTCTGCACTTCATGCTATATTTGGTTTCAACAAAACATCTTATTAAAGATAACATTAGGAATCTTCCATAAGCTTTTGAGCACATACCAAATATGGCACATTTGAGATGTCTGAAAGTTAAGCATTAAATCATGCTTCAAGGAAGTTCAATCTATCTAAGAAGAATTTGATGGGAGTAGACACTTGACCAATCTTAGCTACATCCCATGTGGGACACCCTCATTTGAAAATCCGCTTCCATGTTTGTTCACTGATGTTAAAACTCTATTACTCTACTGTTTTAAAATTTCACATCCTACACTTATGGTATTCTATAATTATTCACCTTGTCCTATAACCTGGATTTATCCACTCGTTAACCTATCTATATTTTTATCCTTTAATGTTCCTAGTAACTCCTATCAAAAGTGTTCCAACCATTTTTTTAATGTTTTTCATGAAATAGAATATTATTCAGAATTTCATAAAACCAATTCCAAGATTATGGGTATTACAAGAAAATTTATGGTCGTCATGATTTATATGATTACCAAATATTTTATATTTTTTTCAAACCTGACGGTTAAGTATGATTCTACATCCATAAATTTGTTACTTTGGGATAATTAGATGACATCAGTTGTTCACTATCATTATTGAAGTATTGTCTACATCCCTGATCATATCATGCGAATTGTATTTTTTACAATATGCATAATGTCCATTACATGGTTCATAAACCTATTATATTCTTACACATTTCTTAGTCATTGTAAGTTCAATAAATTTGGTGTACATGTTCTTATAGATACTTACCATAGTAATCCTTAATATTCACTCTACATTTTATGTTTCATAGTATCCAAAAACTATTTGAGCATAATAATCACCAACAATTTAACAACTTTGAGAATTGACTAAACTATAAGAATCACCATGACTACATTCTTATAGTCACTTCAATGCATATGTCTATATTGTAATTTTCTTATGTATCTATTTTCTTTAACATGTGAAACTTGTTTCTATAGATTAAATTGATTGTAAGTTGCTACAAATTTACAATATTCAATAGTTTAGTAGCCCTTATTCATGGAATATTTGACGCCTTGCCCATAAAATCAACCTTTGTTCCATTATACCTAACAATCTATAGCATTGGGCAATACTAACTTGAAATGCATATCAAGGAAGTAAAGGTGCTACTAAAAATTTATGGTTTGAATACTCTTTGGACTTTGAGTTGTGTAGTAAAGTCCTTGAGGGGAGCCACATACCATGAGAACATTGATTTCCTAATTCTCCTTATAATTCATATTCAATGGCTTTCATATGTTATAAATTAGCTCTTATTTCATATAATTTGTATTTATCATAAACAAGTTACATTCAAGTAAATTCTATTGGTTATATGGGTAATGACATTTACGAAGAAACTCTATAAATTATATATATATATATATATATATATATATATATATATATATATATATATATATATATACTAGCTATATTTGCATACATGTTCTCTCATCTACTAGAAGGAGGATTTTCTTGTGTCTTAGGCCTCCATTCATCGTAACATTATACTATCAACATATGTATCATTAAACCACATTTTATTTCAATTTTTTTGTGTTTATCACATAATTGATTACCTGGATTCACCATAAACAGATGGTATTGATGCCTTTGCAAGAAAGTAAGAACAACCTAACACCGAGAAACTAATCTAATGAAACATTATAACTGGTATAGATAGGAAACCACCATATGTTGTGATCATTGAATGAAATTCTAGGGCGAAAGCCATACCCAATCCATAAAAGAAAAAATTTAACTTCTAAATCTTTCTAGATATTGTTGAAAAAAAGGTACCTATACTTTTAAATAAAACATTGGTGATACTTAAGGTATGTAACCCAATTTTTTTCCAAATTTTTTCCCCATAAAGATAGCATAAAGAAATACAATTTCATAACAAGATTTTCTAGGCTTGATTTCCATTTATGCTTTTAATAACCCATTTAGAACAAAGAGAAATAATTTGTTTGTAAACATATATAAATCCTATTTTACCGTAATCATGTGGAAGGATAGAAATATCCCAAGCAACATGATGAAAAATACCCTGATGTTACTTAGACTAAATATAATCCCATGACATTTTAGTAAGTTTATCAAAGGAGTCTTGTGAAGGGCACCATCAAGAACCATAATAAGATTCAGTGGTAGCTAGAATTTTAATGTAGACTTGAAACTTGTAGGCTAATGAGAGACGCCTAGAAACCCAATGCTACAAAAATTTCTCCACCCAATCAATGACATATTGCCAAAGAGTGGAAGAATCACTATTGAAGGCAAAAGGAATCCCTAGGAAGTTAAATCTTTCTCCATGATTGATCCATCTATTAGAACCATAGCAACTCGAGGGGGTGAATCAGTCATTCAATAATTTCAAATTCATTAACCATTATTTAAATTCATCATCCATAACCATATGAGCACATCAAGTGTGTATTAAGCATTCACAATTAGATGAAGAAAAGAAAAAGAAACATAAACACCATATGTAAGTGGGAAAACCTCAAGAGGAATAAAAAAAATTAAAAAAATCTACATATATTACACAAATCAAAGGAATTTAATGAATATTACACATCATGTATAACTTATTCATTGAGGCACCAACCCCATAAGAAGTACCAACCCCTTGTTTAGTAGGGCACTAACCCTAAAAAGAGGTTACAACAACCTAACGTGATCAAGAATGAAATAAAACACATGGAAATGTATTATCACTAATAATATAATACTCACACCACTGATAGTGATGGAAATTCAGCTCACAACTCCTAAAACCATTTGAAAAACAAGCTTTCTCCTTTTCTAAACATTTCATCTTCTTCAAGCCAATTTATTATTTATCATAGATTGCATTATATTATTACTCTTCATCCAAACATTACACACTAATTTACCTCCAATTATGGTCATTCATACCTGTTTTATGGTCTAAAAGTACCCCTTTGGTTGCTTAGGCTCTCATACATAACTAGTTCAAATGATCCTTGCAAACCTACTTTTAGACATGTTTCTTCCCTCAAAAAAATACATGTATGGATTCATAGTAAAAATATCATGAAAACATAATAATAAAATCATTAGGATATGATAAACTCAACCTTTTAGGTTGTCCATATCATAAAAACCCCAAAAACACTCATTTGAGACACAAAGCCTAAATGCACTAAAAAAGGATGACTTTTCGATTATGAATGTAGAAAACATAAACCAAATTCACCAAGGAATGGAACATGTTTATTTTTTTTATAATATATTAAAAACCCATATAAATCATGAAATAAATCAAAATAATCAACAAAGCTCGTGAAGCAACTTAAGAGCATGCAGATCGAAGCACCCTCAAAATTAACCTTCAAAGAAATGGTCATAAATTTCTCATGCCATAAAAAAACTCAAGTTTTATATATAATTGGAAATATATTGGAATAAATATCATGATAAAAATCAAACTAAGTCATAAATCTATCTGTAGCTCCTAAAAAAATGCTTTATTCTCAGACTACTCAAAACTACCCCAAAACTGCCTAAAAATCAGTCCTCATAAATAGGGCATAATTTTTTCTTTTGAGGAAAAAAATATCTGAAATAATTATGTATATGCACTAAAACCCGCATGATTCCATAAATGGTAAATTAATTAATGTGTTCAATGGGAAACTTTGTCACAAACTAAATTTTTTCATAAATCAGTGTATTTGAGTGGGTCCCATGTAATGTCACAGGTTATAAAATAAATAATTAGAATTATGAAGGACACATATTCATCATAAAATAATAAAAATAGAAAAAGGAATCAAAATTTTATCTTTATAATCATTTTTCTGCAATTCGCTTTCAACTTAGGGTTTCATGAGGGTTAATAATATAAGAATAGACTTCTGCAGATGGAATACAAGAATACATGAGGGGATGCTAAGTGGACCTTGTTGCATTCTTATAATAATATTACAATAGAAGACTTATTTCAACACCCTCTTTATATCAGGTCATTATAAAAATCATCTATACTCCTCAATACGACCCATGTTATTTTCAAGATGCAGTGACCTATACTTATTTTTTGAATCACTAGTACTAGAACACAAATATAAGACTTACTCTTTGGATGTAACTTCTTTCATTTGAACCTGAATTACTTGATATGAAGCATACACTAAATGAAAAAATAATTTATTAATTCCAACACTTATACATGCTCAAATACATTTCAATATTTCCATCCATTGAGACTTACATGTGTCTAGTAACATTGTTCCTAAGAAACTTGCTTCATTGGACCATGCAACCTCTAAATATAATAATATGAAACTCCTCATATAAATTATATGCAATGTAAAAATATATATATCATGATTGTACTTGTCTATATTTCTCTATTTCTCATGTTTACATACCATGCACCAAGCTCTAGGACTATGATTAGGCTTGGAATGAGTACTTCACCACATAAGTCTTCATGAAATGACCATTATGATCTCATAAAGACTATTATAAACCCTTCACAAATCATAACAACCATGTTTAAACTCATGATAACCTTAAAAAATCTTAGAAGGACTCATATTATGATCATGCACACTAGACCATGCTCTAAGACACCATACCACCTCATCAAATTAAGACACTACTAAAAACCTTGATATTTGACCAATGATGGTACCACATGGAGACTGACATTACAACATGACAAATTTTCCCATAAATTTCCTTGAACATAAACGAAAACATAAGACACAATGTACAATAATATCCCCCTTTGTTATTGATGAAAACCACCTTAAGAAATATTGATGGACAACCCATAAGACAAAACACACCTACTAGACATTTTTTCCATGTTTACGATCTTACTCTCCCCATTTGACATCTAATGATAAAGGATATAATGATGAATTCCAGACATGGAAAATGATTACTAGACACATAATGAAAACAATGTACAAAATGACACTTACATTTCTTTCACTCGAATCCCCCTTGGATTGTACTTTATCTTCTATTGACTTTAACAACTACATATATAATTGATCCATGGACCTGAGTAAAGCATGTAATACCAACTCCCCCTCAATATATAATCTCCAAGATTTTTTCTTCATGATTAGAAATTCATCATCTTCAAGCTTAGTTTCAATGTCTCAAAAATCACAAACTCTACCTTCATAAGCTAGAAAAAAAACTCCTTCGTAGTACCATTTCCCCAAAGAACCTATCTTCAGTCCATATTTAGTCCAAATTTCTCAACACATGTCATAGAAGTACACTAAGCATTCATAGAAGCACTCTCAATATATAAGTCTCCCCCCGACCTTATACCATCATAATCAACTCCACTTATGCAAAGATTCACAAGTTCATACGTTGAATGAATGTACTGAAAATGAGACAAATAAAATGTCACAAACCTGAAGTATTATTTCAGTGTTCTCTGTCCTTCTTAGCATGATATCAAACTTTCTTGAGTCTCAATCTTGTTTATCTTTGAAATGTGATACATGAAATCAATCACTCATTTTTATGATTTATAGGTCTTCAAGAATACTCTATATCACCTTTTTCACTTGATCAATGGTCTAATATAAGGCCTCCCTCTTTCCTGAGGTCTTTGATCATCTCAAACCTGTAACATCACTATAGCTTTACCATAGTTTATATCATTCCTTTCACAGACTCACTGTTGGCTTTGAAGAACTTAAGATTCCTGCATTGTCAAACTTCCTCTAAGACCTAATTTGCTTTATGACTCAGTACAAAATCATCTTCCCATTATAAATGATCATTCTTAGACCTGTGAATCATTAGGTCTGTCCTGTAGCAACCTTAAATAAATAATTGATTCCTGTCAACATTTTAAAGTAAAATATCTAAAACTTTCCATGAACCCCTATAGGAACTTTACCAATAGACCCTCATGGAATAACTCACCCAAAATGAAAATCTTAATAGGTCAGAAAACACCCCATGATGATCCTTCTTATAAAAGTTGATAACAGAGTTCAGAAATAGGCTTAGAATACTTGAGGTTGGAATGCTTTTACACGATTCTTTTACAAATTCCTTGTCTTGCATAAAAGTACAAGTTGATCAATAAATCTATGAACCTAGACCTTGCTACTAAGAGAGTTACCAACTAATTCCAATACTTGTTACTTTCAGGTGGCATCCATATTAACTTATGACTAGTTCATATATAATTTAATCCAAACTTGGGCCTTCTATGAGGTACTAAGTCTTCTCCATCAATAGCTACCACTTTGTTGCTTGACCATGTCAAATATCTATGCATAGTGAATGGATCTGAGACTGACCACAACAACCCTAGAAGACCTTCTCTATGGCAATGATTTGAAACCAGAATCAAATACCATAACTTTCAGGTGCTCATATCGCATATGGTCTCAATACATAATGTATGTCGATCCAATATAAACTTCCATAACCACTGTCACCTAGTTTGCATTCACAGAAATTGAATCTAAGTTTCTTATTTTTTCAAAGAAGCTTAAACACTAATGATCCTATCTTGAGACACACACACTACAACATGTAGCACGGTTGTCATTTCTCAGCCTCTATGGAGTACCATGAGCATATTAGATGAATGAATCCTCCATGATGCATAAACACTCTTCAGAATCATCCACATCATGCCTTTGAAGAGATGTCACACAATCCTTATCGATGACTCGAGATGTTTTCCAAGGGATCTCATTTACGTGTAGCATAAGGTAATTTGGTACATCAATAACCATATCCACAATACTTTGAATTAGAATACTTGATTAAGACATCTATCTGGAGGTTGAGATATACATTAGGTTCCCCCTGCAACAAAAACCATCAACTAGGATTCTTAGGCTTATGACACTAACATATACAACCTTGACAATAAATGCTATATTAGGCTTGAGAGTTTCATTTTTTCCTTGTCACAGACCTACACTTGCTTCATGTTGATCCAGTACTACCTTCAAGATGATGTATCACTCACTTAAAGATTCTTAGACATGGAAGACCTTAGTGGGTATTAATCTCTGTGACACCTAAAATGACTTGTAGGTCTTCAGGGTTTAGATCTCATCCCAATCCTATCCAGTATCTTTGAATTACCTATGCTGGGTATTAATCTCTCAAGACTCGTAAGGTATGGATTCTACCCTTTCTTTATCTTCTTACACAGGATCAACATAATAAAACCATAGTGGCTTTGTCCATGTTGATCCCATCTTTTTCAAGATGAAATAATTGCATTACATAGTACCACCATCTAAACCTCATACCTTGATGAAACCCTCCTGGGTCGTGTATTATATATCCATGATGGTGGGGATTAACTGTGAGCATCACGCCTCCTAGTACCATGTATTCTTTTCCACTTGAGTGGTTCATGGATGCTATATCAATGCATATACCCACTGACTAAATAATTTTTTGATGCATCTCTTGAGTCTCAATGTGCATCAAGCATATTTAGTTCTCAAAATATTGTCAACAGGATTCTCAAGGCAATTTTACTTGACCAAGCTAGTGGAGCATATAAAGACATTGAATTATGAATAGACAACTCACTTTGGAATATAATAGATTGCAACAAGGGAAAACATTTATGATGGATGAACAAACCATGACTAATGAAAATATCTGGTAAGGATAGGTCATGTGGTGACACTTTTGACAACCACTTGGTGACTTCATGTATAGAATTTGAGAGATTATAAAGGACACTTTATACAATAGCACAACTTAAATTTTAAGGTATGAACATGAATGATGAGCACACTTTTCTAGAGAAAACCCATGGTCCACCTTCTATGAAAAACTTAGCGTGAAAAAACTCAGATGTACATACCTACAAACCATAAAATATTACTTGATCCTCTGCACTTGAGACTTTTTTGAAAAAATCAGACCCTAAGATACTTTGAACAACCTTCTGGAATCAACATTGACAGTATTGGAGTCCAGAACGATAAATTCTTTGGCGATGCTTAGATAGAGCATTATGCAGTCAAACAATATTATGATGCACATATTCTCAAGACATTGTTATCACATTTGAGGTTACCTTGTTGTTAACTGGATGTCAACATCGTGATAGTTTTTCACAGTTGTGGGACAGTTAAAAGGTTATGAATTTCAGGATAAGGCTACCATGGACCTTTTGGATGAACCAATAAGACTCTATGCTCAAACCTATAGATACTTGACTGTATATGGAACTACACTAAGTGTAGACCATAAATATACCTTAGAGTGTTCAAAAGGTCAAGACCTAATAGTGACTTAAGAGTGATCAAGGTTGAGCATAAACTAGGTATCTATTGTGAAAAATATCATAAACCAAAAGATAACTTTAACATACCTTGGACATGCTTCAATTTCATAGGATGATGACTCCATGAAGCCTAATGGAGGAAACCATGACATCTGCATTTCACTCTAGTTGATAGGTAGAACATCTGATGCACCTTCATGGTGGACATGATAGCAAAAATTGGGTGAACCATGTCAAATTTTATCTTAGCTTCTTCACCTTTTCTTCATCTATTTATTCTATCTTGTTAGGTATTTCTTGCAAGTAGAAAATAACAACTAAATGAGGTTCAACAACTGTAAATATATCTCTGATGAGAAATAGGTTCTGCATCATTTTTTCACTAATTACCAAACAAATGGTATCAAGACCATCTGGTGGTTTCCTTGCTTAACGTGGAGTAGATCTTAAGCAAAGTCTTAGCTTTAATTTCTCAACTATGATTAGTCTAAGGCATATTCGAGGGTTGAGAAATTCATATCGGTAGAACTTTGGTCTTTGGACTCTTAAAATAAAGGATTACTTATATCAAAAGTGCCCTATCTTATTACATTGGCTGGAAACAGATCTAAAGGAATCTACAACCATGTCCGTTAGAAGCTTGGAAGTCTCTTTGTCTAGAAACCATTTTCGTTGGCAATATCTAGCTATATGTCCTTTAGATCTTATATTACTTTCATCATATAATGACACAACCCCATACTTATTTGTCATTCCTCCAAATCTGACTAGGAGACTCTATGATGACAAAACCATTAGCGTCTAACAAATTCCCCTTCTTGATGGTAATTATAGTTATGTAATATCTCTTGAATGATTTCTAAGAATGATCATGCCAACCATTGTCTGATCATTTGAAATGCATTCTTAATATGACCTTCTACAGTATGCCTAAATCTATGGTACCATAAGTATTGTCTTTTAGTAACAAAGGTCACCATTTGAAATTGACTTGTATGACTTCTTTGCATTGATAGCTGGGACAACTTGGTTATGGCTATAAGTAATTGAGATATTTAATCATTCAAAGCTTCATATCTTTAGGAATATTACTAGGTGTGAGCCTAAGCTTTGTAGGAAATTCAAAGCTCTTTTGTATGCACTGGATTTGTAGTGTAGTCTACTTTTCCCAACCCTTTAATAGTCCCAGAGTAGTGGGAGACATATCACCAACAGGAAAGGTAAACGTGGGAAGCTCAAATCGAGGCACGCGAAGGTCAAAGTCAGGAAAAGTAGGTCTACAATGTTAGCTTTGTAAATAATGTTAGTCATACTAATGGAAGATTGTAATGGGCACTTTGGGATAGTAAATGCATACATCTTATAACAGAGGAAACTAAAGAACTAAACCCGTGACAGTAGATGAACAATATTATGATGCCTTCATTTTTACATCAAGAACAACATGTTTTAGTCTTGGGTGATCAGATCTGATGGGCTTATTTCCATGCCACCCCACATAAGAAAGAACTTTACAAATATTGTTCAAGATCCATTTTTGACACTTGTATATTGGTGAAAATGAACCATGCATTATATTAAGGCAACCAGGTTGTGTTTGGGTGACAATATCCAGAATGGGACATCACAAGATCTACTAAACAAACTCAGATACATGTGCCTAAGTTGAGGAATAACATTGATAACCCTACAGTCATTCTGCTCAGGAAGCATTCTCACGTATCTCTCACTGAGCTCTCTCTCTCTTGTCCTCTCTATTAGTGCAAAATCATAGCACCCTCGAATTGCCAAAGATGTGAAGTGGTTAAAATGGGGCATTCAGTGTGATTGCATAACATTGGATCATCTCTCAAGCTGTGGGACTTGCAAACCTGAGATGATCCTCCAGAGAAAGTTGGTTCTTGTTCCTAAACTACCTGCCATGAGCTACTCTAATGCAGGAAAAAACTAAACTATCCTAATCTAACCATTCCAAGGAACCAGAGAGAAAGAGAGGGTGAAAGAAAAGCCTACACTAAAGTGGTGATACACCAAAGAAGGAAAGGGGTGAGATGCTCTGTTGAGGGAGGATGAAACAGGGGAGAAAGGAAGATGGGAAGGTCAGACAGAAGTGACACAAACCCAGACCCTAATCCATGATCAAAACTCCATGAAACACAACACCCTACACCTGCAAATGTGAAATACATGCACAAAAAACAAATTTAAAAGGGAGAGGCACAAAGAGACAAACAAAACAATGCAAAGGGTTGAAGAAACACCACAAAAACACGTTTTATTGCTCTATATGGGTGCACAGACCATTACGTTTCTGCTTAGAGGCACAAAAATGCTTTCCAGGCATAGGAGAAGGTTTTCAACTCAAAATGGAGTTGGGAAACAAATTTGACAGAGTTTCCCTATGCCCAGAATAATCTCTCCTTCTCAAATGAGAAGTGTTACAATATATAGAAAGAATAAGAGAGAGAAGAGGGAAAAGTTGAATCCTGTTTCAACTACCATGGGATATGCATTGAATCCTACCTTGAAGACTCAACCGCTATCAATCAATGCCTTTCTCAAATCTGCCCCAAATCTGTCGATTCTGGCTCCCTCTGTCTGTCCGGCGTATTGAAGAAGAATGACGGATCAAATTGAATCAGATCTGGTAGTTGGAGAAATTGGGCTCTATATTAATGGCCTGGAATACGTTTTCCCATTTTCACCCACCAATGCCTACAAAAAATGATATTTTATGTTTCCAAGGCATAGAGGGCATCGAGATGTTTCCAAAAAATCTTCTCCCGCCCAAATCTGAGTTCTCAGTCAAAAGATATGGCCATTTGAATTTTTGGGTCACAGACGCGTAATATTTAAATGAGTCTATCTGTACTGGGTCCACGTGGTAGCTCTGCGTTCATTTTAGATTTGACTCCTTCCTTTGCTCTTGGAATAGCACCCATGTGACACCCTATGGAGTGTGTATCTGACAAGACAGGTTTCCCTATTTCCTTTGTATTCTTCCTGAGTCTTTTCCGTGGGCGGAGGCACTATATCTGACCCAAGACACATGGAGGCTTTGCACATGTTTAGAAACTACCCCCAAACTTTACCTTTGGAGTAGCACGGATACGACACATGGAGACCTCCATGGGCCTTTGGACTTTTCAACGGTCAGCCTCACCTTTTTGGGCTCTGGGACACGTGGAAGGCCCGTGTGCATTTGACAACCTACTCAGGGTCTTGCTTTTGAATGTGCATTGTTTGGACACCTGACACCTTCCACCTGCATTCATTACTTAGCCATTTTGGGCCCATTCTCCTTTTGACCTCTGTTGACCATTGGCTACGTGGAGGGCTGGCACAAGTTTGAGTCTCCACCTTGGGCTCCCATTTTGGAATTGTGTTGAGCCGACACTTGGCCCCTTCCGCCGAGTCGAAGACTTTTCAATGGACGGTACAACTTTTTTGAGCTCTGGACACGTGGAGGCTTGGCATCTTGTTTGAGCCTACCCCTTTGCTTTTAACTTTTAGAGGTGCGCCGTTTAGACACTTAGAAACTTCCGTTGTGTCCTCCATACTTAGTCAATTTCAAGGTGCGTCCTGAACTATTTCAGAGCCCAAAGAATTTGAATCTTTGTCGTTTCTTTTCTTTTGAGTCTTTGGTTCCTTTGACACTACTCGACCTCCTTCCCCGACCCTGTTATTCCATTTCTGAGCCCACCTGTAATTTGTTTTGTTGGATTTGAGGCACGGATTCACTCGACAGAGCCATTTCTTGAATTTCTTCTTGCATGGGGTCATTTGATCTTTCGCAGGCCCCGCCACTCCATTGTAAAGTCCCTCTGCAACCTTGTTTGTAGGATCTTGGAATGTGAGCTCACAGGTTTTAGTCATTTCCTTCATAATTTCCTTATGTGCAGGACTTGATCTTGAATAAATTTCCTGGGGGGAAATTTGGATAACAATTTGGCGACTCACAGGGACATCTGCCTACTAGATGAAGAGACCAGTAGCCTTGAAGCATCCATTGGGCATGGAGTCACAATTAATGGCCTGGTACTGACCCTTCCTTCAAAATGGACTCCCCGACTACCTGCACTTTCTATGTTTTTCCTGTCCCTGAGCCTGCCCGCGCATCTGCACTCTCAATTTTCATAAGAAAATCTTGAAATGGAGTTTCTGAGAGTAGAAAATTGTATTGACCTGGGGCTTTTCATTTGTCCTTGAATGGACTGACTTAAAAAATGTCCTTTGGTTGCTCTGCATTTGTTTCATTTTTTGGAACTAGCAACTGCTACAGACAGCTATGGATCTTTCTGCCATGAATACTGAAGAGCCTGGCCTTGGTCTATCCTAAGAATGGACTGTTACAATGTTTACCCAGGGCACATTGAACTTCACAATGACATAACCTTGGAGCAACAAAACACAACAACAACGCTATGTACAAAGAATCAAATCATACATGCCTCAAATGAGACATGCAGAGTGTGCACAAGCACTTCTTCTGCTGAAAACAAAATCTACTCCTACTCCTATACTAACCAGAAAGAAAGAAAAGCTTAAACAAAGCCCACTACAGGCAGGGAGAAATAGCTTCCCTTTCTCAAAAGGGGCAGCCATGCAAATGATTTGACACTGAATATGGCTGCCTGGATGAATAAAAAACTAACTTTAAGCCTTTCCTCCACCCAAATCATCAAGGTATCTACATTAACCAAAAATACCTCCTCAAGCTGATTGGCATTGGACTCCTGGAGATGTTGATGATGACCCTTGGTACTTTGATGCTCATCCTCATGCCCTGAAGTAGGCATGACTGGTTTTGGCTTCTCCCTTGGCTCCAATGAAGCCAAATATCTGATTGGGCAAGGTATGGTCCTTTGAATCTACCCATGGTTCTGAACTCTAACTCCAAAAATGGAGTCTTTTTGTGGACCTTCTTGGATGGATGGTGAGAGAGAGATGATGACATCTCCTTGCCTTTTCTCTTCCTTCTCTTGTGAAGAACATGGAAGACCATGATCTTCCAACCCTAGTTCCAGAGGGATGTTGTGAGACACATGCTGTTGTCTTTGAGTGCCCTCCTTTATGGTAGTAGGCTCATGTGCTTGGAAGATGGATGGAGGAGGAGTAGATGATGTGATCTCCATGGGATCCTCTCCATCAAAGCAATCCTTCCAAGTCAGACAGATAATCTGTCTCCTTGTTGTCATGTTGCATGTGGTCTACCTCCTCCATGGTGTCCTCCTGATCTGCAACTTGATCACCATGGCTCCCTTCATCCTCAAACATGAAGTTTGAAAGCTCAAACTCTTCTTCAACATCAGAGCTTGAAGGGGATGAAGTGGAAGGAAGAACTGAAGGTTCTCCTGTAGCTTGCTCCACACTTGGAACCTCTGAAATTGTATGGTCCTCCTCCATCAAGGGTTCATCAATCAAATCAAGCCCTTGAAATGAAAGAAAAAAATCTTCAATGATGCCTTCTTCATTGAGTGGCCTCGACTCTGATCCGATCTCTCCCAGCTTTCCTCTTCAATGGGACTTGGAGCTGGTTGTTCTTCCTCTTCAACTGGTTGTGCAACTTGGATCAGCTCAGCATCCTCTTCAGACAAAGTGCCATCATGGAAACTGCATCTGGAGCAGCCAGACTACTGATCTCCTTCTTCTTGTTTTTGTTCCTTCTCTGCTGCAAACTCAGTCTCAGCCACCACTGGCTCTTCAACTTTGACCTCCTCTATTGGCTTGACCATCAAGGGGATCTTTATAAACCCAAATTTGGCAGCCCAACTCTTCAGATTGTCTGTCATTTCTTCTTTGTTGGGCTCCCCTTCTTGTTGTTTTCCTTGACTGGATCCTTGAGTCTCTTCCCAACATGGACTTGGGAAAGCAAGAGGAGTGACAGGTTGGGGTTCAACCAACTTTGCAATTGTTTGTGGTGGGGAGGGGGTGGAACTTCTTGTTTGTTTGGAGGGGATGACTATTTGGAAGGGAAAGGGGGAGAGGAACTGAGGTGGGATGGGAGATCAGGAGATGGAGAAAATAAATTAACACTTGGGGCAGCAGATGAGGGGCTTGACTCATGACACTGCTGAAATGATAAAGCTTGAGAAAGAGAAAATGAAGGACAGGGAGTTGGTGATTGACTTACCCATTGACAAGGTTGTCTCGCACCTTGCTCATAAGCCTCAATGTCCTCAATCCACTGTGTAAGTTGAGGCAACACTTCAACCATGAAGTCAAGCTTCTCTTGAGGGTTGTAATGTCTTGGAAAAGGGCCTTCCCATGGACAAGGTGCCCTGCAACCAATCTTGAATGCCTTCATTTGTGCTATGCCCCTTGACTGAACCATGCCAACCTCCATTTTTTGAATTTTCCCCAATAAACCAGCATTCTCCACATAGTTGTCACCATTGTATGCGTCCCCTTGTTCTTGATAAGCTCCATGGCCAAACTGACTTTGACCTTGCTCATATGGGTAAGCATAATGGTCCTGAATCTGATTATAATGCTGATTTGGAGGAGTTGGGAAATGCATTGGAGGTGGACTACATTGCTGTAAGTGTGAGTTCCATGAAGGCAATGAAGTCATGCTTTCATAACTTCATGGAATGGGAGAAAATGAAAGAGATGGAAGAAGAAAATGGATGAAAATGAGTGGAAAATGGATGGAAAGGTATGCAACTCAGGGAAGGGATTGGTGAACTAGATGGAGTCGCCAGATGTGTTTGCATGTGCCTCAAAAGGATGAATCCCACCAAGAACACATCTACTTGATGAAATGAAGTGGTAGGTACCTCATAATTGTCCCATCAGGTGTGCCAAAACTGTTAGTGCAAAATCACAGCACCCCCGAATGGCCAAAGATGTGAAGTGGTTAAAATGGGGCATTCGGTGTGATTGCATAACATTGGATCATCTCTCAAGCTGTGGGACTTGCAAACCTGAGATGATCCTCCAGAGAAAGTTGGTTCTTATTCCTAAACTACCTGCCATGAGCTACTCTAATGCAGGAAAAAACTAAACTATCCTAATCTAACCATTCCAAGGAACCAGAGAGAAAGAGAGGGTGAAAGAAAAGCCTACACTAAAGTGGTGATACACCAGAGAAGGAAAGGGGTGAGATGCTCTGTTGAGGGAGGATGAAACAAGGGAGAAAGGAAGATGGGAAGGTCAGATAGAAGTGACACAAACCCAAACCCTAATCCATGATCAAAACTCCATGAAACACAATGCCTTGCACCTGCAAATGTGAAATACATGCACAAAAAATAAATTTGAAAGGGAGAGGCACAGAGAGACAACAAAACAATGCAAAGGGTTGAAGAAACACCACAAAAACATGTTTTATTGCTCTATATGGGTGCACAGACCATTATGTTTCTGCTTAGAGGCACAAAAATGCTTGCCAGGTGTAGGAGAAGGTTTTCAACTCAAAATGGAGTCAGGAAACAAATTTGATAGAGTTTCCCTACGCCCAGAATAATCTCCCCTTTCAAATGAGAAGTGTTACAATATATAGAAATAATAAGAGAGAGAAGAGGGAAAATTTGAATCCTGTTTCAACTACCATGGGATATGCATTGAATCCTACCTTGAAGAATAAACCACTATCAATCAATTCCTTTCTCAAATCCACCCCAAATCTGTCGATTTTGGTTCAACCTCTGTCTGTCTCGGCATATTGAAGAAGAACGGTGGATCTAATCGAATCAGATCTGGTAGTTAGAGAAATCAGGATCTGTATTAATGGCCTAGAAGACTTTTTCCCATTTTTCACCCACCAATACCTGCAAAAAAATGATATTTTATGTTTCCAAGGCATATAGGGCATCGAGACATTTCCAAAAAATCTTCTCCCGCACCAAATATGAGTTCTCAGTCAAAATATATGGTCATTTGAATTTTTGGGTTGTGAGTGCGTAATATTTAAATGAGTCTGTCTATACCGGGTCCATGTGGCAGCTCTGTGCTCATTTGAGATTTGACTCCTTCCTTCACTCTTAGAATAGTGCACCATGTGACACGTGGTGGCACTGGTGTCTAGCAGGTTTCCCTATTGCTTTTGTATTCTTCCTAAGTCTTTTCCAGGGGCGGAGGCACTATATCCGACCCAAGACACGTGGAGGATTTTTGCATGTTTAGAAACTTCCCCCAAACTTTACATTTGGAAGTAGTGTCGAGATACGACACGTGGAGACCTCCGTGGACCTTTGGAATTTTCAATAGTCACCCTCACCTTTTCGAGCTCTGGGACACGTGGAAGACCCGACACTCATTTGATAACCCTGCTCAGGGTCCCCACTTTTGAATGTGCATTATTTGGACACCTGGGGCCTTCTCACTTACATTCATTACTTAGCCATTTTGGTCCCATTCTCCTTTTGACCTTTGTTGACCATTGGCTACGTGGAGGGCTGGTGCAAGTTTGAGTCTCCGCCTTGGGCTCCCATTTTGGAATTGTGTTGAGCTGACACTTGGCCCCTTCCGTGACCGAGTTCGAAGACTTTTCAACGGCTTGTGCAACTTTTTGGAGCTCTGGATGCATGGAAGCCTGACACTTATTTGAGCTTCCCTTTTGGTTTTAACTTTTGGAGGTGTCACATCATTTAGACACTTGGCAATCTTCCACTGTCTCCTCCATACTTAGTCTATTTTTAGGGTCCATCCTGAACTATTTCAGAGCTCGAAGACTTTGAATCTTCGTCTGTTTCTTTTCCTTTGAGTTGCTCCTGGTTCCTTTGACACTACTCAGACCTCCTTCTATGACCCTATTATTCCATTTCTGAGCCCACATGTAATCTGTTTGTTGGATTTGAGGCATGGATTTCACTCGACATATAGCCGTTTCTTGAATTTCTTCTTGCATGGGGTCATTGGATCTTTCACAGGCCCCGCCACTCCATTTTAAAGTCCCTCTACAACCTTGTTTGTCATCCTGGAATGTGAGCTCATAGGTTTAAATCATTTCCTTCATAATTTCCTTATGTGTGGGACTTGTCTTGATCAAATTTTATGGGGGGGAGGGGACATTTGGGATAACAGTTACCAAGGGATCTCTTATGGTTGTAAGAGGTAAGAAATATGGTACTTTGTATTTAACCAGTGGTGTTTATTATTGTAATCTAGTTTTTGTAGATGGAGATGTAACTTTGTGGCACTAGAGACTTGGTCATATGAGTCAAAAGGGCATGTAAATTCTAAAGGACAAGTATCCCATATTAAAGGAATTAGATTTGGAATTCTATGAGGACTGTGTTTATGGGAAACATAAGCAAGTGAAATTCCTCAAAGTTGGACCTACCGGGAAGGAGGGTAAGCTGGAGTTGGTGCACACAAATGTATGGGGGTAAGCAAAGGTAAACTCTATTGGTGCTTCATGTTATTATGTCACTTTCATTGATGACGCAAGTAGAAAATTTTGGGTATATTGCATTAGAAAGAAATCTGATGTGTTTGAAACTTTCAAAAGATGGAAAGACTTAGTTGAGAATTAACTAGGTCTCAAGTGGAAATTTCTCAAGTTGGATAATGGAGGGGAGTATTGTAGCAATTAATTTCATAATTACTATTTTTTAAATGGGATCTGTATGAAAAGACCGGTTGTAAATAATCCACAGGAAAATGGAGTGTCAGAGAGAATGCACATGAAAAGCATGGAGTGTGTTAGGTGCATGAGGTTACACACGGGGCTGCAACTCATGTTTTGAGAAGAAGAGATAAAAACAATTGTTTATATGATTAACAAAGGACCCTCTATGGCCTTGGATGGAGATATACATGAGGAGGCTTGGTCTAGTAAGAACATTGATTGCTAATTTATTAGATTATTTGGATGTGAGGTATTGGTTCACATTAATAAAGATGATAGGACCAAGTTAGATGCTAAGTTTGATAAATTCACCTTTGTTGGATATGGTGAGGATGATTTTGGTTTCTGTGTTTAGGGTCTTAAAGACAACAAAATATTTCAGTCTAGAGATATTGTATTTAATGAGAAATTCATGTATAAATATTAGTTGCAGGAACAGAAAGAGGAATCAAAGAAATAATACACAGTGTTAGAGGACAATGCATATGGCAAGGTGTCCAAGGGGCAGGCTCAATTGCAGCATGTTCTAGCATAGCCAGTTCAGGAACCTACTCATCAAGAACCCCAAACTCTCGAGGTGAAAATGTCTTCTAGGGTAAGAAGGGAACCTGAATTTTTTACTCCATATTTGAATTATTTATTCCTCACTAAAATTTGATAGCAAGAGTGCTTTGAGGAAGTGGTACAAATGGATTCTAGGAATAAGTTGGATAGGCCATGGATGAAGAGCATAAATCTCTTATGGAGAACTAAACTTGGGATCTGGTGGAATAAAAAGTGGGTGTACCAAATCAAAGAGGAAGATGGAGGTAGGAAAAGGTACAAGGCCTAGTTGGTGGTCGAGGGATTTGCACAGAAGAAAGGTATAGAATTTTATGAAATTTTCTCTCATGTTGTTAAAGTGACTTCTATTACGACTGTTCTTGGTTTAGTAATAGTAGAAGACCTACACTTAGAGAATTTGGATGTGAAGACTGATTTCATTCATTGTGAGTTAGAGGAGGAATTTTATACACAACATCTACATGGTTATGAGGTCAAAGGGAAGGAGAGGTTAGTGTGAAAATTGAAGAATAGGTTGTATGGCTTGAAACAAGCTCCACAGAAGTGGTACAAGAATTTGAAAATTTTATGCAGGAGTAGAGTTACTCCAGGTGTAACTCAGACCATTGCATGTACATCAAGAATTTTCTTGATGGTAGTTATATTATTATGTGCATATATGTGGATGATATGCTTATTGGAGGGAAGAACATGTAATAAATAAAGGTACTTAAGAAGCATCCAGGTGACTTATTTTTTATGAAGGATTTGAAGGGAATATAACAAATTCATGGTATAAGAATAACTCAAAACATGAAGGAGAGGAAGCTAGAATTATTTAAAGAAGAGTACATAAAGAAGGTCTTGGAGAGGTTTAGTATGCAGGATGCTAAATCGTTTGGTATTCCTTTAGCAGGTCACTTTAAATTATCAAAGGAGCAGAGTCCCAAGCCATAGGAGGATAAAATCAATATTTATAGGGTACTTTACTCTTAAGTGATTGGTAGCTTGATGTATGTAATGGTATGCACTAGGCCTGACATTTCCCATGATTTGGGAGTAATGAGAAGGTTTATGAGTGATCCACGTAGATAACACTAGCAGATAATGAAGTGGGTCCTTTAGTATTTGAGAGGGACCATGGGAGCAACATTGTATTTCAGTGGATCAAACAATACATTGCGTGGCTATGTAGATTTAGACATGGTAGGATATTTGGATAGCAGGAGGAGCACAAAAGGTTATGTATTTACAGTTGGTGATACAATGGTGAACTAGATATCACGTTTACAAAACAATGTGCCTTTATCAACCACTAAGGATGAATATGTTACTTCCATAGAGTCAAGCAAGGAGATGATTTGGCTACAACATTTGCTTCATGAGTTAGTTCATAAGTAGGAAGTTGGGAGACTACAAAGTGATATTCATAGTGCTATTCATTTCATGAAGAGAGCTGCCTTCCAATCTAGGATAAAGCACATGCATCTGAGATATCATTTCATCAGGGAAGCTTTCGAAGAAGATAATTTGAAGTTGGAAAATATTCATACTAATCATATTGCTATGGATATGATGACCAAAGGTGATCACAAGGGAGAAGTGTAATTTTTGTTCAACTTTGATTGGCCTTCATGTTTAATAATTAAGGATTGAGAACTTTGCTTAGTGGAAATAGTATCCAAGTGGGAGATTGTTAGGGTGTGGAGCCTATTTTTGGTCTTCTAGAATTAGTATTGAAGTGTTGGAGTTCGAATGGTAAATTTTGTAGACTTTAAGAGCATTCTACAGTCGTTTGTTTTTTTTCATACTGTGACGTTGTTGTTAAGTTGCTGGTAACTGGTTGTTAATGTTGTGATAGTTTTTCCAGCTGTGGGAAGTTAAAAGGTTATGACTTTAATAATTCTAGGGTCAGCTTTAGGATTTCTTAAAAGGATTTTAATCCTATAAATAGAGGTGTTAGGGGCTTCCTAATTTATCTTGAATGTATCTTGAGAGTTCAAGAGGTCTTGAGTCTTAGTGATCAAGATTGATCAAGGTTGAACAATTGGGCATCAATTGTGATTTAGATGTGGTTTATCATCTTTGGAATTTTGTTGTGAGTTCATAACTAAGAGAATACTGTGAGATTTTTTTTACTCTTGTTGATGATAAAATCTAACCAAGGTCTTAGTGGATATAGCCCACATTGGGTGAATCACGTTAAATCTTGTCTTGTCTTCTTTTGTGCATTATTTATATATACCTTGCATGATATCTTTCATAGACCTATATGACCAGGACCTGATGAACTAGCAAAGAGCATATCAAATGCACTCTTACTTTCACCCACATATTCTTCTTCATATTCTCATGAGTTATAAGATTTTCAAGACTTAATTACAGAGAAATAAACATTTTTAATTCATTAATCAAGGCAAAATGGATCTCAAACAACTGTGACACATTCTATTAGGACTCATGATGCATAACTGGGAATTCTAATATATTAACAAGCATACATTATTTGAGAAAACATCTTCAGACCTCTAGAAATAGCTCATCAAAGACCTATAAGCACTTAAAAAAACTCCACTTGTATAGTTAAGATGAAATGAAACATAGATTCAAAAACTTAGAAACCCTCTTAAGAGATACACAATCCTTTTCATGAATCAAATAGACTGAAACATGACAATAATACTATATGCACCATAAAATTAGAGACTCAACTGTCAAATGAATTGCATGAGAAAATACATAGATGACTTGAATTTAAATCTTCATGGAAATTCTCATATCTCTCCTAAAAAAATATAAGAAATATATACCCTTTTGAAATACTACTCATTTATCAACTCCTTAATTTTGATCTTAACAATGCATCAACTTAGAAAAAATCTGAGACCATCCTTATAGCTAACAAAATTTTATTAAACCTGTAAATATCTTGAAAATATACCTTATTACCATTCATGTCTTGTAATATCTATCATAACTCATGTAGATGCAAAATCACACATTCTTTGATAATTCTTCTTTCAAAAATATAGATTTCTATCTTGCAATGTTTTGAGCGTTTAAGAAACCTAATGAATGTGATGTAGGTTCATCCTCAACAATACTAAAATTTCATTTTAGCTCCTTATTCATGATTGTAAGGGAGTTTTAGAGCATGTTGAGGTCATAAGAGAGGAAACTAAGTGGTCAAGTGTTATGGGTTTCAAAATTGACAATTCCCTCCCATAGTGAATTCAAAATTACAAGACATGTAATTGAGTCAAATATTCTTGTCAAGCAGTGAGTGAAAGTTTAGAACATGAATCTTAGAGTGAGATAGAGTTAGTGAAGTGATTTAGGAGTGTGGATGCTAGTTCAATAAGCCTAGAGAGCAAACACGATCTGGATATGCTAATTCCTGCCTGCTTGATCAATGGTTTTCATAAGAACTTTGTTAAGTGTTTTGTTAGAATCCCCGGTTTTTCCATTTTCTTTTGGATAATAAGGTGACAAAAATATTAGTTTGATGTTGAATGTGTCACATAATTTCTGTAACGTCTTTACAATCTTAAAGATGATGCTCTACTTTTGAACTAGAATCTTGGTTTATTATCATTTAAAATTTTGATTCTTAGTGCATGGGTGTCTTTTTATTTCTCTAAATATCACGTCGAAAGTGACATGTGAAATTTCTGATAGATGAGAATTAACAATTTAGGTTTAGATCTAGTGCATGTTCTCCTTTTCATAGGAAATGGCTAATGCATGACCCAGTTTGTACCATAAATCATTCAGTGAAAATTGTGATGATAGACTGATGTGTGTTTATGATTTGAGGAATGGGTTGATGAGGCAAACGAGGTCTAATCCACATTGTGAGACGGGCCATAGATCTTAAAAGTGTTATGTTCATAGCCTACCTAGGAATGAGAGTGATATTAGAAATTTGTTGGCATTTAGCACTATTGCATGCCTAAAAAGCTTCAAGGGAACAGAAGCTGTGACTGTGAATTGTGAAGGATTGATCAAACCATTAACATATTTTTTCTTGTGATCAGTATGAAAATGATGAATTATACAGTAATACTGGTACATGTTTTTTTTATAAGAGAAGAGAGTGGTTATTTACCTAAAAAATCATCTCATATCTTCATATGCAAAGTAAGGGTTTCTAAACCCATGGTTACACATGCATACATTGTTTGTCACTAGTTTAAAAACTTGTATAAAATCTCAGTGGTAAGTTAGATGTGTGGAGGAGGTATAAATATACCCTTACATAAATAATCTAGTCTTGAAAACAATTTTCAATAATTCTGTAGTAGAAAATCTAGCCTCTCAATGAGCCTGTTATAGTGGTAGTTAGGGTTTAGAAGGAAAGAGTGATAAAAACCCTTAAGCATGGAATCTAAATTTGAAATTTGAAATAAATAAAGGGAAGAAGGTCCTTCAAAAATATTCAAGAATAAATTTAGCTTTCATAGGTGGAATATTAAGGTATTTATGACAAACTATGGATAGGATAGAGTACATAGTACCAGAGCTAGTTGTGAAGGGCATTTAACAAATGAAGTAACATTCAAACTTGGAGTTAAAACTTGAAACCTCTTCCATAGCTAGAACCCATTAATGGATGCCTAGAAATTTAGAATTTAGATGTCTTGAAATTTAATGCAAATAAATATATGAATTTAAAAGGACTGTCCCAGGGCTAGTTAGGCCTTTGTAAACTAAAAGAGTGAAAGGGTGATTGCAAGAGGTAGAAAAGGATTTACCTCATAAAATTTTACAAACACATTAGGACCCTAAAATGGTGTCAAAATGGTTCATATATTTTCTTACATGTTACTAGTTTAAGCTCAGCAATAACCTGTTAGAGTCATTGCTTCTTTCAAACAATAGAGATAGTTTGAAGAGACCAAAGGAATTTTAAAAATTTCTTGGTATTAAAAACTTCATGAAGGTTGAATTATTAAATTAAGGGGCTTGAGGAAAAATAATTTAATAATCCAAACCTAGGAGTGGTACCTAAAGTTCCTGAATGCATGTTTTAAAACCAAGGAACAATGTATCCATAACAAGGAAGTTTGGGAAAGGTTAGAGAGAAATGAGTGATACCATACTTACTATCCTTAGGACTATTGGATTTGATTTATCATAGAAAATAATAAGGATGGGAATGATCAAACTCAGAGAATTTATCTAAATAATTCAAATATTGCATGTTCTATCTATATTGAGACCAGGGTGATAAGATCAAGAAAAGTGAAGAAGTTTTGTGTTCCCATGAACTGTGATCATTTAAAATGTTGATTGGACAAGGTGTATGAAGGTATGTAGAACATGGGATTGAGAATTAATAATGCCATTATAGGTGGAAATAGAGCTAAATTTACATATTTTAGTGTATTTAGGCTACCTATATTGATCCTCCCTACAAAGCTTGTTGAATGAATTTGATGTTTGATCTCTAATTGAGTTGAATGGATGTTATAATGTCTTATTTATCTACATCATTTGGTATTACAATGAGGTTACCTCTTTAAATTCATATTTTTCACTAATGTTGAAGTGATTAAGTTACAGGGTTGAAGGAATCTTGTTTGTAGAGGAAAGTGGCAAGAAGGAAGTTATTGAAAGATTGGTGTAAAATTCTTAAGGTACTAATACTTATCTCAAGGATATATTTGCATGTGACCAAGTATTTTTGAAGAATATTTTTTATTGTGATCCTTGAATATTGTATCTTTCTTGAAATTCTCATTGAAAAATTCTAAGCTTTGAAGAATGAATCTTTCTTGGTCTTTGCATGCAGCAGTACTACTTAACCTAGATGATTAAATATTCTTGATAATTTGGAGCTTTGATGCTTGAATATTCTATTTTATCATTGAATTAATCATTTTTTATGAGCTTTGAGGCATGTGTGTACCTAAAAGTGGTGAAGTGATGAATGGTTGACAGGTAGAGAAGCTAAGAAAACAAGTTTTTCAAAATGAGACAAGTTGAGGTGTTGGTAATCTTAGTGAGGCACCTAAGGAGAGGTGAAAGACTACAAAAAGGGTAATAGTCTACAGAATTGAAGCTATTAGACAATGCCAAGAGATTAGGGTGAAAAATACTCAGGTGAGGACTTAAGGAAATCAATATACCAATGTGAAAGAGACTTGGATGAAGATCTTAAGGAGATATTGAGAAAATACATGGGCAGCAAATTCAAGAGCTTAGAAGAAGGAAAATGTCATAGTAAAGTGAAGGAAAACACAAAAGTGAAAGATTTACTCTCTGAAAAAGAGCTAACGAAAGTAAAAGAAAGGATTGAGAAGTTTGAAAAATGATAAGGCTATGATGGAAAAAAGTTCCAAGAGATTGGAATGGAAGTTTAAAAATAAGATAAAGTGGCCTATCAAGCTACTTATGGAAGAAGAAGAAGAGGCAAAATTATTGCTTTGGAGAAATAAATAGTGAAAGTCCACTCATGGAGAGTGAAGGAAAATGAGATATTATGTGAAGAAGAGTTTGAGAAGAGAGTTCTCATTGAAGAGAACAAGAAAGAGGATAAAGTGGAAAAATAAGAAAAGAAAGAAGTGTCTATCATGACTCTCATGGGGGCCTTATGGGATCTTGTTTTGTTATCTAACTCCATGTTTGAGTGTGTGCTTGCAGGTATAAAGACAATTGTGATGAATTTGAAATAAAATACCTTAAGGTGGATGAAAACAAGGTCAAATGAAGTACCTTTGAAAGAAAATGAAGCTAAAATAGAAAAAGTACAACTGGTAGGAGGAAATAAAAACAAAGTAGAAGACTTTGGACATGATCAAGAGGAATATGCAGATCAAATGTCATTTTATAAGGCATGAGAAGGTTACTTGGAAGAAGAGAAAATAGTTAGTGAACAAAGAGAGACTCCTAATAATGGAGAATTGAAGATGAACCAAATTATGCAGGTTGGATAGGAAGAGGATAAAGGCTTGAAAATTATTCCTAATGAAGAAAAGAGAAAAGGGAGTATACTAAGAACAAGAACCAAGTTTCTCATTCAAAAGAGATCATAAACCATTTTTATATTGTACCTAAGTGGATTAAACAAAATGTAATGAAAGTGTAGCATAAAGAGGATGCAAGAAAAGGGTGGCTTTACCAAGGATTTAAGTCAAGTCTACAATCCAAAGGAGAAGGAAGGAGTTGATATAGAAGAAATTTTAGGCTACAAATATAACCAGACAACTGATATGAAGACAAGAACTCAACCCAAGCATATGGTAAATAAGAAATGGATAGTCAAGAGGAATAATCAAGATATCATACCCCAAGAATGCATGAGGAAAGAGGGAAATCCTAGTTTTGAAGAACAATTTAGCTTGAAAGAATCAGTCCAAGGATGGTAGCCAAGAAGCTAAACAAGGAGTGAACAAATTCATGAAGAAGGAAATGACAAATTAAAGGAAAAGAAGTGGTTTATGAAAGATTTGATGACATGCTAGATCATGGTTACTTGAAATCATTAAATAAAATAATGAAAAGGGAATACATAGCTTGAAAAGAGATGAATAAAGAAGCTAAATGGGATATTTATGAATGCTCCTACACAAGTCAAGAAGAAACATGGAAAGAATGTGAATATTATGCAAATAATTATGACCAAGAAAGCCCCAATTTTGATGAGGCAGTTGATGAATAATACACTCTCATATTGAGAAAGGAAATACATATGATTGAAGACTTCTTTAACTCTTCAGAAGAGGTACATGAAAGGAATGAAGACAAGGTGAGTAAAGTTGATGGTTTGATACTTGATAATGTTGGTTGTGTGAGTGAATTCCTTGAAATTGTATCAAATTACTCTAGTAGTGCATTTGAGAAGAATGATACAAGAAAAAGTGATTGGATGGATGGGTATGATGAGCTTAAGGGACATGATGATCAGATTTTCATAGGTGAAATAGATGAACTATTACCAAAATTTATTGGTGTAATGGAAAATGAAGAGAAATGAAAGTTAAGGTTAAGAAAGAAATGATTTCTTTGGAAAATATGGATCAAAATAAGAAGAGAGAAGAAGTAAGTATGGCCATGAATCAGCTTAGCATAATGATGAATAGGAGAAAACAAGGAATCGGGAAAGAAAATGCAGATTTTGGCAAGACAAGTGATGAGAAGATGAAGAGTGCAAGCTACATAAAGATGAAGAAGATGATAAAAGATAAATAAGATCATGTACTTTTTTATCATATTTGTATATGTAGGTACAGTGGATAAAAATTTGAGAATGATGAAGGTGGACATACAATTCAAGACAAAAAGAAGTAATGCTAAAGAAAATTAAAGGACAAAAAGTAAGTTATGGGAGCCATGAGGACATGAAGAAATAAAATACAATGAGGATGAAGAAAGACAAGCAAAAACAAGAAAAATGATGAAGACTCGGTTCAAGCCAAAGCTATACAAATCAATTATAAGGACTATTTTCTCCACCTTGGGAGTATGATGTAGGAGCATCACCAAGAAGACATTCAAATGTAAATTTCTTGGTCATGAAGTCAATTTAGGTGTGTTGGAGTGTTTTGAGGTCAAGAGAGAGAGATACTTAGGTGTTGAGAGTTTGAAATGTAAACTGTTCATTTTCCCTCCTAAATTTAAATTCAAATTTGTAAGCATGTAAGTAAACCAATACGGAATTTTTAAGAGAGAGTAGTGGTATAGTCATGTTATAGAGGTTCTAAGGTGGAATCTAAGTCATAAAATGTAAAGAAGAATGTAAAATGCCCATCATGTTATTAGGGCATGTGATGAGTCATCATAAGGTAGTTAGGTATTCTTGGAAATTACACAAAAAAGAGAGAATTCGAGTGGATGAGAGATTTATCCTCCTAGGAAAGTGGGGAGAAGATGCCTCAAAGGGAGAGAGGCCTGAGAAATGTGAATAAAGAGAGATCAAGACTGATTTTGTAAGTATACAGTCATATAAGTATAATAATACTTTTTTTTGGTTTGGGAATATTGTTTTGATCATGAATTGAACCTGATTTTGTGTAGTATCTCCTTATTTTTCATTTGGAATATGTGATTGAACCTTGGTAGGAGGATTAGTGGAATAAATTTGAAATTCTTTGTTTTCTTTTATAAGATTTGATACATTAAATTGTGTACGAATAGTGAAGTTGAGTTCAATAAGGTTTTTGGGTGATTTGAGTATGACCATGGTTGTAAATACTTCTTCATCAGTAACCTCAAGGTGGTGAGTAATGACATTGATATTTCAAAGTTGAAAGATGAATTTCATGTTATTTTTCCATTACATGCATCCAATACCTCAGTGCTCAGGACTGGGACTATGTTTCATTACTTGAATGGGTTGTGTTTTATCACCATGCAAATTAGGTGTGATGATATTGTGCAAAACAATTTTGAAGGTGTATAAGAAAGGTATTATATATAAGTGAAGAGTAATTTTTAAGTCCACAGAAGCATTTGGTCCTTCATATGGTATTTTAAGGGTTTCATACCATATCTTGATATGCATTGTGAAGATTCCAGACTCGTGGAAATTGAAGAAAAAAAATGAATATCCCTCACTTCTAGAACAGAAATGGATTTAGGTGTATAACATTCCTTCATAGAAACTTTAGTGCTTTGAATTGATCATTGATTAAATTTATTGCAAAAACAAGCTTCTTAGGCCGTCAAAAGTGCACAGTTAGGGTTTGAGAAGGAAATATTTGTTAAAAACCATTAAACTTGAAATATTTCTCTATAACTTGGAAGAAATAACTATTTCATAGTCCTTAAGGATATTTGAAAATAATTTTAGGTTTCCACTAGTTGAATTTGGGGGAAAACATGATAGTCTAGGTCGTATGACAATGTTTATAGTGGAAGGTCTAATCAAGATGGAAAATCAACAGAGGAGCTAGGGTTTATCTTTTGAGTTCAATATTAAAACTTGCATGCATGATAACAGCTTAAATGGGTGCTCAGAAAGGTGGGATTTTTGTATTAAGAGTTTTTCTATTAAAATTTATAGCTAATAAAGTGTGAAGGAAGGGCTAGTTAGGCCTTTGGGAGAAAAAATAGTGAAAGGGTGATTGTAAGAGGTAGAAAAGGAGTTGGCTCCAAAAAATTTACACACACCTTCAGACCATAAAAGGGTATCAAAAATGGTTCATATCTTGTCTTGTATATTACTAGTTTAAGCTCAGCTATAACCTACTAGGGGCATTGCTTCTTGAGAACAATAGAGATAGTTTGAAGAGACAAAAGGACTTTTTACAATTTCTTTGGATTGAAAAATTCTTGAAGGTTGAATTATCATTTAGGGTGCTTAAGGAAAAAACATTGAAGACCTAAAACCTAGGAGTGGTACCTAAAGCTCGTGACTGCATGTTTTAAAACCAAGGAACAATGTATCCAAAACAATGTAGCTTGGGAAAGGTTAAGAGAGAAATGAGTGATACCATTACTTCCCATCCTTAAGACTATTGGATTTGATTGAGCATATAAAATAACAAGGCTAGGAATGATAAAACTCATAGAAGTTATCTAAATAAGTCAAAGATTGCATGTTCTAGCTATATTGAGACCAGGGTGACAAGATCAAGAACAATGAAGAAGGTTTGGGTTCCCATGAACTATGATCATTTAAAAGGTTGACTAGACATGGTATGAAGCATGTAGAGTAGGGGAGTGAGAATGAATATGCCATTACAGGTGGAGAAGAGATAAATTTACATATTTGAGTCTATTTAAGCTACCTAGATTGATCCTCCCTACATTTAGACCTTTTCATATCTATTTTCTTCATGACAACACACAAACTTACTCTTTCAGGGTATCAAAGACTCATTTGTGAATGAAGAATATCACAACATCAAGAAATTTAGAACATTGATAGGAACTCCTTGAAAAACCAAAACCTTGATAAAATCCCCCTTGTATGGACAATACATATTACTACTTGGGGCCATAAAGCAACACAAGACTCACATTTTACAGACCTCTACAAACTTTACATGGCATCATACTTAGACCAAAACATAACAATGTCAAACCTTTCAGTAAGATAACACTCATTTTTTTAGTTTTACAAGACTCTCAACATAGCTTCCAAAAATGTTTGACTGATTATTTTCAAGCAAAGAACAGGATGAATAGGAAAAAGTAAAAAACTGACACATACCTTAATAGGGCTTCAAATAAAATACTGTAGCAGCATAGATCTTAGACAAGATAAAACAACTTCATTTGAATCACACCTCAAGTATAGACTTTAGGAAAACCGGATCACTTTAACCAAGAATACAATTTTTTTTATGACAACACATGCTAAAATAAACAAGGCCAAACTAGTCCTACCTTGATAAACTATCAAACCTTCAAAATAGAACTCATACCAGCATACGAAGCATCACACTCATGCTTCCTTCAATGAAATGTCTTTGTGAATCCTAGAGAAGACACACAAGCCATTTAGAGCACTAAAACATAATAAAGTCATCAAATGATCCCAATGATATTATCCTCACCCCTTTACTTTTTTTCATTCACTTTTAATTCCTTTCAGTTTTAGGTACAATAATAACATTCGGAAATATCTTCATATTTTTTATAGCATTCTTGATAAACATATATGGTTGTCCTCATTAGTAGTTAGATCTAGCAATCCCCTGTGGATTGTATTAGGCTTGACAACTACGATTTCTGCTTTCTTGATCTTTCTAACACCTTTTGACACCTTACTTGAGTTGGAATCTCCTTTGACTTTCACTATTCCATTCTTCTTTACACTATCTTTACTTTCTACCTTCTTATCCTTGTCACTCTTGGGAAAACACATCCTCTTGACTAGTAGATGAATCTGAATCCTATAGCACATTACTTTTCTTATCATCTTTCTTGATATCTATGATAGGTTTAGGATATTTTTTCTTAACCTCTGGCTTAGGGTTATCCTTATTTACCTTATAATATGTCATGTCAATCTTAGAATAATTCATAGGACTGATCTTTCTTTTGAACACTCTTCCATCTTTCTTTTTTGGGAGCTTGAAACTTGTTGCTATACTTGGAAGATTCACTTTGATGGCAATATCTTGCAATATGACCTTTATTGTGAGAATTGAAGCACACAACACCTTTTCTATCTCTAGACTGATATGCACTTAGATTTCATCCACACTTAGCTTCCTTTTAACCATATTCACAATAAGAATAACATTGACCATTTAATGTACCTCCATAACTTTATGAGAAATCATTAGAGAGCTTCTTCTTACAATCCCTAGGTATATGACCAAAACCATAATAAGAGTAGCAATACCCACTAAATGAAGAACTATACCTCATTGAATTAGGTTGTCTAACAGGGTTATACCTTCTTGAGTCATACCTATTTGTCTCCTTCTTGTCTAATTGAGTTCTTAGTCCAAAATTTTCATCATTCTCCACATGTTCTCTTTTGTAACCTAGGTCTATCTTGTCACTAGCTTATCTTTGAATCTCTAAAAATCCATTAAGATATTCAAAGATATTTTCCAAATTCTCATATGCCTTTAAACCTGCTAGATGCACTTTCAAGATCATATTCTAAATATCTCAATTTTCCTTCATACTTGGAACAAGCTTCTTCTTTATCCTTTAGGGCTTTAGTCACATTCTCAACTTGTGATTCCAGCTCTTTGATAGCTTGACCATGATATATCTCCATGCAAATTATCTACTCTTGAAATCCATGGATTAGAGACTCAGTAATCTCATACTTATTCTTCAAGGACACTAAGGAATTCTCAACATCATATGACTTGCCCATTGTGCTTATATGATCTCCTCCAAGTTGTTGAACTTGCTTCATAATGACCTAGCTTTGATACCAATTGCTAGAATCATAGTGAGTTAGAGGGGGGGATTGAATTAGTCATACACCATTTTTTACTTCATTTCTAAAACCATTAATTCATCAATTGAGTTGTAAATTAAACATTCATAACCATGTGAGATTTTTAATATTGTTACAACCATCCACAAGTGTGCAAATCAAGAGGGAGACCACAAGTACATAGAGTATAAAGTGGAAAAACCTAAAGGTGAAGAAAAACCACTTAAAACTCTACTTATATTACACAAAACAAAGGATTTGTATTAATATTACACATCATGCAATATTTCTTTATTGAGGCACCAACCCCGCAAGGAGCATGAACCCATAGTGTTTTAGGGAACTAATATTAAAAGGAGGCTAAAACCTTGTCAGGTGATTAAAAAATAACTCAACCACCTAGAATTGTATTATCAATAATAATATGTTGATCACACAACATATGGTGATCCAAATTCAGCTCACAACTCCTCAAACCCTCTCAAAACAAACACTCTCCTTCTTTTATCAAAACTTCATCTTATTCAAGTTGATTTCTTATTTTCCCCAGCTCTTAATTATATTCATAATCTTAATACCAACATTACACAGTCATTTAAATTTCATGATGGTTATTTAGACCTCTTTGATGCTCCAAAATTACCCACTTGGTCACTCAGGTTCTCATACAAAACAACTAGTTCAAATGATCCTTATAAACTTGTTTTTATGCCTATTTATTCCATGAAAAACATGTAGGTCGTCATTAATAGTTAAAATATAATGAAACCATAATAATAAAACTGAAAAATACCATGTAGGTTGGTCTTATCATAAACAACCCAAAAACACTCATTTGAGACACAAAAAGCCCCAATGCGGTCAAACAAGCCAACTTGCCAAATTTGAATGTAGTAAACATAAAGAAACTTTACCAATGCATGAAAAATTCCTGTACATGTTTTCAAAAATATGAAAAACCTCTAGAAAGTGCATGAAACAATTCATAAGAATAAAAAACCTCATGAAAAAACTTAAGAGCATGTACATCCAAGTACCCTCAAAATTAGACCTCAAACAACAATTTGTAGCTTGATCATACCAAAGAAAAATATCAAGTGTGATATATCATTATAAATATTGGAATCAGGATTATGAAAAAATTCAAACCATGTCATAATTCTACACGTAACTCCTTAAAAACCGCTTTGTTCACATACAACTCAAAACTACCCCAAAAAAATTCTTCATAAATAAGGAACACTTTGTAATTTAGAGGAATAACCATGATATTAAATCATGATGCAAATTTAGTAAAACTCCCATGCTTCTATAGATAGTTAACTAGTCAATGGGTTTCATGGGAAATTTTACCACAAACAAAAAATTTCTAGAAATAATCAGATTTGAGTGGGGCGAACATACTATCAAAAGATATAAAATACTTCATTAGAAATATGGAGGATTCCTATTCATCATAAAATAATCACACTATAAAAAATAATCAAAACTAGATCGATATAATCATATTTCTATCAGTCACTTTTAACCTACGGTTTCATGAGGGTTAAAAATATTTTAACTTCTTAATAATTGTTCATAAAATGTGGAAATCAAAACACCTCACTATTATTGGAAAATATTCATATCTTACATACTTGACTACCCCAACTATATCATGTCCTCATGTAAAGCATACACTCCCCAAAGAGCATTTCAAAGTCAATATTTAGCTAAAAAAAACACATTTGAAAATCCGATTTTGAAAAAAAACTCAATATCTTCAAAAATAATCATCACCTAGACTTGAAAAATTTACATAAAGCATCATAAAAAACTAATTTATGCATGCCAATACTAATTCATGCTAAAATACATTTAAATTTTTCCATACATTGATATGTACCTGTATTTATTAGCCTTGTTCCTAAAAAACTTACTTCAACAAACCATGAAACCTCTAAATACTAATATGAAACTCCTCATATACATCATGTGAAATTTAAAAACATTAATATCATGGTTTTAATTGAATTTCCTGCTCCATTTATCATGTTTCCATACCATACACCAAGCTCTATGAATATAAATATACCTAGAATGACTACTTCACCCCATGACTCTTCATGATTTGACCATGATGATCACATAAAGACTTTTAAATTTTTTTGAAAAATCATAACAACCATGTTTTTTACCTCATGATAACCTTTAACCACTTTAGGAGGACTCATATTATGATCATGCACACTAAACCATGCTCTAAGACACTATAACACCTCACCAAATAAAGACACTACAAATGAACCTTAGTAGTTGACCATAAATGAAACGTCATGGAGAATCTTGACACCATGACACAATTTTTCATCAATTTCCTTTGAAATCAATTACAAACTAAGACACACTGGCTAATACCATCGCAAAGGGAAATCTTTCAGCTAATTATGCATATCCTTAGAACTCTGTCAAAAGCAAAGAGAATTAGCTAATTGAACATTAGAGCCAGAAGTTTTACATAAGGTGTCTAGAAAAGAGAAAAATTATTTGATTTTCTTTTCATTCTTAGAAAAAGTGAGGAAAGAGTCATATTCAAAATTTCCATTGATAAGATGATAAACATGATCAGGGAGAAATATTCCCTGAATGTGTCCCCACTATGGCATGCCAGTAAAAAGATAGACAAGGTCATCAAATCTAATAAAAGAAGAGAAGGGGTGAGATGGAACCTTGTCTGAATAGACTTAAATAGGCCAATAGCTTGAGATTGATGTCCATTGATAGTGAGGTAAGAATAAGAATTAAAAAAATGTTTGAAAAACACATATAAAGAAAGGTCCAAGCACAAGGGCTTGACACATAGAAATAATAAAGGGTCGTTCAATCTGATCATAAGCCTTCTGAAAATCAATTTTAAAGAAAATAACCCGTTGTAGAGAAATTACAACGCACTCTATTCCTTCCCATATGGAAATGAGATTATTAAAAATGCATCTATCCTTAATAAACCAATCTTCTCTAAGCAAACCACCTTTGGAAGAAGGTTAACAATATGAAGAGAAAAAAAATTATCCAAAATATTTTAAGAGACATTAAGGAGAGTAATAGGCTGCCAAGTAGTAATGAGTCTAGGATTACCATCTTTAGGAATAAACTTGATATTTCCCTTATTAATAGCATTGTCAAGAGAATGGTTCTGCAAAGCTTCTTTGTAGACATAAAGAAGGTCATTACCAACAACAAACAAGGCTAATTTATAAAACTTGCACAAAAAACCATAAATTCCAAGATATTTATCATTATAAATAAAAATAAGGGCATTGTAAAGCTCATCCAAATATAGTATAGTATTGCAGTGTTTCTTGTCCTAAGGAGACAACTTGTAAGGAACCAATTCCACATAGTTTTGTAGAGTAGCTTGAATTTCTTTGTAATGTTTCTGGGCTTGGAGAAACCCATGTTTAATGATTTATAGATATTTGATACTTTATACGAGATGAGATATAATTTGTACATGATTTTTATAGATTGGACACATTATATAGTTATTAGTTGGTGTCATTTGTGGGTTCAAGGAAAATGGGGTCACTGGAGAACAAAATTTAAGCCTTGACTTCTTATCACAAAAAACATTCTAACACTCATCCGTAGTATCAAATTTAGGGATAGGGGCCATGGAGGATTTAAAAGCTTGTTTTGCATGCACTATAAGAGAATAATTGTAAATTTGATGATCATTAGATTAAAACATAAAAAAAAATTACGAATGTTGAAATAAAAAGTTTCTAGGAGAAACGAGTGAACCCAACCTAAATATAGACATTGTCTCCAAAATATTTAATCAGATCAATTTTTTTGCATATCCATTTATGTGGGTGAGTGTAAAAGAAACATTCAGGTTCTTGAAAAATAACTATGGCAATGGGGAATACTACATCATTAACAAAAAACCAAAGCTGCGTGGGAAGACCATGCAACCATACCCAGACATGTATCCTAAGTGATACCTGAATGGAAGGGTTAAAATCAAGTTCTTAATGTGAAAGAACAAGCAAGGTGTTACCAAGATACCAACATGTAGTACACAAAAAAATATTGGACCTAAAAAATTTGATGAAAATTAAACATGTAAAATCCCTTTGTGAGGTTGCAGATACAAGTTCTCTGGATACAACTAAAATCCCAATATTTCTTAATCCATGTTTGAAGGAAGGATTCCAATGGAATACAATTACAAAAAGAATGTATCAAAAAATTGTTACTATAATATATAACCTCATGATCAATAAAATTAATAACTATAACAACATCAACAAGGGTATTAGAATCATTCCCTCATCGTAATATTTCAAAACAAACTTCCTTACACACTTTGGATCAAGCATCACCACTGCTAGCAATATTTTTTCTACAGATGGTTGAGAGGTCTTCATATAAGTGAGGTACCACATAAAAAGGGAAGGTTAATTACCAAATGATGTGACCTAAAATATCTAGAAAGTTATTGAATGGTGTAATATAAACTATCAACATAGAAAAAACCTAGCAGATCACAAGTTTTCTCTCACAATGCAATCCCCATGGAAGCTTTGTAATGCAAAATTTGACCTTATATCCTTAATAAGAAAAATTCTCACATTAAGAATCCAATATATTCATATCTCTAACCATTCTAAAAATTTCTTATATTTAAGCTATGATCTGTCATTAATTCTAAAAAAATTATTCAATCAAGTCATCATTACACATTTGATATTCAAGACAAAAATTTCAGTTTTGATGTTTCTCTCTCCTATCAAAAATTGTATTGAAGGGTTAAGATATGGGGTGAAATATTGGTTGAGGTATATGATCATGAAATTTCTCAATCACTGAAACTAATTTTAATTCTATATCATTCTTTTTGGGAATTTCATCTCCCTAAGGTCTTCCTTATCACAATATATTGTCTAGGGAATACTATATAAGTAAATCACTATCACATTATAACTCAATTAGAACTATTATAGGATCCTATGATAAGCATCATTTTCAAATTAATCAAAGGGTTCCTAAATATACTTACATTATTTGTACATCATATAGGATAGTCCTTACTACAAGTCTGAAGCACTCAACTAGGTCAAGGAGTATAACTTCACCCATCTACAAACATGCCAAAATCATAGAAGACACTTTTTAACAAAAGAGAACTCATCCAAAGCATTGTATGAGGTTTTCAAGTGCACACAAGGGAAAGGTCATGTGGTTAAGGCACACCATAACTCATTATTACTGAACTAGGTACATTCTATATTAGATATGTATTAGAGCTACAATTTTCACCTGCTCATGAGTGAGGATGATATGGGGATTTGAGGAAACACGTGATGATCTCTATAATATGGGTGTTGCAAGTTGAGGTAAAACTCATGATAATTACGGTTCCTTTACCTATTCCTAATCCTAAAAATACTCCTAATAAATAAAAATATCTAAACTAATCCTACTCTAACACTCTAAGGGACCGATGTGAGAGAGAGATGCAAGAATGGGGAAATCCTAAGCTAAGGGGAGGTGATAACACCAAAAAGATGGGGAAGGACACTCTTAAATGAGAGAAAATTTGAGAAATGAGAAATGATAAAAGAAATTGATGACACAAGTTCCACTATCTAAAACAACATTTAAACTTCCATATTCATGGAGGAAAATAGAAAACAAACCATGCATAAGAGATAAAATATGCATAACATACCTGAAAATGAATGAAAGGAAAGAAAATTCAATAGAACATGATCCAAGGAAGAGAATAGCCACATAAATAGGATTATTTTTCTTTATAAAGATGCACAATCTATTACATGCAAAGCAAGAAGGAAAAACACCTTGTAAAGATTTAGATCTAAGGCCTACAAATCAAAACACTTAGAAAAAAATATGAATGAATCCATCAAATTATTATGGGGTACAACTCTTACAAATGAGAATCATTCCACAATATATACAAAATGAAAGAGAGAGAGAGAGAGAGAGAGAGAGAGGAGAGATAAGAGAGGGAAATTTGGATTTAAAGTTTAACCAAAAAAACCATGCATTAATTTCTTATAATAAGCATAGGAACGCAGTAAAAACCATTCACTCACACCATTTTATGTTTTGGAGAATTCACGGAAATCATACTTCATTACATACAAGTATTTGAACTATAATATCTAGCCTCTTTCGATTTTTCAATAACGAATAAAATATTTCGAAACATGACACATTGATTTGGGTTGTTGGCCCTATTTTTCATCACGAAAAACTTGAAGCACTGTTATGATATTATACCTTTCGAGTACCTAGAAAAGTTTGACACAAGTGAATAAGGGAAATACCCCGGATGAGTAACCCAAGAAACATAACATAGAGTTAAAATCATGTTTTGGGATCAAAGAGTAATTGGCACATGACATGCATTTGACTTGTGATGTCCCAATGTAGAAGGGACTTGAAAATCCAAAATATTAACTGACCATCAGGTTTCGAAAGTGGGAAACATGAAGCACGAGAATTTTTTTAAACCCTACATGTCCTAATCATGAATAATCCCAAAACCCAACACATAGGGGAATGTGGATTTTGGAAGTGGGACACATGTAACAAATGACATGTAAAAATGCACAGAAATATTGAAAACATGACAATATTTAAATGAAATCCCTAACACCAAATAGATTGTAAATCTTCATAAGTCCAAAATAAATGTTTAGGTTAAATAATGATTCCTAATGACCACTAAGATTTATATATTATGCTAAGGCATTACTCAGGGACCGCTAGTCTCTAAATATATTACTTTGAAAGCTTGCAAAAATGGGCAAGTCAATTTTTGATAAGTTATCCAATTTTACAAGGGGTGAAAATTTGGGATAATAGTTTGGTGACCTCCAAAGGACATGTACCTACTAGATTATAAATATCGGTTACCTTAAAATATCCATTGGGAATGGAGTCAAGTCTGAAACCATGAAAAAATGATATAAAACTCGTAATTTCTTACCTGTGAATACCGTGAAGCTCTACTTAGACTTAGCGGTAATATTCTCTATTGAAACGATCATTATTCATGAAAGTTGTTCTGAATTGGATTTAATGACAGTGAAAAACTAAAATAAATTTTATTTTCCACTCCATTAATCTACAAATGAACAATAAAATAAAAATACTCCCTCTTTTGGTTGCATACAACTTACCAATGAACCTTCCTTTTGAAATGCCTTGATCTACTTCTGAATTTGATTTGTCATGTGTTCTATATATAGTTTTCCAAACTTCCCCCATGGTCTTATTTTAGTTAGTCTGCATTTGATTTTGTGAGGTGTTACAACTGATACCTGAAACTTTGAAACTATTCACACAACATACCTTCCTCAGAATCCCCCATGAACATACTAAAATGAGTTTTTCAATAACCAAATTGTCACTACTCAGGTGAAGTCTAGGAAGAAACTTCTGGAGTTGTAGGACCAGTTCAAAAAGCCCAGCGAAAGGTTGAAAAAGATGGAGGGCACGAAAAAGAAGGATTTTCAACATGTGCATCGGTAGCTCCGAGGATGAGCTGGAGGATGATATTGATGAAAAAGGAGATGAGAGTGGTGTGAACAAATATAGCCGTGATGGTAATAGTGGGGGATCCCCCAACAATTAACTTTTGGTATCTAGACTGTTGGTAGAATTTTGGCGAACTTCTGTTGTTTTGTTTTTTTGGAGACTATTGTCTCCTTCTCTTTGGTTTCGTAATCTTACTACAAAGTCTGGTCCTTAATTGTAATATGTTAAGCATGTTTAACTCCTTTCTGGGACTTTTTCGTATTCCTCCTTGCTTGTTCTCTTTTTGTTCCTCCTTTTGTAATGGCCCCTGGGAGTCGATCGTTGTCATTTATCTGAATCTAATAAAAAATAATATGTGAAGGCCCACACAACTTGTTTATTTTAGTAATAAATAGGAAAATTATACATTTGTAAAAGGAAATGTATAGAGTGTGCATAAGCACTAGATTTTTAATAAAAAACCTACACTAACCTACTCTTACTAAAAAAAAAAGAAACTAAACAAATCCTAATATATGCAGGGAGAAGTAGTTTCCCTTTCTAATAGATTTAGACCACGTACTTGATTTTATACTAAACATGGCCTCTAATAAATGTAAAAATTGTTATGAAGCTAATTTTCCACCCTATAATTCAAAGTATAATCTCAGAAAATAATGTATACCACTTTTAGTTTCTCTATATTTAGATTTGAAAGGAATCACAACTTATCTTTAGTGTTTTGATGATCATTTTGATCCTCCAAAGTGAGCATGACCAATTATAGCTTAATTTTTGGCTCTAAATTATCCAATTAATTGATTGGGAAATTTTTTATTCTATTCATTTTCCCATCTTCTTTGTATGTGACCCTGTGAATGGAGATACAAGGAACACTTTAATTTTCTTTTCCATCATGAAGCATGTCTACAAACTAATTTATACTCTTTTCTAATTCTACAAACAAACATGTCTCCTCCATAATAACATCTAATTTGGAAATGTGGTTATCATTATTTTTCTCATCTTCAGGAAAAAGGCTTGAAAGTCAAAATCATCTACAAAATTAAATTATTCTAAGGAAAGGGGAAGAAATTTGTAAATAGTTACTATCAATCATAAATAAAGGAGCTTCCTATGATCTCTTCATAATTCATGGCCTCTAAATCTAATTTTTCTTATTCTATGGCATGAATTTCCTTGTGATAAGTTGCAACATCTAATTATGTTCTTGGAATATCATTGTGTTGGGTTTCAGAATGGAACATGGGTTGAAACCACAGTTAGAGGACAGAAAGTCCCTCCTCTTTAATGGGAGAGGTTCCCTTATTGAAAGCTGGAAAAATAAATGTACAAAACTATAACTATCAATGTTTGGATCCTAGTATCCTGGATTTTTTACATACTCAAAAGATTATCAATCAAAAGGAATGGATGAATAAAGAGATGGGATAAGGAAAAAAACAACAATTCTTATAGGAAATATAGATAGCAGAGTATCTCCCTACTCACACTGAATAAAGAAAATACAGAAAAGGATCAATTACTTTGCCACCCATGTGAATCTACAGACACAAAGTTCTAAAGATTACATAGACCAGAACACAAAGTTTCTATTGAATGCAAAATAAATGATCCATTGAACCAGGAAGAGACAAAGATAGATAATAGAGGAAATAAAAAAGGAAGCTTCTGTATTGAATTAATTCAAAATTTACAATGTTCCCAGAAATACCAACCTCTTTTTCCCGTGGCCAAAACCATGTTCTTATAACAATCCGTGTACATCCATAATTTGTCCCCGAGAAAAGAATATCCAAAGGGAATAATGTTTGTTGCAGATCCACTTTTGGAAAGTGACATGAAACAAACACACTCATGAAAACCAGATGTTCAAAAAGGTGAATATTTCATCAGTTTGAGCATGATTACTTTAGCAGGGGTATCTCATGATTTTCTTCTTCATCTGGTCCTGCTATTTGCACCTTTTAACCACTTCCATAGCACTCAAGTGCTTACTGGTAAATTTTCCCCCTTTTTATCGTGTATGCCCGATAAACTCTGTTTTCTGAAGATCAACTTTACATTCCTTTAAACTTATCGATTTGGCTCCACAATAAACCAAAAATGCATCTCATGGAGAAATGACAAGGATGCAGAGAAAAAAGAATGAAGAATGATCAATTTTTGCATTTTGGAGGGCTCTGGTTCGTTAATGGCGTGTAAAAACCATATGAATGAATTTGGCTATCTTTTCCCCCTTTTAACTTCATATTTGGACCCTACGCATGGGAAGATCGAAGTAACGATGACCCTAGGGGAGAAATATGCATTTCCTAACATTTGGGAGAAAAAGCATGATTTCTCATTTTGCTCCGCCCCTTCACAGCTTTTCCAAAGGCTAGACACGTGGTACCATCTGAGTGGTTAAGGAAATGTGGTTAAAATATGCCATTTAAACTCTTTTAAAATAAATCTCAAATTCTCAAAAACCTTTACCAGCCCACTTTGACTTTTCAACATGAACACGTGGCACACCTTGACTAGAAAAGGGGCCATGACTCAATTTTCAACATTTTAACCCTTTGGTGAAAAGGGATCAAATTCTCAATTTCCTCTGTAAGCTCCCTGTTCCGATTTCATTCTTCAACACATGGCATCACCTGACTAGTTGTGGGGGTGTGTCTCACTTTTATACTTTATGTATTTTGAAAAGGGGAAAAATTCCAACCTTTCCCCAAAAATTCCATGCCCCCATCATTGAATTTTCAACGTAGGCAACGTGTCTCTTTCTAATTTGATGCGGGCCTAGAGTTAGAAATTATCCCTTCACATGAGTGGGGCCGCGGGCCATTTTATAACTTTTTGTCCTTTGTGGAAACAAAGCTAAAATTCCTAAAGTCCCCTGTCATTCTACCAAAGTGCATATGGACTGAAAAATGGCCACGTGTCCCTATTTCATTCTTCAACACATAACATAAACTGATTGGTTGTGGGGATGAGATTCACTTTCTAACTATTTTGAAAGAGGAAAGAGATCCAACTTTTCCCCTGAAAGTTCATGCCTTTGCCGTTGAATTTTCAACATAGGCCATGTGTCCCTTTCTGATTCGCTATGGGGATACGGGTCATTTTAGAACTTTTCACCATTTCACCATAATTCCTTAGAGAATAAAATGGATCCGTCGCCTCAAAATTCTACCAAAACTACTCCAGCCAATCAGGGACTATTGTTGATGTGGGGCAAATCTGAATTTTTTTCCAAAATCACCAAAAGTGATAAGTTCAAAAATAAACCCATCCATCCACATCAAATGAGAATAAAACGTGTAGTTTCACCTTTATGAGCAAGAATTTGATGGGGAAAAGAATGTAGGAAGTTGCAGGAAATAGGTAAATGCCATTTTTACTCCCGATGAAGAATTTTTTTATTTGTAAAAAGGTTTAAAAATGAAAGATGCAAGGTCCCACTTATTCCAAATACCATAAAATAAGAACTAAAATCATTTCCCATCCATTTAAAATAGTTAAAACATTTTAACGGTAGAAAACTAAGGGAATTTTTATTAAAAACACTGTGGGAAATGAAAATGAGCATCTGAGGAGTTTAAAACATGAACTTCTTCTATGGCAGAGTTCTAATTTTCACGACATTAGATTCGATAGGGTGGGGAAAATTGAGAGGAAAATAACTAACTCCTTATGGGGATGATTTGGTAGAGGAAAGAGGCAAAAACAAGAACCTTAGAGAATTATGGGTAATCAGATCGAACTAGTGTCTTAGCCAATGGGAAATTGAGTAAAAAAGAAGCAATACCAACATAGAAGAGAACATAGAAAGGAAACCAACCAAAACAAAAACAAGGAAAGAAAAACACTATACAAAATGTACAAAGGGACTGCCAAAACTCCTAGGTTTTGAACAACTTAAAAAATTGCCCACTATAAGGAAGTGGGATAGGAGAACCATCCATGTAATCTAGATAAAAAGAGTTCTCACTAAAAAAATTTCTAATTTTAAAAGGACCAAGCCAAAGGGAATCAAATTTACCACGGCTACCTCGAGGTTGATGCCTTTTGTCCTGAAGAAGAACATCGTCTCCCACTTGAAAAGTTCTGGGTTTAGCCTTTTTGTCAAATAGAGCTTTTACCTTGAGTTGATGAATTGATATTATATCAACCACTTGCAATCTATCTTCATTCAACTTCTGGAGGCACATAATTCTTTTGTCTAATGAATTGGTAAAGTTGACATCCTCAATGGCCTTCATTTAATGTAAAGATGGAATTTCCAATGTCACTGGTAGCTGAGCTTCAACTCCATATACCACTTGAAAAGGAGACATTCCAATGGCTCTCTTAGGTGTAATCCTATTTGCCCATAAAACATCATATAGTTTCTTATGCCAATATGTATGAGAGTCATTAACAACCTTCCAAACAATGGTGACCAAGTTCTTGTTAGTTGATTCTGATTATCCATTCCCTTAGGGATAGTAGCCTGAAGAGTGGGCAAGGGAAATGCCATAGCCATAGCAAAAATCCATCATCTCGATAGAAGAAAAATTGGAAGAATTATCAGTGACAATATTTATTGGTATCCCAAACCTTATTAAGATGTGCTCCTTGATGAAGTTGTACACTACTTCAGAAGTAGTAATTTTAACTTGAATGAAATCCATCCACTTGGCGAAATAATTAGTGGCAGTCAAAACATGAGTGTTCCCTGCACTTGAAGGTGGATTGAGTGACCCAATGAAGTCCAAACCACATTTTTGAAAAGGTTCCTCAATCACCACTTATTTGAGAGGTAAAGTTGCCAATTTTGGTCTTCCAAAAAATGTTTGACATGCTTCACACTTTCCTACCCACTTTGATGCATCTTTGAACAAGGTAGACCAATAATATCCAACACAGAGGATTTTGTGGGCCATGAAAGTAGAAGAGAAATGACTTCCACATGCCTGGTCATTAAAGGATGAGAAAAAATTATATTTCTGCTCTCTGTCAACACATTTCAAAAACCTTCCATCTATCCCTCATTTGAACAATGCATTTTCCCACAATAGATATTACGCATACCCTAATTTGATGGTTGTCTTATCCTTAAAACTCAAGTGGGATGGAAATTCTCCATAAGTAAGAAAGTGTGCAATGCCAACGTACCGTTCGTTAGTTGAGCTGAGGAAAAGAATAATAGGGATATCAACTTCCTCCTTGGACAATTTGGCATAAGCTCCTTCAACAATGAGTTCACATAAGCCCTTTCCTCAAACTAGATTGGTGGCTTTGATGTCAAGATTATACTCCTAAAGTTTGGCTACCCAATTGCCTCTCTTGGTTCCAAATTCTTGTTGTGTAAGAATGGATTTAATAGTTGTATCAGGCACAAACATAATAGAATGAGAGTTGAGGATGTTAAAATGAAATTGCTTCATAGCTTTGACCACTGCAAAAGCATATTTATCTATCATGGTGTACTTCATCTCATGGGCTTTCAAAATATATCTCATGAACGCTATAGGGAGTTCATGACCTTCAACATTCTCCTAGGTTAACACAATAGCTAGAGTACTTTCAGTAGCATAGCAATAGATAATGAAGTCTTTGTTATAATCAGGGCATGCCAAGATTGGAGTCTTTGCTATAGCTCTCTTGATGTCTTCAAATGTAACATTTCCTTAAGAGGACCAACCAAAATTATGCTTCTCTTTCTTTATGTGGGCTATGTTAAAAGTAAGTTCAAAAAAATTAGGTATGAATCTTCTTAAGAAGTTGATCTTGCCAAAGAAAGAGTGCACACCCTTCTTGCTTGTGGGGAGAGGGATCTGCTGAATCATCTAGATTCTTTCTGGATCAATCTTGATTCCATCCTTGGAGAAAATGTGTCCCAATAATTTTCCCTCAGTGACATAGAAGACTGAATTCTTGGGATTTAAGGAGATGCCATGCTCTCTACACTTTTGGAGGACAATTTTAAGGTGTTGGAAATGATCAGCTCTGGCTTTTGAGAACACATTCAGATCATCAAGGTATACACCTAAGCATTTTCCCTTGAGACTACCAAAAGCTAGGTCCATTTCCCTTTGAAAGGTGGCACCGGTATTAATGAGGCCAAAAGGGATTATCATGTAAGAAAAGGTTCCCTAAGGAGTGGTAAATGCAGTCTTATGCTAATCCACAACACTTACTTCTACTTGATTATATCCTTAGAATCTATCAAGCATGGACATCATTTCTAAACCTGTAACAACTTGCAACACTTGATCTACTACAGGGAGAGGATAATTATCCTTCAAAAAGGCTTGATTCAAATTCCTAAAATCAACACAAATATGGATCTCACCATTCTTCTTCCTGACAGGTACAATATTAGTTATCCATGTTGAATGGTGAATGGGGAAAATGATCTTATCCTTCAATAACTTTTGGATCTCTTGACATATTGTATCAGCAATTTTAGGGTTATACTGCCTCTACTTTTTCCGAAAGGGCTTGATCCTAGGTTTTAAAGGAATTAAATGTTGCATCTCTTTTGGCTGAAAATCCTTGAGATCATCATAAGAATATGCAAGAAAATCAACATACCTTTTCAATGGATTTATTGCTTTCTCCCTCTCCTCTTATGTGCATCACTTTCTGATGTTTACCAACATGGGTTCATTAAGATTCCCAATGTTTATCTTTTCATATTCAATAGACTGTTGAGCTCCTTTGGAAGTTTTGGACTTGATGTACCTATCATGTTTATCAAATAACTCTTCCAAACTTACTAGTCCTTTAGGTATCTTATTACCTTTCAGTTTTATGTAGCCATCTTGATCCATTTCTTCCTTGTTATCTTCTTCATTTGGGGGTACACACTCTCTAGGCAGATTCCCACTTCCTTCAAAGTATAACTAATAAAAATTATCTCTGAGTTCAAGGAAGGAAAGCAAGTGTTGATCATCATTAAATACCTACCAATTGTTTGCATTGTCAGGAATACTAGGCCTATGAATCATCTCAATGGTGAATTTATCTTGGGAGAAACCTTGATGAGGGATCAATAGAGACCCCGAGACAGCGAAGGAATCATCCCTGGTGTTTTTTTCCTTGGCATGGCTTCAATTGAAAAGGCATCAAGGAACTCAATGGAATCCCAAACCAGATTCTTGTAATGTTTCAACCTTCTATTCTTCACTTGAAAGAGATCACTGACCTATTTTACAATCAGATCTACATCACCATGAGCAAGGATATTCTTGATCTCCATCTCTTTTTCCATGCTTAAACCAAGAATGAGAGCCTCATACTTAGTTGTACTATTTGTGTTTTTGAATTGGAGCTTGAAGAAGAAAGGATGAATTTTTTCTTCAAGAAAAATAAGTAGCACACCATCTGTAGAACCAACTGAGGAGCAGCTTCCATCAAACTCAAAGACCCAAATGCCATTAGGATCAAGAATCACTTCCTTAGGATGGTTAGCCTCATCTTGTGACATGAGCATGTATTTACCATAACCAATGTCCTCATAAAGTATTTGTGCCTTTGGATCATCTATTTTTTGCACGATATATTCAATTTGTTTATGAGGAATTAGCTTCTTCATTTTCCCATTCACTGGAATAAGAGCATGTGACCAAAATCCATCATGATTCCTCCTCTAACATCTTTGCAAAAATTTCTACTCAGCAGCATGCCATAGGAAGGGGGAATATCAACTACCAAAATGGTGGCTAAAACTCTCTTCTCTAGCAAAGCAACAAAGGCTACTTGTGCATCCTTGATCCTTCCAGCCAATGGCACTTCTCTACTTTCCATTGAGCAACATGAACCAAAAGTGTGGGTTAGGTTCAAGTCTAGGACATGAGATACCTTACCAGACATCACATTATCTAAAGCACTAGAATAAATAACACAATTGTTAAGTTTGTTGCCAGCTATGGGGATAGGGACATAAAAAATTTTGATCTTCTCATCAGATGAAGTGACTACTCCCACAAGGCTTGGTTGAGATGAAGGAGAAGGAGGGGGAAAGATACCTTTAGAACTAGGGAATGAAGGCTTGGATTTGGAGTTTACAAATTCTACCATCTTAGCAAAGGCCTTAGGATGGGTTTGGTAGAGTTCGTCTTCTGAGATTTGGATCTTAGTTTTCTTGAGATGGTCAATAATGTCAAAATAACCAGAGGTAGATGGAGCATCATTGATAGGAGTAGATGAAATTTTTGACTTATCAACTCTATTATTTGAAGGACAAGAAGTTTTAGGAGTAGAAACAGAAGAGGGATGAATAATAGAACCTACCTTCAGTGTGGAAGAAGTTAAAATAGGAGCTCCTCTCCTTGCAATCACTGGAATGGCTGTAGGAGGCTACTTTCGATATTTTAGCAGGCTGTACCACTTTCTCCTTCTTTTTGGTTTTCTCACGAGTCATGATAGCATATGATTTATTGTTCATATCTGTAACTCTTTCTTCATAATCATCGTCTTCATCTATACCTTAGGTGGTGAGAAAATGGACATGAGATCCAATCAACTCTTCTAATTCTTCATCAGCTTCCTCCTCCTCATCAGGCTCCAGTACTTCACATGTTGCATTGAATGGAACTTTAACAGGTGGGCCTTCAATTTCCAATCTGGTCTGAGGAGATGGAAACTGATTCCTAGGCTAAAAGTTCTTCCTAGGAACATCCTGATAAGGATAATGCTAGGCAAACTTCTTCTTGATAGCAATAAAATCATTAACAAGTTTATGTACTAACTAATCTGTATTAGCTTCAATATAAGATGTGGAAGAAGGAGATGGTTTGGATTTGGATGATTCTCTCCTTAGCTTTCCATACATGATCAGATCATCTTCAACACTAACATCAAATCTCTAATCACCATCTAAAGTGGCAATATTAGTTCTTCTAAGTGAATAGCTCACTTTAGGAAGTTGGGCATTAAGGAAGAAACATTTCTAAATCTGATCCACATGGTGTGTGTTTTGTGGGATCTTGTTAACCATCCTATTTAATTTGGCCACAAATTCCCTCATGGGCTCATGTCACTCTTTCTTGATTTGAGAAATCTAGGCTAAGAGGGCATGTACATTCTCAGCAAGTTTTAAACGCTGCTCAAACTGGGTCATCATGGTGTTCCAATTGGTGATGGATCCAATAGGGAGATGGTAAAACCAATCAACAACATTATCTTACAATGTCTCAACAAAAAGTATAACAGAGATATCTTCATGTTCAACTCTAAGAACACCACAAGAAATAATGAAGGCTACAATATTTTCCTCTAGATGAACCTTCCCATCACCTCTGAATTTAGGGAAATTATTTCTATTGCCTCTAGGTAGTTCATGCAATGGCTAGGGAAGAGAAAGAGGCCCAACCCTTTAGCCCCAAGGTAGAGGAGCTTCCATCCTCGGAAAGATTGTTTGGAGAGGAATTGAAACACCAGTGACAATAAAAGCATGCTAATTATGACTGATTTGATCTTGAGGGATATCACTCCAAGATTTTTTTCCTCTAGCGGGAGGAGTGCTTGTAGATCTTGTTCCTATTATTTTTCTTGATGAAGGAAGAGAGAAATATTGATGATCCAGAAGTATGAAATGAGGGTATTATTCCCCAAGGGTTCTTCTACCCTGAGTGTATATTGGAGTCTCTATATCAAATATGATCAAGAAGTTGTTATTCAAAAATTGGAATCCATTTGAAATGAAATCCCCAATGGACTCACCAAAAGTAGTTGGGTTTCAGAATGGAACATGGGTTGAAACCAAAGTCAGGGGACAATAAGTCCCTCCTCTTTAATGGAAGAGGTTGCCTTATTGAAATATGGAAAAACAAATATACCAATATACAACTATCAATGTTTGGATCTTGGTATCTTGGAGTGTTTTCATACTCAAAAGATTATCAATTAGAAGGAATGGAAGAATAAAGATATGGGAAAAGGAATAAAACAACAATGCTTTTGGGAAATATAGATAGCAGAGTATTTCCCTACTCACAATGAACAAATAAAATATAGAAAAGGATCAATTACTTTTCCACTAATGGAAATCTACAAACACAAAGTTATAAACATTACACAGACCAAAACACAAAGTTTCTATTGAATGAAAAATAAATGATCCATTGAACTAGGAAGAGACAAAGAGGAATAATAGAGGAAATAAGAAAGAAATATTCTGTATTGAATTACTTCCAAATTTACAACGTTCCCCAAAAAACTAGCCTCCTTTTCCCTTGGCCAAAACCATGTTCTTATAAAAATCCGTGTACATCCATACTTTTTCCCCAAGAAAAGAATATCACAAAGGAACAATGTTTGTTACAGATCCAATTTTGGAAAGTGACATGAAACAAACACACTCATGAAAAATAGAGGTTCAAAAAGGAAAATATTTCATCAGTTTGAGCATGATTACTTTAGCAGGGGGTATCTCATGATTTTATTCTTCATGTAGTCCTACCATTTCGACCTTTTAACCACTTCCATAGCACTCAGGTGCTTACTGGTAAGTTTTCCCCTTTTTTATCGTGTATGCCTGATAAACTCCATTTTATGATGATCAAATTTACATTCCTTTAAACATATCGATTTGGCTCAACAATAAACCAAAAATGCATCTCATGTAGAAATGACAAGGATATATAGAAAAAATAATGAAGAATGATCCATTTTTTCATTTTGCAGAGCTCTAGTTCGTTAATGGTGTTTAAAAACTAGATGAGTGCATTTTGTTATCTTTTCCCACTTTTACCTCCAAATTTGGACCCTACGCGTGGCAAGATCCAAGCAACGAAGGCCCTGGGGGAGAAATCTACATTTCCTGACATTTAAGAGAAAAAGTGTGATATCTCATTTTGCTCTGCCCCTCCATAGCTCTACTAAAGGCCGGACACATGGCACCATCTGTCTATCTAAGGAAATGTAGTTCAAATCTTCCATTTAAAATATTTTTAACAAAAATATCAAATTCTTAAAAACCTCTACCAACCCACTTTGACTTTTCAACGTGAACACATGGCACAACTTGACTGAAAAAGGGGTCACGGCTCAATTTGCAACATTTTAACCCTTTGGTGAAAAAGGATCACATTCACTATTTCCTCCGCAGGCCCACTGTTCCGATTTCATTCTTCAACATGTGGGATCACCTAACTGGTTGTGGGGGTGTGTTTCACTTTTATACTTTATGTATTTTGAAAAGGGGAAAAATTTCAACCTTTCCCGTGAAACTCCATGCCCCTACCATTAACTTTTCAACGCAGGGCACGTGTCTCTTTATAATTTTCTACGGGCCTCAACTTAGAAATTATCCCTTTGCATGAGTGGGGCAGTGGGCCATTTTAGAACTTTTCACCCTTTGTGGAAACAAGGCTAAAATTCCTAAAGTCCTCTACCAGTCTGCAAAAGCGCATATGGACTGAAAAATGGAAACATGTCCCTATTTCATTCTTCAATAAGTAACATCACCTAATTGGTTGTGGGGATGTGATTCACTTTTTGTTTGTTTTGAAAGGGGAAAAAGATCAAAATTTTCCCCCGAAAGTCCATGCCTCCGCCATTGACTTTTCAACATAGGCCATATGTCACTTTTTGATTCGTTGTGGGGGATGCAGGGAATTTTACAGATTTTCACCCTTTAAAAATAATGCCTTAGAGAATAAAAAGGATACGTTGGCCTAAACTTTTTCCAAAACTTCTCCAGCCAATCAGGGACTGGCGGGGATGTGGGGAAAATCTGACATTGTTTCCAAAATCACCAAAAGTAATAAGTTTAAAAATAAACCTATCCAGATGCATCCAATGAGAAGAAAACGCGTAGCTTCACGTTTTCGAGCAAGAATTTGAGGGAAATTAGAACGTAGGAAGTTGTAGGAAATGGGAAAATGCCATTTTTACTCCCGATGAAAATTTATTTCTTCGCAAAAAGGTTTAAAAACGAAAGATGCAAGGTCCCACGCATTCCAAACGCATAAAAGAAGAGCTAAAATCATTCCCTATCCATTTAAAATAGGTAAAACATTTTAATGGCAGCATAATGATGGAATTTTGATTAAAAATGCCATGGGAAATGAAAATGAGCATTTGCAGAGTTTAAAACACAAGTTTATTCTATGGCAAGGCTCCAATTTTCACAAAATTAGATTCAAAAGGGTAGGTAAAATTGAGAGGAAAACAAATAGTAAATCTTCAAAATTGCAGAAAGCTATAAACATGTAGGACAATGGGACTCACTACATTCAAATGAACATGAAAGCTTTGAAAGAGATTTACACAATAATTTTCTTCACACTATATTTCATCATCCGTGATATTACAAATATATAGGCAATGTTGTTCCTATAAACAAGGAGGTGGCTACAACCACTCTTCCATAAATAACAATAAACACACGTACATAACAAACTCCTAATATACATTATTGTTACATAACAATAATGTCACCAAATTACATTATAATAATACACAAACTATATTATAATGTCAAGCACTAATAATAATTCCTAACATTCCCCCCCTTAGTGCGAACATGGTAGAAAAACATCCACACACTCCTCTGCAGTATGCTCACCCCTGTGGCATGTCCAACTCTGTGACTCATGACCTTGATCCAAAAGAAAGGCTCTCTCCTTCCATGGTTTTAAACAGGCTTACCAAAAACCTTGAAGTGACAGGAACCTCATCAACTGTCCACCTCGTGTGGTTTTCTGGATCCTCCCACAAACCCTTTCAAGATCCATGAACTGACTTACTCTGGTGCTACTGTTCACCACTATGCTTATACATCAGGGAATAATGTAGGAAACACAACATGCATATCACAAAACTACACAATAGAAGATATACTGAAAAAATTTCACATTACTTCCTATAAGAATCATAATGTTCTTAATTGTAGTCTCTGTCTTTGATCGCTGCCACTCGATCTCGAACAACATAGAAAACTGCCACTGCCACTGGAAGCTTTCCTTGACTAAGTCGTTTTGGGTGCAGAATGGGAATGGAACATTGGTATGTATTCCCCCCCACAATGTGAAATTCCACTCATATAGATACTGAGAAGCAAACTGCATCGAAGAACATACTCCTGAATGGATCTTGCTAGTTAGGTCTTGCTGCACATGGTCACTAATGCTAGTGAACGTATTCTTCTAGCTGACCATCTTCCAATGAAGTACGGCAGTCAGAGGACCAAGTCAGTCAGAGGATCACTGATAGTCATCTGCGCTCCAACACAACTTTCTTTCCAACATCCATCAAATACCACACAAAACAGGAACACTGCAAATAGAAGCACTCAGAGAAAATGGAAACCAAACTGAAAATCATATACTCACACTGCACATCTGTGCCACCAAATCATTCTGTGCGGCCCCGTCGTTGGTGACTGACGAGAGGTCGTTGTCTGACCTCCAGCCTCCGATGCCTCCATCCTCCATTAGATCTGCTGCTAACTCAGCCGAATGTGATCATGGGGCTCAAAATTATATACTACAATCAGACGTCGGATTCCACCGAAAATGCGTCTGTGAGGCAATTTTTTTATATTTTTGGACTTTTACAATGACACGACTTTTGAATTTTTGACAATGACAATATGACTAGACACTCAACGCAACAAATAACGACTTATGTTTATTGACTACGAATTAAAAAATATTTTAATTACACAACACTTGACTTTAACACATTTGACTATAGACGACAATAACAAAATGACTCAAAATGACTCTTATAACTTTGACATAAAATAATGACTAATGACACCTATACTCGGCTCTCTCATTGACATAGAGTAATCCTAACCACTATTGAAAACATTTACATGCCTTTTTAATAAATTTTCAAAAAAACTTGCTCCACGTGGGCAGAATGAATTAGATCACAAAACTATGCAAACAAAAACTAAATAAGACTCACAATTAACAAAACCGACCTATTTTCTCCATTCGTGGCTGTGTGAAATCTACACGATTCTATGTACGTGGATTGAGCCTGGCATTTGAATATCTTGGATCTGACAGGAGAAGAGATTTGTGTCACACCGAGATCATATAATTAATAGCGTGATCTGTGCATCAGACTGAATCAGATAAAATTAAAAGCTCTTGCATGTAAATGATGTAAACCTTGTTGCAGTAGCTATTTTCTCACATAATAGGTTGTGTAGCCCGAACGTGAATAGATGCGAGGATTTGATTGCAATGCATAGGAAGCTTCAAAGAAGAGATGGATGGACTGAGGCTGCAGACCACGAAAAATTTTCTTTTTTGATTGGATCGATACACAGGAATCAAACTCGAGTCAGATTGTGAGATCCACTTCGTATGGATCGGCCTTTGAATGATTTCTATCACACAATAGATTTGATGGATCAGTTAGAATGTGCACGCGAGACCATATGATGGACAATTTGAATGCAAATTCGACGTGGATGCTAGCCCAATGGAACTAAATGGAGAAGACTGTAATGTGTGCAAACTCCAACAACTCTGATTCAATGCAACTTAAGTAAAATGTGCAAATGCCGCATGGAATAATTTGATAAACACATGCTCATATACGGGACAACAAAGAATATCTAATGTGCCCCAAAAAATTTTTATTCCATCACAGGACAAATAGAATCAGACTGCTCTGATACCAAATTGAAAGCTTTGAAAGAGATTTACACAGGATAATATTTCTTCACACTATATTTTCATACATCCGTGATATTACAAATAAATAGGCAATGTTCTTCCTATAAACAAGGAGGTGGCTACAACCACTCTTCCATAAATAACAGTAAACACACGTACACAACAAACTCCTAATATACATTATTGTTACATAACAATAATGTCACCAAATTACATTATAATAATACACAAACTATATTATAATGTGAAGCACTAATAATAATTCCTAACAGAACAACATGCTCATTTTGAAGCTTCTCTCTAACATTGTGCTCTTCAATTCCAAAACCTTTCTCTTTAGATGGTTCAATAAAAATAGTAGGTGGTTCTTCAATGGATTAATCCATATCTCTATTTATACTTTCAATTTCAGTACATTCATCAACAACTATTTTATTATTTCTAAGAAAGGAACTCAACTCAACTGAGTTTGATGGATTTGTAGGAGATTTTTTGACATATTCTTAATGATGAATATCCTTCATTTGAAAATCATATCTCCAATCCTTGAAAATAATATTCTCGTCAATTCTATTTGGATCTTTCTCAACCTATCCCTCTAAACATACACATGCTTTTTTTTATCTAGAATAATGAAAAACATCCCCACTAGCCATAAAAGATGAGAGATCTTGGTTAGTGAGGAATGGATCATCAGGAAACCAAATTATTGGACAATTAGTTTTCTGGTTAGTCTCAAGTTCTTCATGGGTTATAATTGGTTCTTTGTGAGGTTCAGGAACATGTGAATCTTGTTTTGTGAAGTGGGGAAAAGATTTAGCCATCGATTGAGTTTTTGGTTCATAAAATGGAGGAGGTGTAAGATTTTCATATATAGGAGATGTAGATTTGGGAGTAAATATGGAAGATAAATAAAGAGGAGGAGGAAGGGGAGAAGATGAAAGAGGGGAATCCTCAACAGAAGTAGACATAAAGATAATAACATGAAAATATGACTTATATGGTGCAGGTTATGAAGAGTAATAGGGAGGGATGTGAGATGGTAGTGTTGCCACATTGAAAAGGTTTCCTAAAATGATATTCATGAGCCTCCAATTTTTTACACCACATTTCTATTTGAGGGAATAACTCAGTAATAAAAGATTTCCTCTATAGAGGGATGAGACAATTTGGCATAGGGTTGCTCCATGGATAGGGCTTCCTAAAACCAGATTGAACATACTTCATTAAACATATCACTCTAATTTGCACCATGCTTACTTCCATTCCTTTAACTTTCCTTTAGAAATTGGTATCTTCCAAAAAGTTTCCACCATTATCTACATATCCTTGTTCTTTTCAAACATTTTGGTTAAAAGAATAGCAATATGAGTCAATTAGGGTTGGGTTATACACATGTTCATCATGAAAGGGATCATAAAACTAATTTGGAGGAGCATTTTGGAAACATGGAGGTGAAGGGTAATGAAATTGCTCTTGGAAATGAGTATTATAATGAGGGAATGAAGTCATGATTTCAAAACATCATGAATGAGAAGAAAATGAAATGAAAGTGATGAATGTAAAGATAGAAATGGAAGAGAAGAATAAGAGAATGATTTTCCACTCAGAAAATGGGTTTTTTGGAATAATGGGGTCACCAGATGTGTTGAAACAAGCCTCAAAAGGATATAAATCACTAAACACATAGAAAATTTAGTGAGATTAAATATAATCTTTCACTGCTTGTCCCATCAGGTGTGCCAAAAGTATTGGAAAAGTCAAAACACCAAGGTGGCTAGAAGGCAGCAATGGGACACTGTATGCACCCACATATTACATGGTACTACATGGAAGAATGCAATAAATCTCCAATGATGAAGAAAATATTCTCCAAAGTTATAATGAGATCCAAATTCCAACCCTTCAATTTTGCATGCTTTTTATGACATTTTTTCCCCCATGTTTTCAAGTTTGAGATTTTATCCTTTGCTTATAGGTTATCTCCCACTCCTTCCATACTTTGTTTTCAGTGTTAGTTTTGTGACCACTTTCTTGTGCTTCTGGGTAAATAAAAAATTTCTTATGAGAATAATTTATTTCCTTTCTTGAGAACTTTAGGTACAATCTTAGTTAAAAGAAATATCATTTATTATAATAATAAATTTTAAATACACTTTATATTTAAAAAAGATCTTATCATACAATCTTGCAACTAAGGGATAACCACATCTGGCTATTCTCTGTTTTAAGTTATTTTTGTTAGAAGTAGCTTTTTTTAATTTTAGATTAGTTTCCTTGTGTTTGTGTGTGCAAGTAAATTGTTTTATTTAATTCTTGTAAATAAAAGAAGAGAGTTAGGAATTTAACTTATTTTAACCATTTTGGTTATTTGAAAATATTTGCTAAAAATAAAAAAATAAATATTTAACTTGTAATTATTTTACTTTATTTGAATATAACACTTATTTCAGTATATCTGGAATTATTCCAACCATAACAGATAAAAACTATAGTCAATATTGGAATCCAATATTACTAGTTTTGGGTTTCAAAATGTTAAATATTGGAATAATTTTTCCTCCAAAATCACATGTATTGGATTCCAATATATCCAAAATCACATATATTGGAATCCAAAATAAAATATATTGGAATCCAAAATCACATATATTAGAATTTACTATACTCCAAAACTACATATATTCGAATCTAAAAATAAAAAATATTAGAACCCTTTATACCTCCTTTCAGAGTCCAATATATTATATTACCGAATAAATTAATGAATCTAGGAATAATTATTTGATTATTTAAGGGAATCAAACATTGGCATGAAAAATAATTAATAGAAGATAGTTCTATTTTATATGGGCTAACGACCGCTAGGATTTAAATTTTGCTTTGGAATAAGGTTCATGTGTGTTTCAAAATTTATTTAAGACTAAACTACACAATTATTGGAAAACTCGTGTAATGATTTTAGGGAATCCAACATTGATCTCCAAAATGATAAACATAGCATTTTTCTATTTTATACAGGCTAGTGGTCGATAGGATTTAATTTTTTATTTCAGATAATGTTCTTATTAGTTTTTTTTTTCATTAATATTAAACTGTGAAGATCTTGGAAAAATATTTTAATGATTTCATAGAAGTTGACATTAGTCTGCAAAATAATAAACCGATCATGTTTCTTTTTTATATGCGCTAGCGGCCACTAGGATTGATTTTTGTTCGGGTGTAACTTTCTTATAAGTTTTAAAATGTCCATAAGATTAAATTATGCAAACATTGGGAAGATATTTTAATGATTTCAAAGAATCCAACATTGTTTTGAAAAACAATAAATATAACATGTTTCTTTTTTATAAAGGCTAGTGGCAACTACGATCAAACTTCTGCATTGGAATAAGGTTCTTATTAGTTTTTAAATGTCATTAACATTAAAATATTCAGATCTTGGGAATTTTTTTAATGATTTCATGGAAGTGGACATTGATTTGCAAAACAATAAAATGATCATGTTTCTTTTTTATGTGGGCCAGTGACCGCTAGGATTAATTTTTTTTGGAATACGTTATAAATTTCTTATCAGTTTTAAAATTTATTTAAAACTAAACTATTCATATCCTAGGAAGATATTTTAATGATTTTAGAGAATCCAACATTGATCTACAAAATAATAAACACAATATGTTTCTGTTTTGTACAGGCTAGTTGCTTAATTTATGCTTTGAAATAAGGTTCTTATTAGTTTTCAAATATTTTTAAGATTAAACTATAAATATATTAGAAAAATGTTTTAATGATTTTAGGGAATCCAACATTAGTCTGCAAAAAAATAACCCGAACATGTTTCTATTTTATATGGGCTAGCGGACTCTAGGCTAATGAAATTCAAGAGATGTGATACACTTCAAGGTTCATTTACTACGATGTGATTGAACCTCAACGTAAATAGATAATTACTGAAGATATTATGAAGAAACTAGCATAGGGGGACAATCCAGACTATGAGAATATAACTAAATGTAAAACCATTACATATATATTTTCAAATATATATATATATATATATATATAATTAAATTTAAAACCATTACATATATATTTTCATATTTAAATATGGATATGATATTAATTAAAATTAACTATAAAACCATCCAAGATATCTTTATATATTTAAATATAGATATGAAATAAATTATAATTCCTTTTCTATAGATAGAATTATTGAAAAACATTTTGTTGGTATCCAGATTTGTTCTCCCTTTCAAGCTAAGTATCACCAAAGATTCCACATGGAGATTAGAGACAAATAGATCATAATGTGTGTCATTTTGTAGCTGGCGATGAGATCTAATTAGCCCTTTGTCACTCATATTTGTGGAGAGATAGATAGCACCTTCAAGAGGATCCAAACTATCCTCACTACTTTAGGTCATGCCTTTCGACTAGGGTGAGAGGACCCGTAGTGTAACCTCTATTTGATGAAGGATATGGAGATATCCCTCTTTTGCACAAAGTTTATGAAGAAAACCTTGGGAAAGTATGATCAATACTCCATAATTTAACTCTCAAGAGTTGTCACTTCTAAAAGATGGAGATACTTTCAAAACAAGGCTAAGGTTATTGAAGACATTACGAAATCCTGATTGTTCTGCATATTTTAGTAAATAGATTTTGATTCTTTATGGATATACATGGCAAAAAAGGGGTAGTTCAGGATGGATTCAGGGTTTTTAAATGATTTGGTGGGAGATCAAGAAGGATAAAGTCGATTATACTCGATCTTTGAGAGAATTCACAAAAATTTGAAAGATAAATGATAGAAGGCTTCGAAATAGCTAAGACATTCCTTCAACCAGAAGGTGTGCTTCAATGTAGGCCCATATCAGCATGGTTTCACATAATATTTGAGAATCTAGCATGAAGGATCGAGTTAAAAGACTCAATTAAACACCAAAATCTCTTATCAATCATGCCTAAGGTACACCTAAAGAGTTACATACAATATTTATCAACAAATGATAGTGGAGTGATTTTAAATTTGTTTATCTCATCACAAGATGAAGGATTTTCTTGGAATAAAATTGAAAATTCCACTAAACTATCACAAGGATGAGAATATGTGTGATTTCACAAAGATTTCATTGTAAGATTACAATAGTAGCAAAAGAAACCATTTACAAACATTCTGAAACAAACTAGACACAAATTACTAGAGATTAAACACAAATTAATTTCAAAATTGCTTAGATTCATCATCAAGGGAAAGCTTCTAGATAAATCTCAGTGTTCGTCAATGGCTATACATCTGTAACCAACTTGACATGATAGAAGATCTAATAGAGAAGAAATTAACCAGATATCATGGATTGGTCTCTTAGGAAGACGACCAAATATTTTCTCTTAAGAATTCAACCCCCGACCCTTTGCAAGAGTATTCTCATTACATTTATACATTTCACTCACTCAATTTTCCCCCTAAAAGAGAATAATATTCGAGGGACCTTTTCTTGTTACCAATTTACCTCATAAAGTGACGTTTAACAAATTCACATCCGAAAGCTGCCAGGTGGACCAATTATGAACTGATCAAATTTTTCAAGCCCCCGACTAATGACTAGGATGCCATGCCACAACCTTTTTTGAATTATTTTTAATCATTATGATTTTGGCATGTGATAAATCCCCATTTTAATCATTCTTCGGAGGATTTGTACAGCTGGATTTGATAGGTAATCCTTTTTCACTCTCAAGGCAACACCTTTTTCATCTTTTACTCCTAAAACCTTCATCATTTCATCCTTTTCCCTCTCTTTTCTCTATAATTCTGCCCCACATCCATCTTCTCTAGTTATTCTCATTTTTACAAGTGCTCGAGAAATTACAACTTCAAAATATCAACCTTCTAAATCGTTGGACTCAAAAATTAAGTTCTAAATCCATTTAATGGCACTTTACAGACAAAGAAAACAAGGAATTTGATCAAAAATTGATGAAAAATAGTGCGTATTTACATCTCCAGGAGTCTTGGAGTGAAATTGGCGGAAAAACAGGTGAAATACACAACAACAGTTGATTCTGCCCCTTCTCTACTTTATATTATAGCCATCCATGTGTTTCCTTAGTGTAACTACAAAGGAGAAGTACAAGGGAAAGTTTCCAAACAAGCACAAGCCTTCCACGTGCCCTTGGCCCAATAAAAACACCTTTTGGCCTTTGAAAAAGTATTAGTAAAAGTGGAGCCCACGGAAGCCTCCTCATGTCTCAATGGTGCATTTTGAGATGGTCCCCAAAATCAGAGACCCCAAACAAGTGTGGGATAACCATGTGTCTCATTCTCAAGCAGTTGTTTAAAAAATTTGATGGATCAATGGAAGGCACCATGTGTTTAGGGTTTGAGACTGTTTTCCTTGGCTGTTAAAAAGTCCAAGCAAGGGCAGAGTGAGCGGAAGCCTGTAAGTGTCCTCCTAGCCCTTCTTCAAAATTAAATGTAGGGTCCAGTCCCCAAAAAGGTAGGGTCCCTCCACGTGTCCTAGGCCTTAGAAACTTTATTTAAAAATTTTAAATATAGAGCGGGGCCGGCGGAAACCTCCACGTGTCCATGGTCTGCCAAAGCAATACCAGCCGCATGAAAATTTTTCTAAGTTTGGGCAAGGCAGCAGAAAAATCCACATGTCTCCTCGGCATAACTCCAAGGTCAAACCAAAAGGAAAATTTTTAGATGAGCACCGACCCTCCACGTGGACAAGTTTTGAGTTGAAGTGAGCCTTAGAATTCTCAAAGTTCCCCAGTGAGATGCATCTAAGCTGAAAGGGCCATGTTTTCACAAATGCTAAGATGTAAATTTGATAGTGAAAAACACCATTTGAGCCTGAAAATGAATCTTTCTTTCAAGATAGAGAATTTGGAAATGACATAAGGCCCAAATATGATTTTTTGAGCCGCATAGAATCACTTTTCCATAGATATTTGGGACAAAAATGACTGGGACAAAAAAATGTGACTGTGGAAAATGGAAGGAAGGGAAAAAACTTGATTTCATGCCCAAGTTACAGATCTTTCTCATGGACAGAGGAACGGGAAAAAAACTTTGGATTTAAAGTGATCCTTGAGCAAATGAAGGGACTGATCATGATAACCAAATAGAGGAAAAAATTTTCATGCATCAATATGGGGAGATAGAAAACACGACAGAGCCTACAAACTGAAGAATTTCAATGACAAACAAGGCAAGATAAAATTGAGCACCAACACATTTTAATAATTATTTGAATTTTATTGTAAGAATATTTTTCACAATGGGATTCCAAATTCAAAGAATAAATCATAGAAAATTAGCATTTTTCACATGATACCTATGAAAATTCTAAACTTTTAGGTGGTTGGGAAATTTTCAATTCCTTATATTTCTTAAACCAATGTGAACAATTTGTGTAGTGCACATTTTGAAGTAGAGAGGATTATATGACTTAAAACAATAAAAGTAAGAGACTTAAAAATTAATAGTCGCTAGGTAATTTAAGTTCAACTTATCTAGGTAAATAGACATTAATCAAGTTTGAATCCATTAAAAATAAAATTATTACAAACACTTTTTAATATGTTAACATATCTATTTTTCGTTTAAATACTTCATTATATTCTAACATTACTAACGATAATCACACACATTATACAGAAATTTGTTCTCAAATAAATTTAGGGACATATTACATAATTTTATTTTTTAGATAGTTAAATGATTTTTATTGGAGCTATGATTTGGAGGGTTGATGGGTCGCCATCCTATTAGTATCAAAATATTATATCGATGAAGGGCTACATACTAAACCAAAAAACTAGTACAAAAGATTATAACATGAAAAATGAGGGCTATAAAAACATAGAGCCAATAACACAAAAAATAGAGTGGGAATGACCGAGAAACCCTATGTTTCCACCTCTAATTGGTATGTTAATCCAAGTGTTGCAATATTCTAGAGAAAGGAAGAAGATGAGACAACAACATTATTCAACTACACCATACGATCAGGACGAGGCGGAGTAGGTTTTGTGAGCGTGACCAGGTCTAAGGATGGAACCCTAAATACAAACACCCCATAAGAATGACAAGTCATTTGAAAAAAACTCAAAACATTGAAGGAGGACTTTAATTTTTCAGTTATAGGGCATCAAAAATCATGTTCTCAACCCATAGAAGAGATCAACAAGGAAAAATATTTTTAAAAAGACTAGGAAGGATTACTTTTGTCAAAAATTTAATTAAACCAACCTAATGACATGGGTAAATTAAATGTTACACCACTTCTATGACCATTTCCTTATGTGCATAGAAAACTAGACAACTGAACATGAATATTCCTACAATCTTAGAGTTGACATGAGATCTCCTACCTCTCTGGAGATACTACGTGCAAAGGAATTTCTCAATTGCATTCAAAATAGGTGCGGAGCTTATGCAGAAGAAGACATTACACATACAAGTGGAAGACTAAGGAGAGAGGAAATCCATTTCTAGCTTCTTTCCATGTAAGAGGATGATATGTACATAGGTAGATTCCATGAGAGGGAAGCAGAAAAAAACATAGATAAATGATAAAAAACAAGTGAGGGTAGATGAAAGAACAACCCAACTAATTAGTCCCTCGAATAGTGTGAGGGAAGGTCAATGCAATAAAAATGGATAACATCATCAAGATTTCCCATGTATTGGTTTGATTGCAAATAAATGCTTCTACGGATTGATAAACCGCGAGGTTGGAAAGGAAATTATGTTTTCAGAATGCAAAGGGAAAATTACATAATTATAATTGGGATATTGACTTATTAACATCATAACCTTCAATAGTTGCAATATAGGCCATAATTCATCTATCAAGTAGTTGTTAAATGTGTTAGCTATTACATAGTTCCCTACATCATTAAACTTGTTTTTCTCTCTAGAGTCAGTTATAAGAACTGTATTTTTACAATTATAATATGCATTACACTTGCTCGAAACATTGCTAAGATTTTTAAGATTTTTTTTGGGATTCCTAGAACTTCGATAATTAGTCCATTTGGTCATGATGCAATCTTCATGTGTAAATATAAACACGAAGCTTCCAAACTCTAAGCCAATATATCATATGAATGATGGAATAATGTCATTAACATTAGAATTTCTTGCCAATGTCCACAGAGAAATATTGAAATATTTTTTGAAATGTTGCAAGAAATATTTGAAATTAGGTCTTAAAAAATAATATTTATTTTTTGAGCTCGATACCTCAAAAAAAATTTAACATCTCATCCGACGAATCAACCTTGTGAGTGGAGTGTGCCAAAATGCCATTAATATCAAATATTATAAGTTTCATGTTTGACATGTTCTTATCTGCATATAAAGAAACAAAATCAAATGGATGAGGGTGGTGAATTTTGACAAAAACAAATTTTTATTTCTTATTTTCACATTGTACTAGAAATAACGTTTTTTGTTGCAAAAAAATAGAATCAATAAAAAATTATTGTGCACTGTGAATCTTTAAGAACTTTAAGGTAGTTATTTTATTCCATATAAATGCACAATACATTGTTGAATTTGAAAGAAAAATATATAATTCAAATTTCAATGGTGCGTTTGAAATTTTTCAATGATCTATACATGTTCTTGTGTTCTCCTACATGTTTCAACCATGTACATAATTCACTTTAAATTAATGAATCAATATTATAGTCTCCATAAAATCTTCTATAAGTTGGGGTTTTGAGAGTAATTTCTTCTTTGAATTCGTATGACTCAGATCATAGATCAAAAGTATATTACTTTTACCATATACATTACCAAAAATGTCTACTTTTTTTTTTACTGGTATTTGTTGTGAGATTACATTGGTGGCATCCCCAAATGAACTTATAGTGGGTATCTCACAACCAACTAATTTTTTTGATGAACATGTACTTCACCATTATTGAATCCTTAAATAAAGACCATAAGGAAGTGTCAAAATATTTTGATGTAGTTATTATCAAATCAACACCAAATTCACATTCAAAATATTCAATATTCTTAGATGTAAAATATGAAACAATATTATGAGCTATTTTGTTGCCAATACCATAAATTCAAAACAACAAACCTTCAACTCTGAAAACTAGTAATTTTGGAGGCTTCCCAATTGGATCTATAAAAACAAAAGTGAATTAATGTAAGCTTCCAAAAGTGATAAAACTAATAGGTCAATTTATTTTTCTGATAATATTTTATTTGGGTAATTCACAAAAATAACTTATAAAACTATAATCTCGACTTAATCACGGTGAAGAAATAAATTTTACCAACTTTTAAATTTTTAATCTCAACATATAATATAAAGAGTGACCATATGAATATAGGAATGAATATCATTGTAAGAATATTTTGAAATAATTAATAGTTATAGAAGTTTTTCTAGTTCAATTTTTTTTATGCCCTTTATAACACTCAAAATCTGAGACAATATCTGTGATATGTTTGTGTATAAATCGATCATCAACCACAAAACTTTTAAACAATTTTCTCCATTGCATTTCCTCCCCACCATAAAATTTTCAGGAGGATTTCCCTTTGTGCCTATTGTAATACACAATGTGTCTTTAGACCCAAAAACAATATCGTCTCTACTCCAAATCTTTTGGATATCTTTTACTGTAATTTTGTCTTCTATAGGGCAATGTTATTTTCCCCAAAAAATAAATCATTTCAATTTAGCTACTATTTTTTTTCAAAGCCTTTATAATCTTTTCAACTTAATATTTTACTTATAGTAACTTTAAAAATTCCTTAATGCAACCTCACAAGCTGATAGTCTCCTTACCAAACTTTAATGTCATCTCCTTATGGGATTGGTTTTTCTCATATAGAAAACCGGCCAAATATAAAATAATCAAATAATCCTTTTGGCCAACTGAAACGAAGCATTGTTTTTTTCAATTCTCTGCAATTTGATATTAAAAATTAAAATAATCAAAATTTCAATAGGTTAACATTTACTGATTGATATTCCATCTTTGATTCCCTCGCACTCCCCCTCTGAAGGTTCTTGTGATGTTCATTCTATTTCAAAAAACATTATTCAATTGAAAATTATTTTTATGTCAAAGTAAAACAATCTGTGATAAAAATTTATTTTATACAATGTACTACTATGTACTAGACAATATTACACAGCTATAGTTGTATATTAACGACCACTAGGCTAAACCATTAATGCCTATTTTTTTTACAGTTTTTGATGAGTTGAGTGACCACTAATGACCAACTGCACATAAGTAATTTTTTTAAATTGTCCACAATTTAATGTTAAGAAATTAAAACACTTTAATAAATTTAAATTAAATATCATCTCAACATAATTAAATTCATGATACAACTTGCTTCTATACAATGTAATACCATTTACTAGACAATATTACATAGCTATAGATGTATATTGCGACTATTAGGCTTAACCATTTCTATTTCGAATATGTTTGGCTTGAAAATATTTGATGAGCTTAGCGGATGCTAATGGAAAACTACATAAAAATATTTTTTTCAATTATACACAATTTAATACTAATGAATTAAAAAAGAACATTACTCAATTCAAAATAAATTAATTTGATATATGTATGTCATCAACCACTAGGATAATCCATTACTTCCTCCATGCTTCGTATGGACATGGTATGAAATACATATAAAAAATAAACCACTTTGTTATAGGTTCCTACAATTATGTGGGGCTTATAAATGGATTTATTTATAAGTGCACATGGTTTTAGTTTGTGAATTTGTTTGTGGCGTGCTAAAAACATCCCCATTTGGAATTAACACTAAAAAAAGTTAATTTTTTCTGAAATATATGTAAACAATGAAAATATAAAACTAATTGTAGTGAGAAATTTATAAAATAAGTAAATTTCAATCACCTTGTATAAATTCATTGGATGTATAGTCAGCGAAATCTGGCACAATAAGTTGAATGGTTTGCAACATTTTTAAAATGACATCATCTCCTTTTTTTTTATGCGGAGAGCAAGAGACAATGTTTTCCTCTATTGGTTGGTTGTCTGCATAAATATTATATGTATCAATTCAAATTCATTAAACTAATAGAATTGTTTAATGTGATCTTAATCAACATACCTTTTTTCAAATGAGAAAAGTATTTTTTTAAAAACATTTCTTGATCATGTGATTCAAATATAAAAACCATAGATAAACCTTAGTAAACCAAAGCATGCAATGAAACACTACCACCATAAATCAATCTTATCAAATAATTTCCAAAAGAGATTCTAGTGAAAATATGAGACCAAAATTCATAATATCTCTTGTAAAAAAATGATGCATCTTTCCTCATAGGCCGATATGGACCACAGTAAAAAATTGCCATGGAAGTTAATCCATCTAATCAATGATGATTTCTTTTCTCTCCCCATCATCAGCATCAAAATTTTTTACACCATTTATTGTGTACATAAGGCACAAGCTCTTAAGTTTTCCATTGCAATTATAAAATCTATAACAATCTTGTACCACTGATTCCCCCTTGTCTTTAACTTTTTGCATGTATTTTTTATCGTCTCTCTTAAATTTTTTGAATAAGCAATAGGTAAGAGCATAATAATAACACTATTTAGCAAACTAGATCTGACAACTGTAATAAGGCCTATTATTGCATCATAATTTATATCTCTTGACAAATTGAAGAAATATGTGATCACACATTTTGCACTGAATGGATTAGTTGATGGAATATATGATATTTTTTATTAGATCTGGAAGGGATATGGACATTGACAGGTGAAATTTTCTATCTTCCATCCTTATTGGAATTTATTCTTCCATTGTAATTCCCTAGTTGTTTATATGTCTTCTATCTTCCACTAGAAGAACCTCTTTAAATTTAGCATCAATTATTCTTCTTTTTATTTTTTCATTTCCTTAAAAATCATCTTTTATTTTTCCTTTTTTATTTTCTCCCAAGAGTACACACAACTGGCAGTAATGAGATTTATGTAGACCAATTTTTTGAATAATATTCTCTTCATTGCATTCTACCATTACAATATTACCTAGATATTTATTTTTCATTTTTTATAGAACCTTGCCTCTCATTTTATGTCAGATTGTACTCTTTGGAAATAAGATTCAAAAGTATCTACTATGATAACTTCCTCAATAGAGCCAATTATCCATAATTTCCCTTATTTCACTTTATCACTAGTAATTATAGTTATTCATTGGTCATTCCTCTTGCACCTCAGAAGGAATTGGCCATGAACCTTACTAGTGAATGTGGCTGAAAGCTAGGATAGTTATCATTAAAAGGAGAAAAAGAAATCCCACCTAATTTAAACAACTGAAAGGTTGTTTTATATTTTGTCTAGATTTCCTCAGGAAACAATTAAAAATTCCATTTTTTATAAAGACTCTTTTTCATACTCACTTTGAAAATAGAAAGACATTAATTTTCAAAACTATGTATTAAAATATAATCTAGTGCATTTACTCTCTGCATATTACAAAAAATAAATTTTAAATACAAACACATTAAAATTAAGTTTCAGTATCCTCCACTCTTCTATCTTTGCATTTCCCACTCTAGCCATCTAAGGACATCCTAAGGATCACCAAATCGATCAAGCCTTATAGAGTACAACAATAAAATTGCTTTTAATCCATTTTTTTTACCTCATCTTTCTGCTTGCAAATATTAATAAGGTCTTCGCTGAATGCTTTTGAAGATAGAATTTGATCCTTTCTAAACTACAACATAAGATGGAATGATTTTTGTTTGCTTTAAAATAATTTTTTTTTGGGTAAATATTTTATGCCCGCTCTCAAGAATGTAGAACTACACATCAAACCTTTTTAGGTCATTCAGATCCTCTAGTTGCACAAGTTTCTTTATGGAGTGTAAAATGGGAAGAAAAATTGCATCCATCTGTATAGGAATAACATTAATCAACATCAAATGGATAAAAATTTCAAAATTTTCCTCATGTACCTAATGGTATTAATATTATCGAGGTGTTAGATGGCACATAGAAACTTTAAATGGAAAAACCATTGAATAAAAAAAATTTAAATTGTTCAACGGTTGATGATTCTTCTTTCTCAAATATACTAGTCACTTTTTTAAATAATAAAACTAATTTATTATTCTTTTTAAGACCTTACAACTTTAAATAAGATCGATCTATCTCTAATTTAGAAAAATAATATTTCCTTAGCATTGTAAATAACTTTGCATATTATGTTAGAGAAAGAAAACTTTTTCTATTCAAATAATGAAAAATAAAAGAGGTATTATCGAATCTATACAATTTTTTAAATACAAAATTTGTGCTATTATTAATTTAAAGGGAATTTTAATAGCCTTTTTTTCTAACTATATGAACATCCCCAATTTATAACCATATTTAGAATAAGAACATGTCTTACTTTGTACAAAATCCTTCATTTCCTATTTGTTGAAAAAGGAAACTTCCAATTCCATGTCAATAATAAGACACGTATTCATTTCAACATCAATGCATTCATCCTGAATACACATGTTCGCTGATCAATAATTTCTAAATATAGTTCCATACCAAATTCGTGGTTGACATCATCATCAATAAAAAATAACCGCAAATCATCGTGATAGTTTTCTAGGGAATGCATTTGTATAAATCGTTACTTGTCTCTCTTCTTCAAAGCCTCTTCTCCTTCAATTAATTTTTTTTTTACATGAACGAAGTGTGACTAATGATTGACATATTTCATGTAAAAAGGAATTAAACAACTTAATATTTTTTACATATATGCGAAGGATAAATACTATTTTTCAATAGTGTAATAGCAAGAAGATGTTGTATCTTAGTAAAATTATTTTAATTGATTAAAAATAATTACCAATGGATCTTTATTGCTTACCAGTCTCTAAGAAAACTTTCAACATGCTATAGAATATGAATGGAAAGGACAAGTACATTGCAAATTAATTTACAACATTCAAGTCTTGTATAGAATGTAATAATATTTCTAGAACCCATTACTAACAAATATTCATAATATTACGTCAAATAATTTTCATACACGTCATGTTGAGTGGATGTTAGGCCTGGAATATCATATTGTAGTATATGAACATAATAATGAAAATAAAAATTAGTTTATTAGTGTGTTTTATGTAAGAAGAATAACAATATATGAAGAATAGACATTTCATAGTGTGAAGAATCTGTAAATAAGAGAATTTCAACCTATCATTGTTTTCATTAATACCCTCGAAATGAGAAATACGACTAGTTGTTTTAGATTGGAAAGCACGAGTTATGCTCACATTGTAGCCTGACATGCATACATGAGTTATCCACATATGAATTAAAATTCCCTCATAACTCAGTCATGATTGTTTTAGGTGAGGTGTGCCATAGAATGGAGTGACCGATTGTTGTATTTCATATTTTAGAAATTAAAATTTCAAAATTTTAAATTTTATTATTTGCATTTAGTTCATTTTCATTGGTGGTAGCAAAGTGATTTAGTCAAGCCTAGGGTAGGAGTAAAAGTTATTGTGATAATGAAGTAAGAGTTCTTACAGGAAAAAATAGTGATGTGAATAAGAATACTATTAAATTAGCAGAACATACCAGAAGTCACAAATTTTATAGGTGTAGTCACTATGAGGGGTGCTAGTTTTTTGGTCACTGAGGAGTTGATTGGAAGTGTTATTGATATGGATTTTTATTGAATCAAGGTGTTTAAGGATGGGACTTGGCTCTAGTAGGAAGTCCATATTTTTCATGATGATGAGGAGAAAATATGTTGTATGGAGGATGGTATACCTTTTAAATATGTTCCTAGGAGATGGTCAGAAGTGTTTTTCTACATAATGAAATATATTGCATTGGAGGATAAGAATCAAAAATTAAATTCTCATCATCTAATGCTTCTTAATAATTTTTATAGAGGAAGTAATATGAGTGTCCTATTGTAATTTTTTGATTCTCTTCAATTATCTGTTAAGATTTTAAGGAGAAGAAAATAGAGGTTATCTTGTATCAAGGGCTAGTCCTTCTGTTATTTAACACATGTAAGTTGATTCCTAAATAATGGATATTGGCATTAGGTTTGGGGAAGATTAGTAGGATCAAATTTCTTTATCTGATAGGATTAGGCTAAAAAATGAAAGAGAGAGCGAAGAAGGAGTTGGATGTTGTGATTGTTTTATAAAATATTTCAGGGTAAAATGAAGAGTGTAATCCTAGTGATGGGTTGTTGGAGGGTAATAATGTGTTAATTTTTTTATGAGTAATAGAGAAAATTTGGAGGATACTATTTGCTAAGTCAAAGATTACAATAGGAATCTTCTTTATGGGCTTTGGAGGTTTAATGCAGGGATTGTAGTTTTGGAAAATAGGATTGATGTTCTCCAAGGGATGGTCATAGTCGAAAAATGAAAGAAGAGGGAGCTCTAAATAATAAGTTATCACGAGGAGGAATTTCAAATGGACGTCGTTAGCCAGAGCTCGAGGAGTAGGGAAAAATATGTTTAGTGTTTTATTGCAGATTTTTTGCTAACTTTTTTTTGGGTTGGTTTTGTCATAGATTGTTTTACTCCAGTTTTTTGTAACTCTGGTTGTTGGTCTTTGGTCAGGATCTAGTTGAATCAATATATTTTTCACTCAAGCATTTTTTTGGTTTTTTTATAGATAGTTTTTGCTTTTGATGAGCTTCAATTTAAAAGATAATATGTAAATGGACCTTGGAGCCTTTCAAAAAAATATCTATAAATTTATTTTTTTATAGGAAAATAAATTTTAATTATTTCCTCTTGAATGTAAAAAATATCTTGAAGAATGTTTGTCTCTAATGGTCATTAAGATGCACTACACAAACTTGAGAGACATATGGCCTTATGATTTTCTCATAAGATATATTGTGTGTAAAACATAATCCACATCGTTTCTTATCAAGGAAAACACTTAGTGATCGCCAACCTCCATTACTTCTATTAATACTTAGGATTTATATTTTCAAGGAATTCATATTCAACATTTAAAATAACAATTAGAACCAAGTGCTGTAATAGCCTTGGCAAAGCCAAGTGCTATAATACATATCCTCTAGAAATATTAAGTCTTATGTGTTTCTCATAGTATATATTGTGCATATCTCATAATTCATGTTGGTTTGTATCAAGGAATATTATTAGTGACTCCTAAGATCCATTAATTATTGAAGGAGTGGCTAGGTGATCACTAGGTGTAACAGTTTCTGGTTCTCAAAAATAGTAACCTAATATAAATTCACTGTCTACCTTAGCGACATAGATAAGTATTGGAACATTGTAATAGAAGTACATCATTTAAAACCTAAAGAAGTATCATGTTCATCTTGGCCTTTCATATTTACTGAAATCATTCGTTATAACCAAATAGTCCTAATTTTTTAAATAAATATGTAGGGAGAAGATGATCATGTTAATTGGGTAGGATTAAATGATGTGAGTCCATGAAAAACAATGTAGGTTTTATGTTAACCAATAATTTTTCAATGATAAGGCTATTGGCTGCCAACCTTTTTATTTTCCAAGAATTAATTTTAACAATGCAAAAAGTAATACAAATGTCTTTGATGGATGGTTTTTGCCATTATTTGTAATTATATTATATCGGTTGGACTATCCCTAGTGGAGCCAAGTGCTGCAATACATACCTTCAAGAATTTTGATGCCTTATGTAGATCTCATAAGATATACTGTACATAAAACATAATCCATATATTTTCATAAAAAGGAAAATTATTAGCAACCACTAAGCACCCTTACTTATTTAAATGAATGACTTTGCAATCAGTAGGCTCAAAAAAATTTCGTTATAAAAATTGCAACATAATTGAGAAAGGTTAGATCATAGTAATAAAAGTACACCATTTAAACATGAAGAAGTATCTTGTCCATCTTGGCCTTGCATATTTTTTTAAAATCATATTTCAAAGAAAATGGATGTAAAGGATGTACCAAATATGTAGGGTGAAGTTGAACAAGATTCTATTACATGAAAAACTTATATTAAATTAATCTAATCCTACTAATATACTCTTCATGAACTTTCATTTATATGCTTTCTATTCTGAGGATCCCTAATTCTCTGATTGATAGAATAAAAAAATTATGATAACCATTATCTTGCAAGGACTGGACAAGAGAAAGAAACTACATATGGTTAATTCGTTCACATTTCACTTCCTAAAGATTGTGGGAGAAATGGGATTTGGAACTAGTAAAAATAAAATTTAGCTCTCAGAGCTAAATGGGTATGGTAGCTTTTCTCTAATACTCAAAGCGTGTATGACAAGATAGTCGGAAAAAAAATTGGTTGCTACTCCTCCTAAGGATATTCTCATAATTAATTGGATATTAATAAATTAATTATTGAAGGTAAATCACTTATTATTGTTAACACCATCATCAAAAATTTCTCCTTGGCAAGCGAAATCAATCTTGTGTGAATAAAACTCCTTTTTATGCTTTCATTAATTCCATATTGGACATTAAATCATATCTAAGGGGAAGCTAACAAAGAGGCAGAGTTATTTAGCAAATTTAGGGAATATGCAAGAATTTTGTGATAAGACTGGTAATAAATAGTTTTATTGGCCATAATTTGTTACCTCTTCTAATAAAGGTTGATATTAAAGGCCATACAAAACTTGTATTAATTACAAACATGTGGTGACATATTCACCGCATATATTAATTGAGCCAATCTCCCTTATTTTTACAAATTTCAGGTTTCTTTCACTGGCTTTCATTCCATCTGTCATGATTGGTCAATTGTTTCCTTTCATGAAATTCTTTGCGTCGGTATGTGAAAAGAAATTTTATGCCAAGATTTTTCAGCATCAATTGAAATCTATTTTTAGGATTGGATCAAAGCAAGAAATGGTTGCTATCGAGGGATTTCTTGTGTTTGATTTTCTTTCTCTAGAGGGTAACTCAATGGTTAATGTGAAAGTTTCCTCGAACTTAATTTTTAATTTTCTTATTATATATCTTACAAAATATTGGGATTCGGAGATAAGATTTAACTAGATCAAACCTGCTTATAGGGCTGGCATGGAATCTGAAATTGAAAAAACCTCACGTGCATCACGACTCATGATTTCTAAGGCTCGCTATATCCAAGGAGGTTTATTGGACAGGGCCATTTTTGGAGATTTGTAAAATCAGTTTGTTATCTTAATGAGTTATGTATATGTTGTGGCTAATTATATTAAGAGACCATTGAGGGATCTAGTTTGGTCCAGTTTTCTAACCTCGATGCTCTGTGTGTTCCACTGCAACCGAAACAAGCTAGTTGGGATCTACTTTATAAGACAGGGAATGAGGGATATGATTGGTTAAAGAGTCATGTTGCTACTAGAAAAGACCATACTTTTCTAGCATCGAGTGTGGCTCCTATTTACTGGCTTGTTAAAGTGGAAATTCTAAATGCGTCATCTAATTCAGATAAATAAATGTTTCTAAAATATTTCATTCTATATATTTTTTTAGTATTTATATTATGTTTTTAGTTCCATAATAATCACATCATCTGGTTTGTCTTGTTGGTTTCAGTTTTTATTGTATTCCCAACCACTTTTGGTTTTTGCATAGTCTCTTGGGTTGTTTTAGCAAAGTATAATTAGATTGGTTGGTGTTTCAGATTGATCCCATCCTTATATAATTAATGTTAAGGAAAGGTAACCTTCAACCCTTCTTTAATTATAAAAAACAAGGAATCATTAATAAAATTATTTGTTATGTGTTGACACAAAGCTAATTTCAATAATTAATCACTATTAAACTTGGCACACGTTTCCCATTCACTAGTTTATCATTCAAATAATTAACAATTGTCTTATCTGGAATTTAATGGATAGGTTAAATGCCTCATATCTAATATGGAAGTTAGGTTGTAATACATACACATGAGAGGGATATAGCCTTATGTCATTCTCATAAGATATATTGTGTATAAGACATATGTTGTTTTGGTTAATTTCAACAAAAAATGATTAGCAACATCTAAGATTTATTCCTTGTGTTTGGTTTTAGCGGATGTTATACTATTTCATTTAACATAAGTTAATGAAAATCAATGCATGTTTTATGTTGTCAAATTTATGGTCTAGACTAGAAGAATAACGATCGATAACATTTAGATATACTAGGATTCCTTTCCATTAATGTAAAAATAATTTATATAGCTTTAGATACCTTGTTAAGGGATCGAGACTTTCGTAGTTATCAGAAGATACATTTTTATAACACATAATTCAAATCGTATCGTATAAAGGAAAATGATTAGTGACTACTAGGAACAATTACTTATTGAAATAAATGGTTGCGTGGAATTAAGGATAAATAATTTCTTATTTGCAAATTAACGATTGAATAACAAAAAAATTATGGACTACCCTAAAATTTTCTAGGATCCTAGCGTAGACTAATCACATTTATTTGTTATGTTACACCAAAAAATTATAATATTATTTGACCTTAGGGGCCGCTTGGATTTGAAAATCATGTTAGGCTTCTAATACCATGTGATAGTCTTCAAATATAATTTTCAACCTAGTGGCCTAAAGGCTTAATATTTTGTGTTCGAATACGTAAATAAAAATCATTAATATTTATCTTGTATTTAAATATTTGATATCTTGTGTGGTATTAAAATATCAAAGAAAAAAAGTGAACATACACACTATCAGTCAATAGTCTTGGAATATAGTATTGTAAAACCAAAAATTAAGAATAAAGCTTAAATCAATTTTTCAGTCAAGTTGTTAATTATTATCTTGTATGCAAGAGAACAATTATCCTAGTGGGATTTAGTCTTAAATTTTCATTTTCAAATATGTGTATTCAAGAAAATAGTTAATATTTGTCTTGTCTTGGAATATTTATTTTCTTGTCTTGTCTTGTCATGGATCATTAAAAAAAATTAGCAAGCATACACACTAGCGGTCACTTTTATTTGAAGATAGTGTTGTAAAATATTAATGGAACTTAGTTATTTTTCCAGTCGGTTCGTTACTAATTTTCTTGTATACAAGTCATTAGTTATCCTAATGGGCACTAATCGAAAGTCTTTGTTATGTTGCACCAATGCTATGTAATAATCTTTGACCTTAGCGATTGCTAGGATTCGAATATCATGTTAGGATTCAAATATCTTGTGATATGGTTTGAATGTATTTTTTTACTCATGGGATTCTAGGATTAAAATTTCGTATTGGAGTATGTGTATTCAAGAAAATTATTAATATTTGTATTATCTTGAAATATTTGTTGCCTTGTCTTGTTTTATAACATCAAATAAATGTAGTAAGCATCCACCCAAGCAGTTTCTAGTACTTGAAGATCGTATTGTAAAATATAAATATAATAATGGAGCTTATTTTAGTTATCATTCGAGTCATTACTAATTCTCTTTAAAGAAAGAAAACAATTATCCTAGCAACCACAAATATCAATTCTTGGTTATTTTGCACCAACGTAATGTAATAATCTATGACCCTAGTGGTCGTTAGGCTTCACATATCATGATACAAAAAATATAAATACAATAATGGTGCCTAGCTCATTTTTCAAGTGAGTCATTACTAATCGTATTGTATGTAAGGAAACCAATATCTTAGAAGGTGAACATCTCAATTTTTGTTGGAATACATGTATTCAAGAAAATATAACATATTTGTCATGTATTGGAATATTTTTTACCTTCTATTGTCTTGGAATAGAAAATAAATTTTGTAAACATCCAATGTAGTGGCCACTAGTCTTGGAATATGGTACTGGAGAATTTAAAAATTATTACTTTAGTTTGGCTCAGTTATCAAGTAAGTCGTTACTAATTTTCTTCTACAAAAATGTTTTCAACAAAGAAGAATTAAACATCGGTGGCATCTAGGCTACACAACATTTTTCTCGAATGTCTTTATAGAAAGATACATAACATAATTCTATTATATATAATTAAAATATATATATGAACACAAAAAATCATCTAAATAATGAAAATTGAAATAATTAATCATGACTATTTATTTCAAATTTTAAAAAAATCATTAAAGGAATTCAAAATGGTTACTTAAACTATAGTAAATCAAACCGTCATGATTTTTAAAAAAATGTGCGACTCGTGTTTTGCAACTAGGAGAGACATGTCATCACTATTGAGGATAAATAATCACAGGAAGGAGAATGAAAAACACACAAAAACAATTAACCATAGCGAGAGAGAGAGAAGGGATAAAAAGGGAACCCTTTCAATAGATATGAATACAAGAGCTACAATAGGCAATAAAAAATGTTTTTTTTGAAAGATTAAAAATGTGGTGGGCATCAAATTTTCTTTAGTTAAGGCAGGAAAAAATGTGTATTTAGAAAGAGAAACGCATGTTGAGAAGGGGATGGAACAGAACTGTAATGGTGGCGAAGGGAAATGAAGGGTGGGATTTCCATAGAAAACATAAGAACTAGGTGAATATAGAGTGACTTAAAGTGTCAGCCATCAACTAAGGTACACATACAAAAAAAATAGATACTTTTGATAAATACCTATTTTTGTAGTATATGAAATTATTAAATACTTGATAATGTATGTGAAAGCTCTTTCTCCTCTCTCAAATAAACTATCTATGAGAATCTATACAAAACCTTTTTTTATTTCCTCTATTTATTCCATCCTTCATATGCCTCCTGCTCTGAAATTGAGATTTATAAAAATATGGTCAGTGTAATTTGACAAAATAGGGATGGTAGCCTATGAATTATATTAATGTAAAACCAAACTATTTACATTTTTATGAGCTCTAATACTTATAGGCATTGTACATCTGAATACATACACGGAGATATATTACATAGGTGAAACAATAAACTATATCATACAAGCTTCCAAAAAAGTAATCTGGGAAGCATAAATAATATAAAATACAACCAAACAATTAATTTGTAACAACAATATAATGACACCCATATTGTTTGAATACAAATAATAAGATGGTTATAATTAATTATAACCATATAAACAATAAATACTCTAATGATTATGCAATGCATAATTAATATAATAATTAACCTAATGTCAACCCCCTTAATTGTGCATTTTCTCAAGGGATGAGGAGTGAAATTCTTCGAAAAACTTGAACTTGTCATGTGTAAGTGACTTTGTGAAAATATCTTCCCATTGTTCAGTTGTTGGACAAAATTGAAGCCAATTGTTGTGCTTCAACACATGCTCCCGTATTAAATAAACATGTACCTCAATGTGCTTTGTTCTTTCATGAAACACTAGATTGCGAACAAGTTTGTGAACACCTTCATTGTCAAAATACATGGTGGTCAGTTTATCCTGTGTTATTCCAAGTCCTTCTAGTATGTGATGTAGCCAAATCAATTCATAGAAAACTTCTCTTGCATAATGATACTCAGATTCTATGGAAGAATGAAAAAAAAAAGTGTTTTTTCTTTCTTACCCATGATATTGGTTTACAATCCCATAAAAAATAATAATCCTGAAGTGGATTTTCTATCATCAATATTACCTGCATGATCTGAATCTGAATATCCAGTTAAGAATAAGTTGTCATTCTTCTTGTATTCTAGACCAAGATCCACTGATCATTTTAGATATCTTAAGATGCACCTTACTGCTTTCTAATGACAAAGTTTGGGTTCTTGCATGAACCTGGATAAATAGCTCACTGCGAAGCTGATATCTTGTCTAGTGTATGTTAGGTAAATGAGACTCCTAATCAACTACCAATAAAGAGTGGCACTTTCCTCATGAGATGGATCTAAATCAGATAATTTTAATCTATTCTCCATAGGTGTAGCAATTGGTGTGTAATCCATCATCCTGAATTTCTTGAGCGTTGTCTTGGTATATTTCATATGAGAAACAGAGATGTGATTCTCTTTCTATCATATTTCCATTCCAAGATAATGATGCATCAACTAGATATCGGTCATGTCAAACGATTGATTAAGATCTATCTTTTTTGCATCGATCATCCTCACTAAACTACCAGTGATGACTAGATCTTCGACATAGATGACAACAATCACAATCTCCCCCCCCCCCCCCCCGCCCCCCCCTTGATTTTGAGGTAAAGATTGGGATCATATGGATTTCTAAAAAATCCATGTTATATGAGATGCTTATTAATCTTTATGTACCATGCCTGGGGTGCCTGTTTGAGGCATACAAAGAATTCCCAACTCTGCATAGCTTTGCTTCTTTACCAGGTACTACATATCCCTTAGGTTGAGTCATGCAGACTTCTTCTTGTAAATATCCATTTAGGAAGGCAATTTTTTATGTCCATCCGATGGACTTTCCAAAAAACTATGCAGTTAGAGAAACCATCATCCTGATTGTTTTGATATTAGTTGTGGGAGAAAATGTCTCCTCATAGTTAATGACTTATTTTTGTGTGTACCCCTTTGCTACTAGTCTTGATTTATACTATTCTACTATCCCATTTACTTTATACTTTGGTTTAAATATCCATCTACATCCAATGGGTTTCTTCCCTGGTGGAAGATTGAAAATCTTCAAAGTGTTATACTTTATCACTAATTGATATTCAGAATCTATGGAATCTTTCCAACCTTTTGATTTTAGGGCTTCCTGGACTGTAGAGGGCTCATCATATTCAATAACTCTACTCATCAAAGAAAATTTAACTTCTTCTCTCTCTTTACTGCAAGTATGTGGTCTAGGGGTGGATGTATCTTGTAGATCATCCATTCTTACTTCTCGTAATGTGCTAGTACACCACTTGGGAATACACTAAACTATTCCCATGGGTTTTGGTTCTATATGATGAAGATGATTTTTTATGACTTCATGTCCAACTTATTTCTATTTTGCTTGGTTATGTGCATACTTTCTTTGAACCCAAATACTCTAAGGTGTGTAATAGATGGTTTCCACTTTGATCATGATTCTTGTGGTGTTACTCCTTCAAGAGCAAATGTGGGCACTCTAATTAACAAAAACACTATTTTTTTGTTACTTCTACCTAGAATGTATTTGCAAGTCCTAAGTCATCGATCATGCATCGCACCATTTCCATGATAGTATGATTTCTTCTCTCAAAAACACCATTTTGTTGTGGTGTGTGTGGAGAAAGCATTTGTTGAAGAATCCTGTGAGTTTATAGCTAGTCTTTAAACTCATTACTGGTGAATTCTCCCCCTTGATATGAGTGGATATTTCTAATGTGATGACAAGTTTCATTCTCAACTGCTACTTTGAACTTCTTGAAAGTTTCAAAATCTTCACTTTTCTTGCAAAGAAAAAAGATCCACATTTTCTTGGAATAGTCATCAACACAAAGCATGAAGTATTGCAACCCATAATTACTTGGTTTCATCGAACCGCAAAGATCGGTATGAACTAGGTCAAGCTTTCCATGAGCTCTAAATTTACTCTTCTTGAATGAAGCTCTGTGGTGTTTTCCTGTAAGGAAGTGAGGACACTTGTCTACATCCTTCTAAAGAGATGGTAGCCCATCTACCATATTACGTCAGTGAAGTGCACGGGGGATTCATTAGCAAGGCAATATCCTAGCACGTGGGTTCATATTGAGGTAATTAAAATTAATGAAAACAAATTCAATATACTGGTAGACATTAGGGATGAAGGGGTTTAATTTATTGATATTTTAAATTATATATTGAGGGTAGGATTAGCGATGTGGGCTAGAGGAAGAGGTAGGGTTTAATTTTAATATAAAACTAAAACATTTGAACCATAGTTTTTAAAGCTAAATACCTTAGAATTGTAAAAGGTTTGTGGTCATAAAGTTTTATTATAATCTCTTTTTTATTAAAGAAATCAGAATTACGAGATTCTTAAGCAAGAAATAATTACATGGTAGAAAACTAGGATTGAGTATGCTTTTCAACACAAGCATGATATTATTTCATCATATTAATTATTTGAGGAAATATTGATAATTGGTTAAAGATTAACATTTATAAGGTAATTGGTAAATAGGTCTTAAATGGATTCAATCTCTCTTTCGAGATAAAATGTCAAATATTAAGAAAATAATAATTGAGTGGGAAACATGATATATTTTTTGTTTGATATATTAGGATATAAATATAATGAGGTAAATAAAATTAGTAATAGAAAAATGGGTAAGTAAGGTACAACAGAATAGGGGGTATTTTCATTCTAATAACATAACGGGAGGGAGTATTATCAATTGATTAATTAGAGGTAAAAACTAGACATTAAGGGTATTCTTTAATACTCTTCGAACTAATGTGGTATACAATACTTTTACTAAGTGAATCCCCCGTGTATGTGGGATAGTGTCTAAAGAGTAGCATTTTCAAACTTACATTACTAAGTCTTCGAGGTCACTAACTGCACTAATATTAATTTCTTAGACATTATTGCTTGATTATCTCTTTGACACAAATATCGATTTTGCACATGAATCCAACCTTGGAGGATTTTGCAAAACTATTTTCGAGCCTCTTGATTTGACTCAAATCAAACATGCTTTCTTCCTATGGCAAGGGTGACTATCAAAGTCAATTTTTAGGTATAATGTGCATCAAGGAGTTTGCATGACTAAAAGAAAATTCTTTGTCAACCCAGGGACATAAAATACATCTGATAGTCTACAGTTGCGTGAACTAAGGGTAGATAAATGTTCCCAATCCCCTGAACCTATATATGAAGAATCATCTCCCAAAGAAGCATGATTTTTTCAATGGCATGTGTCCCTCATTGAAGTAAACCAGTCTCTGTGGCTGGTCATGTGTTCAAGTGGCCCCCGAATCAACATACCAAAATATCACTAGATGACATGGATGGTTCACTTGATCGAGCAAGTGAACAAGGTGAGTACTTCATTATCTGACTGTTCTTATTGCTCAACAATATTTCCTTGCTGATGGGGTTATAATCTTTCGAAGTTCCCATTTTTCTACCCTTGATTGTAGTTAGAATTTCCCTTGTGAGATTGTTGTGGAGGTCTAGAGTTTCTTGATGAACCTTTCTTGTAAGTATTGTACTAACAATATTTTAGGTCATGTCCTCTTTTACATATTGGACATTACTTCTTCTGTTGTCTATCCCCTTGATACTGATTTTGTTTTTGGGAATTTTGATAGGAATTAGGTTTTCCTTTACCTTTTCCTTTCAATTTTTGATGTGAAGAAAGTTCCTTGATTCTTCTTCATCATCCTTATTGTGCATTGGACTTCCTCTTGTTGCATAGTATGTTTACCAATTTTTCAAAACTAACTGTCGTATCTGACAAGTTTAGTGTTGTTACAAAAATACGGTATCGAAGAAGGGAGTGCTCTTAGAACCAATGGGAATGAGATCATCATCTTTGACCGCTTCTCCTAGGGAATAGAAGTGAAGCCCTCAATTCTGAACTCTTCTTAAGAAAGACTTCATATTTTACATTTGTTTGAACTTCAATGTATGTAACTGACTCTACAAATTTAGTATGACATTCTTGTTTTTGGCCTCATACAATTTGCTCAACTTATCCCACACTTCTTTGGATAGTTTTGGCATCTTGAATGTGGGGTTGCACATTATCAGAAACTCCAAACAAGATGATGAGTTTGGCCTTCTAATCTACTTTATCAAACCGCTATTGTTGTGTTGTATTCAATAGTTGAATCTGGTCAAGAGTACCATTCATAGCAAGCCAAATCTCTTCAAACTCAAGTTGTGTCTTGATTTTGTCTTCCATGCACCATATTTGTTTCCTCTGAGTAGTTGTGAACTTGGAATAAATTTTTTTGGTGGCATTGGTGCCCATTTTGTAGAAAACACTCATAGGATTTGGCTCTTATCACTCTAGGTATAAGGTCTCCCAATCTATATACTGTTAGTTTGATATACCGAATATTTCTATATACATGCACCTTCTGATATACTTGATGCAGTACTTGGAAGAAGCTCGCAATTTCTAAATACCCAGATGGTTCGTGAAAGAGGCATTAACATATGTGAAAGAATTCAATGCGTGTACGAAGACAATATTGAAAGGGATTTGTCTAATTTCTTACAACAGCTTAAGGAAATATCCTTCATACGCATGTTGTAAAAATTTGATATATACTCGGATAATTTCTCAATCTTGGATTTATGTCATGAAATCATTCATTAGAACAGATGGGATCGTTTATAGTGTGTGCATGTGACCTTATTACTCCCCATCGATTTAAAGGGTCGATGCCTAAATGATGTTGTTGCAGCCATATTAGGCATTAAGTGTAGTAGTAGTTGTAACGGCTTTACCCGTAAGTGCTTCCGAGAGGCACTGTACATAATTGAACGCTTCAAATGAGGATCTAAGATCTCATGAGTGTTACATGAACCAATTTTATATGGTTTTTTATTAAAATATATGCTACCAGTTTGTGATTAGTTACAATATTTGGTCGGTTGACTATGGCAACATTACAAATTAGTATAATATGATGAAGCTTGTAATTACATTAAAAAATTTAGGAAAAATTGAATGACAAGAAATTGTTTTTTGTTTTGCGGGCCTTGGTGGCCTGCTAGAGCCCAAAATGACCCAGAAATGTCTGAAACCACTGTTCAAAAGAGGCCCAAGATGAATTTTTTGGATGGTCTTGTCTTTGGAAAAAATGTTACCCGAAATCGTAAAAAAACAATAGGCTTAATGGAGAAACAAAAAATTAACCCTAAATTAGGGTTTTTCTCAAACATAAATATTTCGTGAGTTTTTTTTCTTGTTTAGCTATAACTAGATGCAGTTTAGTGAAGGTGGTTTTTCTACTAAATCTCACCTCTAAACTTTGAATTTTATCCTATATGTGCCACTAAATCCAAATTGGTTTAAAAATTGAAAAAACTTGTGTTTTTTGGGGTGGGGTTTGAACCATGAAACATCATCCACTACAAGTCGTATTTCACCACTATCCAGCTTAGGCTCTATTGAGCGCTTGGCATATGAAATTGAAGCAATATTTTATTTTAAGTGGATGAGATTTTAAACTTACCTCATTTGAAAAATTACGTGGAAAAGGTCCCACGTAAGGCCTGCATGCATGTAGACCTCTATGGATCTATCCAGGTTGGCAATGCCAAAACTGAATATGTGATTAGGGATTTTCCTGGCACAAAAAATGTTTCTTCTTCTATTGCTTTGTTGATACTCATATTGTGCTTGGTATTTACACCGCTTTCTAAAGAACCACCATTGTTGTATTTCGTGTCATTGCTGTTGCTAGATGCTGAACCACTTTGATCTATGTCTAGGTCTCTATCCACTGTTTCTTTATGTGCAGGTTCATTGATTTGATAAAAGCTTGTCGTGTAGAGTCATGGAAGACGCAGGTGTATGACATGGTCTATGGAGGTTTACACAGCTGTGGCCACTTCATGATGTTCATTCGCATAATGTGAGTTTTTTTTTCTACGCTTTGTCATGTAGAGAGGAGAGAGGCTCCGACTTCTCAATGGTGGCTTGGTCCACACAATCTCGATTAGAATGCACTGATTTAATATGTTAATAGAAGAGTAGGCAATACCATTTTAAGATGATAATACACATGAAAAAATCACTCTATTCTCTTGAAGAGTTTGGTGGATATGCTTGAACACTGCCTCACACAACTTTTCAAATAACTCGACAGCTCGGTCTGCAATGAATCCAATTTGTGTGGAAACAAGGATCGAAGACCCCATGGCTCAGATTCCTCCAAATTTAGTATTGTCACATAGAGTTACCTCCAACTAGACACCGTCTACTAATTAGAGGGACAAAACCCCTCAATGGTGAAAAATAATATATATATATATATATATATATTATATATGATTGCTATATATACCAAATTAAATTACATCCAGAAGAATTTTTTTTGCCTGGTGCAGGAGACACCATTGTAAAAACAAATTTTCCTGACTAACACCTTGAGAATGCACAAGTAGGCTGTGGGACTGCAGCTAAGTTCTAGGAAGCTTGTTGGAGGTAACATTGGCTCTCCTGGAGTATAGAAAATCTCTTCTCCAAAACATTTTTCTTCCTCTCTCCAACCTTCTTTGCTTCACAGGTCTAGATTCTTTCTCTAGTACCAAATGTAAATTGAGAAACAGGGGCGGAAGCCTGATTATATTAATGTGAAATCAACCATTTACATTTGTAGGAGCTGCAATACTTATAAACATTGTACAAATGAATATATACACGGAGATATGTTGCACATGTGCAACAATAAACTATTTCACACAAGCTTCCAAAAAAGTAATTCGGGAATCATAACTAATATAAAATACAACCAAATAATTATATTGTTAAAACAATATAACAACCCCTGTATTGTTTGAATATAAACAATAAGATGGTTATAATTAATTATAACCATATAAAAAATAAAAAATCTAATTATTATGTAATGCATAATTAATATAATAATTAACCTAACAGTCAGGATTCCTACACTTGAACCTATGATCTATCCACAATCACTATTATTTACCTCCTTTGTGTGCCTACAAATGATATTGTACTCACTCGCTCAACATTACCTTCCAAAAAAGGCCAAGATTTGAACACTCATACCAATAGATCATTTTCTATGCCTATTGTATTCTTATTTAAAGAGATTGTTTTCTATCCATCCTTCCAACACTAACTCTTCCAAAGAGGGTCCCACTCTTTTTATCGATATTTTTCATTCTCATCCTCATGATCCTCAATCATCTATCCAATCAAAACCTAGATTCGTCATCCCTTCTCCTTCTAACGAGCCTATGCCATCTCTATCAGTATCCAATAGCTCACTGGGGGAGTATCCACTCCTTGCTCTTAAACCTATCATGAATCCTTATTCATCCACATCTCCCATGCACATTGATCCATATTCTTTTCGATCCCTTCCCCCTAACTTATTTTAATTAGAATTTCACTACTCTAGAAAGGATCTAATGTAAAACATTTTCTCTTAACTGGATTGGACCATATATTATCATGCATAAGTATGGGTCCAATTATTATCATTTAGTTTTCCTCAATGGTAAACAAGAAGCAAAACCTCTTCTTGCACTTGTTATAGACCTTGAGTCCTATCAACATATCTACCAGACAAGTAACTTATATCATATCAAATATTTTATCTCCTTCATCAACTTGATCCACCCCTTGTACTTGTAATACTATGTTGGAATTCTAATGGTCTATCATCAATTTCCTAATCTAGGACCTTGATATGTGAGCATCGTGTCCCCCTGGCTCATCTCATATAAACTATGTTGAATACCTCCCACCTTCTAAAATGGTCACATAGCCTTACAGTCCAATTTTCATTTGTTACCCTTTTCAGACTATTACCTACTTGGAAAATGATGCTAACGGTGCCCCCCGTGTTACTTGCACACCCTGTCTTCCTATCTCTCCAACTATCTTCGATGATCTACGTGAACCAAAAATGCCAAAAGGAAGAATCTTATACTTAATTTCCACTATCTAGTAGTAAATATCCATAGTAATGAAGGTCGCATCATCATAAGGAAAACCAATATACCTGCTGCCGCATCAAAATGGATTGATTAGTATGTGCATTAGAAAATTTCCCAATCTACTCCATAAGAGGTAAAATAACAAATAAATCAAAAGTATAGAATGATTCCTCATCATTTTGAATGGTAGCACGAAAAATGCATCAGGAACATCCTCTATATTATTATAGTTCATATAAAATTTCAAAAATGACAAATATCCAAAAAGTTAGAAAAGTCTGGTATGCAACCTCATTAGCTTCCCAATCGAAGGATGGCTAATGTATCTTGGTATCATGGAGAGTGAACAAAAAAGTAATAAGGTGAACAAACTTCTTAAAATATCTCTCATAGTCCAAGCTAAAGCAGGGGTGTTTTTAATAAATTAGCATCCACTAGAAATCTTCCTCGCAGTCGACCTCATCAATTATCATCCTTAGTGACATTTCTCAACTTCCTGCAGTCTGATCCCCTTTAGGGAAGAAATGGCTTGCTTAGAGCATAACGGTGCGAATAAACTCCTATAGGATAACCACACACTGTAATCACTCTGCCTTTGTTATCACAAATACTTCCCACCACAAGCTCCATTCTCCCAAGGTTACCCTTTGAAGCACCATCAAAATGTCAATTTGCACCATCTGGGTCTATGAGGATGCCACTATCCATATTTGAGCCCTATCATTGATAGCCTATTTTTGATAAAGATGTGAGTAACTGAGTGACATTTTTATGTCTCCAAACCTATAATGGTCTTTGCATGGTCTAGAAGAATTTTTTTCCCTTTTTAGGATTTCTCATCCAAGGATATTCTATAGAGACATTTATACTTATAATGTTGCACCTTGGGGAAAGATGGATTGTCCTTCCTAAGAACCTTTATGTCAAAGATCCTTCAAATTTCATGTTTTATCAATCTATGTCAAATGATTGAGAGTCATAAAGAGAGAGTCCAATTTTTTCTTATCTCATGACTATCTTCACAACTTTATCATCCGACTAAGTCTGATATAGCACATCGATGGGCATCAAATAGGAAAAGCTTATTGACCCCCATAGGATCTAATACTCTAATCCCAAAGAGATATAATACCAAGCAATAGCGATCCAATTACTTTTACCTTATTACTCATCATACAAACTGAATCATCTATTAGGACAAAGCTCATATTCTAACCTTCTCTTATCCCATCTTATCAATTTGTTCCATATCTCATGATCTTTGTTTTGTCAAGATTGTCATCTTATATTATTGGTATCCATCCATTGGGAGTATGCTTATCTATAATCCAAATGCTCTGTATCCAACCTTAAATCTATTCCTAATAAGGGGTTAGACTGGAATCGAATACACTAGATTAACACTGAGATATCCATTGGTTTTCCATCAAATAGATTGAATCCATCCTTCTGCTTACTAATGAATATTTCATCTCGTTAAGCGTCCTTACTTATATCTAACAATCCCACTTTATCAGTTATTGATAAAACTATTACCTTTAGCGTGACCACTATGCCTCCATTAGAATCCCACCATTGATTGATAATATGCTATCCACTTAGTCCACCAAAATCCCCTATTTGTGTAACATTCCCATTTTAGGACTTTAGAAACAAGACATTTTTTTTTTTTTTTTTGCATATTAATGTTCTTTGTTCTAAATAAAACATAATTTAGAACACACATCCATAACAATCATTCTCATAACAGATAACTTTATGTAGTTGTAATGACTCAGTATGGTACCACCGATCTATTCATTCCATGACTCGGTGAATTACCATCTGGATTCTCATGTGTATCATTGCAGTATGGAATCTTTTCTGACTGATACTTCATATACATTAATTCTCCTACCCTATTCATGGGTTCTGAGTGATCTACCCTAAGGAACCTATTCTGAATAATTACTACCAATATTCAATTGACATCATTTTCCTTTTTAACTAGGTGACATAGGACAATGCAACCAGCAGCCTGCTTTTCTTGGGACACCCTATTTTCTACTTACTGTATCATTGTGTCTCCTATTTCTTTCTGGCATACTCATCATCTTTCAAATATCGTGATTGATGTCACTCTTCTGTTATCTAGATCCATAGTCTTGAGGGGGAGTAGCTCACCATCAGTCTACTTTTTTAAGGTTTCATCCTCTTTTATCGCTTCTAATTTTTGTCTCATGGCTTGCCCATTACTAAGAACCACGGTCATGAAAAAATAGGGCATATTGTAGCACACTCAATTTTTGATATCACTAAGTCCCTCACCCCATTTTTTCTCTCTTTTATGTATCAGTCAATGGAAGCATACTCACCTCATTCCCATTTAACATTCTACTATTTTCCACCTAGAGATCAACTAAGTTCAAGTCATCATGTGCATAAATCTAGATGACCAATCATTTAAGGGTCTTTCCACATGTCATCTCCAACACTGTATCATCGAGAAGTCCAATTAATCACTCAAGGGTACATTCCCTAATCATATTGGCGTATGCCATAATCTGTTACATCCCATTTAGATGTACACGCCCCCTTAGAGGTTATTAATCATAATTAAATGGGATTAAGATTCCACCCTGCGAACCACCTTTTATGCCTAACCATTAATGCCAACATTTATTAAGTGATCTTACCCATACTTACCTTCATTAGGTATGTAGAACTTCATTACCTTCCATGTTTGCATTATTGCTCATTAATATGGCATTCCTACCAGTTTCACCCACCTTAGAATAGAAAACACTCACCTTTTATCCATCCCTAGGTTCCCAACTTACCTATCCTTTAATCAATTTTTCCATCCCAGCTATATTTATTTAATGATTTCCTATCCCCCAAAATGGAGGCCATATTTATGAGAGCTTAAAGTTATTAACCACTAGATCATGTTGTGTTTATTTCTCATCTGGGAGAGGACCCAGTCTTACCATCTGACCTAGCCCAATGTTAGGTTCATCATACCCATCTTATATCACTCATTGACCCTATTTGAAGTTAGCAAATCTATCAATTTACTTGCATCATTTCATTATTAAACTATAGCTTTCCCAGTATCAGAAGAATGACCTATCTCACATATTTTAGAAGTCCATTGTAATGCAGGACCTATTTTACTATATTTTTGATCCTTCTTAATGTCTGTTGTTACCATTAGTACTGTACATAGATATAAAGTCTTACTGACCCGATATCACTATTATGGTTCTAGCATATCATTTATTTTTATCAGAATGTCATATCTACATATTGAAGCTATCTGTTATCCTGTAAAATTGACAAGGGCAATTTTACAGGTAACCTTACCCAAATTTTGTTCTGGTTCCCCATCAAGGTCCCTCAGCATTTGGAATGGCGTCAAATCCCTTTCCGGAAAATCTAGTTTTTCGAACTTAGCCATTTTGGCCCCTTTTTGGCTAGGCACAAATTTTATTCATGCAACACAAGACTAAATTTGTGCCCCCTTCTTTTCCTTTGGCACACCCTTTGAAGTGTTAACACAACAATTATTATGCACCTCCCCGTGATGCACCTTTCTTACCTGTGCCAAGGCGCATGCGCCGATCATGTTAACAACTAAAAATGTTGTGCCCTTGAATGGTGTGCCAAGGCACTCAAAACCCCAGTGTTGAAAGTCACTAAATTCATGCTCAAGGGGTGTAGGTAATTCCATGTTGACACACGTGCATATCCGCGCCAAAGGGCACAAATTTTACGTGTTCGACACATGTTTTGGTGCACCCTTTGCAAAAAATTGGTGGCACATTTATTACACCTTTGCCTATATATAGGAGCATCTGCACCTGTCATTTTCACGATTGAAAAACACGTGAAAAATTTATTCCTCTGCACCTATCAGCACTGCCTATCATCCTCACTTTATGTCGCATTCGTGGACCCCAATTCATTTCTCTCATTCTCTATATATTTCCGGGTAAGTGGTCCTTGCATCTTCTCTTGTGTTTTTGGGGTTTTGTTTTGTTTTTTTTAGTGGGATTTTGTTAAAAACAAAGGAATCTAAAGCTTAATAAAACACATATCCTCCTCTAGCCTGTTTTGCAAATCGAAGCTCCCCCCCAAACCATTTTTACCCTCTTTCCAGATCTACTGGCCTGGAGGGGGCTTTGTCTCAGAAAATGAATCCTGAATCCTCTTTTCTCTTGTTCCCCTCACTGTCAAAATCTATGTTAAGAAAGAGGCCTAAAAACCAAAAACCTGTCAAAAGGAGAAAGAAAACCTAAAGTTTATCAGTCCTAACCCATGTATTTTCCTTTGGCACAATCGCCATCACTTTGTTACATAAAACACAGTCATGCCAAGAGGGTGCATTGTCAACCTTGCCTGCAACATGCCTCAGTCCCCCTGCGCCGTATAAAAACTAAGTAAAATCCTAACAGCGGGCACAGCGTGCAAACCCAGCTTACAACAACAAAGTGTGATGTCATGTAAGACTCTTCCTGCACTGTGCCAAAGTCCCCTGGCGCACCTGTAAAGTTTGGTGATACATTCATTTAAACTTGGGCCCCTTCGGTGCACCAAAACTCATTTACATGCAAATTCCATATCTGCACCATTGGCACATCCTGCCACCATGCAACACCAAAATTATTTGTGCCCAGTTAAAACCATACAAATGGTGCAGGCGCATCATCCTTCTACAACAACACTGAATGTTATGTGTAAAATTTCTTGTGCCTTGCACCCCTTTGGCGCTGATTTTCCTTCCTTGTAACACTCTGATTCAGTGTGCCTTATTTCTTTTGACCCTGCAGCCTGCAGTAAGATTCTGTGCGCCCTACACCCAGAGGCTTTTAAATTGCTAAATTCCTCATTCTGTAAAGCTTTGATGGAAGATCTAACAAGCTAACATGGCTCTTCTACGTTGGAATTCACTCCTTCTTCTTACAGATCAGCAACTAAACTCAGATTCACATATGTCTACATCAAGCAAAAGCCAACCAAGTCAAAGGGTAAGGCCAAACTCACAGAAGAAGAAATGAAGTACAAATACCAAAGGGTCAGGATGCCTGAGTCCCATGCAGAATGTGACTTAGACATAAGAGATTCTAGAACTTGGCCACATCGACATGGAGGATTTCTGGGCTAGAACCAGAAGGTCACAGGAAGTCCATGGATGGACAAACTAGTGGGCAGTGGTCTACATTTTGCTAGGGGGAATTCCTGTCAGTGTGGTAAACAATGAATTCATGATGGTGGTGGCCTGCTGCTACAACAAAGACACAAGGTGTGTCGAAGAATGAAAAGGGTGAGGTTATAATCAACCTCACTACCCGGAACTTTGAGATCATGATGGGTATTCCCCACCACCGACACTTTGTGGCTATAAGCCAAGAAGACTGAGCATGAAGGCATGGGAGGATAATGAAGACAAATGCATGCAACTGATGAATGAAGTGTATCTGAAATAACAAGAAGGTGATAACCAGGTGGCCACAGGTTATTCATCTACAGTGACTTCTCGGAGGAGCTGAGTGACACCATCACCTTCCTGAGTAGGGTTTTTGGGCTTCCTGATGCCCATTACTTTCACAAATGGATGCTCAGGTATCTTGAAACTATGAACAAAAATGTGCCTTGATCAACATTTTGAGTGGGTAGAGATCATCAGCAGTGCACCATATCTCTGAGCAGCTCTCAACAACTCACAACAATGGGGAGGTTCTACATGAACTCCTACATAGTCTACGCTGTTGCCTCTGAGAGAGATTATCCAGCACTGAGCCGATGTGGGGTGTGGCCCCAGGTAAAAATATATGAATATTATCCAGAGATGAAGACTAGAAAACAACATCACTACAGTTAACCAAGATCAACGATGCCTTCTTCTATGGCATCATCTTCCTATTGAGGCCAAATATGACTCACAGTCAGACAACCAAGAGCATAGTAATGGAAACTGAGAAGTGGGGGTGTTATTTATGCAATTCCCCACTTTCACCTATCTCAGAAAAACCAACTTCTTGGGGAAGCCCACCAAGTTACCGAGATATGTTGGCCCCAAGTAGATATGATGGCCCCGAAGTTGATCTTGTTGGAACTGTCTAGACAGCTCATAACCTACCATGAGAAATGCTTGAAGAGAAAGAAGGGTGGAACTCCTCTCCCCCTTACAGTGGGAAGATACTGTTATCACCGAATCACAGCACCCTTGATGTTTATACAAGTGCATATACTTGAACTCACGGTGTGATTGGATAACATGGGTACCTATCTCCAAGTTGTGGGACTTGTGAAACTGAGAGATGAGACCTCCATATTAGAAAGCTGGTCCTTGCTCCTAAACTACTCTGCCATTTAGATCTATATCTGCACAACTGCAGAGGTTCAGACTAACTATTCCTAATCTAAATTTCCAAGGAGACCAGGGAGAGAGAATGCATAAAATTGAAAGCCTACACTAAAGATGGTGATACACCAGAAAAGGAGTGGTGAAACATTTCTATCAAGAAAATAGACACAGACCAAAGATTGTAGCATAAAACATACACAGGCTGATAAGATATAATTTAGGATCTGAAATGAAACAAATAATACAATACAAAGGACTGAAAGCCATTCACAAAGCTTGCATTATCATTTCCAGTGTCAAAATCACTGCATTACAACCTCAGAGAGGTAGAAAACCTGTTACAATATTTGGAGAGGTCTGATTCTTGCAACATAGTCACTTGCTAGAGGTGAAAGAATAAGTTGTTATGTCCATGAAAAAACATTTTCCCCCTTTTAGAAAATGAGCCAAAACTGGCTTTTTTTACATTGCATGCGTCGAGCCCAGGAGATAGGAAATGTAAAAAAAACATGAGAGCCCATTCCTCCTTGACTGTAGATGCATTAAATACAGCATGGAGATACCTTACAAACCCATACCCTATCAATTTTTGACTGAATTGGAGGAGAATGCGACCCATTCTACATTAAATTTGGTCGCTGAAATGTCACTTCTGGTCATAAACACGCATGTCAGAGCCGCTTCTAAACTTTTTCTCTCCATACTATACCAAAATTCAAGATTGACCCTAGAATCATGTAGAGAATTTCATAAGCTTTCCGTTGATATAAAGAACATGTAAATCCGAGCTCTGGATCAAAAGATATGGCGATCTGAAGATTTAGGGCATAAAACAGGCAAAAATGAGTTTTGAAAACTTTTCCCGTGCTCTGCCACCTAGATGACACGTGTCAAGTCGCTGATTGGAGGCGTAATTCTCTCTCCTTTCACTTACCCATGGGTTTTCCTTGAGAATTTTTGACATTTTTGTGATTTTGGGAACATTTTCCATTTTTTCCTCCGCGCCCCCGCCACTTAGGACACGTGGCATGCATCTGATTAGAGGACAAGGGCCGAAGGGTCAGACCTTTACCTTTTAGCCTTTTGGGCTAAAACTTTTGCCAAATTCTTCTAACTCCTCCCCGAGCTTCGCATGCTTCCCTGCTCTTTTGGACATGTGTCCTATTTCTGATTGGCTCGGGCCAACACTTCAAACCCTCCCCTTTGAAATTTTAGACCTTTTCCCTTGTGACACGTGGCGTTTCCTAATTCATCCGTGGGCCTGCCGGCTTTTCGCGTCCCTCGCGTATTTTCGGCCCGGGTGTCCCAAAAAATTTGGGACAAATTCTTCCGATCAACCTGATTCGGGCTTCCCTGTCCCCCTTGAGGCGAAGACACGTGGCATGATTTGATTGGCTCTCGGCTCTTTCGGCTCTCCGCATCCCATGCATCCCTTTGTCTTAACTATCCCAGTGTGAAAGTTCTCTATTTTGGCTGATCTGGGTTATTCGCATCCTTTGCGTCCTCACGGCCCAGATGTCCCAGACTGTCTGCTCATTACTTAGTCAATTTTGTTTTTACCTTCGGCCGGTTCGCCCTTTCGCGTCTCGTGCGTCCCCACGGCCCGGATGTCCCAATTACTGCATGGACTGCCTGGAGGCTTTTCGGCCGGTTCGCGCCCCAACGTCCCAATTGTCCCAAGGGCTGCCTAGACTAGGACTTAGCCAATTTTCATGATTTTTTCTGACCCAAGCTTGTTTTTTTGCAACTTTTTCACCCTTTTTTAGAACTTGCTCCTTTCTTCTTGGACAGGAGAGTTAGAAAAAATCTGAGGGGACCCTAGAAACATGATTTTTTACCTTGAATCAATCTATTTTCCTGGGGCTTGAGTATTCTGATGCATGTTATCAAATTTACCCTGGGTGGTGAATTTTGGATAACAATTTGGTGACTCAGTAGGGTTACCTGCCTGCTAGGTAGAAGATACCAGTTGCCTGAAGCAGTCCATTGGGCATGGAGTCATCAAATATTCTATTTAGAACCCCTAACTGACGCAGAATGCGGAAGGAGGAAGATGGAATATCACCTGATGGAAGCAAGGAATGCAAAGCATCTCCATGGACAACAAGATGTGCCAAAGCACTTAGGGAAAACAAAACTGACCTATAACAAAACAATGTGCACAAGCACTCGGAGGAATGAAAATCTAATCTAATATTTACAAGGTAGTGAATTTCCCTCTAGAAGCAATGCTTGAGATAGATTCCATTTACTAGAATTTGAAGTTCTTCACCATCTAATGAGGCCAATTGGAAAGAATTGTTGTTCTTGCACTTTGTGACCATGTATGGGCCTCTCCAAATGGCATCAAATTTTGAATGCCTTCCCGGTTTTTCTCTATCCACATCCCATTTCAACACTAGATCTCCAACCTGAAAAGATCTATCCTTGGCCTTCCTATCAAAGGTCTTCTTGATCAAAGCTTGATCCTTTTCCATTGCTTGGGATGCCTGATTTCTAATCTCTTGCAACTTCATCAACTCTGCATACCTCACCTCCATGGGCTCAAACTCTAGCAACTCCAGCTGCTTCATGAGTTCCAATGTTGGCAACTCAAGTGACATGGGCAAGATTGCCTCTCTTCCATAGATAAGTTTGAATGGAGAGTTACCTGTGGATCTTTTGGGAGTTATCCTATCATCCCATAAGGCTGATTTCAGTTTAGTACGCCAAGACCTATGATTCTCATCAAGAGTCCTCCTAATGATCCTCAACAAATTCTTGTTTGTAGACTCGGCTTGGCCATTACCTTGAGGGTAATAGTTTGATGAAGTGCTTAGGTAGATACCGTTCTTGACAGCCCACTCAGTCACCTTAGATCCAATGAATGCCACTACATTATCAGAGATTATTGTAGTAGGTACACCAAATCTAGTTGTTATCCCCTCATAAAAGTCTAAGATGTTAGATTCATTTGCCTCTTTGAGTGCTACTACTTCTGTCCATTTGGTGAAGTAGTATGTGGCTGTCAAAATCCATTTGTGCCCTTGGCTTGAATTGGGATTAATGACTCCAATGAAGTCCAAACCCCATTGCATGAATGGCTGGTCAACTGAGATTGGATGTAATGGAAGGGCAGCAAGTCTCTCTTTTCCTGTGAAGAATGCACAATTCTTACACCTCTTGATCCATGAATAGCAATCACTGAAGATTTTAGGCCAATAATAACCAGCCTTTATGATTTTTAGAGCTATCACTCTTAGTGCAAAATGACCACCAGTTGGTCCACCATGAAACTCTTCCAACACCCTTTGAATCTGATTTGTGCTAATGCATCTCACCAGCACTCCATTCACATCTTTCTTGAACAAAACTCCATCAACAATGGCATATAGGACAACTTGCAATCTGAAGTGTCTCCTTTGGGTCTTGTTCATCTCTGGAGGGCATAGGCATGTGCCTAGGAAGTGTATAATACCTTGGGTCCAGCAAGGAGTGGGGGCAGCATTGTCTTCTTCTTGATTGCCACTTGGCTCATGGCTGTCCTGGACTGTCAAAACAACCTCTTCTTCATTGCATACTTCTTCTTGCTTCCCCAAAACTAGCTGCTCACACAATCCTTTCCCTCTTACCAGCTTGGTGATCCTGATCTCAATGTCATACTCCATGACATGGGTGATCCAACCTGCCCTTTTCTCATTCAAATCCTTGTTGAGGAGGAAGTCCTTAACCCCAGCATGTGAGACCAGCAACTGGACCTTGTTGTTTGAGACTAAATGCTTGAATTTCTTCAAGCTTCTAATTACTGCAAGTAAATGCTTATCAATAAAAGAGTACCTCACCTCATAGTCATCTAGGCTCTGGCTGAAGAAGGCAATTGGCTGCTCATCATTATCCTTGTTTTGCTGTACCAAAATGGCAGAAATAGTGTCATTACCTCCAAATGCATAGAGGATGAAATCCTTGGAGAAGTCCGGGTTCATGAGAGTTGGTGCTTGAGAGATGGCTTCTTTGATTGCTTCAAAAATCTCCTTGCCTTTTGCTGTCCACTTGAAATCCATGCTCTTCTTTAACATTTTGGTGATGGGCTTGACAAGGGCTGCAAAATATGGGACAAACCTCCTAGCAAAGTTTATCCTTCCCAAGAAACTCTGAAGGGCTTTCTTGTGGCTTGGCAATGGTAGTGCTCTTATGGCTTCAACCCTCTTTGGATCAATTGCTAATCCTTCTTTGGAGACAATATGGCCAAGGAGCTTTCCTTCATGTGTAAGAAAGATGCACTTCTTAGGATTCAAAGACACTCCAAATCTCCTGCACCTCGTGAAGACTTGCCTCAAATGATAGAGGTGGTCTGCTGCATTTTTTGAAAAAACAGTGATATCATCAAGGTAAATCAACACCACATTGTTAATCAAGCCTTTGAATGCCATGTCCATTGCCCTTTGGAAGGTAGCACCAGCATTGGACAGCCCAAATGGCATTTTCCTGTATGCAAAAGTTCCCCATTTGGTTGTGAAGGTTGTCTTGAACTGGTCTTCTTCCTTCACCATAATCCTGATTGTAGCCTAAGTAGCCATCAAGCAATGAGAACCTTTCTAAACCAGCTACCCACCTGCAAGATTTTCTCCATGGAAGGGAGTGGGTAATGGTCCTTGAGAGAGGCTCTATTCAAGTCTCTGAAGTCAACACACAATCTGATCTCTCCACTCTTCTTTCTGACTGGAACTAAGTTGGCAACCCAACTAGAATGCTTGATTGGGAATATGATCCTTGACTCAATCATCTTGTCTAATTCTTTCCTCATGAGAGGCTCCATGTGTGGATTGATTGGTCTTTGTTTCTACCTAACAGGCTTAGTATTTGGATCCAATTCGATGGTATGCTGAGCTAAGTTGGGATTGAAACCTTTCAAGTCTTCATAGCTCCTAGTAAACACGTCAGGGAACTCTTGACACAGCTGTATGAACTCATACCTTTCTTGTTGAGTTGTCATCCTTCCAATTTGTAATGGTTTGTTCTCTTCTACCAAGATGGATACTGAATCCTCTCGCTTGACCTGAATGTTTGCTTTCTCCTTTCTAAACTGATCATTGGGGTTAAAAATGGACTCCAAAGTGATAATTCCCTTGGGTAGCTTGTTAGTTCTCAGCTGTACCACTTGGTCACCATACTGCTGTTCCAATTTTTCTTGATTCTTGGCTGAGAACTCAGCTTCTTCTTGCAAGAAATGGATGATTTGCTAGTCATTTTCAAACACTTGCCAACTGACATTGTTATCTGGTACTGAAGGCCTCACAATCACGTGGATGTTTGGCTGTACCTTATCTTGTTGAATGCTTTCCACAATGTCAAAGGCTGCTCCTACTGCTGCAAGCCTGTCAGCAGCTTGATTCTCTTTCCTAGGAATGGATTTGATGTCAAAACCCTCAAAATCTTCCATGAGGTTCCACACCCTGTTCTTGTAGCACCTGAGTAGGTCATTCTTGGCAGCATGTTGTCCCTTGACCTAATTTACAATCAATTCACTATCCCCAAAGACTTGCAAGTTCTTTATTTTCTTCTTTATTGCCCAATGCATCCCTTGCACCAAGGCTTCATATTCAACAGTGTTATTGGAGAATGCAAACTAAAATCTGAAAGCTGAATAGTACTTTACTCCTTGAGGTGAAACAAACATAGCTCCACCTCCTACACCTTGTCTACTCCTTGATCCATCAAAAAACAGCTACCATACCTCATTGTCATCCTTGTGGTATGGCTTGGTGATGCTAGGAATAGGCTGATTTTATTTGTGTATGCAATAGACCCCTAGCTCAGATTCTTCTATTTATTGATAAGGATCAAAAGCATGCACCTTGTTTTCCCATTCATCAAGAGTTAGATCTGGGATGCTTCCAACCTTGGTATCAGATTCATCAGAGCTTGGGTGATCTTCTTGATCAAATGCTGAGCAATTGGCATTGATCTGACTTGGAGTGTAAGGCTCAATGTGGAAGTTTGCAATAGGTTCAGACCTAATTGTAGCCTTAGTTCCATACCTCGTTCTGAACAACATGTGTGACCAATCAGCAGAAAAATATCCCCCAATCTTGGTTGTGAAGTCCCTTGACAAGCATAGGGCAAAAAGTGGTGGAAGGTCTATGACTGATACATCTTGTAAAACAACAACATTTGGACGTGCATGCAAGCTAAGACTTAAGTTTCTAATCACTCCAACTATTGCTACTATTGTCCCATCTAGCTGCACTACCCCTTTTGATAGTGTTTCATATTGGGAGCCCTAGCTAATCAGCTATTTGTTTAGGCATTACCGAGCTACTTTCCCCGGAGTCTATCATGCAATTGTGCACTAGCTGATTTCTAATTATCAATGAAACATAGAAGGGAGGGGGTTTCAACATTTTACTTTGCTGTCATCCATGATTTCCCTCAGGCCGAGCAGCATTTGTAAGCACTTTGTCTTACATCTGATCCTGCTGATTCGAAGTTGGCCAGTCCTTCATGGTAGCTTGCAGTAGATCTCTTTGGCCTGGGATAGATAGGGATTCCCACATTGATATATTGACATTTGTCTTCTTCATCTGATCAATGATATTGAATGGTGATGAAGGATCTCTTTGCTGTCCCTTGGTTTGCACATTCACTCCTTGTATGTGGGCAGCAACAACTGGTATTTGAGTTGGCCTAGGGGTTGTCCTTGGCTGCCCTTGTGCATTTACAACTGGATTTTGTTTACCAACCACTTGTGGAGCCATGGAAGTTTGTAGATTGGTTGGGGCTAATGGATTTTCTTCACCCAAATACCTCCTTTTTGACCTTGTGTTGGCTGCAACACCTTGAGACACTGCTTGGTTCATGCCACAAAAATCCTCTGCTTCCCAATTTACCAATGTGGTGTCATTTGGGGCTGAATGTTGTTGGAATGCTTCTTGTTGTTGGATGTTCCCTTGACTGCCCTCACCCTCCACACCAGTAGTTGTCACCATCAATGCTTGATTCAAAGCACCATTGAAGCACATGGATTGGTTATGAGGCTCATTGCATGGAAAACACCAATCATACTCCTGAGCAATGTTGTTTTGTGTTGGCACCAATGCCTTAGAGGTAGATATGACATTTGGATTATAGGGCTGAAATGGTCTATTGGCAGGAGGCCTTGTTTGATTCATATTTGTAACTAGATTAGGAGGCCTTTGTGGCTGGTATGGCTGCCTATTAGGCTGAGCCTGGGGTCGATAAGGTCTAAAACCTTGGGCTTGTTGCCTCTTAAGAGTAACCAGCTCATTGCCTAGGTTTTGTAATTGCTTCATGACTTCTTAAAGATCATTTGGGGCACTTGGAGATGAAGTGGAAGCTTCATTTGAACTCTGATTTCTAGGGGTGGGGGGAGGAGCCAAATTAGGTGCTTGATTGGTGTTTGGGCTCTCTAAACTTGGAAACAGTGGCATGGGAGGTCTAGGGGCAAGTTTGCCAGCTTGGATCAAATAATTTTCAGCCCTAATGGAAATGCTATAAGCCATAGGGATAGTTATGCCTCCCATGGACTGAATCAACATAGAAATATCAAAATTTAGAGCTTTGAGATAGTAGAGAAAAGCACCTTCTATTGTTGGCCTGACTGCCACTGGAATTCTTTCCCAAGTCTTTTGAAATCTGAAGTTGAAATCGGTCAGATGCTCATTGGGAGCTCTCTTAATGGTTGTTAGCTGCTCCAAAAGAGACAAGTTGTCTCCCTTTTCGCCAAATTGCTCATGAAGTGCTATACACAACTAATTCCAATTTGTGATAGAACCAGCTCCAAGGCTTCTAAACCATTGCAATGCTTTCCCCTTGAATGAAGATGCTAGTAACTTGACAGCCACTTGCATCTCATTGATTTCATGGATTGCACAAAGGTTAGCAATGTCTTTAACATGATCACCTGGAGTAGTCTGATTTTCTCCAGTGAAGTAGGGAATGTTCTTCAAGGCTGCAATAGGAATTAGATGTTGTGCATTGAGGGCAAGTGGGTTGTTGCCTGTGAAGTTGGTGTAGGGGTTGTTTTGTGCCATTCTAATTGGTCTTAAAACCCTTGTTGACTGAATGAAAGGCCTACCAGGTGGAGGAGTTGAGAGAGTTCTGTTTGGTGGAGATGGAGACCTTTGAGTCCTTCTTCCTCTTTACCTTCTTCTTGGAGATAATTGCAGATATTCGAACAACACTTCTTCTTCTCCAACTCTTGACCTTGTGGTGACTCTTCTCATGAGTTTTTAGGCCTGCACTGTTGAAACTAGTTGATTCTTCCCCTTGTAGTCGCTAGATATGCAAATAATAGCTCTTTTTAAGCAAGAAAATTGCAACAGATGCACATCAACTTTGCTGCAATAAAAATGAGACCTCTCGTCCCACCGGGCGTGCCAAAACTGTTAGTGCGAGATCACAGCACCCTTGGACACACATCAGGCTTCTAGGTTGATGTTTCAAGCATCCAGTGTGATTGCACAACATGGAAACCTCTCTCCAAGTGTGGGACTTGTGAAACTGAGAGAGGAATCTCCAGATTAGAGGCTGGTTCCTCAAACTCCTCTGATTTAGATCTATATTTACACAACTACAGAGGTTCAGATCCTAATCCTACTCTAAATTGCAAAGAGACAGGGATAGAAATGCAAAAATTGAAACTAACTAAAGATGGTGATGCACCAAAAGGAGTGGTGAATATTTTTGTCATGCAAATAAACACAAACCAAAGATTGCAACATAAAACATACACAGGCTGATAAGATATAATTTAGGATCTGAAATGAAGCAAATAATACAAACAAAGGACTGAGACCCATTCACAAAGCTTGCATTATCATTTCCAATATCAAAGCCACTGCATTATAACCTCAGAGAGGTAGAAAACCTGTTACAATCTTTGAAGAGGTCTGATTCTTGCAACAATCACCTGCTGGAGGTGAAAGAAGAAGTTTTTAATGCCAAAAAGTGTTCCCCCCTTTAAGAAATGAGCCAAATCTAGCTTTTACATTGCATGGGTCGAGCCCAGGAGAGAGAAAATGTACAAAACATGGGAGCCCATCCCTCATTGACTAAAAGCATTAAAACATGGCCTTACAAACCCATACCCTACCATTTTTGACCAAATTGGAGGAGAATGCGACCCATTCTGCATTAAATTTAGTCACTGAAATGTCATTTCTGGCCATGAACACGTACCAGAGCCGTTTTTTGAATTTTCTCTCTTGAAACTAAACCAAAATTCAAAAATGACCATGAAATCCTGTAGAGAATTTCATAAGATTTCCAATGATATGAAGAACGTGCAAATCTGAGCTCTGGATTGAAAGATATGGTGATATGAAGATTTAGGGCACAAAACAGGCAAAAATGGGTTTTGAAATTTTTTCCCATGCTCCGCCACCTGGACGACACGTGTCGGGCGCTGATTGGATGAGAAATTCTCTCTCCTTCCCTTACCCATGGGTTTTCCTTGAAATTTTTGACTTTTTGTAACTTTGGAAAATTTCCCATTTTTTCCCCGCGTCCCCACCACTTGGGACAAGTGCCATGATCTGGTTGGAGGACAGGGACGCGGGGCCATCCTTTACCTTTTAGTTTTTTGCCAAAACTTTTGCCAAATTCTCTAATTCCTCCCTGAGCTCTACACTTCCCTGCTCCATTGGACATGTGTCCTGTGTCTATTGGCTTGGGCCAACGCTCCAACTTGCTTCCTTTAAAACTTGCATCAAACACTTAGCCAAAATTCTATTTCGCTCCCCGCGCCACGAAGTCCCCGGCCCTTAGGACACGTGTCCTATTCTGATTCATCCGTGGGCCTGTCAGCTTTTCACGTCCCTCACGTATTTTTGGCCTGGGTGTCCCAAACCGTCTGGGACAAATTCCTCCGATTCGCCCGATTCGGGCTTCCCTGTCCCTCTTTGAGGTGAAGACACGTGGCGTGCTTTCATTGGCTCTCGGCTCTTCCGGCTTTCCGCATCCCACGCGTCCCTTTGTCCCAACTGTCCTAGTGCGAAAGTTCTCTGTTTTGGCCTATCCGGGCGGTTCGCATCCTTCGCGTCCTCACGGCCCAGATGTCCCAGCCTGTTCTGCACAACAGTTAGTTAATTTTTTCCTCCTTCGGCCAAATCGGCCTTTCTGCGTCCCACGCGTCCCCTTGGTCCGGATGTCCCAATTGCTGCGTGGACTGCCTAGAGGCTTTTCAGATGGTTCGCACCCTGATGTCCCAACTGTCCCAAGGGCCGCCTGGACCAGGTCTTAGCCAATTTTCATGATTTTTCCTCTGCCCAAGCTTGTTTTCTGCAACTTTTTCACCCTTTTTTAGAACTTTCTCTTTTCTCCTTGGATAGGAGAGTTAGAAAAAATCTGAGGGGACCCCAGAAACATGATTTTTGCCTTGAATCAATCTATCTTGCTCGGGACTGAAGAATTTAATGCATGTTATCAAAATTACCCTGGGGGTGAATTTTGGATAACAGGAAGAATTGGAAATTTATGTCATTTGTAGCTGGGGAAGTGTCTAACATACTTATTTAGAATGAGCTTTGGAGGGGTACACATGTCACTTATAAAAGCAATGGCCAACCTCGAAACTTTTTGTCCTGCCTTCGACTAGGGTGAGAGGACCTAAGGGGTCAATCTGAAAACATAGTAGGGGAAGGTAAATATTTTACTCTCACTACTTCTTTAGAATAATGTAAAAATATCTGATAAGCATAGTTCCATAGATCAAGGACATCTACTTTACTTGTATCAATAGTTGTCGAACTCAGGAGTGAAGGATCACTCCCATCTGGCCCTGGCCAAAATTATTCAATATGGCTATGGCCATTGTTACAAAGGTGTTCCAAATTTCTGATCAAGAAGTTGATCAAAGGTATATTTAGATTGATATTTGACAACTAAGCCATTTGCCGAAATAGACTGAACAAGGGCACCTCAGACTATTGAGGAGAGGGTAGAAGGGCACATTGCAGTTGCACAGAGTATGGTGCAGATTAACGGTCTCATTTATGGGTATATTTCACCACATCTCCTTAGGTATATGCACCTGCAGGCACATAAAAATTTTCCAAAGGGAAAAGGAAAAGAACAAGGACCAGGAGAGTCAAGTTTCTACTTCAAGAAGAAGCTCCTGGGATTCCTCCCTCCACCGCATTAGGAAATGTTGTAACCCTACATCTCCTAGAAAAGAAGTAGCAGTAAGTGTTCCAACGGGCACATCCACTCAGGATGTTGTTTCTAATCTATAACCACCGAGGTACCCATCATCCCTTCTCCCACTCCTCCTTCCCCTCCTCATGTCTCTCAAGCAACCATTCCTTTGGTTGTGTCTTCTCCCCCATCTTCTACTGTTCCCCTTTCCTCTTCTTCCATCTTCTCTTCCCTCGCGGAGCTGTCCCCCAATATTTCTTCCCTCATCTCTCAGCTCCCTTCCACCCCCATAGTTTCCTCTCCTACAGTAACTCCTACCCCTATGAGCATTGGAGGTTCAAACTTCTTTATCAATGCCACCACCAAGCGTCTCAACCCATTTCCCCGAGTACACTGTAGTTGCTCCTTCTTCTTCCACCATTCCTTCTTCTCCCTTAAGTCCAGCATGGATCTCCCAACACCTGAGCCAACACAAGAGGAAAGTCCCCATTGCACCTATGGACTTCTCTTTCATCTAGAACAAAAGGGGCTAAGAAGCAGAAGCCAATAACCCGCTTCTCTCAGAGCGCCTCAGGTGAAAGAGTAATGGAGATCACGTATCCCGATCCCACAAAGGATAAAAAGGATCTGTCACCTACAATATTATACAGTGACACAGGTCACAATGGGAACATCATCCCAAGAGCCTTCAAGGAGAGGCCCTATCCATGTAGTGGATGCCCTTTGCAAGAAGCTTCAAGAAGCAAAGGAAGAGAAGAGGCTACTAAAAGAGCAAATAAACATCTTCTCCAAGCCCTAATTGGGTTGGAAAATGGGCAGTGCACCTCCTACAACTGCCACTGAGACTCCTGAGGCCCTTAGTCAAGATAAGATAAATGAATACACCAAGATTGGTGAACAAGGCATGGCAGTATCCACCTGGAGAGACCAGATCCTCAAAGATAGTGAGGAAGTAATCGTCAAGTTCACCGAGTTATATCAGAACATTGGTCAGGTGAACAAGGAACTCCAGGTGATTACAGGACCTATCTCTAAAGAGTTGGATCATACTAGGTTGCAACATGAGACATTCCAGAAGATGCTCGACTACTCAGTCGATGATTTAGTTAAATTTGGCATCTTCGATCACCCCAGAGCACCCAACAAAGTCCTTGCTGCTTTGGACTACCGGGTCGATCAGATGGAATTTGTCCTGGAGAAGATTGATAAGGTCAAGGAGGAAGCCCTAGATGCAATGCATCAAATGGAGAAAATTATCCTAAGGATGTCTCTGAGCTTTCTCACTCCATCATTCACCTTAAGGTTAAGGCAGATGAAACTATTCAAATCTTCAAAGAGATCATCTCGCAAGGATTAGGGCCAGGAGCTACTTTTGACAAAATCCATCAACAACCTTCTGGCCTGCCGTGAATTTGTGGGATACCTGATGGAGGTAGGTAATGAGTACTTCAAGCTCCCTTAAAAACTCAGAGATGAACGGGAGACTTGTGAAGTCATTGGTGACCACACCAAGGGTCCTGCACAGGACCAACTCCAACCGATGATCAGCAAATTCATGGAGTACCGGGCCCAATTCCACATTGCCTCTCCTGAGCAGAAGCAGGGAACTCCTTTCTAGCCACGAGATGATGACAAATAGCCTTCCTCTTCTTGGCTTTCTTTTTGTAATATTTAAAAGTATGTTGGCACAAATGATGACATCATCCATGTTGCACCATGGGATGTTGTTATCCACCAAGTTGCCCAAAGTCAACAGTTGACTTTTAGATATTTTGTAAATATTTTGTAATTAGTTGTTGGTTTCTTTTTGCCTTCTCTCTTCTTCTCCTTCTATAAATACTTGAATATTTGTTGTATTCAAGGGGTGGACACTTTTTAGATGAAAAATAGAAGTGAGAAGAAAAGGCTTTGTACTTTTTGTAACAGAAGAAAACATTAATACAAATATTAAGACTTTGTGCTGAATATGTGTGTCATGGGCATCTGATCTTTCTTATGTCAGATCTATGCGTTTATTCTGTTGGATCTATCTCTACTTTTTTGTCATTTGTTCATCAGTATTGCTTTGTTCGTTTATGCAAGTAGGTTTGGCTCTGTTTACTACCAGCCCAAAACATAAACCCTCTGACCTTTCTGCTTTGGAATTCATTTCTTTTCTCCCTTCAGATCTATCCTATCTCCTCTCCTCGCTTCATTCCCTTCTTTTCACAGTCATAAATACCCCAACTGGGATGAGATCCCAAACCCCTGAAGGTAGAATACTGTAGGACTTGCACAGATTCCTGCTGGTAGAATAGCAATAAACCAGTTTCACTTTGCTGTCTCAAAGAGGGGCTATGCCCTGCACACTGTTGGCTCGTCTATCCATAGATCTGTCCACCCGACAGATTTTTGGACCAACAGTTTTTGGCGACTCTACTGGGGATCGAAATAGATCTATGGTAATGGTATATTAGAAAATCAATAAAACCGTAGAAACCACTACCTGTTTGCAAATTTTAACTTCTTGCTTAAAATCCAAACTTTTTGCAAAAGTGCTCCAAACTGAAAATTTTCTTCAGAGATCCATAGATCTGGACTAGTTAGAGATCTTTAGTTCACTGAGTTTTTACAAAAACCTGTATTTTTCCGTAGATCTGAGATTCTGACAGTTTACAAAAAATTTAAAACCCTTGCAGAAAGTCAACTCTAAGATCCAAAAATCAGCTTGCTAAGTTAACCATCATTTTATCCTCACTGATCTTTGTCATTAAACCGCAATCGGTTTTCAAAAGGGGATAAAATTAAATATTTAGAAAAGTACATGCTGCTGATTTTTGCTTAGAAAAATCAGAAAATCAGCAAGTACAACCAAAAAGAGTTTTTAAATCTGCTCCAAAATATTACAGATCTGAAAGATACACTGGCGGGTGAACCATTTACTCGTAGCAGGAGAGCTCATGGAGAAGTTGATCCTACTTTCGATCTACTTCAAAGGCACAACTTCAGTATTACACCAGCACGCTTCTCATCACTAAGTTCAGCTGATCGGTCAGCAAGAAGTGTCTCACCCCACGAAGGAATCATTTTTCACGAGAAGCATCCACCTCCCTTTGCAGTGCTTTGTTGCTCAGTGGAACCATGCTTCCAGCTCGCATCCTTTTTCCAGCTTTTCAAATGGCAGTACCATGGGGAAATGCTATGGGCCCTCTTGCTTTGCCACATCCTGTTCACGCACTCCCTCATGGAAACTGAAAGAATTTCCCAAAATTTGATGGAAGTGGAAACCAAAGCACGGACTCGCATATATCTGCATTCATCATGTCATGCAGCATCCTAGATGTGACCCACGAAGATGTGTCAGTTCACCTCTTTCTAGAGACCTTGCAAGGACCCGCGGCGGAGTGGTTCCAACATTTACCAGCCGGATCTATCACTAGTTGGGCCACATTACGAACTGCATTTGAAGAAAGGTATAAGCCTTCAGAGGACGCGTTCATGTTACTGTCAAAGATCACTCACCTGAAGAAGGAAGTCAATGAAACCATGCACGATTTCATCACCCGTTTCAATTCACTAATCAACCGTGTGCCACCTGCCATGCTGCCAACACCAGAAAATCAGAAGTGTTTCTTCGTAAACGCCATGAGCTCAAAAGTAAGTTTCTTACTCTTGCAAGAACAAGTCACTACTCTGGTTCTTGCTCAAGCCACTGCCATTCGAATAGAAGATAACTTGCTCATATCTGGTGAATTAAAATGAGAGCCATCCAAGCCAAAAGTTTCAACTCCTTCTCAAGCCACTTCATCAGATCTGGCATTCCAGAAGATGGCGAATGACTTGCTCGCGTTAAAGAAGCAGTTAGCTCAAGCTTCTCCTAGCACTTCATACCGGGATGTCCCACGAAGAAATTTCACTTCCAACAATGTCCCCCAAAGGCCACGTTTACCCACAACTGCTCCGCGTTTGGCACTCGAGGCTCCTCCGGTCAATGCCCTAGTTGAGATTGAAGAAGAGGAGCAAAATTATGAAGAACCTTCACCCCAAGATGAAGATGATCAAGATGTCGGTGAACCGGCTGGCGACTCTACGATCGGGTATATGGAATTTGACGAGGAGGAATCTGATGAAGAAGAGGGTACCCAAGGATATGCAAGTGGGTAGTCATATGCTGTTTTCACCCGCTCTCAAGGAAAAGAAGTAGAAGTTGCTGCCAGGATACAAAAAGAGAAGACTGTGTCAAACACACCTCCAACCATTGCAAAAAGAGGTAATCCTCTTCCTGCTCAACCTCTTATTAAGTCTTTTATGAAGAAATCCTTTTCCCCTATCTCCCCTCTGAATCAGCCTTCTTCTATTCCCATAAAGACCGGTAATCCTACCCTACCATCACGAAATGAGGGACTCATTCCTTCATCAACGCAACCCTTGGCCGCATTCGACATAATCGATCATGCTAAAAAGACCAAGATCCAAATGTCTGAAGCTGAGTATCTTCAGTCAAACCCCGAACAACTTGTAAGATTGACCGAATATATTCAAAGCCAAGCTGTCGTAACTTCTCAAGTCTCCCCAAAAGGAATCCTTTCCACTCCTCATGCATCTCGCATAAATGTTGCCTCGACTTCCGCATCAGGAAAAATTGAACCTTTTTATCTCTCCCTCCTAATCAATGGTCACAAGCTAAGCAATTGCATAATTGATTCTGGGGCTTCCGATAATGTCATGCCAGCAAAAGTCACCCATGCTTTGGGCCTCACTCTTACCAAGCCTTTTGGCAGATGTTACTCCTTGGAAACCAAACAGGTTCCATTGATTGGTCAAATCAAAGACGCACAGTTTTCCTTTGCGGCATTCCCAGAGAAAAGAGTAAAGATGACCATCCTCGTTGCCGATATCCCTGCAGCATATGGAATTCTACTAGGAAGGAGCTTTTGCAAAGAGGTTGGTGGAGAGATTTATATGGACTGGTCCAAAGCTAGAATCCCCGTCAAAGGTGTAATGCAGACATTGGAGCCTGAATCGCAAAAGAAGTACTTGGTCACCAATTCTGACGACCCCCAAGCCCAAATTCTCTTCGAATCATCAGGGATGGGGAATTACTTCTTATCTACTGAGTCTGACAAAATGGACGTCCTCATCCAGGAAGAAGACCTTAACAAGATTTGGACATTGCAGTTTGATGGCAGTTGTGCAACTAGTGGATGTGGTGCTGGAGCCATGCTAATATCTCCTGAGGAGGATATTTTTCCTCTCTTTATAGTTGTAGTTTTTCAACATGAATAATACTGCTGAGTATGAATCTTTGCTACTTGGCATGCAAGCTGCAAAAGAAAGGGGAATCAAGAACCTAAAAGTGCAAGGCGATGCCGAGCTGGTCGTGAATCAAGTAAAAAGGATATATCAAGTGAAGAACGAAAGGCTCAGGCATTACCGCAACGCGGTATGGGACAACATTGAGGAGTTTGACACTTTTTCAATTAAAGCCATTCCGAGAGCTCAGAACGATATGGCCGATTCATTGGCCATCTCAGCGTCCCTCATGCTCCCTCACCCAGGATTGAAGACAGACACATATACCATTGAGGTAGTCTTCCGCCCAAGCGTGCCAGACAATTCTCAGCACTGGCAGGTATTCAATGATGACAATCAACTTATTGCCTTTTTGGAGAAGGTGGAAAATTTCAGTGAGCTTCATTTTGAAGGATCTACTTCTGCATGCCGTGAATCTGTCACTGGTCAAGCAAATGAATCAAAAGGAGGTGATGGCATATGCCAGCTCAAAGGAAATAAAATCCCAAAAGGTTTAGTTTCTCTCAAATGATTATTTGACAGAGATGACCATTTTGTTAGGAAGAAGCTGCAAGATAATCCTAACTCCTCTCCAGAAACTGAGCCGGTCAATCTAGGTACTGTGGAGCATCCGCAGTTTGTAAACATCGGGAGGTGTTGCACACCCGAAGAAAAGTGGAAGTTTGTCAAATTGCTGAAGAAATATATGGATGTATTGGCATGGTCTTATGCCGATCTAAAGTCTTTCAAGCTGAAGGACGTCCAACATGACATCCCGTTGAAAGAAGATGTCAAACCCTTTCACCAGAAACAGAGGCACTATAATCCTAAGATCTCAGGTACCATCCAGGCTGAAATACAGAAGATGTTAGATGCAAGGATCATTTTTCCTATCCACCACAGTACCTGGGTCACAAACATTGTGCCAGTACGCAAGAAAAATGGTGAGATACGCATATGCGTAGATTTTCACAACCTGAATCAGGCGTCCTTGAAGGATAATTACCCACTTCCCATAATGGATCAGGTTCTGCAGGCAGTAACTGGTTCAGAAATGTTGTCCATGCTTGATGGTTTTTCAGGCTATAATCAGATTGAAGTCTCACCTGAAGATCAATTCAAAACAACATTCACTACTCCCTGGGGCACATTCACCTATAGCAGAATGCCTTTTGGTTTGACCAACGCTGGTGCCACCTTTCAGCGAGCAATGGACTTCACATTCAAAGGTATGATGGGAAAGGTTATCGTAGTTTATTTAGATGACTTGACTGTGTTCTCTAAACAGTGAAGTGATCATTGTGATCATTTGGAGCAAGTATTGATTAGATGCCGAGAACATGGGATCTCCCTGAATCCAAAAAAGTCTATTTTCGGGGTCACTGAAGGAAAGTTGCTGGGACACGTTGTTAGCAAGGAAGGGACAAAAATAGATGCCGAAAGGGTTAGGGCTATTCAGAGCCTTACTTTACCCACAAGCAAGACCGGCGTTCACTCTTTCTTCAGAAAAGTGAATTTTCTCAGGCGCTTCATTCCCGACTTTGCTGAAAAGACTCGCCACATATCAAATATGATGAAAGGGTCACAAAATTTCTAGTGGAGCAAAGAAGGAAAGACGTCATTCGAGGATATAAAAGCCTCCATCGCTCATGCACCAGTCCTGGTATGTCCCGATTTCTCCAAGGATTTTATCATGTACAGCTATGCATCTGAGCATACTGTATCAGCCATCTTAATGCAAAAGAATTCTGAGGATGTTGAATCTCCAATCACGTTCATGAGCTCTCCCCTCAAGCCTCATGAGTTGAAGATGTCTCAGTTGGAAAAGCATGCCTTCACCATTGTCAAAGTAGTTAAGAACTTCCAGTATTACATCCTGAACTCTCATACAATAGTGTTGGTTCCTGACACAGCAGTCAAGTCAATCTTAACTCAACAGGAGTTAGGGAGCTTGAGAGGGAATTGGATCGCAAAGGTCCAAGAGTATGATCTAGATATAAAACCAACCAAGCTGGTAAGAGGCAAGGGCCTATGTCAGCTTATGGCTGAAAACAAAGATTCAGAGGTCCCTGAAGAAAAGGATGATTGCATCGATGGAATGCAAGGCCAACTGGAGAAAGTTGATTCTCTGCCTATGGTTCTATTTGTTGCGACTAGCGATGAGTGGTATTATGATATCACTTTCTTTCTCACTTATGGTGAGTGCCCAACTCATCTAACTTCAAAGGAGAAGTGTACTATAAAGCTCAGAGCAGCCAAATATGTCATCTAGAATGAGAGTCTATGCAAGCGTGGGATTGATGGCATCTTTCTGCGATGCGTTGACAAGCCGCAACAGGTAAAGTTACTTGAGAGTTTTCATGATTCAGCCTGCGGTGGTCATTTTTCCTCTTCCGTGACAGCACACAAGATCATCTGAGCTAGGTACTATTGGCCAATGCTATTTCAGGATACAGCCACCTGGGTAGCAAAATGTGAGCTCTGCCAACAATTTGTTGGCAAACCAAAATTGGCTGCTTTTCCCCTCAGGCCGGTCATTATTGACGAACCCTTCAAGCAATGGGGAATTGACTTTATCAGAGCACTACATCCACAATCAAGTGTTGGACATAGTTATGTCCTAACAGCAACAGATTACTTCACCAAATGGGTGGAGGCCATACCTGTTAAGAATGCCACCTCTGAAGTTGTTTGTAATTTCATCAAAGAAAATATCATTGTAAGGTTTGGCATTCCAAACAAGATCGTTGCTGATAATGCTTCCAACTTCTCCTCACGGGAAGTTATCAGTTTTTGCTATGAATATGGGATAACCTTGGCCCATGCCTCAGATTATTACCCCCAGGGAAATGGTCAGGCAGAATCCAGTAATAAAAACTTAGTGACCATTATACGGAAGCTAGTTGATGAGAATCAGCGGTCGTGGCACAAGTCATTGTATGACGCTTTGTGGGCAGACCACATTACTCCAAAGAGGTCTCTTGGTATGTCACCTTTTCAAGTATTATATGGAATCGACGCTGAGCTCCCCATTTCTGTGGAACTTCCTACTCTGCGCTTGGCACGAGCGATTGAAGATGAAACTTTCCAAAATTCTCTTGAAAAGAGGATCATGTATCTAGCAGAGCTTGAAGAAAAAAGGGTAAGAGTGGTCGACAGGATCACCGAACATCAGAATCAAGTCAAGAGGTTGTTCGATAAAAAGGCCAAGCAGAGAGATTTCCAGGTAGGAGATCTCATCCTTTTGTGGGATAAGCGAAGAGAGCCAAAGGGCATGCATGGAAATTTGATTCTCTATGGAGAGGACCTTTCAAGATCAAGCAGCTCAATGGAGAGAATAGCTTCTATCTCTCGTATCTAGATGGAACTGATCTCCCACTTCCCTATAGCGGGCAGCATCTCAAAATATTCAGGAAGTAGAGCTTGCTCTCTTCTTTGTACAGTTTGCTTTATGTTGTGTGTTTTTTTTGGTCATGTGTTTTTCCTTTCTTTGTTGTGTGTTTTCCTTTTGTCGTCACCCTTGTTTTTGACTCTGTAACCCAATGGATAGGCACATGTTTATCTGGGATTCTCTACCCTTAAGCTTCGTTCAAAGATAGTCCCCAGAAAGAGCCAGCTGTTATCCTGTAAAATTGACAAGGGCAATTTTGTAGGTAACCATACCAAAATTTTGTTCTGGTTCCTCGTCAAGGTCCCTCAGCATTCGGAATGGCGTAAAATCCCTTTCCAGAAAGTCTAGTTTTTCGAACTTAGTCATTTTGGTGCTTTTTTGGCTGGGCACATATTTTGTTCATGCAACATCAGATGAATTTGCACCCCCTTCTATTCCTTTGGCGCACCCTTTGGAGTGTTAACACAACAATTGTTGCACCTCCCCATGATGTGCCTTTCTTGCCTACCAAGGCGCATGCGCCGACCTGTCAACACTAAAAATGTTGCGCCCTTGAAGCGGTGCGCCAAGGCGCTAAAAACCCCATGTTGACAGTCATGAATTCACGCTAAGGGTGCAGGTAATTTCTTGTTGACAGATGCATAACCGTGCCAAAGGGCACAAATATTTTCCTATCGACATGTGTTTTGGTGTGCCCTTTGAAAAAGTTGGTGGCACATTTATTGCGCCTTTTGCTATATATAGGCACATCCGACCTGTCATTTTCACGATTGAAAAACATGTGAAAAGTTTATTCGTCTGCACATGTCAGCACTTCCATCATCCTCATGTCATTTACGTCATGTTCGTGGACCCCACTTCATTTCTTCCAGTCTATATATCTCCGGGTAAAACACGTGGTCCTTGCACCTGTCAGCTTTTCTTGTCATGTTCGTGGACCCCACTTCATTTCTCTTTCTATATATATTCCGAGTTTGGTCCTGTGGTTTTGGTGTCTTGGGGTTATTTAAAAACAAAGGAATGAATCTAATAAAACAATATGCCTCCTCCAACGCATTTTGCAATCTTCTCTCCCCCCAAACCAGTTTTACCCTCCTTCCAGATCTACTAGCCTGGAGGTCTTTGTCTTAGAAATGAACCCAAGATCCTCTTTGCTCTGTTCCCATCACTGTCGAAATACATGTTAAAGAGGCCTAAAAACCACAAACCTATCCAAGAAGAGAGAAAATGTAAAGTTGTTGCATTTCCAAAACCACAGTTTTCCTTAGGCACAATCACCATCCTTGTTGCATAAAACACAGTCGTGCCAAGAGGGCACACTGTCCCTGCCTGCAACACACATCCTTCCTGCGCCCTATAAAACTAAGAAAATCCTTACACAGGCGTAGGTGCAATCCCACTTACACCAACAAAGGGTGTCATGCAAGCTCTTCCTGCGCCGCGCCAAAGGCCCCTTGGCACATAAATTCAGTGATACATCCTTTAATGTTGTGCCCCTTGGCACACCAAAATGTTCTGCAACACGTTCCATATCTGCGCCATTGGCGCATCCTGCTGCCATGCAACACAAAAATTATTTGCACCCAGTTTAAACCTTACACAATGGCACAGGCGCAAATCCTTCTACAACAACACTGATGTTATGTGTAATTTTCCTGTGCCCTACACCCTTTGGGGCTGTTTTCTTCCTTGCAACATTCTACATCAGTGCGCCTTGCCTTTTTTGACCCTGCAGCCTACAAGTATTCCTGCGCCCTGCGCCCAGAAGCTTTTAAATTGCTAACTCCTCATTCTGTAAAGCCCTGATGAATGATCTAACAACTAACATGGCTCTTCTGCATTGGACTTCACTTCTTCTTGCAGATCAGCAACTGAACTCAGATTCGCATATGTCTACATCAAGCAAAAGGCCAACCAAGTCAAAGGGTAAGGCCAAACTCACAGAGGAAGAAATGAAATACAAGTATCAAAGGGTCAGGATGCCGGAATCCCATGCAGAATGTGACTTAGATATCAGAGATTCCGAGCTTGGCCATATAGACATGGAAGATTTTTGGGCTAGAACCAGAAATGGTCACAGGTAGTCCATGGATGGACAAACTAGTGGGCAGTGGTCTACACTTCGCTGGAGGGATCCCCGTTAGCGCGGTGAATAATGAGTTCATGATGGTGGTGGCCCGCTGCTATAACAAAGACACAAGGTGTGTCGAGAACGAGAAGGGTGAGGTTATAATCAACCTCACTGCCCGGCACTTTGAGATCATGCTGGGTATCCCCCACCACCGGCATTTTGTGGCCATAAGTCAGGAAGACTGCATTAAGGCATGGGAGGAAAATGAAGACAAATGCATGCAGTTAATGAATGAGGTGTATCTAAAAAATAAGAAGGTAATAACCAGGTGGCCCCAGGTTATTCATCGCAGTGACTTTTCGGAGGAGCTGAGTGACACCATTACCTTCCTGAGCAGGGTTTTTGGGCTTCCTGACACCCACTACTTCCACAAATGGATGCTCAGGTATCTAGAAACAATGAACAAAATGTGCCTGATCAGCATTTTGAGTGGGCAGAAATCATCAGCAGCACCATCTCTGAGCAGCTCCAACAACTCACAACAACGGGGAGGTTCTACATGAACTCCTACGTGGTCTACGCTGCTGCCTCTGAGAGAGATTATCCAGCACTGAGCCGATGCGGGGTATGGCCCCAGGTAAAAATATTTGAATATTATCCAGAATTAAGACTGGAAAACAACATTCCACAGTTCACCAAGATCAACGATGCCTTCTTCTACGGCATCATCTGCCTATTGAGGCCAAATATGACTCACGGTCGGATGACCAAGAGCATAGTAACTGCAACGGAGAAGTGGGGGGCGTTGTTTACGTAATTCCCCACTTTTACCTATCTCAGAGCAGCCAACTTCTTGGGGGAGCCCACCAAGTTACCAAGGTATGCAGGCCCTAAGTTGATCTTGTTGGAGCTATCCAGACAGCTCATAACATATCACGAGAAGTGCCTAAAAAGAAAGAAGGGTGGAACTCCATTCCCCCTCACAGTGGGTAGGTACACATGCACTTCTCACACCAAGGCCCGGGAAATGTTCGCAGGAGCTGGAACTGCTCAACCTGAAGCACAATTTCCTGGCAAGGCCGACCTTTGATCCATGAAATTTCCTCCCAAAGGAAAAACTCGATCCGATCCACGTTCCACAGATCGAGGACATCTACATCGACCTGTATCACGAGGTCAAACTCAGGAGGAAGGATCACTCCCATCTGGCCCTGGCAGAAATTATTCAATATGGCATGGCCATTGTTCCGAAAGGTTTCCAAATGACTGATCAATAATTTGATCAGGTATATTTAGACACGGACGAGGACAACTGGCCATTCGCTGAAATAGATAGAACAAGGGCACCTCAGACCATTGAGGAGAGGGTTAAGGGCACATTGCAGCGCACAGAGCATTGGTGCAGGTATAACGGGCTCATTTACCTTGGGGTAGACTTCACCACGTCTCCTTTGGGTAATGCACCTGCCAGGCCGAAGCATTTTCCAAAGGGAAAAGGAAAAGACAAAGAGGGAGAATCAAGCACCGCTCAAGAAGAAGCTCCTGGGAGCCCTCCCTCCGCCACACAGGAACAGGTTGTAACCCTGGTATCTCCAGAGGAAGAAGCGGCAGAAAGTGTTCCAACGGGCACATCCACTCAGGATGTTGCCACTGCTACAACCACTGAGGTACCCATCATCCCTTCTCCCACTCCTCCTTCCCCTCCTCATGTCTCTCAAGCAACCATTCCTTTGGTTGTGTCTTCTCCCCCATCTTCTACTGTTCCCCTTTCCTCTTCTTCCATCTTCTCTTCCCTCGCGGAGCTGTCCCCCAGTATTTCTTCCCTCATCTCTCAGCTCCCTTCCACCCCATAGTTTCCTCTCCTACAGTAACTCCTACCCCTGTGAGCATTGGAGGTTCAACTTCTTTATCAATGCCACCGCCAAGCATCTCAACCCATTTCCCCGAGTACACTGTAGTTGCTCCTTCTTCTTCCACATTCCTTCTTCTCCCTTAAGTCCAGCATGGATCTCCCAACACCTGAGCCAACACAAGAGGAAAGTCCCCATTGCACCTATGGACTTCTCCGTCATCCCAACAAAAGGGGCTAAGAAGCAAAAGCCAATAACCCGCTTCTCTCAGAGCACCTCAGGTGAAAGAGTAATGGAGATCACGTATCCCGATCCCACAAAGGATAAAAAGGATCTGTCACCTACAGATTATACAGTGACGTAGGTCACAATGGGAACATCATCCGAGAGCCTTCAAGGAGAGGCCCTATCTGTGGTGGATGCCCTTTGCAAGAAGCTTCAAGAAGCAAAGGAAGAGAAGAGGCTACTAAAAGAGCAGAATAAACATCTTCTCCACGCCCTGCAGAAAATGGGCAGTGCACCTCCTACAACTGCCACTGAGACTCCTGAGGCCCTTAGTCAGGATAAGATAAATGAATACGCCAAGATTGGTGAACAAGGCATGGCAGTATCCACCTGGAGAGACCAGATCCTCAAAGATAGTGAGGAAGTAATCGTCAAGTTCACCGAGTTATATCAGAACATTGGTCAGGTGAACAAGGAACTCCAGGTGATTGCAGGACCTATCTCCGAAGAGTTGGACCATGCTAGGTTGCAACATGAGACATTCCAGAAGATGCTCGACTGCTCAGTCGATGATTTAGTTAAATTCAGCATCTTCGATCACCCCAGAGCACCCAACAAAGTCCTTGCTGCTTTGGACTACCGGGTCGATCAGATGGAATTTGTCCTGGAGAAGATAGATAAGGTCAAGGAGGAAGCCCTGGATGCAATGCATCAAATGGAGAAAATTATCCTAAGGATGTCTCTAGGCTTGCTCACTCCATCATTCACCTTGAGGAAGGCAGATGAAACTATTCAAATCTTCAAAGAGATCATCTCGCAAGGGTTAGGGCCAGAAGCTACTTTTGACGCTGAATCCATCAACAACCTTCTGGCCTGCCGCGACTTTGTGGGATACCTGATGGAGGCAGGTAATGAGTACTTCAAGCTCCCTGAAAAACTCAGAGATGAATGGGAGACTTGTGAAGTCATCGGCGATCACACCAAGGGTCCTGCACAGGATCAACTCCAACCGATGATCAGCAAATTCATGGAGTACCGGGCCCAATTCCACATTGCCTCTCCTGAGCAGAAGCAGGGTACTCCTTTCCAGCCACGAGATGATGATGAATAGCCTTCCTCTTCTTGGCTTTCTTTTTGTAATATTTAAAAGTATGTTGGCACAAATGATGACATCATCCATGTTGCACCATGGGATGTTGTTATCCACCAAGTTGCCCAAAGTCAACAGTTGACTTTTAGATATTTTGTAAATATTTTGTAATTAGTTGTTGGTTTCTTTTTGCCTTCTCTCTCCTTCTCCTTCTATAAATACTTGAATATTTGTTGTATTCAAGGGTGGACACTTTTTAGATAAAAAATAGAAGTGAGAAGAAAAGGCTTTGTACTTTTTGTAACAGAAGAAAACATTAATACAAATATTAAGACTTTGTGCTGAATATGTGTGTTATGGGCATCTGATCTTTCTTATGTCAGATCTGTGCATTTATTCTGTTGGATCTATCTCTACTTTTTTTGTCATTTGTTCATCAGTATTGCTTTGTTCTTTTATGCAAGTAGGTTTGGCTCTGTTTACTACCAATCCCAAAACATAAACCCTCTGACCTTTCTGCTTTGGAATTCATTTCTTTTCTCCCTTCAGATCTATCCTATCTCCTTCCCCCTTCATTCCCTTCTTTTCACAGTTGGAAATACCCCAACTGGGATGAGATCCCAAACCCCTGAAGGTAGAATATTGTGAGGACTTGCATAGATTCCTGCTGGTAGAATAGCAATAAACCAGTTTCACTTTGCTGTCTCAAAGAGGGGCTAAAGATCTTAAAAAGAACATCACTTTTCTTTGATAATACAACTCAACTAACATGATTCAAAACTCTTTACATATTATCCAAAATTAAATAAACCAATACATCATGAAAGTTCATGTCTTCTTTTATCACTTACGATGTCCATCTGCGAAAATTGCTAGCATGAGTTAGTTCAATGAACTGAGCATGATAAGCACTAAGCATTAATGTAAAGTGCATTCCACTAATTTTTTCATTAAACAAATCTAATTTAATGAAACAATTAATATATATCATACAAACAATCATAAGTAATAAAATCTAGAAAATATGTAGCATAAAAGAGTATGAATTCACTTTTTAAGAAAAGATCATAATATAATCTGCAACACCTGCATTTATATCATGTCTTAATTGATCTTAATAATTACTTTTAAACAATCAATTGATCTTTTCATCCAATTGTATCATAATTCCATAAGAATATAAATACACACTTATCTTCTCTAAGTAGTAAAAGAAGTTAATTACAACATAGCTCATATTAGGATGATTCATCTTTCCATATAAACCCCTAACAAGAGAATCAATACATTCTTATTTCCCATACACAAATCATCTGGAGGATAGAATCAGGTTTAGAACATGCAACACTACCTCAGTCCAAAGATATCAATATTTAAGGAGTCCATAAACAAAGAGTCAACATCTAAACAAGACTCCCAGTTCAATCTAAGTGGATTAGGGAATGAAACAGTCTAACTGAAAGTCAGATTAACTTATGTATGTTAGTAGATTATAATTCACAGTTCTGAAACTAGACTGTCAACAAATCTAGGCTATACTCAAGAAAAATAAATCTCTTAACCAATCCACAAGAAGTTCCCATCATAAAAGAGAATCAATTAAATATAAGTTTAGTCAATGAACTTATCTAATCAACAGAAAAAGGATCTCAAACAGAAAAGGACCCAATTCATAATTCATTTCATTTATACTTATGAAATGAAATTCCTTATCTAATTCAAAATTAGAAATTATCTAGTTCCCAAAAGAGAACAAAAAAGTGAACATACAGTTGAGGAAAGAACACTTCTAATTTTTCCATTACAATTCTATCAAACTGATTTACCCATTTCCCTTCACCAAGTTCAAGTTCAATTCAAATATTAGAACGAAATTCATAGTATAGACTCTAAAAAGTATAGGTCCCCAAGAGACCATACTCATTTATTAGTCTAAAACCCAAAGATTTGTTCAATGAACCCAACAAGAAATATAAATACGCAAACAGTACAGATACACAAGGGTCAATACAACTCACGAAGCCAAGTAAGAACAATATTACCAAGCATTCATAACAATGATATTGTATCCCTTCATACTACACTCAGTATACTAGGTTTTAGATTCACATTTTGTTAAAACCCTAGAATCAGATAAAAGATCAGAAGAGAGTAAGAAAACTAAATAATACATTTAAGACAAGTACTATCCCAAACTTCTTCCAACTCAACAAAACAGAATCACCACAAGCCCCTAAAGTTCTAGTTGAAGGCCTATGATAGGGAAGTATTTGTTTTAACATCAAAAACAAGAAGGAAATTGAATACTACATTCCGTAAACCGTTTTAAAAATTGTTTGAGTGTTCCAAATGAATTAAAAATCATCAATACCCATAACAATATTTAATTTCAGTCCCTTACTCCTTCTATAAACAACAATCAAGCCTTCCACAGGACATGGGTTCTCTCAGGGCAGAGAAGAATAGGAAACAATTCATATTCACATGCCCTTTCATGCTTGAATAAGGCAATACAGTCTCCAATAAAGAAGTACCACAACATATCCAAAAATAATTACAAGAAGAGGGTCTCAAAAGAGATTCCAACTCTACTTTTCAAAAGAACAATCTCTCAAGACTCTTTTTGAATAGACAGTCCTTAAATGAGATTTAAAGCTTTTCAAATCCAAAACCAACAAAACTCCAGCTCAGAATATGAGTATAGATTCAAACCTGTCGACTCCAACTCGAGTTCATAACAGTCAAGAGTGGAATATCGGTATAGTGTCTAACACGAGTTTCAACAAAAGTTTAAAACTTCACAAGCTTCAATACAGGATTAGACAAACACGAAGTTCAAATACAATTCTATAACAAAACCTATGGCCCTAAATAAAAGCTTAGAATAAACACCAATGCTCTATTATGGGTTTAAGAATTTCCAATTCCATAAAGAATAATAAAACTCCATTTCAGAGCGTAAGTATAGAAAAAAACTCAACAACTCAATAGTAAGTTCAGCATTCACAAAAATTTAATATGAGTATAGTGTTGAATACGAAGATTCAACCAAAATTTAAGAACTACACCAAGTTCCAGTTCAGTCCAAAACAACACGAAGTCCCATTAAAATCTCAAATAAAATCACAAAGCTTCAATACAAAGCTTAGAACAACCACAAAGCTCCACTATAAGCTCAACGAAACACAAGACTAAAATAGAGATTCAGAACCATACAAGCAACAAGCCAGTTCAGTCTAGTTTAGTCAATACTAGTCTTACAGAGAATCAAGTTACAGAGCTTCAAATACAAGTTACAGAGCTTCAAATACAAATTTGCATGAATACCACTAATAACTAGTACAGAGAAAGTTCCCAAAAGCTACCATTAACAGCAATGGATTCACATTCCAAAAACCACATAGATTTCATGAAAACATGCAAGTAAATAACTAGACACATCATGCAAAAATATATCTCCAATGACCAGAGTTGTTTTAATGAATCATTTAGAAGAAAGAAGAAATCTTAATGGGTAGAGCCTATCATGCCTGATAGTGCCTCTGCCAATTCGAAGGAGACTTCCAGCTGAGTTTCCAACACCTTTCTTCTCCAAGATAGATCAACAACCAAACAAATTTTTTCCAATGCCTCATATACTTTCCTCGAATCGAAAATAGATTAGAGAAATAAAAAATAGCCACAAAGAAGAAGATCAAACTACTGGTTCGAAGAACCAGATAGCTCCATGCAGAGCAAAATTTGAAGCATGCAAAACCAAACAACCTCTCACAAAAACCTCCAACATGCCTTCCAAGATGGTTTGCTCACCAAAAACAAGGTGAATTAATGACATTAAATTACATATTCCTGACTATCCCTCCTTTTCATTGCCATCCAAAGTTGGTGACACTAAATTGAACTTTAACATGCATTTCATAACTTAGTGATGCCTTCACGTAGGTTCCACTAAATTTTCATATAATTACAGAGTCTGACAGTACTCTTCCCTATTAAATAAAAATCAATTCTCATTATTATCTTAGGAACCACTGCTTAGCTCCCACTTACCAATCGACCCATAGGTTCCCTTTCATACCCCATTAGTTTAGGATAGATACAATTTTCTTAGGTTAGATCTTAGGTTAATTTAAAAGTATAACCTTAGGATATAACCTTCAAATAAATAGATTGCCACCTTAGGTTAGGAAATAGCTTAACCAAATAGTATAGGCAATAGGTTAGAAATAACTTAGCATCCCTTAGGTTATTTCCCTTCATACTAACTTAGTATTAACAACTTAGGTTAGGATGTCATCCCATGTAGAGTGGTGTAGAAAGAGTTAGGAAAATTTAGATGTAGCTAGAGTCTTGAATCCCATTAGGATAGACCTTATTAGATATAGGACACGCTTATACTCTCTCTTTCTCAAGAATCCTAAAGTAGGTTTGTATTTCCCTTAATGCCATTATGTGTCCTGCAAGGGTGAATCAAGAAGAGCTGAGCACAACACACAACAGAATGCAAGCACAATCTTTCAAGATAATGAAGAATTTGAAACAAAAACAAGTTCAGTCTGTTATGTCTCTTAACCAATGAATGTCAGTTTACCATTCAGTCTGTTAAGAAGATTTAAAACATTCCTTGGATCACTGAAATTGATCCAAGGATGAGTCAGTAAAAAGAGATAAGTTTGCAACTCTAAAAATCTGATTGCAGCTTATCAACAAGAAGTGAAAATGGATTCCTGAAAGACATAACATTTCAGTCCAATGAATCCAAGAGTAGAAATGATTTATCCATAACAAGCATGATTTTCAACAATCAAGGAAACACACCTCATTCAAGGAAATCACATGCCAATGCTTGTAATGCAAAGAGAAATATAACAGTTTGTTCAAGGTGTTACATACTTCCCTCCTAAAAAGAATCATCATCCCGATGATTATCTCATTTTAATCATTGCATTCAGGATAATCAATTTATTCACTTTCTTAACATATGTTTGCAACAATATCTGAATTTAAAGTTCCAGAAATCAACATTCACATAGTTGTTTATTAAAAAACAAATAGTTGTATGTCCATAACTGGCAGACTTATTGTCATGTGAAGATAAAATCATAAATTTTATCAGTCATCCTTAGTCAATTCTTATCAAATAAATATGGAAAAGTAGTTTTCAAATCATCCAGGTTTTCCCAGGTTGCACTTTCTTCATTAAACTAGTCCCACTGGACCTTACATTGACTTATCTCACGATTTCTTAAATGCAACTGGTGAAGTTTCCAGCACTCGTATGGGTTTAACCATGATTATTCCTGGGTCTTGGACCTGCAAGGAATTCCAATTTAACACATGTGATAAATCTGAAATGTATTTCTTAAGAAAAGAAATATGGAAAACATCATGCATTCATGACAAAGCAGGAGGTAATGCTAAATGGTAAGCTACAGGGTTGATTACTTCAACTATCTCAAAAGGTCCCACATAATGAGGTGATAACTTGGCAGCCTTGCCAAAAGTTATAGAGCTCTTTTTCGGTTTAACCCAAAGAAAGACTTTCTCACCAAGTTCAAATTTCCTATCAACCCACTTTAAATCAGCATAACTCTTTTTCCTATCTGCTGCTTCTTTCAAGTGCTCACGAATCATTTTAACTTGTTGTTCCATTTCAGTAAGAATTTCAGGTCCAATTACCTCTCTATCCTCAATGTTGTCCCAACTAACAGGGGTTCTGCATTTTCTTCCATATAATGCTTCGAAAGGTGCCATCTTAAGAGAGGCATGATATGTGTTATTATATGCAAACTCAACTAGTGGAAGGTACTCTTCCCACTTATACTGCTGGTCCATACAATACATTCATAACATATCCTCTAAAACTTGATTAACTCTTTCAGTCTGTCCATCTATTTCTAGATGATACGCAGAACTGAAATTCAGCTTAGTTCCTAGAGCTGCATTAAGCATTTTCCAAAACCTTGACATCATTCTAGGATCTCTATCTGATATGATTAATTCAGGTACTCCATGTAATCTAAAAATTTTATGTACAAATATTTTAGCTAACACAGGAGAATCATCCTTCAGATTACCAGCAATAAAATGTGCTACCTTTGTTAGTTTATCCACAACTACTAAAATAACATCATGTTTATTTCTTGACATAGGAAACCCTTGTACAAAGTCCATGCTTATCACTTGCCATTTGTACTGCGGTATGCTATGAGGATACAATAAACTGGCTGGGTGCATATGTTCCACTTTAACACGTTGACATTCAAGGAAATGTGTCACAAAATCAATAACATCCTTTTTCATTCCTTTCTAGAAATATTGTTGTTTTATATCAGCAAGCATTTTTGTAATACCAGGGTGTCTAGAAAAAGGTGAATTGTGAAATTCTGCTAACAATTTCTTTCTTAAATCATTTAGCGAAGGTATGTATACCCTGTTTTCAAATCTTAAGATTCCTTCATTATCAAAGTGAAAACCTTTATACCTCAAATCATTAGGATCTGCAGCAAGCACTATCTTTATTTGTTGAAAGTAAGAATCAGATTCCATAACACTTTTTACTTCATCCTTAAATTGAGTTCTCAATGTTATAAGCACAAAAATGTGCTTCCTACAACTTAGAGCATCAGCCACTCTATTTTCTTTACCCTTGATATAATTAATGTCAAAATCATATTGAGACAAAAAATCTAACCACCTTCATTGTCTTGCATTAAGATTTGGCTGAGTGAAGATATACTTCAGCCCAAGATGATCAGTTTTCAATTCAAAAGGTTTACCAAGCAGGTAATGCCTCCAAACTTGTAGTGCATGAACAATGGCAGAAAGCTCTAAATCATGTGGAGCATAATTCAACTCATGTAACTTTAGTTTTCTACTTTTGTAAGCTATGACATGATCATTTTGTAACAAAATACCTCCTAGACCTTCACCAGATGCATCAGTTACCACCATAAAGTCTCCATTAGGATCTGGTACTGCTAGAATAGGTGCTGAAGTTAACTGTTCCTTCAAAGTTTTGAATGCAATTTCACATTTCTCACTCCAAACAAACTTTTTATCCTTCTTCTGTAAAGAAGTTATTGGTGCAGCCACCTTAGAAAAATCTTTTACAAATTTTCTATAGTAGCCAGCAAGCCCCATGAAGCTTCTAACTTCATGTACATTCTTTGGTGCAGGCCACTCAGTTATAGCTACAATTTTTGAAGGATCTACAAAAATTCCATTCTTACTTATTACATGTCCCAAATAGTGCACTTCTGTGTCATAGAAAGAACATTTAGATAGCTTACCATATAACTGTCTCTTTCTCAAAATTTCCAAAACTATCTTTAAATGCTCATGGTGTTCCTCAATACTTTTAGAATATATGAGAATGTCATCCAAGAATACGAGCACAAATTTGTCCAAGTATTCTTGAAAGATATTATTCATTAAGTTCATAAATGTTGCAGGTGCATTTGTTAATCCAAAAGGTAAAATCGTTAACTCATAATGTCCATACCTTGTTCTGAAAGTTGTTTTATGAATGTCCTCATCCTTAATCCACAATTGATGATATCCAGATCAAAGATCTATCTTAGAATATACCGATGCTCCACGCATCTGATCAAATAGATCATCAATCCTAGGGAGTGGGTATCTATTCTTGATTGTTGCTTTGTTTAACATTCTGTAATCAATGCACAATCTAAGTGTTCCATCCTTCTTTTTCACAAAAATTACAGGTGCTCCCCAAGGTGAAACACTTGGTCTAATCAAACCTTTAGACAAAATTTCTTGCAACTGAGCCTTAAGCTCTACTAATTCTATAGTAGTCATTCGATATGGTGCCTTAGAAATAGGTTCGGTTCCAGGCTTGATATCAATTGTGAAATAAAACTCCCTTTTGGGTGGAAGACCTGGACAATTCTTCTAGAAATACATCACTGAAGTCTCGTAACAATGGATATCGTTCCATGACATCTCTTTTCTCTTCATTTTTTTTTATAATTTTTACTACATATAAGGTACAACCTTTATTTTTGGCATTTTTAAGTTACATAGTTGACAGTTTTCTAATAGAAATTTCACGTTTCACACTCTAAATCTCTGTTGTTTTCTACAGGTCATCTAAACAACTAATGTGTTTTTCAAAATAGTCCACTTTAGCCTTATGTTCTGCTAACCAATTAACACCTATGATTACATCATAAGACCCCAAAGGTGCAACATAAAGATCAACTTCAGTGGAAAAGTTAGGTAAATCAAGGACTGCTCCAAAAAGACACATACTAACTAGTATGAACAGCATTGTTTCTATACTGTACAGTCCATGTTTTATCCATGTTTCCAGCTTTTAGTTTTATTTTTGATGCTAATTTACTAGAAATAAAACATTCACTAGCTTTGGTGTCAAAAATAATAGTTATAGGTAAACCAAATAACTTACCTAGAACTTCTATAGGCGTGGCCTGTTTCTTAGCCTGCTTGTCAGCTACTGCAGCGTGTATCTTGTGCTGCTGATTAGAATCATCCTTTTTCAAAGGAAATTTATTTGCGTAATGATCTTGTCCATAGTTATAACAACCTCCTATAGGTCCCTTTCTAGGCTCAGGTTTATTTCCAGCCCTAGAGTTATCATTCTGACCTCCATAGGACTTTGTCCGTTATTATTGTTCTTGACAAAGTTGTTCCGTGCATTTCCAACAAACTTGTTTGTTGCTGCTTTCTTATTAGTATCAGATGAAAACTTACTTTTCATTCCAAATTTCTTCCATGGTCCTTTCTTAGGTGCAAGAGATGATGAAGAGGAGTTGGGGATTTTCTTCCTTACTTCCTCCTTATGAGCAGAAATTGCCTTCAATTTTTGTTCCTGCCTTATGGCCTTTTAAACAACCCCTTCCACCATGGTTTGGATATGAACATCCACCTCCCCTCCTATAACAAGATTCAATCCCATGATGAATTTCCATATCCTGAACTTCTCATCAGTTTGGTACTGAGGTACATACTTAAGGAGTTTAGTAAACCACTCCCAATACTCAGTTACAGTTAGCTTTCCTTGAGCTAAGTTCTAGAATTCAGTCATTTTCTGATCATAGTAAAGTTGTGGCAGCCAACGTTGCCTAAAGTAACCTTTAAATTGATCCCATGTGATATTAGTTTCATCAATGTTTAACTCAGCCTTACGGCTGTCCCACCATGAAGATGCCTCATGGGAAAGCTGATATGCTCCCCATATTGCCTTTGTTTCTTCTGAGAAATTCCTTATTGCAAAGTATTTCTCCATCTCACTGAGCCAATTCTCAGCCCCATCTCCTAATGTGGTGCCATCAAACTTGGGTGGACTTATCCTTTTTATATCATTAGTGAGTTCAGCTGCCAGCCTAGCCTTTTTGTTCTCAGGCTGATCAGGTATGTTCACATTGTTGTTATCAACACCTACATTGGCATTGTCCCCAGGAGGTGGCTGATTATTGTTATCAGCATCTTCTTCCTCCTCATTTCCCATTACTTGTTGTTCAAGTACAACCAAACAATCTCTTGTGTCCAACAGGGCAGCAAGGATCTCATCGAGTTTTTGGGAAGTTTTGCTCCTTCCTCAGGTGGAGGATTGTTTGCAACATTTCCTCTTGTTCTAACCATTTTCTGTTAACAAGAAAATTTAAGTTTCATCAGATTATGGACACAATAGGTCCAAGAGCTGTAACCTTCAGCTCTGATACCAAGATGTAACATTCCCATTTTAAGACTTTAGAAACAAGGGAATTTTTTTTTTAAAACATAATGTTCTCTGTTCTAAATAAAACATCATTTAGAACACACATTCCATGCCAATCAATCTCATAACAGATAACCATATGCAGTTGTAATGACTCGGTATGCTACCGATCTCTCATTCCATGACTCGGTTACCAACCAATCTCTCATGTTAACTTAAAGTATAGAATACTTTATGTATACTACGTATACTTGGTTCTCCTACCCTATTCTAGGTACTGAGTGATCTGTTTAAAGAACCTATCTGAATATTTGTTACCAATATTCATCTGACATCACGTTGCTTTAAACTAGGTGACATAGGACAATGCAACCAGCAGCTTGTGATACTTTGGCCAAATATTTTCAACATACTATTCATGTTACTATTCCTAGATGACATACTCATCATTCTGGAATACATCCTTCACCTCACTCTTCTGTTATCTAGAATGGTCTTTACTGACTACCGTCAGTCCACTTGCCCAAGGTTTGACCCTAGCCTGGGTTAGAAACATAGTTTATTATAGGAAGACGCTCACGATGACTTAGGGTATATGGGCATACTCAGTTGACCTAAGTCAACCAGATGTGCCAAGGTACCCTGAGTCATTGAAAGCTACTACCTATCCTAAACATGCTACTAACTTGACCTAGAGAGAAACTAAGTTCAAGTCCAGATGTGCGTAAATCTAGATGAACAAATATGGAAGGGTGTTGCCACATGTCAACTGCAACACTGTATCATCGAGAAGTCCCAGGACTTCTTGAGGGTACATTCCTATAGTTGGCATGTGCCAACATCCATTAGAATTGATTCATCAAGATGTACATACCCCCTTAGTGGTTATTAATCATAATTAAATTGGATTAAGATTCAGATTACAGCAACCATGCCTAACCCTAATTCCAACATTTATTAAGTTCTTTACCCATACTTATCCTGATTAGATATGGAGAACTTCATTAATCCATGTTTGCATTATTGTTCATTAACGTGGCATAACAAGCAGTTATCCCAAAAACATGACAACAAACATCAACGTTTAATTCCTAATGCAACTTAGCTGTCCAAATCAAGTGTGACATCCACCTAGATTCAACTAATGTTTACTTTATAAATGAAGTTATAAAGATTAAGGATCATAACCACTAATCATCTTATCTTTCATTCTTTAGGAGAGGAAGAGTCTTCCTCTACATGGTTAAATGTTAGGTTCAACATAACCTTTTTATCATTCATTACACATATAGTTTAATTGTATGTCCCATGCATATTTCATTATTAAACTATAGTTGTGTAGTTAAAGAATGACATCTTTTGCAATTTAACAAGTTCATTATAATAGGGGAGATTATACTATCTCCTTAATCCTACTCAATATCTGATAACAACAATAGTATATAAACAGATATAAAGAATACCACAAAGATATCACTATTATTTCTGGCATATAAGTACAAAATATTTCACATCACAAATTGAAGTCCAACACAAACCTTTCAATTCATGATTTAAAATATACATTTACAAGACTATGCAATTCAGACATTCTGCATGTCAATCATAATTAAGATCTTAAAAGAACATCATTTTTCTTTTCCAATACAACTCCAGAATGATTTTAAAATCTTTACATAAGATCCAAAATTAAATAAGCCAATACATCATGAAAGTTCTTTTCTTCCTTTATCACTTACGATGTCCATCTGCAAAAATTGCTAGCACGGGTCAGTTCAATGAACTGAGCATGATAAGCACTAAGCATTAAAGTAAAGTGCATTCCACTAATTGTTTCATTAAACAACTCTGCTTTAATGAAACAATTAATATACATCATACAAACAATCATAAGTAATAACATCTAGAAAAGAAGTACCATAAAAGAGTATGAATTCACTTTTAAGAAAAGAGCATAATATAATCTATAACATCTACATTTATATCATATGGCTTAATTGATCCTATTAATTACTTTAAAAAGTCAACAAGTCTTGTCATCCAATTGTTTCATAATTCCATAAGAATAGAAATACACATTTATCTTTTCTAAGCAGCAAAAGAAGTTAGTTACAACATAGCTCATATTAGTATGCTTCATCTTTCCATATAAACAAAAGAAGAGAATTAATACATACCTATTCCCCATACACAAATCCTCGGATGGATAGAATCAGGTTTAGAACACACCACACTACCTTAGTCCGAAGATAACAATATAAGGAGTCCATAAATAAAGAGGAAACATCTAAACAAGAATCCCAATTCAATCCAAGAAGATTAGGGAACAAAATAGTCTAACTGAAAGTCTTACTAACTTCTATATGTTAGTAGATTATAATTCAAAGGTCTGAAAACAGAATGTCCACAAATCCAAGCTATACTCAAGAAAAATAAATCTCTTAACCAATCCATAAGAAGTTCCCATCTCATAAGAGAATCAATTAAAGAGAAGTTCAGTCAATGAAATTATACAATCAACAGAAAAAGGATCTCAAATAGAAAAGGACCCAATTCATAATTCATTTCATTTATACATATGAAATGAAATTCCTTATCTAATTCAAACTTAGAAATTCTTTATCTAGTTCCCAAAAGAGAACACAAAACCGAACATACACAGTCAAAGAATGCACACTACAAACTTTCCATTACAAATCTTACAAACTGGTTTACCTATTTCCATTCACCAAGTTCAAGTTCAATTCAAATACTCAGAATGAAATTCACAGTACAGACTCTAACAGTATACTATCCCCAAGAGATCATATTCATTTCTCTTTCTAAAACCTGGAGATTCATTCAATGAAACCATAAGGAATAGAAATAGAAATATGTCAACATCTCACAAACTCAAAACTGAATTTCCATTACAAGGGTCAATACAAATGAGTCACGAACCCAAAAGAACAATATTACCAAGCATTTAGAACAGTGATATTGTATCCCTTCATACTACACTCAGTATACTAGGTTTTAGATTCACATTCTATTAAAACCCAAGAATCAGATAAAAGATCATAAGAGAGTAAGAAAACTAAACAATACATTTAAGACAAGTACTATCCCAAACTTCTTCCAACTCAACTGAACAGAATCACCACAAGCCTCTCAAGTTCCAGTTAAAGGCATATAACAAGGAAGTATTTGTTTCAACATAAAAAAAAGAAGGAAAGTAAATAATACATTCCATAAACCCTTTTAAAAATTGTTCGACTGTTCCAAATGAACTAAAAATCATCAATACCCATAACAAGATTCAATTTCAGTCCCTTAATCCTTCTACAAACAATAGTCGAGCCTTCCACAAGACACGGGTTCACTCAGGGTAGAGAAGAATAGGAAACACTTCATATTCACATGCCTATCATGCTCAAGAACAAGTGGTACAGTCTCCAATACAGAAGTACCACAACCATTCCCTCTCAAAAGAAGTTAAAGAAGAAGGATCTCAAAAAGAAGTTACACGGTCTACTTTTAAACAAAAAAATCTTTCAAGACTCTTTTTTGAACAGAAAATCCTTAAATGCATTTAAAACTTTTCACATCCAAAATAAAAACAATACTCCAGCTCAGAATACAAGTATAGATTCAAACATCGATTCCAACTCAAGTTCAAAACAATCATCTAATGGAATACCTGTACAGTGTCAAATACGAGCTTCAACATAAGTTCAGAACTTCACAAGGCTCAATACCGGCTCAGACAAACACAAAGTTCAAATACGAGCCTATAATGAAACCCAAGGCCCTAAATACAAGCTCAGAATAAACACCAATGCTCTATTACGGGTTCAAGCATTTCCAATTCCTTAAAGAAGAATAAAACTCCAGTTCAGAGTGTAAGTACAGAACAAAACTCAACAACTCAACTATAAGTTCAATATTCACGAGAACTAAATAAGAATACAGTGTTGAATACAAAGATTCAACCAAAATTTCAGAACTACACCAAGTTCCAACTCAGTCCAAAACAAACACAAAGTCCCATTAAAATCTCATAACAAATCACGAAGCTTCAACACAAGCTTAGAACAACCACGAAGCTCCACTATCAAGCTCAACGAAACACAAGACTGAAACAAAGATTCAGAACCATACAAGCAAAAAGACCAAATTCAGTCCACTTTCATCTTGAATACAAGTTGCAGAGCTTCAAATACAAGTTACAGAGCTTCAAATACAAGTTCGCATGAATACCACTAATAACTAGTACAAAGAAAGTTCCCAAAAACTACCATTAACAGTAATGGATTCACATTCCAAAAACCACATAGATTTCATGAAAACATGCAAGTAAATAACTAGACACATCATGCAAAAATATATCTCAAGTGACCAGAGTTTGTTTTAATGAATCATTTAGAAGAAAGCAAGAAATCTTAATGGGTAGAGCCTATCATGCTTGATAGTTTCTCTACCAATTCAAAGGAGACTTCTAGCCGAGTTTCCAACCCTTTTTCTTCTCCACGACAGATCAACAACAATAAAATTCTTTTTCCAATGCCTCTTATACATTCCCTTGATCAAAAATAGATCAGAGAAATCAAAAATAGCCAAGAAGAAGAAGTCAAACTACTGGTTCAAAGAACCAGATAGTTCCATGCAGAGAAAAAATCATGATGCATGCAAAACGAAACAACCTCTCACAAATCCACCAGCATGCCTTCCAAGATGGTTTGCTCACCAAAACTGAGGTGAATTAATGACATTAAATTACATATTCCTACCTATCTCTCCTTGCCACCGCCATCCAAAGTTGGCGAGACCAAATTGAACTTCAACATGCATTTCCAAACTTAGTGATGCCTCCACGTAGGTTCCACTAAATTTTCATAGTAATTACCAAGTCTGGTAGTACTTTATCCTATTAAATAAAAATCACATATTATAAATAGCTTAGGAATTTCCTCTTAGCTCCCACTTACCAATCGACCCATAGGTTCCCTTTCATACCCCATTAGCTTAGGTTATATCTTAGGTTAATTTAAAAATATAACCTTAGGATATAACCTTCAAACAAATAGATTTCCACCTTAGGTTAGGACATAGCTTAACCAAATAGTATAGGCATTAGGTTAGAAATAACTTAGCATCCCTTAGGTTATTTCCCTTTATACTAACTTAGTATTAACAACTTAGGTTAGGATGTCATCCCACGTAGAGTGGCATAGAAAGAGTTAGGAAAATTTACTTGAGTCTTGAATCCCATTAGGGTAGACCTTATTAGATATAAGAAATGTTTATACTCTCTCTTTCTCAATAATCCTAAAGCAAGTTTCTATTTCCCTTAACGTCACTAGGCACCCTGCAAGGGTCAATCAAGAAGAGCCAAGCACAACACACAACAGAATGCAGACATGGTCTTTCAAGATAATAAAGAATTTGCAACAAACACAAGTTCAGTCTGTTATGTCTCTTAACCAATGAATGTCAGTTTACCATTCAGTCTATTAAGAAGATTTAAAACATTCCTTGGATCACTGAAATTGATCCAAGGATGAGTCAGTCAAAAGAGATAAGTTTGCAACTCTAAAAATCTGATTGCAGCTTATCAACAAGAAGTGAAAATGGATTCTGAAAGATATAACATTTCATTCCAATGAATCCAAGAGCATAAATGGTTTATCCATAACAAGCATGATTTTCAACAATCAAGGAATTACACCTCATTCAAGGAAATGACATGCCAATGCTTGTAATGCAAAGAGAAATATAACACTCAAATACCAATATGATATTAAGAGTCACTACAATAATATAACATGTAGGACAAAAACATGATTAACCTTTAAATCCTATTTCCAAGGTTATCAACTACACCATAATATTTTTCTTTAAAATAAGAAAGTCATTCATAAGAGATTTTTTATCGATACATAACCAGGAAGGACAAATAATGCATAAGGAGAAGAAGAGAAGAAATAGTACCCAAAATAAATAAACCTCAATCAACAAGGAATAAGGAGTTGATAAGGAACATTGGCCATTTTTCTAGATCCAAAATGTACCATAAGAGATGTGTCTAGGATCTCAAGGAACGTAATGGCATCTCATTCCCTCTACACATTAAGCCTATAGAAGTTTCCAAGGAAAACAATAGCAAAAAGGAGGCCCTAAAACTTTACCTAGCATAATAAATCCCCAAGCCCCTCGTCAACAAGATAAAGCACAAGACCACCAAGATCAGGTGCTACTACCAATCATAATATTAGCTTAGGGTTTTTTGTAGGGTTTATGTTTTATAAAGTTTTATATTTGTATTGGTATACATGTTCACTATGATATGAGGCAATGTATAGGGATAACATCACACCAAGAACTGTCTGATCATTTTAACTTGACACTGGAAGGGAAAGTGTGTTTTTTTCCTCAAACAAATTTAATCCCGACTTCTTCTTATCGGATATCCCATATTTCAAGTTCCACACCAATCTACTCAATAAGAAAAAAATACACACAAGTCTTCCACATCCCGTCTTTAGGTATTTATCAGAAATTACATTTGTGGGAAAGTTAATAACTTACCTAGAGGTTGTTAATCTCCAACTCTTCATCACAACAACACTCCCCTAACCGGATGTAATATTTCTAAATTTTCCCTAAAATACCGTAACTAGATATATTCAAATAATTCATGCTCTAAGAGTATGTCATGCTACTGAGAAATCCTCTTTCCACTGTCATTCTAAGGAGCTTGAGTCAAAACAGTTTGTCACCATCTTTTCGTCAGCACTGAATACTAAAATTTTTTATAGATGAAGCTTGTGATGTTATTCTTAAACCACCCTATTTGGTTCTTTCAATTCCATTTTAGTGTCGTATAGGAATTTAAGGTAATCTTATGTAACCTCAAGCATAGCGGGTGCATTGTGGTTGTATGGGGGTGGGTGCACAACTTAGCACTAAACATAGTGAAGTAGTTTTATTCCCTCAAATACCCATATGATTGTAAGAGTAACTAGACTAATGCAACATGCATCACATAACAGTGGTTACCCTTTAAATCCTATTTCTGAGGTTAGTAACTAAACCTTAATATTTCAATTGAATAAACCTTAGTCATATATTAGATATTTTTTCTCAATAGAACACCAACATTATTTATTTGTAGATGTAGGATAGGCAGGAATAATAAGGGAGAAGGAGAAGAAGAGAAATAAAAGGAAACAAAATTAGAAAAACCTCAATCAACAAGGAACTAAGAGGTAATAAGGGGTATTAGGTTTTTTTCTAGATCCAAAATTTACCACAAGAGAGGCATCCAAGCTCCCAAGGAACACAATGGTAGCTCATTCCCTCTGCATGCCAAGCTTGAGTAAATTTTTGAGGCAACGGATGAGAATAAGAAGGATCTAAAATTTTACCTAACATAGGATGTCACTAAGCCCCTCATCACAAATACGAAGCACAAGCCTACCAAGCTTATGTACTGTTAAAAATCATAATATTATTTTAGGGTTTGTTTTGTAGGGTTTGTGTTTTGTATTGTTTTATTTTTATATTCATATAAGTGTTGACTATAGTATGATGTGATGTGAAGGGATACCATCATACCTGGAACTATTTTTACCATTTTAAATAGACATTAGAAGGTGTCTCTTTCCTTAAAAAACTATAATTAGGGCTTATTCTTGTCAAATATCTCATCTTTCAATTTCCACAAATGTCTTCCCCATCCCCTCTTTAATGATTGATCTTAAATTATGTTTATGGGAAAGTTAATGAATTTCCTAGCGATCTTTATTCTTTTCCCCTTCATCACATCAATACTTCCCTAACTCAATGTAATCTCTTGAAATTTTCCCTAAAATATTTTAACCAAATATATTTAAATAAGTCATTTTCTCGTAGTATGTCAAGCTACTTGAAAATACTATTTTGAATTTCATTCCAAAGAGCTTCAAGCTCAAAAAAAAATTCCCTTATGCCAACATTCAATATAGAAATATTTGCAGATGAATCTTGTGCTGCTAATCATAAATTTCCATCTGAAAAGGGAACCATTTCATGATTTGAATTCCATTTTAGTGTCATATAGGAATTTTAGGTCATCTTCTATAACCTCACATATGGTGTGTCAGGTTTAGCAGACAGGTTATATAGATATAAATATCAGATCTAAGCATATTAACAATAAACAAGACAATAACGATAAGAAATAATACACAATATTTTAAGTGGTTCACCCAATGTCACCTAAATCCACCAAGAAAAAACCAATCTATTATCATACAGGAAATACAATGAAGATATGAAATCTTCCATACCTTATTGGATGAAAAGTAGTTTCTTCCTTAGAAGTTTCTCTTTTCTCTCTCAAAAATTAAACTTATTTACAATTATTCTAATTTTCTCTTAATTATACCATTAAACCCTAGCTTTCTAGCTTATATAGGCATATAAAAACTTAAGGCACTTTAGTTATCCAATTATAATCATTAGATCACTTTATATCAATGGTTAGATCTAATTCATGTTACTTAAATAAAACAAATTAAACATAGGAAACCAATGCTGGTTACCCTAACCGATGTTGATTCCTCCTTTCTTGACCAATACTAGTTCCTAGTTGTCCGATGCCGGTAAGCCAACCAATGTTGGTTACTGTGTATTCTAAAAAGTTCATAAATCATGCTAATGTGAATCAATTAAGCTCCAAAACTAGACAATATTCCACTTAGAGATAAATTATTGTACTATACCGTACAACTCCTTCCTCTGATATTTTCTCTTGGCTTGTTTCTCCCTTTTTAATTCTCAAACTTGAATACCAATAAATGTGGAGTGTAGCTCCAACTTCTTCTTTCATAATGGTTTTTTTAGTATATCCATAGGGGTCTCCTTTGTATTAATTCTCTCTAATTTTAGATGCCCATCCTTCAACCCCTGCCATATGAAGTGATATCTCAACTGAATGTGTTTCATTCTTGAAGGAAACGCTAAGTTATTTTCTAGATTAATCGTGCTTTAACTATCACTATACAATCTACAATCCTCTTTCTCATTTCCCAAATCTTCCATGAACCTCCTCATCCATATTGTCTCTTTGCTAGCCTCTGTAGCTACAGCATACTCATCCTCTGTAGTAGACAAGGCCACAACTTTATACAATATCAAAATCTATCTAACTGCAGTGCCATCTATTGTGAAAACATATCCAATGGTACTTCTCCTACCATCTAAATCTCTAGGCATATTTGAATCAACATATCCACATAAAGATATATCTGACCCTCCATATCATAACTGCATGCTAGATGTGTAGTGTCCAATCCTCTTCGACACTATTACATTATGATGTTATTTATTTTAGACTGATATCTAGACATTGTGTTTATGATACATTGATCAATAGATGATAGATTATGTAAATATTTAGACTATTGACATTATGTGGTTTACATTTTTATTATGATGCACTAGATGGTGATGATAGACAGTTATATATGTTGATTTACGATTTTATGATTTTATACTAACATGATGTATTTTGGATGCATAGCATATGTTGGATGTTTTGAGTAGAATTATGATTGTATGGATGCAAAAATCAAATTAATTGTATGATGTTAGATGATAGAATGTATAAAATTTGAATGATGATTATTGATTTTATATGTATATGGTCTGAATTGTTTTAATACAGATGGAAGGCTATAGTGTTATTTTGTTTTGTTGCAGGACATTGTATCACATATATCAAAAGGGGATACGGGGACCAACCAAGTAAGGGTTTAGAGTGTTGAGAAACGTGGCCAAAATTTGATAACTTGTGTAATGTTATGTTGTTTTATTATTACATACATAGTTAGAAGGTTTCCCATTGAGGTGTGACCTCAAATGAGTGGCCATGGAGTGATATGTTTTCCCTTATTTTAATTTATGTGATTTATTTTGTATTATATGTATTTAAATGTTGCAAATTGTATTCAATTTATTACCTATTAATAAGTTGTTTTAATTAAGTTAATCCTACTTGTTTTGTTAAGTAAAATTTGGATGTGAGAAATACATAATTATGAGGATTGGTGGTCCTTATTGTAAGTGAGTTTTATGTTGGTATTTGTTTTATTTACTCCACCCCAACTTCATAATTAGGATTTTAACTTGGGATGCATTTTTGGACGCTTGTGGGACAATCTAATCTTGTCCCATGCCTCTTAAATTTACCCAAAAAACCTACCTATGGGTTGGGGAGTTTATTTTTGATTTATTTATCCCTTTTGGAGTGTAAAAGAGTTAAAATAATTTCACCTTATTCTTATCACAATAAAAGAAATTCCTTATAAGGTATCATGTGCAAGTTTGTGTGCCGCGTTAGTCGTCATAGTTCTTACGTGATCATTTGTTGTCTTGTGAATGATGTTTTGACTTGATTTTGGTAATGGAGGGATGATGAATTGACATCCTAATTGGAGCCACCTCATCATCCTCACATTCCATTTCTATTTATTGATGGATTTTGATGGAATGGGGGTTACTTGCTCATTTTCTTCCTTTGTCATTTTCGAAATTAGGAGTTTTTTGGAGTTGATTTTGGGAATTTTCCATGCTTGGGGCTGTGAAAGACTTGTGAAGTGAATTTTTCTTGGAGCTTGATGGAGAGATAGACTATCCAACTTTGTTGTTTTGTTTATTATATTTGTGGATGAGGAAATATTGCATATGTTAGTTTGTTTTAGTTTTATGAATGTGTTTTTGTGTGGTTGGGTAGTATGCCTTAAGTTGGATGTGGGAGATGGAATTATGGGACCATTGGGGAGGGAAGTGGGAGTTTGTGTGGCATTAATTTGTTGGAAGTCTGATTGAGAGTTTCACTAATGGGGAGTGAAAAGGTATTCATGGTCATATTGTTGCATTCTTGCAAGGGAGATATAAGGATATTGTGTTGTTTGTTTGTGCACTTGGAGGCTTATGGTCAAACTCCCACTTCACTTGGGAGGAAAAAGGAAGTGGTTTTCCATAGTAATTTCTCCATTGGGTTTGGGTATCAAACCAATATATTGTTTCTGAAGTTATTAAACTTGTTGTTTATGTCATTTTAGTTGTGTTGAATATTTTGAAATGTATGTTGTTTGTGGAAGCCAAGTTTGTTGAAAATTTGTGAAATGTTTTTTTTTTTATTATTGGCAAATAGTTTTTTGGAAGGGACTATACCATTGAGAACAAAATAGGGCCTAGAAGCAAGAATAGGAAATAGAACCAGAGAAAAAAGGATCAAAATGCAGATGGGACAATGAAGCCCAAAGTAGCCAAAGAGCAGCTACCACTACAAAATCAAAATAGAGTAAAAACTATAGAAAAGTAGCAAAATGACAATAAAAAATAGCAATAATTACACAGAAGTGCAGTAAAAGCACCACCAATTACTTCTTGGTGGCTTTGTCGATGTTGGATTTGATAGTCTACCAAGATTTGAACATCCCCAAGGTCATCATGTGGGCAGAGTCAGTAACATCCAGCTGAGCAATGGTCCTTTTACTTTCCTTATCAGTGTCCCAAAGGGTAGCCAGAACCTCACTGAGATTGGAGATACTTCAGACATGCTTCTCAATGAACTCCTCAATAGCAGTAAAAATGGCCATGTTATAATCATGGCGAGTCTTGGCCTTCCCTAAATATGAGTCTAAGGAGTTCAGCTTCTTGTAAATATCTTCAAGCTGGCTATTATCCATAGCCACCTCCTCCTTCTTCCTCTTACCTTTTTTCTTTTCCATGTTGTTAACCTCTTCCCTCAACAGCTTCATGTTAACTTCTAAGGCGTCTAGCCTTTTTGTGGAGCTCTCCATATGTGCTTCCTGTGAACTAGCACTGCTAATATGAAGGAGGTTATGGGTAGTTTCAATTTCCTGAGGACCCTTCCCCACAACAGGGGTATCAAGATTCAGTCTTCTAGAGGACCTGGTAAATGGTATGGCTGAAGTGGAAGCAAATGGGGTGGGGGAAGAGGTGGGGGGAATGGGAGATAGAGCCTAGAAGGTCGGGAAAGGGGTGACAGTAGCAGTGGCGGGGACAGAATGCAAAGAGATGGGGCTGATAGCCACAGAAACGGGAAGAGGGGGAACAGAGCTAGGGGAGGAAGGGAGGCCAGGAGACCGAAGAAGACATAATTTATGCAGCAAGAAAATTATCCCCTGGTGCAAAGGAACAACATGAGCATGCTTTTGAAACTCCAAAATGGAGTGCTCAAGAGAGCTAAGCAGATAATGGGGGAAACATACCGTGCGATTCCTACAGAAGTGATTGAGGAAGATGAGATGTTTAGTAGGTACAGTGATGAACCTCCCTTCCAAAGAAATGAAACGCACCATCATGCGGGTAACCTCATCATAAGGGCGAGGGGATCGAATTGACAAGCAGGCCCGCCATGGCAAAGATCAGCTTCTCCATTCCTTCAAGAAATATCCTCTCCTCAGCTTCTCTGTCAACCCTTTTATTAAAAAATGGTAACCATCCATGCCAAGGCCAGTCGCTTCAGCTATCAGCTCCTCATTGATCGCAATCTTCTGCCCCCCATACTCAACAGTGTGATCCTTCCAATATTTTTTAAAATGCACTGAAATACTTTGATCATGGCCCTGAAACTTCTCCATAAAGTTGGTGATGCCTCCCTGGCTTAGAATGTTCCAAAGCTCCACATTATCCCTCCAATCTGGATCCGTGCTAGGCTCGATCTGGCAAGGAGGGCCCCCCATTGTTACCGTGCTTAACTGCTTGCAAAAAATATTAGAAACCTTAAGAGTGATAATACCAGTCTGCCTTTTGTTATTAGTATTCACGCAGTGAAAATGCTGATGAGAATAGCCATTTATTTTCCCACAAATAGCCGCATGACTACTGATTTGAACCTGTGGAAGTTTGCATGTGAGAACTACGGCCCTTTTGCTAGCCTGCTCCCTATCATTATTAACATTATTTCTATCTTGGGGATCTGTAGAGACTTGAAGCTAAATTGTATAGAGCTCAATGCTACCCACATGCGTGACTTTCCTTTCAATATAAATCCACTTGAACTTTCCATCATTCTTCATACAAAATTTATTGTTTGACAAGAATTGTATAAGATCAGTTTTGAAGTCAGCACGTGTGGGAGATTTATTACTACTAATCCACTCCCAATCATCATATCCCAAATCTTGAATTTGCATGTTTATAGATATCCGCTTGAATGCTGCTTTGAATTTGTTTAGAAATGCTATTAATATCCCAAACAATGTGGTTAACATTAATGCCATAATTTTCCAATACATCTACTAGCTTTTTACCCTCCCAGTATGTATGTATGATCCGGATGTTAGTGAATGTTTGGAAAATACTGATGGACTCTGAGATAAAATCCTTGATGTTCCAACTTGGAGGTGAGCACTGATTAAGGTGATTAATGATATTTAGGGAGTCCCCTTCAAGAATGAGGTTTTGGATATTATGATTCTGGGTAATTCTCAGGCCCCATAAAGAAGATAATGCTTTGGTAAAATGATTTCTTTGAATTCCCATTTTTCCAGCATACGCAACAATCAGATTACCTTTATGATCTTGGATCACTCCTCCCCCTGCCGCAGTCCCAGGCTTACCCTTAGAGGCCCCATCAAAGTTCAACTTATACCAGTTAAAATCAAGAGGATGCCATTTAATCAATTATCTATCAATACTATTACTGGGATTGCTACACCTACTGATAGCTCGAATCTACCAGTTAGATAAGATATACTCTTCATTTACTGGATAATTCTTATTCTTGGGGGGTTTAAATCTATCTATATTCTCTTTGATATCATTAGAAATTTTACCAATATTGAGATTATAGTTCTGATTATTATTTCTAAAAATAATATCATTTCTATCTTTCCATATCCTCCAAATGATATGAGGGATAACCAGCTTCCAGATCCTTCTGATAACACAATGCCTATAGGGTGGGTTCCATTGAGTCCATAGCTGATTGAAATCATTTGGCACCACCCATAGAGCTTCAAATTTAGAGAGGGAAAAATTCCATATTCTGGTAGCATAATCATAATGGATAAACAAATGACTGATATCCTCAGAATCTTTTTTACAAAGATGACATCTATTAGGCATTGTAAAAACTCTTCTCATCAGTTTGTCAGTTGTAAGAATCTTGCCTCTGATAGCCATCCAAAGGAAGAAATTTATTTTAGGAGTTAATTCAGCCATCCAAATCCTATTCCAATTGAACTCAAATTGACTACTGTCGAAAAAAGTGTTATATCCAATTTTGACAGAATAGTCCCCACCAATGGAATTATGCCAGACCAGCTCATCCTTAGTATCCAGTTGACTTAAGGGATCAAGATATAACTGAACTTGAAGGGAGGAAATAATTTATACCAGATCATCTCGCTCCACCGATAGTTTTTTCCATTTCTTTCTATTGCCATTTCCCTCAATATAATCCTTGATTTTAATGCCATATTTGTTTACAAGAATGTCCTTAACAATCCCAAAACTATCCATAAGATTGCCATTAAACCAGTTATCCTCCCAGACATTTATATCCCAGCCATCACCCACTTTCCATTTACTGCCCTACTTAATGAAATTTCTTCTCTTAACCAAATTGTTCCAAAAAATGGAACCATAGGGGATGTGCTCATCTTGCAGGAAAGAATAGACAATTTGTTGATTAAGGTATTTAGCTTTGATTAAATGAATCCAGGGTTGTTTCTCTGAAAGCATTCTCCAGCCCATTTTTGCAATGAGAGCCTCATTCATTTTCTCAATGTCTTTTATACCCAATCCTCCTATAGATTTGACGGTAAAAACCTTATCCCAAGCAACTAAGTGAAATTTAAACTTCTCTTCCATGCCCTGCCATAAGAAATTTTGTTGAATCCTCTCAATCTTTTCTCCGAAGGAAGAGGGGATCTTGAAGAGTGACATGATATAAATGGGCAGATTTTGGAGAGTACTTTTAATGAGTAGGAACTTACCAGCACTAGACAAAATGGCTACTTTCCAACCAGCCATTTTTTTTTTAAATCTCTCCAATAGCTCATCCCACACCTTGCTAGAGACTTTTTTAGAGCCGAGAGGAAGGCCTAAATAAGTGGCTAGGAGCGTGCTTATTTTACAGCCCATAATTTTAGCAATTTTAAGCTATCTTTCTTCAGGAGTGTTGAAGAAGAAAATGGAGCTTTTATCATAATTGATCTCTTGACCAAAAGTAGATTTGTAGAGCTGCAAAATAGCCTTGGTATTCTTAGCTTCAATGACTGAAGCTAAAAGAAGGAGGATAGTATCATCCGCAAATTGTTGATGGGAGACATCTTGGCTGATGGAAGTGGGCTTTGAGCCTTTCAATATACCGTCATTGACTACTTTATCAATAGTTCTACTAAGGATATCATCCATAAGAATGAAGATCAGGGGGGAGATGGGGTCCCCTTGCCTTAGCCCTCTGCTGCTAGTGAAAAAACCCACAGGCTCACCATTAACCACCACTGAAAATCTAACCGTAGAGATACAAGCCTTAATAATTTTTCTAAATTTGTCCAGAAAACCAAATTTAGTTAAGACTTTATCAAGAAAAACCCAAGAAACCTTGTCAAAGGCTTTATTCATATCAAGCTTAAGAGCCATATTTGCTTTTTTATTATTCTCCATAGAATGAATGGTCTCATGAACCATAATCACTCCATCTTTAATAATCCTACCTTTGATGAACCCAGTCTGCTGCCTAGACATTAAATCATTCATAATGAGTTGGAGCCTTGTAGCAATTATTTTGGTGAAAATCTTGTAGATAACATTCACAAGGATGATGGGCTTGAAGTCTTTGAAGTCTTTAGCATTCATTTTTTTTTGGGCCAACACAATGCGAGTGTCGTTCAGCTCTTTCAAAAGATTTCCAGTTCTGTAGAATTCATTCACCACTCTAAGAAGATCATCCGAACAAATTTCCCAAAATTTTTGAAAGAAATTAATGGAGAAACCATCCGGTCCTGGAGCCTTGTCACCTTCTAAAGTAAAAACAACCTTTTGCATCTCTTCAAGTGTGACAACTTTGATGACATTTCCAAAACTCTGTTCCTCAATTTTTCCTTAGGGAATAGCCTCCAACATAAAAGAAATATCCTCAGCATTGATGATATTCCTCTCCTCAAGAATTTTTTTATATAAATCAAGTGTTTCTTCCTTGATGCTAATAGGATATTTTATAGTATTTCTGTTACTTTTAGCCACTTCCATGATCCTATTACAAGCTCTGTGCTTCAGCGTGGTCATATGAAAGAACTTCATGTTCCTATCTCTCTCTTTAAGCCAGATAGCTCTAGATTTAAGTCTCCATAAAGATTCTTCTCTACTGCAAATCGTATGTAACTCAGAAAGAATATTCTTTTCATTAGTTTGGTCTTCAACAGATCTCCCCATTGTATCCATTTTAATTTCCAAATCTTGGAGCTTTTGTTTTAACTTATTTTTATTATCAAACACATTGCCAAAAACTCTTTTATTCCAGATGTTAACTTACTTTTTAACATTCTTGAGCTTTTGGATCAATCTAAATTATGCAGTGCCTTCACCATTCCGTCTCCACCATTCTTTTATCTTGTCATAGATGTTTTCATGTTCCATCAAAATATTTTCAAATTTGAGTGAGCTTCTGATGGGTTTAGTCCAATTAAGAAGATTTAAAGCAATCAGATTGTGATCCGATCCAACTTTGGGCAAGGAGGAGAGGTGAAAGTCTTGTGAGAATCCAACTCACTGAAATCAGTGCCCTATCTAATCTTACTTGGATAATATCTTTTCCCAACCTTCTATTATTCCAAGTGTATTTATTTCCATGGAGATCCACATCTAAAAGATTATGCTCAGCAATAAAATCAGCAAAATCCTCCATACCTGTAGAAAAGCTGGAGATTCCTCCATACTTTTTACCTGGCTTAAGAGGGCACTTAAAATCACCCACTATAAGCCAGTTATCTGTACTATATTGGTTTCTAAATGTTTTAAGATCAGCCCAAAGTTTTCTTCTCCCACTCACTGTATTAGGGGCATATATGTTAGAAAGTATCAATTCACCATTATTCTGAATAGCCAGAAATTTGATTGTAAAATGATTAGTCTTAGCATTAAGAATCGTACCAGTACAATGCCTTTCATCCCAAAGAGTAGCCATCCCTCCAGAGGCCCCCTAAGAGTCTACAGCCACCATTTCAGAATTTTCCCAGAAACTCTTTTTATTAGTTTCAAGGATCTTATCTTTCATCTTAGTTTCCTGTAATATCAAAATACTAGAACTACTAGAATCTCATAACTCCTTGATGATTCTCTACTTGGAGTTCCCATTTAGACCTCAGATGTTCCAAGAAATAATCTTCATTTGTAATGATTAGGAGTTAGGATTTCCTGATGGCTCAATTGACTTTGAATGCCATCTGTAATGTCTCTCTCAATTATCTTAGATCTAAGAGCCTTTTTTGAGGGCCTTCCTCTTTTAGAACTACCTCCAAAGTCTACTAGTCTTCTTGCAGAAGATCTAGTAGTTCTAGATGTTGAGGCATCCCAATTGTCATTTTTCTTTTTCTTATCACTGTAAAGTGATTCTGGGATCATTTCAAATCCTTTTATTCTCTTTTTCTTTTTTGAAATGACCTTTGTGAATTCAGAATCTAGATCCTCATCCACTTTGACAGGCATAACTTCTCCCTCTTCACACTCCTTATGATTCTTGTCAATTGAGTGTGGATCAACTGTTCTGATGTTTTAGCAAGTAGGTGAAACTGTTGACCTGTTGCTAGAGCAAGGAGGTATATCTGTAGATAATTTACCATCTCCCCTAAGAGTGTTATTCTACAAATTTTCTTTGAAATCCATACTTCCATTGTCTGATATTTCCATAATGTTGCCCAGAGGTTTAACTATATGAGTTTCCTTTTTGTTATGATATTGATCATTTGGGACAATATTAATCTTCACAAATCCTTCTTGCTCGTTCACCACCATGGACACCTTTATAGGATTTTCCAAGTCCTCTTTGCTAGGTGCAGCAAGTAAAGTTGCTGCTAGGGTTTTAGGACACCAGACAAAATGCTTCCTTATTTGAGTTCTAAAACCCCTTTTTTTTCCTTTTCTATTATATTCCAACTCCGTCTCACTAAGGTCTTTATCATCAGTGTGGAGAGCCCTACATTCCTTATTCAAGACAAAGTCATCCACAGGATGTTCAGCTTCCACTATCACCTTCTTGGGACAACTTTTGGTGGAGTGTCCTATGCGATGACAGTGCTTACATCTCAAATGAAAATTTTCAAACTCAATATTTTGAGTCCACACCCCATACCTAGATTTCAAAATGATGAATTCCAGTAATTCCTGCTCCATTTCAGAAGAAATGTAGAATTGAGCAAAAGCAAGTCTGGATCTATTTCTCGTGGGCCCATCCAGCCTGATAGGAGCACATAAGGACTTAGCAATGTTAAGCAGAATTTCATCATCCCAAAAATGCAATGGTAGCCTAGGGAGCCTACACCAGATTGGAATGGTGTTTATATTTTCAGTGTTAGGGTCAAATCCAGGATACCATTTTTTCAAAAAGAGGCCCATATTACCTAGCCACCATGGTCCTCCCAGAAGCACCGATTCTAAATCAGCTTGCTGATTAAATTTTTCCAGAAAAAAAACCCCATGGCATGATGGTAATACTCAAATCCCCCTTAGGTTTCCACTTTCTTAGAGCCCATTTTCTAATAAAATCAATATTAGGTCTAGAGCCAAGAAACATACCAACAAGGGAGAGATTTGATTTTCTCAAAGCCCTATCAACACAGCCATCTGGGACCAACAGGCAGGTGGCACCTTCACTATCCTTTTCCCACTTGAACTGACCTTTTTGAGGAGAATGCGGACCCACTTTGATGTTGAGAAAAATTTGTGAAATGTTTCTCAAGATTCCTCATGGTTATTTTGTTAGGGATCGGGGGCCATTAAGGCGATGGCTTATTCTATTAATGGATTAAAGGATAGGTGGAGAGAATTTTATATTCCCCCTTCCTTTGTTTGTAATCCCTTTTGTGAAATATTGAAGTGAGCTAGAATAGAGCTACATCTGGGAGGAGATTTGCAAATTGGAGACTTGTATTTTGCTCTTGATGAATTATTTATGTTGTAAATCATTCATTTGGTTATTCCCACTTTGAGTGGATGAATGTAAAATTGTAAGCTTGAAAGAGAGTTCTTTATATTACTTGGAAATCCCTATAAATTGTAAACCCTTCTAAGAGTGTTTGTATGAGAAATGTGCATTTTAAAATGTGTTAGTTTTGTGAAAAGAAATTACTAAGTTTTACCTTATTTTGTTGAAGTGGAAATATTGAAATAAGTGAAATTAAAATGTGTCTTTCTTAATTGAAGTTATTTCATTATTTCCAAAATGTGTTATGTTTTATTTTAGAAGAAATGAGGATCTTGTTCGAATGCACTTACTTTGTGAAAAAGTTTTCATTTAGTAGTTGAAAGAGGAAAATAAATAGTTACTCTTATATTATTGAAGGAAATGTATATTGGATAATTTAAAATATAGTTGAATTTCTAGATATGTTTATGGAAAATTGAAAATCAAATAAGGTTGAATAATTTAGTTGTAAAATGTTTCCAATTTTATTCATTAGGTATAGTTGAAACAAAACTAATGTAGTTTGTCTTGTATAATACAATACATCCAACTCCCTCTATCTTTGAATACAACAAAATAAAAAGTATCTATATAATTTATTATACCTTGATTATAGTTAGAATCGAGTTCAAATTACAAATTTCCTTTATTGTATATTTATCTCAAATTACCTTGCCTTCTTCTTACAAAAAAAGGGTATTGAATACAATCAAATTTGATATTATGAAATTAATAGTATATATTAAATATTGATATTAATATTCGAATAATAATAATAATAATATATAATAATAATATTAATTATTATTATTATTTTATATATTCATATATATATATATATTAAAAATAAATTAATTCTTAAATAAAAATATATTAATGAAAAATTAAATATTTATATAAAATTAAACCTTAAAAAAAATTATTTTTTTGATTTGGTGAATAGCTTACGTGGCTAATGGCTTGTTTTGTTTTATGTAAAAGGGGGGAAGGGGGGGAAATTCACCGAACCCACCCCCACCTCATTTTAATATGGGATGGGGGGTAGGGTCGGTGACCCTCCCCCCCAAACTCTATTAAATCATATGATATAATGTAGCCAGCCACCATATTAAAAAAAAATATTAATACAGTCGGCCAACTACCAAAAATTTATCGTAGTGTATTAAATTTTGATCCATGGCTATTTTATTATTAAGAAATATATATATATATATATATATATATATATATATATATATATATATATATACAATTGTGTATATATGTGTGCTAAAAACATTGTAATCCATTTCAAAATAGTATTTACTGTGAAAACCAGATCCTTTGGGGAAAATGCCCATTTACCCAAATAGGGTAAATATACATTGAACATAATGGTTTGATACAAAAATATAAAAATTTAATCAAACCCTAGGAGATAGGGTAGAATAGAAATAGTATATAAAAATAAAATAAATAAACTTGGGGTTGTGTGTATCCATCCCAAGCTCCATTTTCCTTCTTCCATGGCTTCCTCTCCTTCCCTAAAACCTACAAAATAGAAATGAGAAAATAAGTCAAATGAAAGCTTAAAAGCTTCCTAAGGGAGGATTATGGTTATTTTTGAATCCTAGATCTAAGGGCCCAAATTCATTCCATCCAATGGTCAAGATTCTTCCCTACAAAAGTTAGGTGAGAGTTAGGTGAAATCATCATTTAAATGCATGGGTCAAGTTTGAATGGGGCCACTTAAGTGGTGTAGAAGTAACTTTAATTTGTTACCCATTATGATTTATTTAGTAACTTTTAAAAATAAAATACCCATGACCTTGTGATAATTAAAATAAATTCATTCCATTAGTAATTTAGACAACATTTATAATTGGGGATTAAATTTAATAGTATTGTTTAAATGGAGGGGCAAATTAGACTTAGCCCTAAAATAATAAAATTATTAAATGACATTTGAGTAATGTTATTAAATTAAATAAGGATTATAAACTAAGGGATTGTAAACCCGAACTGTAGTTTAAATATTATTATTTAATTGGTTTTGAAATGATCGTTTGTTAATCGAGAACTATGTTAAACTTTGCAACCGGTATTGTTTTATAAAAAAAAACCATTCAGTAATTTTTCTAAATTTGTTTTGTCTTGGGTTTTGTGTGGGTAAAATTGTGGGCGTTACACTTGGTATCAGAGTTGTGGGTTCAACATTTGGACCCTGGGCACACTTGAAAACATGAAACATAAACAAATAAACCTAGCACAACTCTAAACCTAGAACACACAACATTGCATGATATTTTGTTAAATGTAGAAAACTTAGAAAAATAAAACAAAGAATTAGATGATGATAAACTAACTCTCACCTTGGTCTGTGTAGGAGGCGCAGACTAGACGAGGGGTTCCTACACATGGACCTAGACCTACCACCCCCAGATCAGGTTGTAGTAGCTATTTTTCCTCATATATTGCAGACACTACAGGATGTTAATGTCACTTATACGTGGAGGATATTTAGGAGGGTGACCTAGCAGACATGATAAAGAGCCATCAGTGGAGGATCATGCACCTTCACATCACAATGTGAAGGATAGGGCAGAGAACTCCCACATGGAGTCAGTTAGACATGGGTCACCTCCTAGGGAGCACAGAGATAGAGCTACGGGGCACAGAGACAGGTCTAGGAGCCCTAGGCCAAGAGATGATCATGTAGAGAGACCTAGGGGTCGATAGTCGACAACAACAGATCATATTAGAGAGATACTGAAGTTACACCCACCTCATTTTACTGGAGACACAGGGGGATTTCAAGGTAGAGGCATGGTTGGTTAGCTTGAGCAAGATGCTTCAAGCTATGTCCTTGTTCTAGTAACACAAAAGCTCATGTTTCCATCCACCTTCTGAGAGATGGAGCTGGAGTTTGGTGGAGGACTGAGGAGTAGAAGCTCCATGTGGATTCAAAGACAGTTACTTGGGAGCTCTTCAAGGAGAATTTCAGGAGTAGATACATATCCAGGAGATTCATCCAGTAGTGGATCAATGAGTTTCATGATCTGGGATAGGCTTCCATGATAGTGGCAGAGTATGAGGGACAGTTTTAGATCTACTTTAGTATGTGGACTACATGCAGGATGAGAAGGTTAGAGTTCACAGGTTCATCTAGGGCCTGAACTTAGACTTGGGAGGGGAAGTGCACATTCATTTCCCACAGACATTATCAGAGGCCATGGAGAAGGCCTATATTGTAGAGGAAACTAGGGGGAAGACTCAGCAGGCTCGTGACAGAGTGAGGAGCCGTATACAGTAGTTATAGGATAGTAGGTCAAGGGGATCAACTCCTCCTCCTCGTGGTGGACACACTTCAACATAGTCTTCCTTCTGGCCTCCTCCACCTCCTCAGTAGTAGTAGTAGTAGACTCGACCACCCTTTTGACCTCCACAGCACCATGATGCTCAGAGAGGGCGTAGTATGGGACCTCTAGCTAGGGGGCCCAATAGGACACAAGCTCCACCTCGAGCACAGTCAGTAGGAGTACATCCACCGCAACACCCACAAAGATCTATGGCAGGATCATCAGGTTCTTCAACACATACTACTGGGCCACCTGGAGGACTATCTGCTCAGTGGAGAGGACCAGGTACTTGCTATGGATGTAGTGTGCATGGACATCATTGGAGAGAGTGCCCTTAGAACCCTGCTAATCAGGGTAAGGCACCTGTTTCTGAGCCTATGGTTGGTGACATGGCTAGGAGCCACAAGATATATGCAGCAGTCGAGAACCACCAGGCAGAGCACCAGGGCATGGTGATAGAGACCACATGTAGCATTGGTGGTATTTCTACCCCTATTTTATTTGACTCAGGCTCATCAGATTCTTTCATTTCTCCATCTTTAGTAGAGCATTGCAGGCTGGTGGCAGTTAGGCAGGGCCTTAGTTGGGATGTCGAGATGGCTTCTGGAGCCAAGATCTCAGTAGAATCCTTAGTCAAGGAGTGCATAGTGGACCTAGGACCCTTTACCACTACTTTGGATCTTCGTATCCTTCCCTTGGGTTCATATGGAGTTATCTTGGGCATGGATTGGTTGTCTACACACAGAGCTAGAGTTGATTGTCACAGTAAGGTTATATCTTGTGCAGATGATTTGGGAGTGGAGTTAGTGATTGTTGGAGTCAGGAGACCCATCTCTATTCACACTATTTCCACTATGCAGCTGAAGCGGTGTGCGCGATGGGGTTTTCAGTTGTATGCTATTACAGTTAGTGATAGGTCAGAGGATGGGGCTAGTGGACCTTCACTTGATGATCACCCCATTTTGTAGGAGTTTTCTGATGTTTTTCCTAGTGAGATGTCAGGGATGCCTCCCCCACGTGAGATAGATTTTCACATTGATTTGGTTCCAGGAGTGGAACCTATCTCACGTGCTCCATATAGGATGACCACACCTGAGCTATGTGAGCTCAAGTTGTAGCTAGAGGGCCTTCTCAAGAAAGGCCTAATCCATCCTAGTGTATCCCCTTGGGGTGCACCAGTGATTTTTGTGAAGAAGAAGGATGGATCCTTGTGGTTGTGTGTGGACTATCGTCAGCTGAACAAAGTAATGATCAAGAATCGTTACCCCCTTCCTCACATCGATGATTTGTTTGATCAGATGAAGGGGGCCACTATGTTTTCTAAGATTGATCTTAAGTCAGGCTACCATCAGTTGAGGATTGCAGAGGTAGATATTCACAAGACAACTTTCCATACGAGATATGGCCACTATGAGTTCACAGTTGTGCCATTCGGTCTGACGAATGTCCCTGTATGTTCATGAGTTTGATGAACGGGGTTTTAGGACCTTTCTAGACCACTTTTTCCTCATGTTCCTTGATGACATTTTGATCTACTCTCGTATGCATGAGGAGCACGAGGAGCACCTTTGTCAGGTTCTACAGTGTCTTCATGAGCAACAGCTTTACAGGAACCTAGAGAAGTGTGCATTCTTTCAGTCAGAGGTGTAGTATTTGGGTCACATTATTTCTGAGGAAGGTATCACAGTTGATCCTTCCAAGATTAGAGCCATTATGGATTGGCTAACACCTACTAGTGTGACCAAGGTGTGTAGTTTCATGGGGTTGATAGGGTACTATAGGAGATTTATTCAAGAATTTTCTTGGGTTGCGCACCCCATCACTTCCCTTCAGCAGAGAGGGAAGAAGTTCATTTGGTCAGATAGATGTGAGCAGGCCTTCAGGACACTGAAGGAATGCCTTACGACAACACCCATTCTTGTAGTGCAGATCCTCAGGGAGAGTTCTTCATATGCATAGATGCTTCTTTGGTAGGATTAGGAGGTGTATTGATGCAGGAGGGCCATGTTGTAGCCTTTGAGTCTCACAAACTCAAGGATTATGAGCTCAATTATCTGACTCATGACCTTGAGCTTGCAGCAGTTGTGCATGCTTTGGTTTGATGGAGACATTTACTTTGTGGCAGGAGATTCATTCTCAGGACTGATCATTTGAGTCTTCGTCACCTCTTCACGTAGCCCAATCTCAACACTCATCAGCGGCATTGGATGGAGTTTCTTTGTGAGTATGACATGGAGATAGAGCATGTGAAGGGGAAGGAGAATGTGGTTGGTGATGCTCTGAGTAGATGAAGACATTTGGTTATGGCTACTTCAGTGGGTACAGATTTACGGAGTAGGATTTTGTAGTAGCTTCCACATGACAGCTTCTACCTTGTAGCCAGATCAGAGATTGAGTCTCAGAGACCCCTTGAGGGGAAGTTTGATGGATTTTCATTAGAGGAAGATGGTCTTCTCAGACACAGAGGTCAGATCTATGTACCTAGAGATGGAGGCTTGAGACAGGATATCTTGGTAGAGGCTCATCATGCACCTTATTCAGCCCATCCAGGGGTGAAGAAGATGCACACCACCTTGAGATAACTTTACCATTGGAGAGGTCTATGGAGAGATGTAGGTTAGTTTGTGTCATGCTATTTAGAGTGTCAGAGGGTGAAGGCCAAGCATCAACATCCAGCTGGCCTTCTCTACCCACATGATATACCAGAGTGGAAATGGGACACCATTTCCATGGATTTCATAGTAGGGCTACCGACGTCGAGATACCACCATGATGCCATCATGGTCACGGTGGATAGATTGATGAAAGTGGCTCATTTTTCTCTGGTGAAGACCACCTATACAGCTAGTGCAGTGGCACGAGTATACTTTGATGAGATTGTTAGACTGCATGGGATTCTACAGAAGATTATTTGTGACCGCGATCCCTTATACACCTCTCATTTCTGGACTACCATGCAACATGCCCTTGGGATGAGTATCAACTTCAGTACAACTTATCATCCAGAGACAGATGGAAAAACAGAGTGGGTGAATCAAGATCTTAGAGGATATGTTGTGGATGTATGTCATGGACCATCAGTCTAGGTGGGAGGAGTACTTGTATTTAGTGGAGTTTTCCTACAACAATAGTTTTCAGAGTTCGATTGGTATGGCTCCATTTCAGGAATTGTATGGCAGGGAGTGCAGGACACCATGAGTTGGGATAGATTGGAGGAAAAAGTTTCTCTTGGGCCGACATTATTACAGGATATGGAGCAGTAGGTTGTCATGATTCGACAGAGATTACAGGAGGCTCAGGATAGACAAAAGAAATATGTAGATCAGAGGAGGAAAGATCATAGTTTTGAGGTGGGAATGAAGGTGTTTCTTCATGTCAGGCCTCATAAGAGTCCTATCCATTATGGAAAAGGCTCTAAGTTAGCTCCTAGATTTTTGGGTCCCTTTGAGATCTTGGAGCGTATAGGTCGTTTGGCATATCATCTAGCATTGCCACCCAGTTTGTCTCACGTCATGATGTATTTCATGTTTTTGTACTTAGGAGATACATTCCAGATCCCTCTCATGTTTTGGATTGGACCACATTGCAGGTGCAGGAGCAGGGGCAGGTGTCAGTGGAGCCTATGTGCATCATAGAGCACAAGACCCTGGGCCTTCGAGGCCACGAGATTGACCAGGTGTGGGTCCAGTGGGATAGGTATGATGAGACTGTAACCACATGGGAGGATGCCACTTTATTGAGCCCAGTTTCCTCAGCTATTCTAGTGACTTCCAGGAGGAATTTGAGTCTAAGGGGAGGGGGATGTAGTGCCCACTCCTCTTTGACACTATTTCATTTTGATGTTGTTACTATTGGACTGATACTTAGACATTTGAGTATTATATTTTGATCAGTAGATGATGGACTATGCAGATATTTGGACTATTGACATTATGTGGTTTACATTTTTATTATGATGCACTAGATGGTGATGATAGACACTTATATATGTTGATTTCCAATATTCTGATTTTTATACTAACATGTCATAATTTGGATGCATAACATATGTTGGATGTTTTGAGTAGAATTATGATTTTATGAATGCCAAAATCAAATTAATTGTATGATGCTAGATGATAGAATTGCTAATGTCAAATGATGATTATTGATTTTATATGTATATTGTCTCGATGTTGTTAATACAGCTGAAAGGCCAGAGAGGTATTTTGTTTGTGTTGCAGGACATTTTATCACATACATCAAAAGGGGATAGGGGACCAACCACGGAAGGATGTCAGGTGTTGAGCAACATGGCCAAAATTTGACAACTTGTGTAATGTTATGTTGTGTTGTTGTTGCATGCCTAGTTAGGAGGTTTCCCATGGGGGGGTGACCTCACATGTGTGGCCATGGGGTGAAATGTTTTCCCTTTTCTTTTAATTTTTGTATGTGCTTTATTTGTGTTATATGTATTTAATTTTTGGAATTGTTGTCACTTTATTAACATTTATAATGTGTCTTAATTAAGATAATCCTTCCTATTTTGTTGACTAAAATAGAGATGTGACAAATAGATAATTATGAGGTTAGGTGGTCCTTGAAATCTTGTAAGTAAGTAGATTTGTGTTGGTTTGTGTGTGATTTACTCCACCCCAACTTCAAAATTTGGATTTTGACTTGGGAGGCCTTTTTGGAGGCTTGTGGGACAAGCTAAGCTTGTCCCATGCCTCTTAAATTTACCCAACAACCCTACCTATGGGTTGGGGAGTTTATTTTTGACTTATTTATCCTTTTTGGAGTGTAAAAGAGTGAAAATAATTGCACCTTCTTCTTGTCACAATAAATTTTTTCCTTAGAAGGCATGGTGTGCAAGTTTGTGTGCCATGTGGGTTGTCATAGTTCTTACATGCTCATTTATTGTCTTGGGCATGGTGTTTTGACTTGAGTGTGGGAATGGAGGAATGATGAAGTGGCATCCTACATGGAGCCACCTCATCATCCTCACATTCCATTTCTATTTATTGATGGATTTTGATGGAATGGGGGTTACTTGTTCATTTTTTTCATTTTGCATTTTTGAAATTGGGAGCTTGTTTGAGTTGATTTTGGGAAATTTGCTTTTGGCTTGGAGGTGTGAAAGACTTGTGAAGTGAAGTTTTCTTGGAGCTTGATGGAGAGGTAGGCTCTCCACTTTTATTTTATTTTATTATGTTTGTTGATGTGGAAATATTGTGCTTGTTAAGTTTTTTTGAGTTTTGTGAATGTGATTTTGTGTGGTTGGGTAGTATGCCTTAAGTTGGGTGTGGGAGATGGACTTATGGGACCATTGGGGAGGGAAAAGGGAGTTTTTGAGGCATGCATTTGGTGGGAGTGTGATTGGGAGTTTCACCTATGGGGAGTGAAAAGGAAATCATGGTCATATTGTTGCATACTTGCAAGGGAGAGATAAGGATATTGTGTTGTTGTTTTGTGCACTTGGAGGCTTAGGGTGAAACTCCCACTTCACTTGGGAGGAAAAGGAGGTGGTTTCCCATAGTCCTTGCTCCATTTGGTTTGATTTCAAACATTTTTGTTGTTTGAGAAGTTATAAAACTTGTTGAGTATGTCATTTTAGTTGTGTTGAATATTTTGAAATGTATGTTGTTTGTGGAAGCCATGTTTGTTGAAAAGTTGTCAAATGTTTCTCAAGATCCCTCATGGTTCTTTGGTTGGGGCTCGGGGGCCATTAAGGGGATGAATTCTCCTCTTAATGGATTAAAGGTTGGGTGGAGAGCATTGCCTATTCCCCCTTCCTTTGTATTGTGATCCTTGTTGTGAAATATTGAAGTGAGCTAGATTGGAGCTACATTTGGGAGAAGACTTGCAAATTGGAGACTTGTATTTTGGCCTTGTTGAAAGCCTTTATGTTGTAAATTGTTCATTTTATTATTCCCACTTTGAGTGGATGATTGTAAAATTGTAAGCTTGAAAGAAAGTTGTATTTATACTTAGAAATCCCTTTTTCTTGTAAACCCTTCTAAGAGTGTTTGTATGAGAAATGTATATTTTGAAATGTGTTAGTTTTGTGAAAATAAATTACCAAGTTTTACATTGTTTTGGTGAAATGGAAATTTTGAAATAAGTGAAATGAAAATCTTTCTTAAATTAAGTTATTTCATTATTTCCAAAATGTGATATGTTTCATTTTAAAAGAAATGAGAATCTTGTTAAAATTACACTTTGTATGTGAAAAGGTTGTCATTATAGTTGAAAGAGGAAAAGAAATAGTTATTCTTATATTATTGAATGAAAAAGATAATTGTGAGAATTTAAAGTATAATTTAATTTCTAGTACTATTGAATGAAGGAAAATTTTATTTTTATCAAATCAAATAAGGTTAATAAGAATTTTAAAAAATTTCCAATTTTATTCATTTTGGTATAAATTAACTAATGTTAATTTTCTTGTATAATATTAATACTATCATTCCTCTATTTATTTAGTATAAGTGGGAAAACAAAATTGTTTATAATATATATAATACACAATACCTATATATAATTGGAATTGATTTAAGGATTAACCATGTTCCCTCACAATTGTTATATTTATTATAAACTTAATTATCTAATTCTTTAAATATTTTTAAAATAACCAACTAGTTGTAATAAATCAATAATATTCTAATAAATTAATAGTAGTTTAATATATTGTAATATGATATTAATATTCAAAACATTAAATAACCAAATATGATAATATATATATAAAATATAATATATAATATATAATTATATATATATTTATTTTATTATGCAAAATATAAAATTTATATAAATAAAATTAAAAAAAAAATTTGGAGTTATTGTTTGGCTTAATAGCCACAAAAAATGGTTTTTATATTGGTTTTTATGTAAAAGGGGGGGTAATCCAGGGGTCCCACCCCATATCCCCATTTTAATATGGGATGGGGGTGGGGTCGGCGACCCTCCCCCAAACTTATTAAATGATAACATGGGTTCTAAACATACCACTATTTGCTATAAAATAATCCGATCGAAATAATATGTGCAGTCAGTATTAATAATGGTTTGTGCCATTTTAATTATATTACACAATATATATATATCTATTATTAATTTACAATGTATTTGTAATTTATACAAATAAATATGTACAGTATTATATGTCCTTTACACACACACACACAAATTTATTATATACCTATATATCATAATGATTATATATATCACTATTATAAGTTATGATAAAATATTAATTCTAAAAGATATAAGTTTATGTAAAATAAATCCCAAATTTAGGGTAAAATGCCCATATACCCAAATGGGTATTTTTCAACATTGAATAAATTTACAACAAATAATGAAAATTACAATCAAACCATAGGAGAGGGTAAATAGAAATAGTAAAAAAAATAAAATAAACTGGGGGTTGTGTGTATCCATCCCAAGCTCCATTTTCCTCTTCCATGGCTTCCTTTTCCTTCCCTTAAACCTGCAAAACAAAAAATGAGGTAAATGAGTAAATGAATGAATAAAAGACTCCATAGAGATGTTTAGGGATTTCTTGATCCAATGGATTAGATTGTTTCCATCCTATGGCTAGAAATGATCCCTACAAATGTTAGGTGGGAGTTAAGTGAGAATCATCATTTGAAATGCATGGGTCAAGTTTGAATGGGGCCACTTAAGTGGTGTAGAAGTTAACTTTAATTTGTTATTCCATTATGATTATTTAGTAACTTTTAAAAAAAAAGACCCATGACCTTGTGATAAATTAAGTCAAATTCCTCCTTAGTAATTAGACAATGTTTATTATTATGGATTAAATTTAATAGTATTTAATCAATGGACAGGGTACATTTAGGCTTAGCCCTAACATAATAAATTATTAAATGACTCATAGTAACCATATTATTAAATTAAATGAGGATTATAAATAAGGGGATTGTAAACCTGTAGAAAATAGAATAATATAATTTAATTATTTCTGAAATCTTTAATTTAGTTAATTATCAACCTACTGTGAATAGCTAAATAGTTGTTTGTTCTTTAAAAAAAAAAATCTCTTCAGTAATTTTTCTAAATCAACATAGCCACATAAATAAGTATCTAACCCTCCATAGCATAAATACATGTTGGATGTCCCTCTCAAATATCTGAGTATCCATTGGGCTGCTTTATAATGTTCTTTACATGGATTAGCCATAAATCTTCTCATAACTCCTATTGCCTGTGCAATGTCTGGTCTAGTACAAACCATATCATACATAAGACTTCGAAATGCTGAAGCATATGGAACTTGTCCCATGTAATTGACCTACTCGTGTGATGTAGGAGACTGATATTTGCTTAATTTGAAGTGTCCAACCATAGGTGTACTAACAGGTTTTTAATTCTACATATTAAACCTTTCCAACACCTTATTGATATAATGTTCTTCCTATCTCCATGAATTTTCATGCCAAGGATTTTCTTTTCATCTCCCAAATCCTTCATTACAAATGTATGAGATAAATTTTCTTTAAGCTCACCAATGTCCTACATACTAGATCCTATAATAAGCATATCATTTACATACAATAACAAAATAATATCGCTTCCATTTTAAGGCTTCTTGAAATAAACACAATGGTTAGATTCACATCTCATATAACCATGCTCATGCATAAAACTGGAAAACCTCATATACCATTGTATTGGGGATTTCTTGAGCCCATAAAATATCTTTTTCAACCTGCACACAAGTTTCTCCTTAGCCTTGAATTTATAACCAAGCGACTGTTGCATATATATCTCTTCCCCCAAATCACCGTGAAGGAAAGCTGTCTTGACATCAAGTTTCTCTAAGTGCAACTCTTCTACTGCATCTAAACTCAATATAATACGAATGAAAGTCATTTTTACTACAGGAGAAAAAATCTCACTAAATTCAATACCTGCTTTATGTGTAAATCCTTTTACCATAAGCCTTGCCTTGTATCTCTTCTTTCCACCCTCTTCTTCCTTGATCTTGTAAACCCATTTTTTTGTAATGTCCTCTTTCTAGCTGGCAACTTAACCAAATCCCATGTCTAGTTATGTTTAAAGGAGTCAATCTCCTCATCCATTTCATGTTCCCACTACGTGTGGGTTTCATACTGCATTGCTTCTTCAAAACTTTTTGGTTCACCACTATCAATCAATGAAAATAATATCAGGAAGGTGTAAATATTTTTTGAGGTCTACTTACCCTTTGTGACCTTATCATTGAGATTGTGGATGCCGAAGGTTCAATCTAATTAATCTATAAATTTGTATCAATCTCAAACAGTGACCAACACCAGTCATCAGTAGTCAACACAGGTTCTGGTAACTAACACCAATCCTAATTTTCTATATCCAATGTCGGTTCAGGAGACCGATGCCAGTCTGGAGTCTGCCAACACTGGTTACTATGTAAACATGTAGGTGTCAATTTTAAATCTGAGAATGCATTTTCATCCACAAACTCTTCCACCGGTTCATCTTTGGGTACCAAAATTTAATCCCTGTACATTCTCTTTTCATTCCAATCAATATCATGACTCCTAATAATCTTAGAATTTTCTAAATCCCAAAACGAGAATTCGAAATCACCAGAGCCATAACTAATAAAATTGCATCTCTTGGATTTAACATCCAACTTCTTTCTATTTTCTTTATCAACATGCACAAAATCTTCTGAACCAAATACTCTAATAAAAGAAAGATCTACCTCTTTTCCAGTCCAATCTTCTTCTAGTATTTTACCACCCAGTGCACTTGAAGTCCCACAGTTGATTAAATACAACGTCATGTCTACTACTTCTGCCAAATTTTTTAAAGGAAATCCAACATGTATCCTCATGCTTCTAGCTCGTTCCATGATACTCTTGTTCATTCTCTCAGCCACACCATTCTCATGTGGTGTTCTAAGAACCATTCTTGTCTCCACGTATTCCATTCACTTAAACAGTAATCATTGAAATCATTGTTGTGGTAGTCACCACCATTTTCAGATCTAATGCATTTTAACATTTAAACAAATTTCATTTTCCACAAGGGATTTCCATCTTTTAAAAGTCTTAAAAACATCAGATTTACACTTAATACAATAAACCCATACCTTTCTTGTGGCATCATCAATGAAAGTCACATAATATTAGGATCCTCCATGAGAAGCTACCTAGGATGGTCCCCACACATCTGAGTGTACAAAGCTCCAATTTTTTCTCCTTCTGTATTACCCCAGCTTTGAGAAATATCACTCTCTTTTTCTTTCCAAAGATTCAATGCTCACAGAAATCAATATATACATATTTTAAATCGGATAACTTACCCTTTTCCCTTAAGATCTATATTCCTTTTTGACTCATATGGCCTAGCCAATTATGCCACTTGCTTACATTTGAATTAGATAACCTAGAAAATGAGTGAGCAATACAGGTAGATAAATACAATGATTGTACCTTATTTCCTCTTACTACAACAAGAGATCCCTTGGTAACTTTCTAAGAGTCAACTGTGAATGTAACCATGTAATCAAATTCACCCAATTTTCTTGTAGAAATTAGATTTATCCCGAGGCTTGGAACATGCCTCACATATTTCAATATTCATGTATTTCCATTCTATAAGATGAACTTCACCTTTACTAATAATATTGCATTATTCATTCTCTCCTAAATAAACATGCCCAAAATCACCCTGGATATAAATATGAAATACCCTTTATTGGGGGTTATATGGAAAGAGGTTCATGAATCTTAAACCCATGATTCAATTTTATTATCCAAGGAGAGAATTAGGGAATATTGCATTACCTAAATTGTAATATTTTCCTGTTTACTATTTTTTGGAAAATTATCTTTCTTTTCCTTGAACTAACAATCCTTCTTTGCATGTCCTTTCTTTGCACAATTCCAGCAGGTTATTCCTCTACCTCTAGATATAGATATGTCATTTCTAGAATTTGATTTCCCATTATTCTTTCTCTTGGATCTCTCCTTCTTCCTTCCCCAACTTTCTAGATTCAAATTATTCCCACATGATGATTCTTCTATACTTTTCCTTCTTATTTCTTCATTCAGGATTATACTAACCACATCATCAAACTTTAACTTAATAGTAGTAGAAGATGTATTAATAATATTCATAACCAACTTACCCCAACTATCTGGCAAAGAACATAGAAATAAAAGTGCTTTAAATTCATCGTCAAACAAAATATTAACTAATTTTAATCGATTTACAATAGAATGGAAATCATTCAAATGACTTGATGCAGATTCACCTTCTTGTATCTTAGAATTAAATAATTTCATCATCAAATAAAATTTATTCTAAGCACTAGGTTTTTCATATAAATTAGCCAAAGAATCCATCAACTCTACTTTAGATTTAGCATCAGTAAAATTTGAATCCACAGATGCTGTCAGGCTCAATCTTATAGATCATAGAACCTTTCTATCAATAATATTTCACTCTTCATCAGTCATATTTATAGGTCCAACCTTCACATCCAACGGTAAATATATATCCTTCTGATACAAATAATCTATCACCTACATCTTCCCTAATTGATAATTATAGTCGTAAAACTTCTCTACTTCGTATTTTCCTTCTTCTCTCATTGTTATAGCTCCCACTCAATAAAAAATCCATCTATGAGTAAATTTTTCAACACACAAAACCATAAAACAAAGCTTTGACACCAGTTGTTGGGTTTAGCTCACAGGTTATATAGATATAAATATCAGATTTAATCATATAAGCAATAAACATGGAAATAACCAGAAGAAATATTACTCAAGATTTAACGAAGTTCACCTAGTGTGGGCTACCTCCACCAAGAAACAAACAATCTATTATCACAAAGGAAATACAATGAAAATATGTAATCTTGCACACATTTTTAGATGTACAGTAGTTTCTTCCTCACAAATTTCTCTTTACTCTCTCCAAAAGAAAACTTCTTTACAATTATTCTAATTGTCTTTTAATTTGACCTTCAAACCCTAGCTTTCTAGCTTATATAGGAATATAAAAACTTAGGCAACTTTAGCTATGTAATTACAATAATTAGATCAAATTTATATAAATGGTTAATTGTAATTCCTGTGAATTAAATAAAACCAATCACGCAAAGGATACTGACGTCGGTTACCCTAACTGATGTCGGTTCCTCCATGCCTAACTGATATTAGTTCCTAGGTGACTAACGTCGGTCAACCAACCGATACCAATTATTGTGTATTCCAGCAATTTTGTAAAGCATGATAATGTGAATTAATTAAGCTCCAGAAATCAACATGGTGGGTGCGTTGTGGGGGTATGGGTGTGGGTGCATAACTTAACACTAAATATAGTGAAGTTTCTTTATTCCCTCAAATACACATATGATATTAAGATTCACTAATATAATCCAACATGCAACATGAAACCAAATTCAACCTTCAAATCTTATTTCCAAGGAACCCTAATATTTATTTATTTTAACTACATCTATTATTCTTGTTATTTGGTTGTATCTCATTCTGGTCTACTATTTTTTATGTCCTACATTTTAAGAGATGTTGTCATCCTCCCCTAAGATCTGTTTTAGGTTGATGTGTTGAATTAAGTGCATAAGTTTATTAGTGTACTGATATCCTCTTTTTAGATGCCTCACAATGCATTTGATCTTCTTTATTATAGGTTGAAGTTTTCGTTTAGGTGCATAAGTAGTTTGTTCTTTTAGTTTTTTATTATAAATATTTTTGATAACTATTTCAAGTTATCTCAATGTATCTAATACTTGGGAATACTAGATGAATTTTTATGGGTTGATATGGTATTAAGGAAACCTTCCATATGTTTCGGTGATATTTTGACATGAAGTTTGTTGTTTTATGTGGTTGTTGATGACACTGGATGATGGTGGTGCTAGTAATAGATTCCAATAAAATGGAATGTATTTGTTTGGGGAATTCAATATGCAAATAAATATGATAACACATTAGTTCCATTATTTTGAGATACATCTATTATCATAGGACTCATATCATGATGGGATAGACTTTGAGTTCATAGGAATAGGAATCCATTTGTTCTCAAAACCTATGTGTTCAGTAGAGAGAAATAAGACATGGATCAATGTATATACCTAAGGTTTGACCCTATAAAATTTTTCCATATTTACTTTGTTCTCTGAAACATGCATCATTGATTTGAATTTCATAATATTTGAAAATGATATTCCAATCAAATTCCTAAATAATACTAAGGTCCTGATAGTTGGATATTCATTTAATCAACCTAAGGAAGATCTACTCAACTTATAAAAGGCTAAGAGAATGGGCCATAAGAGGGAGACTTGTTTAATAAAATTAGAGAAAACTTATATTCCACAAACAAGGGTGTTCTGTAAATGTAGCTCATTCACAGAGACCAACATTAGGAAAAAGGTGGTGTCATTTCTTGATTCGCAATTTAATACAATAGGCTCCTGAATTATAATATTTAGTGGCCACTAATCTTACATCAAGTATTTTACACTTTCAAAGTGTGAGAAACATGCTAGCATTGCTTTTTAAAATTACAAGGCATGTACTTTGAACTTGATTTGATAGGAAGTTATTGTTATATTATTTTTATAATCAAATGGGATCATGCCTTATAATAATTAGTAGCCACTGACCTTACATACTACTAACATGAAAATATAAAAATAATGAAATATAAATCCAACAATACCAAAATTGGAATCCAATAATAATGAAATTGGGATCTAATAATACTGATATTGGAATCCAATAATAGTGAAATTGGAATCCAATAATACTGAAATGAGAAATCTAGTAAGTCTAATAATGACAATATCTAAATCTAATATTGTTATAATGGAATCAAATAATATTAATAATGGGATCTATTATAGACAAAAAAGGAATCCAATATAGGAAAAAAAGGTGATGTATTTTTCCAAAACTTGTTATTGGAAAATGTAATTCAATCAGATTAAAGAGTGAATTAATCATATTTTATTTAATTTAGATTCACTTGATTTATTTATTTAAAGTTAGGAACTAAAAGTAGATTAGAAATTGGATCGAACACAACTCCCCATTTCCTTAGTGGCCTAGGCTACCCATACTTAGCCCTTAGCCCCTTTGGTTATCAATAGTTTTTTTTTCACCTTTCTCAAAATTTTGTGCCCTATATGACCATCCTAGGTCCACCCGAACCTCATAGAAGGATATTTGAACCAATCATCAACCCACCCAACATATACAATTGATATCAAGGAGACATAGACCTAGGTTTGTGATCACTAGTCTTTAGAGACAACCCCCATACCACCAGAGATCATCGACCAACTAGATGCTCTCAATGAAAAAAGTGACCATAACAGAAAAATATTGGGATGATCAAGCCAATAGGGTTAGACCACGAAACCCTTATTTTCCCTCAAAACATCCTCTCTCATTCTTACATGACCCTCTTTGGAGAGGTACATTTAGAGGTAGAAGGGAAATTCCCTCAAATCCATCAACCGGGTCGAGCCACACTCGGTTTCACTGACATAGACCGAGACCTGGAGACAACAATCATTCTCGACCATAGTATCACGCATATATAGGTTAGGAAGGAATTTTTTTCCTTGACGATAAAATTCCTAATTTGCAAGTCGAGCATTTGCATTTTCCTTGATCATATATCCATGTATTACCATTATTCCCACCTATCTCATTTATATTGTATTTATTCATCCCATTCCCATCCTATTTATCTTACTTCAGTATGTCTCAGCATGACTCAAGAAGTTGAGTGCATCTGAAATCACGTGTTGATTTTCAGGTGCATAAATTCTGGTGAACCCGACGTAGAGGACTAGTTCCTTTTCGTTTCCATTTATTTTTCCTTTCTTTCATTCACCTTCCTCCTCTCCCATTATTCTACAGGTGTTTATACACCCCCCGAATATTTCAGGTCAGATTATAATAGGCCTATTTTAGGCCTTGAATATTATTACAATTAGGTGAGTGCTCAACAGTCACCCTCATTATCTGGGTGGGCTGATAACTATTCCCAAAACTTTCTATCTCCACATGTATTCCCTATCCAAGGGTTGAACACTACTTCAACTGTAAGAATCAAGGAGATAGAACAACCAAATCATGACCCACAACCAGAGTTTTCAAGCTCTAACAATATGAATTTCATATGAGAATAGATCCTTTATCCATGGGTTTTATCAAGACCCCAAATCAGTATGCAATATGAGTCCTTTCCATCTTATTTACAACCAAATGATGAAATCTTAGTGTGTTTTTCCCAAAGCGGCGACCACCTTAATGCCTTAGATGGATCCTTGGATAAGATGCAGGCATACACTGATGTCCTCCTACAAAACAATGTTGCCCCAACCCCGCCCAAAATAGAAAGCACACCTAAAAATGGGGGGAAACCAATGATCAGTTCATAATAGGGTATCATACACCCTCTCAATTGAATAATGTGCAACATACACCCAAGAAAGGTCAACATCCTTCACCTACAGTTTTATTTCAACATTAGTGGGAATGACTAAAGAGTTAGAGATCACCCAAGCTTCATACACCTGTATAATTTATTGGGTAAGGTAACATTCCTATCACATACAAGAACAAAACTATACTCCTGCTACTAATGTTCATTCAGTACAACAACCACCACTAGTAGGTTTACTTGGGTGTTCCTAATCCTGTTGATCTCCTTACAAGGTCAAGCATGCTAGGAATGACTCCTTCATCCTTCTTATTCATATCCCACAAGGGATAGCTGGAAGTATGTTCTCAAACATTGTTCCTCCAAACAATGCAATGTTCCCTAGTGTTACGCCCATTAATTCATATCCTGGCATTGTCCCTCCCTATGTCCATATGTATTTAAAATCCCCTCAAATTGACATGTATACTTTTCCTGGTCCTTACACACAGTATCAAGGGGTTCCTTATGCCCCGACCAATACCTATGCTGCACACTTATCAAGATCTTCCTCCTCCTTCCTCCTCCCCTTCATCAAGGAACCTCCATGGTTGAGTCTTATGTAATGGGAACTTATGCCAAATATTTGAAGGAACCTCTCAATTTCATGATATGAGGTGTTATGCTTCCATGACCATTGTTCCATACCTTCCTAAGTTCAAAGGAGAGGGAGACCCCAATGCCCACATCAAGGCATATGCTACCAAAATTAGAGAATTGCTTTCATGGGATGCATTGTTGCCAAAATATTTCCTAAAACCCTCAAGGAATTTCTTTAGATTGGTATTATCAAATTCCTTGAAGAATCAATACATTCCTTCAAACAACTTGTGTCTGAATTCATTAAAGCCTTCAATATGAACAAGTTGTTACAAATGGAATCAGAGAGTTTTTACATATCAAGCAAGAACAAAATGAGTATGTTGCCACTTCATTCAAAGGTGGTGACAAGTGTCCTCTACTCTTCCGCAAGTGAACCAAATATGGATCAAACATAACTCTATAACCTACTTCTCTACACATTAAATCAAGAAAATAAGGAGGAAGTGTGTAAATTTCCCCTACGTAGCTACAAGGAAGTCTTAGAGGGCACACTCCACATTGACCAAGTGGTTATTTATAGTGGATGAAAGACATATGGTCCCAATGGGAGGTTGGTCACTTCTAATCAAAGCACTTCAAACTACCCAAATAATTATAACAATAACCAAGGACCCAAGGTCCTAAACTATAACCATGGTGCCACCACAGATGGTGTGACTGATCAACCTAAAAATCCTAATGTTGTGAACACCAATAACAAAAATAATAAAAATGGTAGCATAAATAACCAAAGGATTAACAACCCCACTCCTTCTGTTAACGTGATTGATTTAGTCATCCTCCTCAACAAGTTCAATCCCAAGGCCAAAACCAATATCAGAACCCTGGCCAAGGGGTTACAAACTATAATTATAACAAACCAATTCCAAAATAACAATTGGAGCTATGACCTAAAAAGGGTCAAAATCAGAGACTGGGGGATTATGATCCCAATTTATATTGTGGGTTTCATAGAGTAATTGGTCATGATGCTCAGTCTTGTAGGGATTGCAATAAGTTCATTCAATGACTCCTAGAAGACCAATGAAAACTTTTCATTGATATGTTTTTAGAAAACTCTGGAGGAACCTCTCATAACACTCATATGGGACCTGTTGCACCCTAAAATGCCAACCTAGGAATCTATAGAGATCCTTTCCCCAAGAATCCTAAAAATGAGAAACCTAACCCTCAAAATGTTAACAAAGGGATTTATGTGGTGACTCATGATCATGAAGCTTCTACATCCAATGATCCTCGAGTTTCTCCCAACCTTGACCAAAGAAATAAAAGGAAAGTTGTAGGTTTGGTTGAATTAGAGATAGATCCAGAGGTTAATGTGACTACTCATACTCGAGAGTACACATCACACCCTCTTCCCATTTATCCTTTAGTGTTGGATGACTTTCCGGTAGTTCCTAAACCCGTAGGAGCCTATGATTTAATCACAGATCTTAACAAGACCTTTTCTCACATTTCCTTTTTGGATATGTTGAAGAATTCACCAGCTCATCGATCTACTTTATTGGAAGCATTGGGCCTTGGCCATCTAGTACATGTCACACCCTCTCCGATGGAGGCTCAAATCAACCATATAGACTTTTATGTTTATCCTCCAGGACAAAATGAAAGGGACACGAGATTCGTGTTTGACACAAGCAAGATGCCTTCAAATCGAGATGGCATGAAGAGGTGATCCCGCATTATACTTACAAGTGTGGGTTTACAATAACTATGTCAAGAGGGAAATGATCGATGGGTGAATATTGTTCCTTTCTCCTTCCTACAAAAATTAGGGTATGGAGAAACCAATTGCTCCTCTACCAGGAATATGCTGAGAGGTTATGACAACTTGAAAGCCACATCGATTGGAACTATAGTTCTCCTAGTCACCCTTGGGCCCAAGACTATCTTAAGCTAGTTTTATATTATAGATAGGGAAACCAAAATTAATATGATTCTTGGTAGACCATGGATCCACAGAATGAAGGACATTCCATCCACGATATTTCAAGAGGTAAGGTTCCTTCATTTGGGAAAGGTTTTCATAGCCCAAGGTGACCCTAAACCTTTTGACATTCACCTGGAAAATCTCAAGAAGAAACCCAGAGTTCATTCTGAGTTTGAAACTCCCAGCCAACCAAATAAATAAACCACCTCCTTCCAAAGAGCTAATCTCCACTAAGAAAGTTCAAGCAAACCGAAAAGTTGACAAACCTAAAGTATCGAAGGAGTAAACAAGAGTGAAGGTAAGACTACTGTGGTAGAAACTGTATCTACCAAGAAAACAACAAAAATAGTAAAGCTCTTAGAAAATGACTTGTCAATCACTCTCCCATTTGACTCTCAAGGTATTGGAAATGTTCTTGGACTAGCCTCTCTCCCAGCAGATGGTTTCATAGAGATATGTATGGTCGAGGTATCTGAAGTCTAGGAAGAAATTCCTAAGGACAATGAAGAGTCAATTTTTCCTATCAACTATTGGATGCTCCATTATGATGGAGCTAAGTGTTGATATGGTGTAGGGGCTGGGGTGATTTTGACTTCTCCTTAGAGGTAGAATCATGCCTTTTTCCTTCAAGATAAACTTTGAATGTACCAACAATGGAGTGGAGTATGAGGCCTTACTTCTTAGTCTCATTGTAGCCAAGAGAATGGGAGTAAAGAATGTTAGAGTTCTAGGGGACTCACAACTTATAGCAAACCAAGTCTCAGAGGTATATGAGACTAGAGTGGAGCATCTCTAGCTCTATAAATCTATTGTGTGAAATGTGAAAATACTTTAATTTTATCTCCATTGAAGCAATCCCTAGAGAACAAAACCAGCTTGTTGATTCTATGACATCTTCTTCTTCCCGTTTCTACCCTAATGAAGGTTTGAACGAAATAGAATTCACAGTATCTATCAAGGCCAAACCTTTAATTTGAAGGATTCCAAACAACATGATATTATCATATGTAGAGAATGAGAATGAACCTGTCATGTTAGACTTCACTGAAAATGATGAAGTAATCCTAGGGTTTTTGCATGCTTATATTGATCTCCCTTCCATACATCACAAGAAAGGTTTCTCTCTTGTTCCCCACCCTTCTTCATATTTTGGGGACAAAACAATGTATCTTTCCTCACCACAAGATTTAGAGATCTGTGAGGTTGAGGAAGAATCTTTAGAACTACCTCCAGATCACCCTGACTTTGAAGAAGGAAACACTCCCTTGATAGAAGGTACAATCAATATTAATATCAGAATATAGGAAGAGCCCAGGATTTTGAAGTTTGGTTCTTCGTTATCTGTGTGATAGATAGAAGAACACACCAAAGTGCTCAAATAACATTCTCAAGATTTTGCATTTAGTTATAAAGACATGACAGGAGTTTCTCCTGATGTAGTAGTCCACAATCTGGTTACTAAACCTAATGCTAAACCCGTGAAACAAAAATTGAGACCCATGAATCCTAAATTTTCTTTGATGGTCAAAGAAGAAGTAATGAAATTCTACAAGTAGGGTTCATAAATCTAGTAGACTACTCCATGTGGTTGTCCAACATTGTCTCAGTCCTTAAGAAATAACAAGAAGATAAGGATATGCATTGATTTCAGAGATATAAACAAAGCCTTCCCTAAAGATGATTTCCCACTACCGTCCATTGATATCATCGTAGATGCAACAATCAGCTACAAGATGTTATCCCTCATGGATGGATTTTTAGGATATAACCAGATAAGAATATCTAATGAGGATCAAACCAAAACCACCTTCACCACTCCCTAGGGAACCTTTTACTATGCAGTCATGCCTTTCGGATTGAAGAACATGTGCTACATATCAACGAGCCATGACTTATATATTCCATGATCTTATTCATAAGATTGTGGAAACATATGTTGATGATCTCTTAGCAAGGCTAAGAAGAGAGGTGACCATCCTGAGGTTCTTCTGAATCATCCTTTCATGTTTGATCAAGTATGGTGTGACCTTGAACCCAGAAAAGTGTCTTTGGAGAGTTACATGAGGTAAGCTTTTAGGCTACATAATTTCCTCTCAAGGGATTGATGTAGACCCAGAAAAGATTTGGAAATCCTTGAAATGACTCCAACAAATGAGTCTAGTATCAGATCTTTTCTAGGAAAGCTTGGGGAAATACAAATGTTTTTCCCTGATCTCACATACACCATCCATCCCATTAATGGATTGTTAAAGAAGACCTGTTGCAAGATATGGATAGAGGAATGTCATAATGATTTTGATTCAGTCAAGTAGTTTCTTCTTTCTCTACTAATGGTTATGCCACCAAACTCTGATCATCCTCTAATTTTATACTCTAGAGTCACATATGTTTCAATTATGTGCATATTAGTGCAGGAAGATGATGATGGTCATGAGCATACCATCTATTTTATTAGTCATATAATCCTATATTATGAAACTCATTACTCACAAGAAAAGACGGAATCTTTTGATTTTGTCTTTGCAACTAAAATATTGAGACATTATATGCTTAATCAAGAAACAAGAGTCATTATTAAGTCTGATCAGTTGCGAACATTGCTAACCCAAACAAATTTGTCCAATAAATATGGTAGGTTCATCACATTGATGAATGAGTTTGAACTTACCTATGTGAATCCAAAGTTTGTTAAAGGGCAAATTATCGTTGACTTGTTAGTTAACAATCCCATAAACTATAGTGAGTTAGTTGATTTGGATTTCCCCGATGAATGCACATACCATGTAGAAAACCTTCCATTTCTTCATGTCCATTGTATCTAGATATATAAATCATATTGTAGATCAGACCTACCCTAAATGGGATAACTATTAGAAAAGGTGATAAATTCTTTTCATCCGCCAAATATGTGATCATAGAACAAGTCCTATATCGGAAAGCCTTTGATGGTATGTTTCTTAGATGAAATGATGAAGAAGAAGTAGAGAAAATCCTCTTTGAATCCCATAGTGGAGTTTTGGTGGTCACTTTGGAGGCATTCAACTAATCGTAAGATACATCATAATGGGTTAATTTTGGCCCACGTTGGAACATGACGTTGTGGAGTATGTGTGGAAATATCAAAAATTCCAAGAATTATCACATGTCATACACATCTCAGCTCAAGATTTACAACCTATAATGACACCCTAGCTATTCTCCACTTGGGGTTTGGAGATCTGATAGGGAAATTATCTCCTACATCAATAGATGACAAAATTTTCATAATCACAGACACAAAGTATTTTACAAAATGGGTTGAGGCCATGCCTCTAACCATGTACTAAGGATCCATCATAGCCAAGTTTATATTGAATAAGATTATCTTTAGGTATGGAATTCCACAAGTCATTATTTTAGATAATGGCTCTCCTTTCAAGAATGATGAAGTGTGTGAGTTATAAGCTAAGTTCAAAACATCTCATCATACGACCTCTTTATACTATCCTTAGGCTAATCGATAAACTGAGGAAACTAAAAAAACCTTGAATTCCATTCTCCTTAAAATGTTTAAGGAGAATGAAATAGATTGAAATATAAATTTATTTCCCACCTTATGGGCATAAGAGAATTCAATTTATACACCAATAGAGGTAACCCCCTTTTCCTTAGTTTTTAGTGTTGACGTGGTCCTGTGGCTGGAGGTAAACTACGTAGTATTTGTTTGTTCATATATGTAATTCTACATGAAGATGAGTATTTAAATGAAAATTTTAAAAAATATAGAAATCATCAATGAGAAGAGGCTTGAGCAACATGATCTAGTTTATGAATACATAATTTTTCATCAGTATAATAAGAAGATCTATGAATGATGAATTCAGGTAGGAGATCTTGTTTTATGACTCGATAGAAGAATAGATAAGAAAGTCAACAAGCATAGGAAATATAGGAAAAAATATATAAGCCCATACCAAGAAAAAAAATTATTTTAATGATGGTGCTTACCATTTGTGAGCTTTGGAAGGTGAGGATTTTGGTGAGTCTGTTAACTCACTACACCTTAAATGTTTCTACATTTAGGTATTAAATTTCCACATCATCATTTTTGCGTTTCCAATGTGTATGTTGTTATATCATAGTTTTGTTTAAATCATGCTAAGTTATCACTAATTTTTATATGATCTCAAAGTCATCATTTCATTGGTAAAGACCTCAATTGGAAATTTTTATCATTTCTTCATCTTCTCCAATCATGAATTTTATATTGTTATCATCATTAGACATGAGAAAAATTTTAATATTAAACTCACCACGTCTTATATATTTCAATTATTTTATGATTCTCCTTGTTCAGATGCTTTCATGTATTAACTCTTTTATAATCTTCTTGATAACATAATATCTCCCTAACAACTGTCTCTATAACAAAGGAACTTCTAAAATTTTTGCCTAAGTTCCATGTTCACCCATCTTAGTTTTTAGTGATGAGCCCTTACATCTTACTAGTTGTGTGAGGATGATATTGGGGAGAAAATGTTCCTTCCCTGTAGAAATAATACAAAGTAAAAAATAATAATAATACAAAAAGAACATCTTCAAAAAACATCTTGAATACATTTATTTTACAAATAATCAAATTTTTCATCCTTCCTAGTCATCAGTTTTGAGCCCATGCTTCTTATTGGTAGAATGAGGTTAGGAAAGCAGGAAGATGCCCTTACTTGCCTATATTTTTCCTTGGTGATGAGCCCATTCTTCTTACTGGTAACATGAGGCAGAATGAAGAGGGTCTCTAGTGTGTGTCTGTTTCAAACACACACACACACGTGTGCATGCACACGCACACGTGTGTGTGTCAAACAAATCCTTGAAAGATAATACACTTGAAAGAATGAAAATAAACGTCTTGGATGTTTATGTTAGGACTAGACAATATTTAAAACTGAGATTTGGTTCCCAAAAAAAATGTCTTAGATGTTCATGTTAGGAGAGAAAAAATTCCTAACACTAATTTCATTAATCAATAGGCCTTTTTTGATTTAAGTCTAGTTAAGGCTGATAAGCTCAAGTTTTCTTGGATTTGGTTGATAAGCATCTACAAATTCTATCATAAAAAATCATGTCTCTATATTCTTTACTCTCATACTACCCATATTTTAATCATATGTCTTGTGTCCTTCTTGGCTCTTAGTGATGAGCCCTCGCATCCTACTAGTTGTGTGGGGTCAAGAATGTAGTGAGATCATCACATCATTATATCTTTCTCAACATATTTTATCAATGTAATGAAATGTTTAAGCATTGTTTAAAATATGAAGTTTTCTACGTATAATTTAAATTTTGTATTCATTTTAGCAATCATTTTGTATATCACATTATTTTACCATCCATAGGTGATTAAGATAAAATGTAAAATATAAGCCTATTATGATATTATTGTCGTAATAAATGAATAAAATAATGAAATACATAAATATATCAAATCAAACTAAGAAATAAATTATGAAACCGTAAGTGAAAGAAGGATAAAAAGGTACTTAGTTTATTTGTAATTAAATCTGGAGTGTACCAAAGAGATAACTAGGTGAACATAATCACAATAGTGTCACACGAAGACTAAGAAAAATGTAGTACTTGAAGAATGGACCTGACAAGGGTGCGTTGAAAGGGATAAGGGCACCCATGAGTTCCTAGGTATGTGGAAATGCTCAAAAAACTCAAGTTTTCATGGTCGCAAGATTTTCACTTATGCTCACCTTTTTCCACTACAAATTCCCACAATGGTCATTGGAGTCATAGGAAACCTGTAATGAGGAATGTTGTATTGCTCATTTTTATCTTACCCTTCTGTCCTAAGTGTGCCTTTGAATTTTTTTTGTGTTTTGTCTGTCCAACCATGAAACAAGTGTGTCGAATGATAAACCAATGATAAACCTTGAAAGAATTCATATATCTGGTTATTTTCCCAGTATAAATTCTTTTTTTAGTCAAGGACAAAATAATCATGTATTTATTTTGAAGTCCCTGTAATGTACATTGTCAGATACCTATGTCATTCCCTGAAGAAACATCAATATGCATTATTCCTTTGATATCTAGTGTAAAATGCATTTTTTTGTCTAGGGACCGATGATATGTCACATATTTTAAGTAGGGGCACTACATCGGGTTATAATTGGAAAAATATATAATTTTACTAACAATTACAAAGGGAATGTTGAACCCCAATGCCCAATAAAATATTCCAAGGAATATTCAGTTCAAACAATACAAATTCTAAACAAAACCCCACTTAATGAAAGAAATATATGTGCAATGATAATTAAAGAAGGGAAATGTGTTTTCGGTGAAAAATTACATAAAATTCTTGATGTGGTGAAAAATAGAAATGTAACCCCGAAGCCCGACAATAGACACAAGTCTATTTTCTAAGCAAGGTCAATAGGCAAATGTTCAAGTCAATATTACAATCTTGTACCCATTTAAGAAATTGGATAAAAATAAAAGAAAACCTCTTGGATTTACCACCCTTTTGATTGAAACATGTGGAAATTTATAAGTCAAAGTTTGAAGATCAGGAATATGGCTAAGATCTGTAGTTTCGCAGTTGGTCGGGAAAACATACAAAAATGAAAATATGGTCCCTAACCCTACAAATCCTTGGGATAGGCCACATGGATGGCTCATATTAAAATAATATACAAATCCAAGGGCTAACATTTAAAACATTAACGAAATTCACCATTAATGCATGCACAGAGATCAAAATACAAATTCTACTAGATGTTTGATTGTTTCTAATCTCTACTTTGCACATAAGAAATGCGGATGCCCTAGTAGTGCCAATTCACAAAAAAGAGAAGGAAAATTGACTGAGAGGTGGTAGTAATTTATCTAGGAGTTTGTAATTATGGAAGTAGGGGAGGATTTTAAAAAAATTATGCAAGAAAAGGGTAAGTTCTTGCATTAAATTTGTGTGCTTATTGTTTAACTTACGATTTTCAAGCAATTAAATGGTGAAATTAGGGTATAGAAAATGAAGCCACTACAGTTGGGATTTCATGTCACCTCAATTATCACTAGTGATTTGGAAAAAATGACAAAAACAAATTTGGTAAATGTTTATTTGGATGATTTCTTGAAAAGGCTCAGTAATCCAGATAAAATTGAATTCATGACAGAAATTGAGGCCAAAAATATTACCCTAGTTGTTTTTATCCCTCCCTCATTACATTGTCCTGATCTACCAAGGATTTTTGCTATGAATTATGATCCTGAAAAAAAGGAGGTCTTGGATGGAAGTGGTGACAAATTTATCACTCTAACACCCAAAGCCTTTAAGGCAATGCTAAGGTTACAAAAAATTGCAACACCAGTAACCATAAGCATTGAATAAGTTCTTAAGTATTTTGAGACCAAAAAGGAGTAGTCCAGGGTCATAAATATTGAATGGTTGTTGACACATAAAATAATCACCAGTGGACTCCCTAAAAGATTGGTTAGGTCACAATTTGTGGAGGAAGTAAAAGGAAAAATTGTGTTACTAAGCACAATGACTGGTCTAGACATGGCTAGTGAATTCAAAGAGTGGATGTGCCCATACATTTGGGTCATTTTGGAAAATGAGGAAAGTATTTTATGGGAAACACTCATAGCTAAATCAATCCACCCAAATTTTTTTACATTGTCTACAAAAATAAACATGGGTTTCACTCATGATCTTGAATTCTATATGATATCATACCTAATATACAATATTTTAGGTCATATGTGTTTCCCTGGCCTTCCGCCATATGCACTTTTCAAAGAATGTAAATTTCATGATGTTTATTCCCAGTTATACTTGAGAAATTGGAAAGAAATGTGAGATTAGTAAATGATGCATTTTTGTACCTGTGATATCTTTATTCAAACATGAATGTGAGAAATATAGAATATATAAAGAGGTTAAGAATTCAATATTGGAATATCATTATTTATTTTTCCAACATAGATTTTTGACTTATATTAGACCTAGTGGATTCGATTGGAAACCATGTAAACTGCCTAGATATCTAGATAGTAAGATGGCCTTGAGTGAGATTTCAAGATAATTAACACAAGTACACAAACTGGTTGCTGTTAAGAATAAAACAAATATTAAATTTCCCATCATTATTGGGATATATGCATGCCCCTCTATTGCAAAGGCTAGATTAATGGAGGAGGAGATGGAAAAATTTGGCATGGAAAAATTTGATTCAAAGTCCAATTACAACATCAGATGGGTTATTAGCACTAGTTTGGGAAGCTTATTTAAACATGAACCTCGCTCTAAAGATTAGTGGATGAACTATAGAGATGAGGAATAGGTTAGACTTAGAGACTTATAAATAATGACTCTTAGATATATTATTAACTTCAAAATTGATGTGGTTCCTCAAGGAATTGTAGATGATCATAAAATAGTTAGTTAATACTATATTGACCAAAAGATTAAAGCACAACCAATTTCTCCTAAATAATGAAATGTTAAAGATTCATACAATCCTTATAAAAAATTGCCAATGTAATGAGATGAAACTTGACTTAGTTGTAGGGAAATGATATGGAATTTCCATACAAAACACAAAAGTACTGAATGAGTTCAGGTATTTAGGAATTTTAAAGGGAGAACTTCACCTTTTAAGAGAAGAAGCAGATAAGATAAATCCATTAGGAGGAAAGGCTCCTTATGTTTCCATGAAGAGACCGATTATGGGCATCATTAATGAGTGGACTAATACTACCATTGGAATAGTGACATCTATGTCTGTTGTGAAGAAAAATATAGAGGAAATTATTTTGAAGTCCATGCAGAGTTCCCATATCACTCATGTAGTACTAATACAAGCTAAGGGAATGAGTATTAATAAACCAAAAACCCCCAAAACAATATTGATATGGGCATCCAATGCAATAAATAATATGGGGTTATTTTTTCCTCTGTAAACCCAACACCTTTTGTACAAATTCCAATAGGAAGGGGAGGCCCTGAAATAAAATGTTTTGAGAGAACTACAAAAAGAGATAAAGTAATATTTCCTTTGGAGAGAGATGTGGGAGGATCAGTAGAGAGAGGTAGCCACCATGTGAGGAAGTAAAAAAGAAGAGATCTTGAGGTGATTGATCCTACTACTCTAAGGAACAAAAGAGAATAGTTACTTCCTTAGCTCATCAAGTAACACCATCACTAGATATAAGAACACTTCATATGGATCAATTTGTACAACAAGATCTTTTAGCTTTAGTCTTGTTTCGAGGGGGAATAGCGGTAGATTTCAATCAAGAATATGTGATTATTCATACACCTTGTCTAACCATCCAAGTAGTGTGGTGAAAGAAAAGGGGTCAGGAGAATTAGGTGTAACACAATTTGAAATTATGCATTTGTCTCATTCTAGTCAACCACATGAATAGAGAAGAAATCTAGTTGAAGTGATGGATACAAATGTATTGGGGGGGTGCCTATAACTAAACCTTTTGATGTATTAGGTAAGAAATATATAGTAAAATCTATAAATTTTCATCAGTTGGATGCAATAATTAAGAAAGTTTCCTAGTTACTAACTATTGAAACAAAAGTCCTAGTGTAAAAGGTCCATCTTAAAAGCTCAACAATTTTAGTAAAAACTAGATCAAGGGTTCAAGGAATTGCAAGTTGAGTACCTGTGGACTCCAATAGATGAGTATCCTCAAAAGGAAGTAGTAATTATTATGGGAAATTAGCCACCTCAAGATACAGACACTGTTAAGGAAGTTGTGGTGGAGACCACAAAAGAGACCCCTGAAGAAGTCAAGACCAGTGATAAACAAAACATTCCTAATAATGATAAAGATAAGAAACCAATTACTAGATTTCATTCCTCAAAACAACATGAAGAAGAATTGGTGGAGAAAAGGGTTATTAGTATACCAACTGAGGAAAGTGTCTCTACTGAACATCAATCTCTGAAGGAGGAAGATAATGTAAAAAGGTAGAATTTTCCAAAATGGAAATTCTAAGCAAAGAAACCCCAAAAGAGACTACATAAGTGATTAATACTCCAGACAAGGATAAAGACAAGAGAAGGAACTGGCTGATAATATGAACAAGAAATAACTAACTAATCCAAAATTGAATGTCAAAAAGAGGATAAACTTGAAATAATAATAGTGTAGGATGAGTCTAAAGATCTAGCATTGGGGGTGGATAATGTACAACAAGAAATACCATTAGTACAAGATCCCCAAGAAACTTCTAAGAAATTGATAGTTTTTTTAGGTATCCTAGCCTGTATTACAAGAATGAAAAGTGGGAAATACTCTCATAACTAGTTGTTTAAGAGGACTAATTTAAGAGGTAGAAGAGGAAGTTTTCCTATAAAAGGTCATAGAATCGACAAGTATAAGTTTCCCAAAGCCCAAAATGGCCACAAAAAGGGAAAGAATCCTCACTAAGACTCATGTGGACCAATATGGATTTAGAACCTTGGAGATTACAACCCCCTACTAAGGAAATTCAAGGGATGACATTATAATAAGTGATTATGATATCAGGCACATCCCATTGGGAAAACCTTCTAAGGAAATACTAAAGCAAGAGGTTATAGTGGCAGCCGATGTTTTTCTAAAAACTTATGATGAAGATAAAATATCAATAAATAAATTGAAAGAATAGATAAAAACACTATCTTCATGCTTGCAAAAGTTGGTAGGGCCATTAGAGGAAGGTAATGCCCTAACCAACACTATTACTCCTAAAATCTTGGACAAAGTAGAAAATGCAAATGAGAAATATGAATTAGTGGATAAATGGGTGGAGGATATATCTCAAAAAGGGAGAAAAATCATTGAGAAAACAATAAAAAGGTATGCCAAGCTAACTAATATTCTCAATGATGTGAATGATTTAGAATAAAAATGTGAAAATGAATTATACTATTACGAGGGTATCCTCCCCAATATTGACACCATAAATAGGCTTGATGAAGAAACACTTTAAAAGGAAGGAATACTGTTACCTGAAGAAAAAGGAATGCAATATGTATGGAGGATTTAGCTAAAATAAGGGTGTAAGTTATAAACCATGTTAAAGAAAAAGCGAAGCTAGAGAGAGACTGGATAGGAAAATTATTGGTACAGCAATATTGTCACATAGGAAAATAATTGTCTGATATTGTATTCGACCTGATTACAATCAATACTAAGGCTAATAAATAGCCATGGAAATAGAAAACTGACCTCCTACAAACCAGGAAGTCACACAACAAAACAACCCGTTAATATCATTACGGGTATAAAAAAAATATATTGTTGAAACAATATAAAAAACCTATATTATTAATAATGAGTTATAATATAACTCATATTAATAATATTACAATATATAATAATGAGAGCACTATGATATTTCTAACATTCCCCCCCTTAGTGCAAACATGGGGAAAACACCATCTTCAACCAAGCAGCATGCCGCTCCGTACCCTGCACATGGTCTTGATCCTCCACTTTGAATGTGGGAACTACATCATCCGGGGACCGTTCAACCTATTAGATGAATACATGAATTGGGAGCGTTCAACCAATTCACATCAACCATCAAATCAGTCTGATGAAGAACACTTCCTGCAATAGTATCAATGGTACAATTTATCATCACGAGGGACACACAAGCACTGCACTGCACACAAGAACAGGGATGCTCATATGTTCTTATTCATCACACAAGACACCAAGATGTCACTAAAGCAGTTTGTGGCCTCTGAGGTAGTGACGAACTCGAGGACGTTGATTGTCCTCCTACCTTCGTTGCCTCCATCCTCCAATATGATGATAGATGCTCAAAACAGATAATCTTCATCACTTGAATAATTAATAGGTTCATTGTCACTTGTAGGATTAGAATAATCATCCCAATCTTCTTCAGCAGCTAAAGCATTTTGTTCCAACTTATCATCTCAGGGATCTTGAGCTCTTTTCTTACAATTCACAAAACCATGTCTTGGTTGTTTACAGTAATGACACAAAAGATGTTTCTTTGACGATATAAACTTTTTTTTACCTTTCTGGAATGATGATTTATTTTTTGCAACCATGACAGTTTCTTGTTCTGGTACACACCTTTTTATTTTTTCTTCCTCATCAAGCAACGAGGAAATTAAATTTTCCAAACTGGGATTGATCTTACTAAGAGTAAAAAAAATACTTGAATATTCTTTTGGAAAACTATTTAGTAAGATGGCTTTAACATCTTCTCCATCTACCTCTGCTTTTATTCCTGCTAATTGATTTAAAATTGATCGAAACTTACTGATATGTTGAACCATATTGTCATTTTCTCCCATATTTAGCCCAAAAAGTTTTTGCTTTAGCGCCATTGTTGCACTACCTGTTTGAGATCCAAATAACTTGTTCAATGTCACCCAAATATTATTAGATGACTTAGTTAGATCAATATGATGCAAATATGCATCGGAAAGACTAAGGCCAATAATTACTATTGCTTTCCGATCCTTACTTTCCCATTTCACTCCTTCATCTGCATCATTCAGTTTTTTAATTTTTCCTTCGACAATGTCCCATAAGTCTTTATCAATCAATTATAATTGGGTTCGTACTTGCCACGTGTGGAAGTCTTTACCATCAAATCTTTCAATTACATTTATCTTTTCCATTTTGAAACTCTGCAAAATCGAGAAACTTGAACCGAACAATAACAAACTCTTTATACTGGTAGAGATACTTGACTTTAATAAAGAAAATATATCAAACTTGAAAAAAATGCATGGACAGATATAACCTCAACACAATACCTCTGGATCAAATGAACTTGTAGTGGCTTAGCAGATTCACTTCTGTTTGATCAAATCTTTGTATGAATAGCGTGAAGTAATGACTTGGATGGCTATTATTGCAAACAAAGCAATGAGATATGTTCGTTTGTAGGATCTTTTTCTGTGGACCGGTTCGATGCCAGAATGTAGAAATGCAATGTGGAAGATAACTCAGCATGCATTACTGAAAAGGACCAGATCAATCTTTCTCCTGATTGCATATAACTGCCTGATTCATTTTCATCCACCGCATTATCTAGACGTCTATAATGATGAACAGGTTGAGGGAACGTAAAATCTAAATAGTATGCATTAGAACATATATTACTTTTTCCAGTGCTCAAAATAAGACCAATGTGGATTGAATTTCAGTGATACAGCGAATGGAGATCTCACAAGTTAATCGAACCACTGTATTCAAGAAGACATCCAACTATTTGAATAAGCACTTACGGGACTGAAAATGCTCTTAAAAAATATTAGGAATGCATACGTGGAAGCATGTATTCATTGATGCAATCAATATGAAAGTCACGGTTCGACGATGGTGACAAATCTAAGGAATATAATCTGCAGAAATTCAGATCTATGTGGACAGCATCACAGAAAACCTAAATTTGTAGCTATTCTAAAACTAAAACAATAATATGCTCATCAGACGGGACAATTGTGAAGTATGTACAGTGCCCCTCACTCTCACGCAGATCTCATCACTCTGATACCAAATATTGGTACAGCAATATTGTCACATAGGAAAATAATTGTCTGATATTGTATTTGACCTTATTACAATCAATACTAAGGCTAATAAATAGCCATGGAAATAGAAAACTGACCTCCTACAAACCAAGAAGTCACACAACAAAACAACCCGTTAATATATTTACGGGTATAACAAAAATATATTATTGAAACAATATAACAAACCTATAGTATTAATAATTAGTTATAATATAACTCATATTAATAATATTACAATATATAATAATGAGAGCACTATGATATTTCTAACAAAAATCTATTGACATTATAGATAACAGACTAGAAGAAGTGGTATTTGATTAAAAAAAGTCCACGTATGGAGATAGGGAGGTTTATGTCATGAGCCAATCTTTCAACTAATACATAAGAGAGGAACACTAATCTTATGAGGTTATCAAAAGGATCATCTCTTTGGAGAACAAGATTGTTGAACTAGTTAAGAAGCTAAAAGAATATAAATGTAAGAAGGACCATTGTGTGGGGATTTTGAAGAAGAAGAATTTTATATTCAAACACCATGTAGGACCTGATGAAGAAGAGATTCTCCAATTGATCCAAATATTTGATGTTTATAGGGGTAGGAAACTAAAATAGAAAGAAAATGATGGTCATGTTGGATTGTGAGAGATCTTAGAATTGTTTATTCTAAAGACTTTCATTTTTAATTATTAATTTCACTCATAATAGTTACATATTGTTTTCAATTGTATTTTTCTATCATGAATGTATTGTTGAACAATGAAAGTAGGATTTATTTTCATTTTAATAAGATACTATGTCTATTTTAACATTTTATATATTTTAAATTTATAAAAAAAAATAGTAGAATGGGGTTCTATTAGGTGCCCCAACCAAAGAAAAAATTCACATACATTCTTGATTTTACATCTAATAGAAACTAATATAATTACCTAATCTTCTACTGATACAAAATCCTCTTTGTAAAGAGAAAGTTTCTTCAAAAACCTATTCTTTCTAGGTATAAATTATTCCATTCCAATCACCATTTATATAAACACAAATTCCCCTACTAGATTACGAGACATGCGCAAATAAATAAGCTCCTCAATACTTACCACAAGACCATCTAGAAAACCTATAAATTTTGATCTCCTCTAATAAGAGGAAACCCATATAGTTAGGTCTAGACCAACTTTAGGAAAATCCTTCTTCCCTGATGCTTTGTACGTGGAATATGGACTAAAAGTCTGTGAAAAAGCTAGAAGTGAAACTACAACTATTTCTGGAGAAAATGAAGAAGGAATTTTTGGACTATACTCATCCTTACATTTCTTCATGAATATTGGTGATGTCCCAGGAAGATGCGAAGACATAGTCTTTATCGATTTCTTCTCTATAATTGAAACACATTTCACCAGTTCATTCCACTTATGAAAGAGAGTAGGCATGGTATTGTTCTCAACTCCCTTAATGAAACATGGTTGAGGTATTTTTTATGGATTGTTCTTCATAGAAAAAGCCAGACAAGCATATGAAAAAGGAATGTCTTGACCATAGACACATACCATAGTAGGCCTACTTTTGAGCCAAAAATGTTTGAACACATCAGGAATTTATTGGTGTTCTAACCTGAAGAGGTGAAAATACATCATTTGGAAGAAAAAGAACATATGAATGATCCTGATCAATCTTTTTATACACGTAAATTGAATTTTCTGAGTTGTAAATGGCCCACTATAGTCTTCAAGATCTGAAACTTTGAATTTTTCATTGGTACATAAAAGTATCTACACATGTGATGACCTAGGTCTATCATAAAATTTAGGGCAAAAGAATTCTATAACATATGTCTTTCAGAGCTAGAATGGGAAAGAATGAAGTTCCTATCATATTATAGACATGAATCTTTAAGAAGCCTCTTACAGTTCTCAAGAGAAACCCTGTGATTTTCTAATGGAACCCTCATTCTGAAGTGATAGGAAATACGAGGCTCATGAGTTGAACTAATAAAAATAATGGTGAGCTAACACTTGATATTTTCTGTGATACCTAGAGAAGGAAATAAACTTTAAAGAGACTAACATCATTTAATAAAAGGATTTATTGACCTCATGTGACTTGGTCAATGTGGAAACACTCATCACAAAATGATATGTTAATGAGTGTATGTTTCTTGATGAATATTTCCACAAAGAGGGAATGATTGGCATCAAATTAAATGATTTCGGGGGAACTTAAAATTTGATAAAAGAAACTCGTTAACCTACCCAGGTTAGAAATAATCAGATTGATAGATGTCATGTCAAAAATTATTTGGCAGAATTTAAAGGTTGTCACAAAATAGTATTGCTACTCATGTGAAAAAGAAACAATTAAACAAATGATACCAAAAGGGTGAAATGGCATCCTAGTAATTCTAACAGATTGAAAAAATGTAAATCACCACTTGGTAACATGAAAGAAAAATAACAAGTAGATCAGATTATGTGCCAAAGTAAGAATATTATCTTAAATATTCATGTTTTTAGGGGGAAACAAGAAAAGGTGATAGAGGGAGAAATTTGCATACATATGAGAGGAATGTTCTCATATGAAGGGGGTTAAAGTTTTCTAATTTCTTACAGAAAACATAGCAAAACCAATTGTACTTTCTTGAGAAACCTAAATGAGACCGAGAGAGAAATGATTTATTTTACTTTGTCCAAACCTTCTCATGCTAAGATGATTGCAAGTGCATAGTTATTGGAGATCATTTAGGCCATAGGATTTATGGCCCCTTGCTGAGAAATTTTAATTTCTTTAGATTAAATGTGTGTTATCTCCTAAGCAATGTTGTCTTTTTTCTTAAGGTAGAATAATTTGAATCAACTTTTTTCCTTCCATGTTGCAGTCTTATGTTGATAATTTCTTTGCAATACACTAGATGTTGTCTCAATTAGTGGTATTTTGAAAACTGAAATTTCATTGTGGATAGATATTTTTTTGGTGGTGTGATAAATAATTTTAAATTCATAGTGCCTCTATTTGTATGAAAATATTTTAGTAAGCTCTTGAGTTTATCTTGAGCATAGTTGAATAGGAATTGTTAATGTTTTGTTGATAGTTTAAAAGGATATTTTGTGTTTATGTTCTCAAATATTATGTGAAATATTGTACTCTTGGGCTTTCATGAGTGCATACATTCTTATTAAAGGATATTTTATAGTTGTGTGATGTGTTTTCTTTCCTTGGGGAAATTTCTAGGCATTTGTAAGGTTCTTTTATGAGAATTATATAATTAACTTTATCTTTCTTTAATCTCTCATTCATACATAAAAATTATGACCTAAAATTATTAAATCCATTTTAATTACCTTATTTTTCTATTCTTATAAAAATATACTAAGTGACCTTTTTATTTATATCCTCCCTTTCCATAAATATGCAAAAAAAAGATAAGATCCACACTGTGTAGAGTAACCTGAGTCCTATTTGGAAAGACATATGCATTATCTAGTGTGAAAACTTGTGAGTGTTATATAATTCTTACATTGACTATGTCTATTGAGGACTATCCTTTATACTTCCAAGGAAGAGCTTAGAGACTATAATTTCATTTGATCTTCTCACAATAAAAATTTACAAAATGGGTCCTCTGACCCTAGTTAAAGGCAAAACCTAAAGTAGTAGGGAAGGTAATCCCCTTTGTGAGTGCAATCTAATCTCTCCCAAGTCAATTCCAAAATATGTTTTCAGTTATGTTCCTAACTACAGATGACTAAATCTTTAGTCTTTCATTTTGTAAGCATCCAACAAATATTGTAAATGTTTTTTGGCTGATAAGGTAGTGGAGATTTGGGTACAACCACTCTCCTGTCATTGTTTTTAGGGACATTTTCATAAATGTTAATATATATGTACTTCTGATAACATACGAATTATGTTTAGATGCAAATACATGATCTAGACTCGATCCTTTATTTAAATTTGGTAAAAATGAAATTAATCAGAAGTCATTTACTCGATATTTTCCCAGTTTAAGGAAGTTTTCTAGTAAATTTGACTTTGCAAGGGGTAAATATTGATAAAGATTAACCATATTTCCTAAGATTTGATGAAATTCACTGTGAATCTTTAGTTAGTAAGTGTTTTAAAGTGATTCACACATATAAGGTGAAAGACCTTAGTGGTGAATCCATATTTCCCAGAAAAATATGGTAAATACCAATACCTTAAAATTCAATTATTGTAACATATCATCAATATCTATAAAAATGGAAGGAAGAAGGTGTTTCTCCAAGACAAATTCTACTAGAAGGTTATTTCCAAGGTTGGGGAGGATAAATATAGTAAAGAAGAAAGTATGGAAAGCCCTGAGTGATCAAATGTTGGAGTAAAAGGTTGTGTGTATTGTTGAAAGTGATCAACCTTTGGTAAAATATTATTCTAGTTCTTCATATGGTTCTAGATCGAGTACTCCCTGTAGAAATTTGTACACTCCAGCTGGAGAGGTTCCTTCATTTTTAATTGAGCTGGTTATCCCTTATCTCCCTCCTCTATTGCTTAGAATTAATATAATATTTTGTGAGACATAATCATTAAAGGATCATTACTTTTAAGATCACACCCCATTACCTCAAAGACCTCCAATTCCACATCATTTCAACCCTCTTATTAGAACACCTCCTCAAAAAAACATGGCTCACCCTCCACCTCGACCCCCCTTTGTTGTGAATGTATATAGACCTAAATATTTTCAGGGTATGGTGGTCTATCCTAATGCAGTTCCACATGAGGTAATAAATAGATTGCCAAAATTATAGGGAAATAATGCTATTATTGGCGATCAACACCTCTGGATCTTTTATAATACCATGGAGGATTTTGAGATTGAGTATGAATATGTATATGTAAATTTGTTTATAAATAATATTGAAGAAGATGTCTGATATTAGTATAACTCACTACCAGATAAATCTATTAATTCATGGAAAAAGATGAAAAATGCATTTAGATCACAATATGGTGATAAAAATGATGCAAGGTTCCTCCTCACAGAATTTGAGAACATAAAAAATAATCCAAATGAACTTATCTAGGATTTTAATCTGAGATTCAACAAAATCTTAACCATATTTCCTATGAATTTGAGGCCAAGTGATGATTAATGCCGAATCTTATATTAAGATATTTTTGACATAAAAATCCCATATCAATGAGATAATCCTTTTCTATGGATGTACAAATAGATAATAATATTAAGACAGATAGAAATCCTCCTAAGAGGGGAGGGTTTCAAGTTGGTCAATCCTGGAAAGCCTCATAAAGGCAAGGGATTAGATCTAGAGGAGGTGGTAAACACTCTAGTAGGAGTAGTGAAGGACATTTCTTACAAATTTTCTAGAGCAGAGAAAGAAATGGGTCCAAGCTCTCAATCCCAACACCAAGCTCAAGGGTAGAATATATTTGGAAACCATATTAGAGGTGATCATAAAGCTGAAGATAGAGGAAAGGGACCCATGTTTTCGGGAAACAAATAACAACCACCAAGGGAAAGCAAGTTGGTTCTTGATCCATTGACTACTATAGTATCTATGGTAGATGAGGATCATGTCATTGAGTGGTGTGAAAAATGTTTTTTGCCCCATTCACCATGTTATCTCAATAAATTAAGTGAATAAGTTAGTGATGATGCTACCTTTAATGATGTGTGCATGATGGAGTGCTCTGATGGTTCGTAACCAAGAGCTAATTCTACTAAATTGTTGAGTACTAGGACTGTGGAATGTATTTGGGATTGCATACACTTGGTATCTCCTATTCCTTATACTAATAATCTTGATGTTGATATGGTTCACACATTCAAATTACCTAACCATGAATTTGAATATTTAAGGGCATTACTGATCAAAAAATATGATGGTGGTATTCCTTCTAATGAGGATAGGCAATTTCTAATGAATGCAGTAGTGGCCCAAGAAGAATAATATAATCTAAGAAATAGAAAGGTGAAAGGAGTATGGCCACAACCCAAACCAAAGAATCCTCTCCTCACCAACATCCCTAAATATGTTCCTAAGAAATATTTACTAAATAAAGGCCCTGTCATTTCTAATAAATGTGATTACCCTACTTCTACTCAAGCTGTAAAAAACCCCATACCATAGTACCTGTAAGTGTAGTATTACCTAAGTACACCCCTTGTGATATGGCACAAATATTGATTTTGATCAAGGTTACCATGTCAATTATTGAGTTCATCAAAATTCTTGAGCACAGAAGAAGAGCATTTAAATACTTAGGAATCAAGGAGTTGTTTGCCACAAGTAAGGAGGTTAACAATTTAGATCTTCCACCTATTATTTCAGAGTTAGAAGTTCCCTAAGAAATGGAAAGTCTACGGGAATAACTTGAGATATATTTAGGCCCTTCTCTTGTAGAATCTCAACATGATTTGTATTTATTTTTACTACTTTGATCATCAAATATAGACTTTTCAAAAATTATATGTTTCATTCAGGATTTTCATGTAATGTAATGCCTCTAAAAGTTATGAATGATATAGACACAAAGTGACAAAATATTTTCTAAATTTCAAGGCCATGGAATCAAGATAGGTGTCAATGATAGGGCATGTAAAAGGTTTAGTAGTGTAGTTCACATATTATCAGGGTAAGTACCTAACTATGAATGTGGTCACTGTTAATTGCCCTATGTTGGTGAGAAAATTTTTCGAGAGAGAATTTTGTGGGTTTCTCTTGGAATCTAAGTTCCTCTACTTAACCGATGAAGTATTTGTATATGCATGCATGAGTGAAAGTGTGTTTTCTCTAGGTTACCTTACAGTGAGGGATCCAACAACAACACTCCACTGACCCTATGGTAAAGCTACAAATTTCTTTCTAGGGAAGATTTTTTCTGAATAGTAGGAAAGGGGAGTGAGAAAAGAGGTAGGATAACTAATGTTATAGGTAAAAAATCAGATTCATCCACACACTATTTAGAAACTTCATCACATGAACTAAAAATAGGAAGAAATAATACTATAAACACCTACAAAACCAATCATAATTTAATGAACACAAAGTATCAGTAAACCTCTTAGTAAAAAAAAGATCAGAACTTCTTCTTGTTGTATTGATGCTCAAGAAGAAATTATACATAGTATAAGAATGGAAGACATTGAGAATAACATAAAAGTGGCTAACTATTTTCACCCACAAGTGAGAAAAATCTATCCCATGAATTTACAAGAATACAACTAGGTAGAATAATTTTAGAATTCAAACCCCATGGAATGAGGAGTTCATTAAATTTTAGTGGATTTTGAAGGTCTCTTTTCCTAACCCCCACCGACCCTTCATATGCCTTGAAAATTTTCACATTCCTAGGGAAAATTTAAGTCGCTTTTTATAACTTAATGGTGACTTATTACATTAGAAATATTAAGACATGAAATGTACAACCCTAACGCAGAATTAGAAACATTGAAGAGAGAGGAAGTTGGGGGTGAAAGGAGAGAGAGAGAGAGGAAGAAAGAGGAATGAATCATGCTAATGAAGAGTATGATCTTTTCGACTCAAGGAAATCTTGGTCTGATTGACCCCGATACCTTTGAATCCTTCATGGTGAATAATTTTCTTATGTTGTGGATGAGTCGCTATGGGAAATTTATTTGGCTACAGGTGAGAGACTTCCCCTGAATTACCCAGAGATGCTGTAAATTAAATGTTTATAAACACTTTTAAATGAAACCCTTGGTGACCACAAGTGTCACTCATGAAGATATCCTCTAAAGAGACTGAATTCTTTAGAACAAATCCTACCTTGTTGACACCCTACGACATTGCCATAGTTCTTAGTTTATTTGGATATAATACTGATGAGACATACTATTGAGTAGTTTGATGGTTTTGATTGTGAATTCCACCTCACACACAAGTTTCAAAAGACACTGTTGAGATCCATGAAAGTGACCTCACTTGTACAATTCTCGCCCCTATGAATATGAACTTTAATATTCCCTGACACCCACTATATTTGGTAAAGGAAACTACTTTTAGCAACTGTCAAGAATTTTCTCTTTCTGGGATCCAATTGGTGATGTCAACTTGAATGTTTAACTTCTAGTGTGTTTTCTCTTATAAATCCACCTTTTAGAGTAACCATGTTATTTTTAGTAAGTTCCCACATGACAACTAACTATTTTTTTCTAGTGCACAAATTAGCTATTCAAGACCTCAGATGATTAAGGTGAACCCTGAGGCACAATAGAATACTCCAAGGAATATTCATTTCAAAAAATACAAAGTCTAAACAAAAACCCACTTAGTGAAATAAATAGGTGTACAACGATGATTGGGGTGGGGAAATGGGTTGTTGGTGTACCTTTACACAGAAGGCTTGATGCGGTGAAAAATACAAATGTAACCCCAAATCCCGATGGAGGACACGTGTCGATTTTATAGGAAAATTCAATAGGTGGATGTTTGGGTCAATATTGCAATCTTGCACCCATTTGAGAAATTGGTTAAAAATGTAAATAAACCTCATGGCTCATCCACCATTCAGATTAAAACACATGTCAATTTCTCATTAATATGTTGAAGATCAGGTATACGGATCAGATCTGTAGTTTCACACTTGATTGGGAAAACATATAAAACTTTAAGTATGGTCCCTAATCCTGTAAAGCCTTGGGATATGCCACATGCATGGATTACATTCAAAAAAATATAAAAAATTTAAGGGCCAAGATTTGAAACATTAATGACTTCCGCCATTAATGCACGAACACGAATCAAAATAAAAATTTTAATAGATGTTTGATTCTTTCCAATCTCTCCTTTACACATAAGAAATATGAATGCCCTAGTAGTTCCAATTCAAAAAAAGAGAAGGAAAATATACTGAGAGGTGGTAACATTTGATTTGTGATTTTGAGATTACGAAAGCATGGGAGGATATCACAAAATTTGTGCAGGTAAAGGGTAAGTTCTTACATTACATTTTTTTGCTTATTGTTTAACTTATGATTTTCAAGGAATTAAAAGCTGAAATTAGGGTATAGAAAATGAAGCCACTACAATTGGTATTTCAGGTCACCTCTAGTATCACCAGTGATTTAAAAAAATCACATACATAGATTCGGTAAATGCTGATTTGGATGATTTCTTGCAAAGGCTCAGTAGTCCAAATAAAATTAAATTCATGGTGGAAATTAAGGGCATTAATATTTCCCTAGTTGCTAATATCCTTCCCTCAGTACATTATCCTGAGCTATTGTGGATTTTTGCTATGGATTATGATCTGGAAAAAAGGGAGGTATTTGATGGAAGTGGTGATGGAGTTCTAACTCTAACACCCAAACCCTTTAGGGTAATTCTAATGTTACCAAAATTCACAACTCTAGTAACTACAAGCATTGAATTGGCTCTTAAGGATTTCAAGACCAAAAAGAAGGACTATGCTATGGTTATAAATACTCAATTGTTGTTGATGGATAAAACATTTACCACTATAGTCCCTATAAGATTAGTTAGGTCACAGTTTGTGGAGGAAGTAGAAGACATAATTGTGTTACGAAGAAAAAATGGTTGGCATAGAAACGACATTGAATTAAAAGAATTGTGCCCATACATAGTGGTTCATTTTGGAAAATAAGGGAAGTATTTCCTAGGAAATACTCATAGTTGAATCAATTCATGCACAAATTTTTACATTAGCTACAAAAATCAACATGGGTATTACTGATGATCTTGAATTCTATATGATATCATACCTAATATACAATATGGCAGGTCATAACTATTTCCCTGGGCTCCCACAAAAGGCATGTTTCAAAGAATGTAAATTTCATGAGATTTATCCCCAATTACACTTGAGTAATGCGAAAAGAAATGTGACATTAGTAAATGGTGCATTTTTTACACCTGTGATATGTTTATTTAAACCTGATAGGTATAAGTATAGAATGCCTGAAGAGGCTAAGAATGAAATATTTGAATATGGTTGTTTCTTTATCCAACAAATATTTTTCACTTATATTATAGTTAGTAGATTCGATGGGAAACCATTCAAACTACCTAGATATCTAGATGATAAGATGGCCTTATGTGATATTTCAAGGCAATTAACACCAACAAACAAAGTGATTGGAGGAAAGCATAAAACAAATATCCAATTCCCCATTAATATTGTGAGATACTCATGCCCCTCCATTACAAAGGATAGATTTATGGAGGAGGAGATGGAAAGATTTGGCATGGAAAAATTAGAATCAATTTCCAATTATGACATCAAATGGGTCATTAGCACTTCCTTGGGAAGTTCATTTGAACATGATCCTCACTTTGAAGACTTTTGGATGAACTGTAGAGATGAGGAAGAGGTTAGACTTAGAGACTTCTAAAGAATGACTCTTAGATGGATTATTGACTTCAAAATTTTTTTGGTGCCTCAGGGAATTGTATATGATCAACAAATAGTGAATCAATACTATATTGACCACAAGATTGAAGGACAACCAATTACTCCTATAGAATGGAATGTGAAAGAGTTAGAAAATCCTTATGAAATAATTTTCAATGTAATGAGATGCAACTTGACTTGGTTGTAGGGAAAAGGTATGGATTTGTCCATACAAAAAAAAGTACTGAATGAGTTTAGGGATTTGATAATTTTAAAGGGAGATCTTACCCTTTTAATAGAAGGAGAAGATAAGATAGATCCATTAGGATGAAAATATCATCAACTTCCCATGAAGATACCCACTATGGGCATCGTTGATGAGTGGAATACTACTTTTAGTGGAACAGGGACGTTTATGTCTTCTTTAAAGTAAAAAATATAGGAAATAATTTTGAAGTCCATGCAGAGTGACCCTATCACTCATGTAGTACCAATACAAGCTAAGGGAATGATTATGACTCAACTAAGAAGATGAGGGGTTATATCTCAGATGTGAACCCAACACCTTTAGTACATAGTGAAAAAGGAAGGGGATGTGCTAAAATCAAATGTTTTGAGAGAACTTCAAAGAGAGATAACGTAACATTGCCTATGAAGAGAGCTATGAGTGGATTGGTATAGGGAGATAGCCACCATGTGAGGAAGTAAAAAAGAAGATATCCTGAGGTGATTGGTCCTCCTTCTCTAACTGCAGAAAAAAACATAATAGTTACTTCCTTAGCTCATCAAGTAACACCATCAAAAGATCAAAGATCACTTCAAGATCCATTTTAAAAACCAATGTTTTCAACTTCAATATTTTTTCCAGAGGGAATAGTGGCATATTTTATTCAAAAAATGAGTAATTATTAAAGGAAATGAGCCACCTCATGCTACAAAAATTTCTAAACAAGTGGTGGTGGTGACCAAAAAAGAGGCCACTGAAATAGTGGAGATCAGTGATAAACAAAACGTGCATAATAATGATAAATATAAAAAATCAGTTACTACATTTCAAACAAAAAAACAACATGAAGAATAACTAGTGGAGAAAATGGTTATTAGTATACCAGATCAGGAAAGTATCTCTGCTAAACATCATCCTCTGAAGGAGGTAGATAATGCAATAAGGAAGAATTGTCTAGGATAGGAAATCTAACCAAAGAAACTCCAAAAGAGACTATATGGAAGTGATTACTACTCTAGATGAGGATAAAGATAAGGAAAAGGCACCAGATGATAATATGACCCAAGAAACAACTAGTCAATCCCAAACTCAAGGTCAAAATAAGGAGAAGCTAGAAATAATAATACTTTAGGATGAGTATAAAGATCCAAAATTTGGGGTGGACAAGGTACATCAAGAAACACCATTAGTACAAGATCCCCAAGAAATTTCTAAATAATTGAAAGTTTTTTCTAAGGTATCAGAGCTTGTATTACAAGAAGAAAAAGTGGTAAACACTCTCCTAACTAGTTGGTTGGGAGGAATAATTTTAGAGGTACAAGAGGAAGATATACTAGAAATTTCCATAGACATCACAACTATATGTTTCCCAAATCCCAAAAATTCCACAAAAAGTATAATAATCCTCACTAAAATTCTTGTGGACCAACCTGGATTTAGAACCTTGGACATTGCAACCCCCCACCAAGGAAATTCAAGGTAGGACATTATAAAAAGTTATTATGACATCAAACACATCCTATTGGAGCAACCTTCTAGGGAAATACTAAAGCATGAGGTTACAGTCATAGTCGAAGGTCTACAAAAAAATGTTAAAAAATATATAATATCAAAGCAACAATTGAAAGAACAGATAAAAATACTATCTTCAAGCTTGCAAAGGTTGAGAGCACCATCAGAGGAAGGTAGTGAGATAACCAATACTATTACTCTTGAAATCTTAAACAAAGTAGAAAAGGCAAGTTAGAAAGCTTAATAAGTGGATAAATTGGTTGAGGATCTATCTTAGAAAGGGAATACAATCATTCAGAAAGAAACAAAAAAGTATGCATAGATGCCTAATATGCTCAATGATGTGAATGATTTAATAGAACAATGTGGAAATGCATTTTACTATTAGGAGGGGTTCCCCTCCAAGCTTGACACCATAAATCAGATTGATGAAGAAACACTTGAAAAGGAAGGAATAGTGTTACCTAAAGAAAAGGGGATCAATATGAAATGGATTATTTAGCTAAAATAAGGGTGGAAGTTATAAATCAAGTTAAAGAAAAAGTTGAGATAGAGAGAGAGACTAGATAGGAAAATATATTAACATTATAGATAGTAAACTAGAATAAATTGTATTTTATAAACACAAGTTCACTTATGGAGACTGAGAGGTTGTATGTACTAAGAAAATATTTTGACCAAAACATCAAGGAGGAACATTAATCTTACGAGGTTATCAAAAGGCCCATCTCTATGCAAAACTAGACTGTTGAACTAGATAAGAAGATGAAAGAATATAAATGTAGGATGGAACAATGTATTTGGGTGATGAATAGGAATAATTTAATATTCAAGCACCATGCACAACCTGATGAAGAATAATTTAGCCAGTTGTTCCAAATATTTGGTGTTTACAGGGACAAGAATCTTAAACAAGAAGAATATGATGAAGATAAAGATGATGATCATGTTGGATTGTGAGCGAGATTAGGCTTGTTATTTCTAAAGACTTTATTTTTCAATTATTAATTTCACTTGTAAAATTTACATATTATTTTAAATTATAGTTTCCTATCATGAATGTATTGTTGAAAAATGTAAGTAGGAATTCATTTTGTTTTAATCCCAAATAAATATCCTAAGCTATCAATGGCCCACTATAGTCTTCAGGATCCACAATCCCAAATAGCATTCTCATGAATGCTTCATTTCAGCTTGATAAATAGGAAATTCAGTACATGTCTTAACAAAATATGTTTTTACAGCTAGATGTTAATGATGTTCTAGCCATATTGCAAACAAAATATCACCAAGCCTCTTATACTCATGAGAAAATTTGTAGTTTGTAATGGAAATTATATGAATTTATAGGAAATATGAGGTTGGTGATTTTAACTATGAAAACTCATGGTGAGGTGACTCCTGATATTATCTTTGTTACCCACACAAATGAAATAAAATTGAAAGAGATAAACATCATTCAAAAAAAGGAGTGATTGGCCTGATGTGACTTGTTCCATGTGGAAACAATCAACTGAGAAATATATGTTAACGAGTGTGTGTGTGTGTGTGTGTGTCTCCAGGAATATTCCTAGAAGGAGGAAATGATTAGCATCAAATGAAATGATTCTTACTGCACTCAAAATTTAATAAAATAAACTTATCAACCTACCCATGTTAGAAATAATAAGATCTATAGATCTCATGTCAAAAAATATTTGATAGCATTTAAAGGTTATCACAAAAATGTACTTTGACTCACCTAAGAAAGAAACAATTAAACAATGATACCAAAGGATGACATGACATCCCAATGATTATAAGAGAATGAAAAAATGTAAATAATTTTTAATTCCTCCACCTAGGAAAATGAAAGAAAAATATTTTCAAAATGAATAATTAGCAAATCATATTATGTTCCAAAGGAAGAATATTCTCTTAAAGATTCATGTTTTTGGGGGAAAAAAGAAAAGGCAAGAGAGGTAGATAGTTTTATATATACTAGATTAATGTTCTCATATAAGGGAGGTTAAATTTTACTAATTTCTTAGAGAAAGCACAAAAAAATTGATTGTAGTTTTTCTTAAGAAACTTGAATCAAATCAAGAGACTAGTGAGTTATTTTACTTTGTCCAAACCTTCTCATGCCAACATGATTGCAAGTGTACATTCATTAGAGAGAATTGATGCAATAGGATTTATGTCCCTTTGCTAAGAAATTTGAATTTCTTAAGATTAAATGTGTTATATCTCCTGAGCAATGTTGTCTTTGTTCTTAAGGTAGAATACTTTGAATCAACTATTTACCTTCCCTGTTGCAATCTTATGTTGATAATTTATCTTAATTATACTAGATCTTATCTCAATTAGTGGAATTTTTGCAACTGTAATTTCATTGTGGATAATGCTTTCTTTCTGTAGTGTGATAAATAGTTTTAAATTAATATTTCCTTTGTTTTGGATGAAAACATATTAGTAAGCTCATGATTGTATCTTGAGCATAGTTGAATAGGAAATGTTAATGTTTTATTGAGAGTTTAACATGAGATTTTGTGTTTAAGTTCTCAAATATTGTGTGAAATCTTGTACTCTTGGGCTTACATGAGTTCATCCCTTTTGGTTAAAGGACCGTTGTTAGTTGTGTGATGTTTTTTCTTGCCTTGGGGAAATTTACAGGCTTTTGTAAGGTTCTCTTATGATAATCGTATAATAAAATTTATCCTTCTTTGATTTCCCATTCATGCATAGGTTGTTAAATCAATTTGAATCACCCACATTTTCCTTGCTTATAAACATATGTTCAGATACTTTGTAATTTTTGTCCTCCCTTTCCATAAATATGCAGAAGCAATCTAAGATCCACACTTTCTAGAGTAATTTGAGTCCTATTTAAAAAGACATGCATTATCTATTGTGAAAAATCATCAAATTTAGATAATTCTTGCATTCACCGTGTATATTCAAGACTATCCTTTTGTACTTCCAAGGAAGAGGTTAGAGACAGTAATTTTGTTTACTTTTCTCACAATAACAGGTTACAAAATTGGTCCTCTCACCTTGGTTAAAGGAAAAACCTAAATTAGTAGGTAAGGTCATCCCCTTTGTGAGTGAAATCCAATCTCTCTCAAGTCAAGTCCCAAAGAGTATATCATATATGTTCCCGGATACAGATGACTAAATATTTAGTCTATGATTCTCTAAGCATCTAACTCAGATTGTAAATGTTGTTTGGCTAAAAAGGTGGTGTAAATTTTGGGTACCAACAAAATGAACTTGTAAAACCCTAAAATAGACATCAAATCCCAAAAAGTAAAGATGTAGAATGAGGTATCAGACTATCCTCAGCCTTCACAATGGTGGAATTAAAACTGGGAACTACACTACATCTCAGACTTGATGTAGTTATGTGTGTGTGTATGTTTGTGTAAAATCATGCCATAGGTTTCTCTTGTGCTAGTTGCAGTTCAATAGTAATCAATTCACGAGATGTAAAGAAAATTAATAAATGTGTGCATGAAATAGAATGAAAATACATCCTATGAAGTGTATGTAGATGAAACAACCCCTCTTCCTTGTGATGGAGCTAGATGGTTGCGATGGAACTCTTAGATTCCTTTGATGGATTCAACCTTAGGTGGAGATAGTAGATGCTTAGTGCTTAGTTCTTTAATATGATCACGTAACTTTATATTTATCTGATTCCCATGCTTGGATTTAATTATTAACCTCGAAGGGCCAAATACCAAAAAGGTAAGATGCTCAAATGGCTAGAAACGAACCAAAACTTATGAGTTAAGTACATAGAGGACATGGGCATCCAGATTGGACAAGGGCACCTAGCACTAGCATCCTAGTCTTGGTGTTGGCGTTCACGATGAAAAATTCAAAATTTTGAAAAAAAATACTTAGAAAATAAGGTTGTAAGACTTAAAGTGGTAAGTTAACGCAAAAAAATGTGGCTAAATAAATTGGTTAATTAGTACGCTTCTTACTTAGCAATCATATGAATATTAGTATGTAATCGAGACTATAAAATTACCCAAAGAGTGTGATTTTTTTTAACATTTTCCCCTAATTTATGATGGTGAGAAGAAATCTTGGTAACATAAAGTAGATAGAGATGCATACCTGATATTAATGTAGATAAATGTATAAAATGTGTCGAGGGATTATACAAAGAGTGGGGTGATAAAAAATGTGAAGTGTGGATGCTAAGGAGGAAAAAGTTAAAAAAGTGATGATGAAAATGAACCTAGGGTGGAAACACATGTGTAGATGTTATGATGTACATGTTTTCAATGTAGATTTTTTTGTTGTTATTGGTGTTGTGGTGATGTTCACTACCACTTCCCATATGGATGGACCTACAAAAGAGAAGACGACAAGTATCCAAATACACATGTATATGATCAGAATGTGTAAAAATTGTGTAAGGAAAGTGTGTAAAATGAAAAATTGTGAAAAGAGGAACATGTGTACCTGATCTATGATGAGAAAAAGGGTGTAGAAAGAATCCTAAAGATGATGTCGATGTGTGAGTTTTTCGGGTGATCTCATACCAATGTACTAGAATAATTATAGGGAGAAATGTCTTGTGTCACCCACATATCTTTAACTACTTCTCGCTATGTATAACACCACTACATATGGTGTGTATGTGCTAAGGAATATCTACCCTATAAAATCCTTTGCGTAAGTAACCAGTGCTAAAAGGATCTCTTCCCTCTAAAAATCCTCTGTGACATGTCAAAGAAATGTGTAAATTTCTAGTAGTTACTAGAATTCTAGGAAAGACCATTGTATTACCCTCTGATTTAAGGCTTCCAAGAAATTTTGTTATACTGAGGACCCCTCAAGTATCACTTTGAGCCTCGTATGAAATTTAAACTATGTTGTATCGGCACCATGTTTTGTGTAACTCTATATGGGGAGACTGATTCACCTATATGATGCCCCCTTCTTTTGGTGTGCATGCAACATTGCAGAAGGATTATGTGGCCCAAAAGAGGATCAATTGTTGTGCTGAACTATTCCGTGTAGGGGAAGGGTATGTTCTTTGTAGAAACCAGGGCACCCGTAAACAAGTGCTTAGGAAAATAGGTGTTAGTGCAATCAAAGAAAATTACTCATTTATAATATGAAATGTAAGTTCATAGAATGTGTAAACATGCAAAAGATAATGTAGAATTCAAAAAGTGGTTTGCCAACATGGGACATCACTCATGATGTCGCAAGACAATTAAGGCCATCATGTTCGCAAGCAAAAAAGTGTACACACAAGACAAAGGGTAAATCCAACAAACAAGGGCATACAATGGAAAACAATAACAAACAATATTAAAAATAACCAAGTAAGAAAATAGCCCTTCATAATAAATGTTGCATATGAAACACCCGTTAGTATGTTAGAAAGATAAAAAGTATTTCAAAGCATTTGTAATATGATAAAGTAGTGTGATATGAAAAAAATGAAACAATAGCACCTATAGTGTGTGAAAGTGGTTGCCCCTAGGAGCCATTGTGAGACTGGTATGAGGTATTGCACCAAGAATCCATGATGTATGTAATGGATCTAGAGGGTCTGAGATCACAACTAGAAAGACAAGGGAACGCACGTGTATATATGATAAAGATAATGATATATAACATATCTATATAACATGTGTAATAAGATAAACATATAATAAGTAAATGTAAGTAAGAGTAAATACAACTAATGTGGATGAGGCAAAATGAAATTCAGTGTGAATGATAAGTGAAGTGTGCCTCTCGAGTTGATGAAAATGTATGCAACTAGGTTCATTTATTTATGCCCCCTCAGTAATAAAGAATTATTTACTCCCCCTTCAACATTAAATAATGAATGATAAAAGAGAGTGTGTCATCAAGAAATGGTATGAATGATATGTTGTCATGTTTTGTGGATGATTCAATTCAAGAAAGTAAAATTGAAGAGGTGGTAGAATGTGTGATGATTTATCTTAAATCACATATCACTAAACATGTGAAGAAGACGTCAAAAATCATGACGATGTATCCTATAGTGTATATGATGAAATTTATGAGTAATATGGTAGATAATGTGATGATGTAGAAAAAATAATATATCACCAAATGTATGGATAATATGCTAGAAAGGGGTGATGATTTATCCCAAGAGTGTATATCATGATATGTGTGAAGAGTGCGGTGGCTAAAAATGTCGCATAGTATGATAAAAATATTGGTTGAAAAAATGTGTGAGTATGATGAGGTCCATTTTATTAATAAACCCTCAGCAATTGAGTATGTAATCAGGGAATAAAGTGCATCATTGGGTAGTGAGTGCAGCACCTATAATTAGATAAGTAAAATGTGTAAAATGTGTAATATTTATGGTGGTGAGAAAGTGTCATGTGATGTGTAAGGTAGGTACTGAGTAACTTAGAGTGTGTAGTGTGCAATGTAAGATGTGTATATTATATAAGTGTTGAAGTGTAAATAGCGTGTAGTGTAAAATGTATAATAGTTTAGGGTGTAGACTATGTATGATGTATCGATGTATAGAGAAAAAAATGCAAATGATGCATAATAGATGTAATAGGAAGATGATGTGTATGTACAAAGGTGTAGAATTTTTGAGGATGTGTAATGTGTAGTGTCTAATGTACATTGTGTGAGGTTCATGTGTATAGGATGCCCTCAATAGTCAACTTTAAACCAAATCACAAGAGTGTGTCATATCATAATGAATGTTTCTTTAGGTGTAGTATTTTTTAAGATGCATGGCATTGAGTGGCTTCCCTAAAAGGGTGACAAGGTGATAAACTCCACCACCAACATTTTTAGTGATAACATAAGGAATAAGGCAATTAGGATTAATTTTTCCTTTACTAGGAGATTCAACTTTTGTATTCTTTTGATTCTCCTTTAATATGAGGTCACCTATGTGAAATTCAAGAGGACAATTTTTGTGGTTGTATGTGTATGTGATGCGAAACTATTATACATGAATATTTTTGAGTACTTGGATGTAACATGAGTATATCATTTATATCTCACATAAATGGTTTTTGTGATATGTATTGTCTTTAAGTATACCCTTGAGTGAAAAATGTAATGAGGGAATTTTAATTTTGAGTGGGATAAAAGCCTCAGTACTGTAAACCAAGAAAAAATGAGATGCATTAGTAGGTGATCACACAATAGTATGATAATCCCAAAGAGAATATAATAGTTGAGTATGTCAGTCATCACCACTGGAATCAACTATCTTGCACAATATTTTGATGATATTTTTTTTGGTAGCTTCAAATTGGCCATTTTCCTTATGGCGGATAAGGAGTAGAGAATGATTGTTTGATTTTGAACTTTGCACAAAAAAAAAAATTGTCCTTATTGTTAAAGGGAAATTCATTATCAATGATGATGGTGGATGACACAAATAACGATGATATGAGTCGTAAATAAACCATAAATGTCAATACGAGTTATTGTTCATAGTGGGGTTTCTTCAACCCATTTAGTAAAATATTTTGTAGTAGTGTAATGAACTTATGTACATTAGCGGATTAAATATCTATCATGCCAATGATTTCAAATCCCCAAAGAGAGAATGGTCAAGAGGGAGCAATTGGTTGGATGTCATAGGTAGGTGATTGATGGAGATTTCCATCCTTTTAACACTTATCACAATGAGTAGCATATTCGAGGAAATCCTATTCCATTGTGGACCAAAAAATATCCTTGACATAAAATATTTTGAGATATGGTTTTTTGGGAGAAATAACCACCACACATGTTTTCATGGATTTTTAAAATGGTAATAGGGATATCGGCATGCCCTAATCAATTCAATATTTTACCATCAAATTTATGTTTAAATAATTACGTTCTAACGATGACATAATGAGTAGCCTCACATCGCAAATAATGAGATTCATAAGGTTTTGGTAAGGAGGTAAAGAGGAGATGGAAGGAAGTCAAAAGTATGTAATGATGAATGTTTCTTACTTAGCGGTAATATCTTACGAGATTAGTGACGTTGCACTATCTATGGAATCCACGTGATGATTATCCTTACGATGAATGTTAGTGATAGAGTAAGACTCAAATGTAGAAAAGAGATATTTGACAATGTTATATGAGATTAAATTTTCCTCTTATTATCACCAAATTACAACACCCTTTGAATTTTTTTCAAGTGAGTTGTTGGGGCAATCATTGTAACAAGATAATATGGAATTATCTCTATGTGTGGGACCCTGAACATGAGATGATTCTCACGAGAAAGTTTATAATTCTTCCTAATGTAAGGACTACACTACTCTTAATGATGTAAAAACACTTACCTAATCCTATCATATGATTTCCAAGGGACTAGGGGAATAGAAAATGCATGGAAATGTAAAAATTCTTGTATACACACAAAATTGGGTTGCAACCCTCTAGGCCCCATTCGATTAATATACCACCTTACCATGACCCATTCTATATATTATTAGTAATTTAATTACAACCTCACCCCTCCCCCTCACCTCTCCATCTCACCATGGACCCTTTCCAAACACATTTATTAACCTAGATTAAGTCATTTCCTTAACTAACTACGAATTCTTTTAAAACTAAATCTTACTTCTTCTACACTTCTCCCACATATTTTCTAGTTCATTTAGAAATAACCCAGAGTCTTAGTTCATAAAATTAAATCTTGACCCATGCCAAAAATGGAGAAAAAAGTATATTTTTTGAAAATATTAACTTTTCTCCCTAACCGATGTTGGTTATTACTCACATGGCACCAGTCAGCTAACCGCCATCAGTTACTTTAAGTAAGGAATTCAAACCCTTTACCCGGGTTCTTCCATCTTGGATTTTGACTTATGGTATTCTTAGCTCTCCCATCTAGGAATTAAAATAAGATTTAGAGGACTAGTCGAGGACATCAGTACCCACACTCTTCACTAGAAATCAACCTGTGGCACCAGAGCCCCAGATCATTCACACAAGGAAACACCATGCCTTCATTGCTACTGCTTTAGATCGAGACCTATTTCTCCTCCAAGCACCTAACACTAGCCATCATCTATCAGCCTTCAATATCTAGATAATAATTTTAATATATTTTTTAAGTTTCATTAGCTTCTGGTATTAAATCATTTATGTGACAGATTTCTTATCTCCCATATACCTCCTACACCCATTTACCCGACAACCTACCCATTTGAACATCTTTATCCTTCTAACCACCCTTTTCACCACTGGTGTACCTTCACCTAAACCACAAGACCCTTCCTAAGCTTGCACAACACTCTATGTAATCATAGAGTACCCAAACCAACCTCATTTACACCTTGGCGCATAATTGTCCCTACCTTGATCGGTTAGCAAACTGATACTAGATATAAGTAGTTACTGGCGTTAGTTACCCAACTGGTATTGGTCTTTGTACCAAATATTTTTCCCTAGACCAACAATCCTATAACCTCACCAAAAACCAACAAAAACTTCAACAATATCTCCCTAATAACCTCTACTATAGTTCTAGGCCCTAATATCTAATCACTCTTCCTTGATTAAGTCTTATATTCTTTATTAGATTAGATCTAGTTTATTGTACTTATGTGAGAAACCTAAATCATATAATTATATGACTTCCTTTTTCATGTTATTTATCTACATAATTTGTATTTGAATGTGGATTTACAACCTTCTAGCAAGCACCACGCTTCTTGGATCTAGCTATCACTAGGTAGTCTGCCGACTTATATTACTAATGCTATCTCATGGTCTTCTTTTCTTTCTCAGGTAGTCCTTCCTAGACAAAATCAGTTTGATCTTATACAATGATTTTCAACCTTATTCTCTCCTTTAGATATTCCTCAATACCAAAGCCCTACCTAATTAAATCATTTTGTCATAGCAGTACTTCCTCTTGGTGAAACATTTTTGCGCACCCGATGGGACACTCATTATTTTGGGTTCTTTTATTCATTTATGATAACATATCTGTGTGGTTTTTTTCTAAAAATATTCACTAAATTTCTCTTCTGGTAACATTCAGATTCTTCTATTTTCTCTTAAAGACACCTTTCCTTTAGTGTAAATTAAAGTAAAGCCGTCTTTATTTACTCTTCCTTGCATTAGTGAAAGAAATATTCTTATCCTATTATTCATTTCTCTCATCCAACTTCATTTCTTGATTTGGGATTAAAAAAGGTTTCATTTCATCCTTGTATTCTTACATTTACATCACACAGTTTGAATAAAAATCTAATATAACAGAGGTCATAACTGGTTCAGGATTTGGAAGTTAACTATAGTCCATTGTTGCACACACTTAAACATTCTTTAAACAAACAACAAAATTCTTAAACATTTCCCAGATCCTATGAAAAATCTATCAAGGACTTAAAAACCATATCAGAGTTCAGACCTCACATACTAAAAGGTATATCGAGAAATACCACAGCTAAAACTTTCTTGTAACCACCCATAGCTAGCTTCTAGGTACCCTAAATCCATTCCTCTCTCTATATTCACAATCACTCCTAAGGCTTAATCCATCTAACACTAAAATTTTACTCCGAGGATAACAATTTGTTATCTTTTTCTTGTGGATTTTTTATCTTATTTCTTGTCTTCTGTCATTTGAGGTGTGAGACATTACCATCATTTTTTTTTCACACTCGGTCAACACAACTATTTGATTCTAGTTATCTGAGTGTGTTAGATTAGATTTTCTATATAAAGCCTAGTTCTGGAATTCTTTTAACCCAATCTAACTCAGAAATTTCATATTTCTTCATTTTCATAGTAACTAACATCAGTTACCTCTCTATCGGCATTAGTGCAAAAATTGATATCATTCCTTTTATTTAATTTACACCGGTTCACTGACTTGCATTAATCTTTATTTTCTTGAATTTTTATAAAAAAAAATCAACCTATTTTTACGTGCCAAATTATTTCAAAAAATATTTATGAGTTTCTATCACTCCTACAGAACCTAAAGTACCTTTTTTGCACCTTTCATATGGTTTGGACTCACCAACAAGCGTGAGCTCTTAATTTTCATGAGATTTATATATTGTTACCTAATACCCCCTCACCACCTTCTATTTCTTCACCATTGGATCTAAATGCACCTATAATTGTACTCGAGGGTGATGAGGAATTTTCTATATAGCTTGATCACAATACCAAGGCCTTGGAACATTACCTTACTATCTCTTCTACCCGTGGCTCATCAAGTCAGCCTCTCTTTGGAATGCACACTTCCATGCCCCCTATTTCTACCATTTCTACGATATCAAGAAATGAAAATTTATTCACCCAATCTACTTTAGCATTTCCTACCCCTAGCTTAAAACTGCCTACTTCCCAAGTGACATCTAGACCTTTGACATCTACCGTCCCTTCAACATCTTCTATCACCTCGACATCTGACATACCCTTAACCATGACTCCTCTTATAGGGGTCCCTTCAGCATCAGTGCCTTATGTACCAACATCTAGGCGGCCACTAGTTGCGTCGACATCTTATACCCCCTTTTAGAATTTGGCCATTTATAGACCCCAATCCCTTTCACCTATTTCCATGAGGATATTTACACAACCCTTTCACACTTTCACCTTCCCTCAATAACAACCCTTTGCCTAAAATTCACATTTAGGGTACATTCCTTCTTCATCTATTACTTCTTACATACCAACATATCAATTTACGTATTTCGCACCACCACATATTGGTGTTCCTTTTACGACCCATTCATCTCATCAAGCCCCTTATACCTCAGGGGAAATTTCTCGATCAAAACCTACTGTGGATCTCATCAAGATGATTATTGATAAAATGTAAATGCTAGAGGCCTCTATTTCTGGATCTCTTAATGCCTTAACCTATGATGAAATATATAACAAACCCATCCATCCATCTATACCTATTCACTCATATCCCACATAATGGGAATTACCCAAATTCAACCATTTAAATAATAAGGAAGACCCCCAACAACACTTTTTGTTTGTTTAAACATGTTATTTATTTGATAGGACACAACAATTCCCTACTCCTTGAAACGTTTCCCACATGATTGTCGGGACCCACCTGGGCTACTATAGTGCTATGCCTAGGCAGTCGATCTTTTTCTTCAACCAATTGGTGCAGACCTTTCTTCATCAATTTTCAATTCAATATTTCTAAAAAGGTCTCCATCATAGATTTATATTTTATTTGTCAATATGAAAATGAGTCTATCATTGATTTTGTCACATGCTAGCGGGGGGATAATCAATAATCTCTCCTTCTCTCTACCATAGTGTGAAATCATAGATTTAGTTATAAGGGCATATGTTAGACAACTTTCCCCCACTCTCTATGTTTAAATGTTTCATACATTTCACGAGGATTTTACTATGGTTAAGAAGATTAAGATTGGCACCATTGAGGAAGAAAAAATTAAATTGTATAAAAAGAATGCTACCTTCAAATTCAATGACTCTTTTCCCAAATCATCTAACAATCATTCTAAGTCCAAGGGATTTTCCAATGCAGTGATACTGAAGGTTGGCCCTTATCTAATCAACCCAATTCTCCTTCCAATCTCTCACATGCTCAAAATTTTCAATACAAATATGAACAGAGGAGTTACACTCCCATCGGAGAACCATATTTTTTTGTATTATAAAATCTATTAAAGGCTAGAGGCATCACTCTTCCTCCTATCAAACAACATACTGGTTTTGATCCTTCTCACCCCACACTAGCCTAGTACAAATAAAATGAATTTTGTAATTGCCACCATGTCAAAGGATATAGTGAAAGAAACTACAAAACCTTCAAAAACATTGTACAAGAAATGTTAGACAATGGTGATCTCATCCTCAACAACCCTACTTGCCTCTCAATGCGAAAATAGATGTTCTTCAAGAAACATTTTCCTAACCATGCCCCTCAATCAAATCACACTAGTGAGACATATAAATACAAATCCAATGTACATGAGGTTCATGCAATCTTCGACACAACATTGGACTCTTCTATCCCATATCCTCTAATAGTCTCTATTTTAGAAATCTTTACATGAGCTCATTTACCCACAATGAAGTGTGCCTTACCTACTCCTACATCAAAAGAAGATCCCACATTACCTACTCCTTTACCCATAGAGGAGCCCTCCTTACCTATTTAGTTACCCATTGATGAACCAACCTTACATGTTCCTTTATCCATAGAGGAACCTACATTATCATCTTCTCTTCCTGAAGAGGAGTCTATACTACCAAATTTTCCTTCTACTCAACCCATAAAGTATCCCATTGTACCTATTATTCCTCTATGTGATGTCTCTCTGATGGCCTTTAAAGATGCCATGTATCTTCTTTCCTTAGTCTTACCCACTAAATTAGCTGCTAAGACCTTCCCTGTCTTGCAATCCTAGGAGTTTATATGGGATTCACCACAAAGTCATCATCATCTTCATCTACCTCAAAGTCATTTTCTCATTTGGTTAAACACTTGGAGTTTGTATATTACACTGCCCTCTGGGGGTGGATTAGAATCCCCATTTCTACCCAAATACGGATGTCTTACCCCGATACCTCGACTATATACCCAAAGATCTTCAAATCAGATAAGGATCTTACACCTGAATTGGTGGTATTATCCCCTTCTTCATCAACACCTCCTACAATAAATATTTACTGTATTAAGAAACCTATAACCACCTTATGGGTTTTAACAGTACTAATTCTACCACACCCCCTGTGAATCTAGACTTGTCAACTTCTTCATTTCCTACCATAAAACCTACTCCGACACATAAAAGGAATACCCAATGTCATAGGTATCACACCCCAAAATCCTCTATGCTTTCTCACTCACCTTAAACTTTTTCATTGATATTAGGACCACATCCTTTGACCTTTGTTAACCTACCTCATTACCAAGGAAAACTTAAAGTGTGGCTATCCATACCATTTCCTTTACCTCTTGTTTTAGCAACACCTTCTTCACTACCTTTTAACTCACTTTTTCCAATACCCCCACTTTTGCCTTGGCTCACATAGATACCTACAAATTCTAAGTCTCTTGCATCCTTACATGTCATCCCTCCACATTTTCCCAAGAAGGTGCAACCTAAAACCAAACCTTCACTGCTTACCCAAAATGTAGTTACACCCACACGGTCTCTCACCTCACCTTCCTCGCAAAGGTTGACTACACCTTCACCAAAAATGACCTTGACCTATCATTGTGAGCCTTTGGCCAGGTCATACTCTAAATTGCTTTCTCGGTTGTTAAATACATCCACTATATCATTGCCACCTATCAATCTTTGTAACCCCCTCAAACCAAAACTAGTAGGGTTTGACAACATAAATATTTGCGCTTATCATTGCTCACTAGGGAATAATTTCAAGAGTTATAAGGATCTTAAAACCATTCTCGTTCAACTTTACGATTCTAGTGGTATATTTGATGAAGATGATATATTAGAGGAGAAGGCCATTATTTCTTCACCCATTGCCACAAAATCTACCCCAAAACCCATTCCAAAACCTTTACCTTCACATCCACCTAAGGCTAAAAAGTACACCTGATTTCCTCCTCCTCCTATCTTTTAAATCAATATGTTGTGTGTAGACACTCAGTCACATCACACAAAAGGAAGGGAAAAATTAGGTAACCTATCTATTTAACCTTCACCTATAATTACAATTACACCTCCCCTAAAGGTAACCATCCTTGGACAAGATTCATCTACTTGTTTTGGGATTACACATCGTTCAATGATTAAACAACTTCACCAGTCCCCATTGAAGATGTATTTATTTGGATTAATTCAAACCTCTAACTCTCATCATTAGGACCTCATTGAGGTCCTACAATCCATCAAGGTTCCACCAAACAAAACTTCACCTATCGTGGCCCTTATTACACCTCATCACATTACTTCTATTAATATTTCCAAATTAGATATTTCCCCTTTACAACCTGATGACCCTGATCCCGTTATTTTCATCTCTACCTACATCAATAATATTCACGTTCGACATATTATTATTTATCATGGAACTAGCATCAATATCATTTCTTCTGATTCCTACAAAGAAATAGGCATTCTGTCTAATTGTATGTCTAATAATCTTATCTTACTACAATCCTTTAATGATTCCATGACCCCTACTCTTAGCACCATTATTATCTACATTTATGTGAGTCCCTAGACCATTCTAGAACTCTTCTACATTCTCGAAGAAGATTTCAAATATAAAATGTTGCTAAGACGTTCTCAAATTCACATGATGGCATGTGTACCTTTCACCCTTCATCATTACCTCAAATTTTAATTTGAAGGGGAACAATATACCATTCGGGTAGATCCCTCCCCCTTCAATACTTTTAATATGCTTTATCATCCAAATGATGTCCTCATCCTTGTTAACACATCTACCATGTCTACCACTTCTTCCACCTCAAATTCCTCATCCAACCCACCTACCAACCCTTCTATTCAACCCTCTACTAATGCTTCATATTCACATGATTTAGATAGTTCCTCTATATTGGCTACTCAAGTAGCAACCATAGACCCCTTGGAAGGTATATTTAACCACCTTTCACTAGGAGAATATTACCTCCTCAACGTTGACACATTCCTTACTCCTCAAGAGTATGGAAAAATACACCAAAACCCATGTGACAATCATCACGTAGGAGAGTTCATACCATACTGCCCTCCCCATATTTACACAAACCTAACTAATTGAGGGCTTGACACATCCTATTATTCCATTGAACCTCCCTTCAAAACCAAACCTATTTCATTTGATTTCTCCTATCTCACCAAATGCTTATTTCCTTCACCGTTGCGCCTAGAAAGGCTTTGAATTTGGTCGATATAAACAAGATCATCACACAATCATACCATGCACCATTAAGAAACACAAAGTCACTCGTGGTCTTGGTTTCCCTTCACATCCCTTCCTACTAAGGCCCGCATCACCCTCGTTGAAGATGAAAAATCTTCCCCACCTTCCTCACCAATCATACCACCTTCTCCCTTAGAGTCCATGGATCATAAATCTATTCCACCTAATTTTCGTGAACACCATTTTCTTGGGACCTCTAACCTATCAACATTATGGTGAAACTCCCTCTTCCCCTCCTTTTCTTTATCTTGACATGATCGATGATGACATGCCTTCTATAAAAATTATTCAATGTAAAGATGATGATTCTATTATGACCTATTTAGGTGTGGAGGATTCTTATATTGAAAATTCATTACCCTCTAACTCACAAAAAATGTTGAATGAATCTACCATAGAAATCAACATTCACACTTATGATGACCCATAAATTATGCCAATATTTAGACTCTCTGGGACATGAATCTTTTAACTCTTTTTTTCAATATCATAACAAGGAATTTTCTTGGTCTTATGGAAATATGCTTGGTATTAACCAAAATTCCATGCTTCAGAATATTGTAACTAACCCAAATGCCTAATGCGTGAAACAAAATTTACATAAAATGCATCCTCACATTTCTCTTCTTGTGAAAGAAGAACTTAAATGTGTTCTCTCTATTTCCTTCATCCACCCTATTAATTATCCAAAATGGATCTCTAAATTTTTTAATTGGGGGACTTTGCATCTACACTAACTTTCTCAAAAGTACTCTTTCCTACCCAAAATATGAATTTCTTGTACCAAGCATTGACCAACTAGTTAATCTTACAGCCATCCATGAGATAGTATCTCTTATGGATGGGTTATAAGGTTATAATTAGATATTACTCACTCTGAAAGATCAACACAATACCACCTTCATCACCCCTTTGGGTACCTTATGCTATCACGTCATTCCCTTTAGCTTGAAAAATGATGGTGTTATCTAATAACGTGTTATGACTTACATCCTCCATGAAATCATTCACAACATATTGGAAGACTATGTTAGTGACCTTCTTGCTAAGTCTAAGCGTCGCGCCAAACATCTAAACATTATTAAAGTTTTCTTTGATAACTTTATCCAATATTGTGTTCACCTTCAACCAAATAACTATATTTTTGTGGTTTTATCAGGTAAGCTCCTTTGTTTCATCATCTCTCTGTAGGGTATCAAAATTGACCCCGCTAAAATCAAATCCATTCTTGACATGCCTCCACCTACTAACCTTTGGTAGATTTCTAGCTTATAGGGTAAATTGTAATCCATTTGACACTTCATCTCTCAAATTTTAGACCAATACTAACCATTTCACCATCTCCTTAAAAAGTATGTTTATTTCCATTGGAAATATGAGTGTAACAAATCCTTCCAAGTGTTGAAGAGTTACCATCTTCAGCCATAGTGCTCATGCCACCTAAAGACGATCAACCTTTTTACCTTTATATTTGTTCCACTGACTATTCTTTTGGAGACATGCTCACTCATCATGATGAGCAGCACTAGGAGAAAACATTTTATTACATAAGCCGTAACCTTGTAGACTATGAAACTAGGAACACTCACGCTGAAAAATTTATCTTAGCCCTAGTCTTCATGGCCACAGAACTTCACCACTACCTTGTTAACCATAAAACGTTTTTCATTACCAAAACCACCCCTCTTCATTACATGTACGACATACCATCCCAACACCAATACACCACTTTTTGGCTCATATTGCTTACAGACTTGAAATTTGATTTTATTCATCAAAACTCTGTCAAAGGAAACAAAATTACGGATCATCTTGGAGATGCTCCTCTTCCTAGAAACAAATCCTTAAACTTCAATTTTCTAGACAAATCTATCCCTACCCTCTCCACTGATGACATTATTTTACAAATGACATTATTCTTTGACAGATCTGTCATCACCAATTTGGCACTATGATAATTCTTCACCGGGAACTCCTCGTGCTATGATTATTTACTAATGCACAGCCTTTAGTTTGGTGGATGTAATCTGGAAACAAAACAACAACATAACACAAGAATACCATCGACTATGATAAGACTGGATGATGAAAAATCTGAAATATCAAAGTAAATTATAATATTAACATGAAATTGTTACAATCTCACCCATGAGGTACTTCAAGTGTTATTGACTTCACTTGACTTTCACCAAGACTATGGGAGAAACTTTACAATTACACCTCTTAATGGCTTCTTCAACACACCTTTAAACTGATGGCTTCCTTCGCACACTTCCTACAATATTTCTCACAACTTCCTTCTATGCTAAATGAGGGGGGTGGCCTCTCTATTTATAGAACTTCCAGGCTTATCCATCTTATCTCTAAGATAGGATAAGAAATCCACTCTGACGAATCATATTCCATACCTTAACTCTTATCTGTACATGTAAGATTATCTATTAAGATAAGATAAACCTTATCATTTTACATGGGTTCCACATTTTTAGATTTTTTACAAATAAAATACACAAAATATTTATGACCTCACTCCTTGTCTTTATTACTAATATAATATTTCTAATTCCTAATCATGTATACTTTACTTCTCTAATTACCCAAACTTTGACATTTTAACATTACTGGACCACTTACGACAAATATTTACTTTTTACAACATTCCTATTGTACTTTGACTGTTACCGTACTCCACATAATTGGCGACACCATACTGACGGCGTTGTTATCTTCTATCAGACACTACTACTAATTATACTTAACAACATCATATTCCTAATACATACATTAATGAAATAGAAATTATGGAGGAAAATTTTAGTGTCGACATCTTCCCCCTTCCTAGCTTCTACTCCGTCCTCGGAGTAGACTATTCTGGTGCTTGGAAAATCTTCAACTTGTCGTGGTTGACCCATTTCGTAATGGGAGTGCCATCCAATTCCTCCAGTCGGTACGTACCATTTTCATGCACAACTGCTATTTTGTAGGGCCCCATCCATTTTGGAAGAAATTTTCTGTCTTCTTTTTTTGTATCTGGAATCATATACTAGAACCAAGTCATTCACATGAAATGGAGACCACCGGATCTTTTGATCAAAGTATTCCTTCTGCTTCATTTTCTTCTTATGGCTTGTATCCTTTGCTATTTCTCCCATTTCCTCCAGCAAATGAAGATGTACCAACCTTTCTTTTACTGAATCACTTTCATCCATCCTTTCATTTTTCATAACTCTCATAGTGGGAATATCAAACTCAATAGGAAGAACTGGATCAATGCCATAGGCCAACTGAAATGGGGGGTATCCTGTTGCTGAATTTGATGTTGCCCTATATGCCCACAATGTTGCATGAATCCTTTTATCCCATTTATGTACCTGCAAGGCTGCATCTTTTGCTAGAATTTGACACAACACAAATTTTGTTCGTTCCACCTGTCCATTTGTGCTTGGCTTGTATGTTGTTGCCTTCCTGTGCTTAATAGAAAACTTATTGACTAGGGCTTCTACCACCTCATTAATGAAGTGGCTTCCTTGATCTGTTACAATTTCTAATGGGCAACCAAATCTGGTGACAATGCGTTCATATATGAACCTTGCCATTTCATCCATGGAAGTTGTTTTCAATGGCCTAGCTTCAACCCACTTGGTTAAATAATCTGTGGCAACTACAATATACTTATTTTGGCGTGATGTAGTTGGAAGTGGACCTACAATGTCTATTCCCCACTTCTTAAAGGGACCAAGTGGAAGAATAGGACATAATGGAGCTGATGAAGTCTTACGGTTACCATGTGTTTGACAAATATCACATGTCTTACAATAATTATAACAATATTTAAAAAGAGTGGGCCAGTGATAACCTGCATCCAAGATCCTTCTTGCTGTAAGTTGTCTAGGGAAGTGCCCTCCACATGTACCATTGTGGAATTCTTCTAGCAGTTCCTTCCCTTGATCACGTCCAACTACCCTCTTGTACTGTCCATCAGGTCCTATTCGAAATAATACTCCATGCAGAATAGAATATGGACAACTGGCTTGAGTAATCTTTCTCTTAGTCTTTGCATTGGCACCATCAGGAAACTTGAATTCATTCAGATTAATCCAAATATCTATGTATTCACTAGGGATTGTGTCAAGGGATAACAATGCTGCATCGGAGAAATCATCATCATCACAAGATGATCCTAAACCATCATAGGCTCGAGAGAGTGCATCTTCACTGATATGCTTCTTTCCTGGCCTATCTATAATATCAAATTCAAATTCTTGTAGCAAAATTATCCATCTTTCTATCCTCCCTGATGGGTTAGGCTTATTTACAATATATTTTAGAGCCTGATGATCTGTTAGAACTAGAAATTTTTGCCCTAGCAAGTAATTTCTAAACTTCTTTACAGCAAAAATGATAGCCAGAGCCTCTTTTTCAGTTACAGTATAATTTACCTCAGCACTACTCATTTGTCTGCTCCCAAAGTAAATTGGATGTTCATTCCCATTTTCATCCTTTTGGCTCAAAGTACTTCCTAGTGCTGCATCTGAGGCATCAGTGTACACAATGAATGGCTTGCTCCAATCTGGATTCTTCAAAACAGGTGAAGACACCAGGGCTTCCTTCAGTTGTCCAAAAGCTTCATGCGCCTTATTTCCTGGTTCATAAGTAACATCCTTCTTCAAGAACTGGGTTAGTGGCTGTGTAATCTTTGAGAAATTCTTGATGAACCTTCTATAGTAACCCACATGGCCTAAAAATGATCTCAACTTACTTCTATTCATAGGAAATGGTAAATCTTTGATTTTTGAAACTTTATTAGGATCAGTACCAATACCATCTCTAGATACAACATGCCCTAACAAAATGCCTTTAGAACATCCAAAGACACACTTTGTAGGGTTTAGTGAGGCTTGTGCTTCATCTAACCTTTGAAATGTTGTCTCCATTTGGTGCAGGTGGTCCAACTTGCTCACATAGATACAAAAATCATCCAGAAATACTCTGATGAAGGTCCCAATGTAGGGTTCGAACACCCTATTCATCAAACGCTGGAATGTTGCTGGAGCATTACACAACCCAAAAGGCATAACTCTATAAGCAAACGTTCCCCAAGGAGTGGTGAACGTGGTCTTCAGCTGATCTTTCTCTGCTATACGAACTTGGTTGTAGCCGCTATATCCATCAGCAAAACTATAGCACTCCTGGCCAGCTACTTCGTCCAAGATCTGATCTGAAAATGGAAGAGGGTAATGATCCTTCTTTGTTGCCTTATTGAGCTTCCTGTAATCAACACAAATGCGTAGCTTCCCATTCTTTTTTATTGAGATCACAATGGGAGAAACCCATTCTGAATTCTCCACAGCAAATATGAATCCTGCATCAAGCAACTTATCTATTTCTTCTTTTACAGTCTTGGAAAAATTAGGATTCATTCTATATGGCATTTGCTTTATGGGCTTAGCACCATCTACCAGCTCAATACAATGTTCTACCCAACTTACTTGACGGAGTTCCTTGTAATCAAAAGTGAATAGGTGTATGTACCTTCGAAAGAGCTGGAGGTAGGATTCCTTCTCACTCTCCATCACAGCATCACCAATCTTTATTTGTTGGAGACGATCATCAACTTCTTCTTCAGATAATTTTATGGGGTCATGAGTTGGTGTGACTGGAAGGATATCCATGACTGAAACATCCACCTCACTTTCTTCATCTTCAGTGTCCACTTCACTGGTACTAGAGTAATCAGAGGATGTCCAATCATCAGTTTCATCACTTGAATCCACAGGTTCTGCTTTATGATGTCGAGGGATCACGTTTATCTTCACCCTCTCTCTACCACGTCCAAGTGTCATGAAACCTTCATTCCAGTAGTTTCTTGCATGAACTCTCCTTAGCCATGGTCTTCCCAGCAGCATTGGGTACGCAACAGTACCATTTTTCATCACCTGAAAGTCTACCACACATACAACACCCATAACAGATATTGCCACATTTGAAACTACACCTTCTGGTTTAGTTTTTCCTTTATTTAATGACCTTAACATAAGTGTTGAAGGGCGATCAATTTTTAAACCCAACATATTCATTACAGACTCGGTCATTACATTAACTGCAGCACCTCCATCAACTAAGACATCATGAATTGAAATACCATTACATAATACCTCAGCTTGTGGAGCATAGGGATCCGCCTCTGCCTCCAAAACAGGGACCTCAACCTCCTTCCTTCATCGAGCATTGAGTCCACTTCGCAACTCCTGCCTCTTCTCAGAAGACATAGCCAAGAGTTGACCATATGTAATATTTGCAGGCCTTTTGGACAGATCTTCCAAGATGGAGTATGGTCCTTGCCCCTGTGAAATCAGAAAATCCTGCACACCCAACTTTCTTCTCCTATGTTTCTTACTAGTTTCTTCTTTCATCTTCTTAGGATCATTTCCATCTTGATTATCTTTTTCTTTCTTTCTTTTTGTTACAAACACATCTACTTCATTATTTCTGTTCTTATCTACTACATCAAAAGAATTCACAGGTGCTTTTCCTTTATCATTATCTCCTTTACTAGATGTAGAAGCTCTATCTGGACAATTATACTTATAATGACCCTTTTTATAACAACCATAACATACAACTTCAGAAATATTTCTTTTTGGACCTCTATCTCCTCCCTGAGAACTAAATTCCTTTCCTTGAAGAAGATTAATAGTTAACTGACCCATCTTTTTGAGCAGATCTTCATACTCAATAGATGTACTAGGAGAAATATTTGTGCTCACCGGGAGTGGTTGTGGATTCTGGACCAAAGGTGCTGGTGTAGGCTCTACTTTAGCAACAATTTCTTTGGGCTCCTCTTCCATGCTTTCTTCTTGCCTTCTTGCAATCTCCTTTGCTTGTTCAATGGTAGCTGGGTGGTCATACTTCACTCGTTGTCTGATCTCTGGCTTCATCCCAAGAATGAAGTGCTTACAGAGGAGATTATCCACGCCATTCATCAACCCATCCGCTAATCCTTCCTTCCGGATCTGGGCATCGAGCTTCCTCCTTAGCTCTAGAACACGAGCATGATAATCCCTTATCTTCTCCTTCTCTCCTTGGGATAGCTTTGTGATCTCGATCATGAGATCTGCATATTTCTGTTGTTCACCAAATTCTTCAAGAAAACTTTCAGTTAATAAATCCCATGAATTTTTCACATTATCACCTAGTGTTTCAAACCACCTAAGTGCTGAACCATCCAAAAAGGTAGGAAAAAATTCAGTCCATTGTTCCCTTCTTATAAGGCCATTACAAATACAAGATCGCTTAAACTCTTGAATGAAAGAAGAAGCATCTTCATTAGATTGAGCTGAAAAAATAGGAATCTTTCCCATTTTCAAAAGTAACCACCGTGAAATACCAACCCACAAGTACAATCAACAAGACTTATGTGCACAAATAATTGGAATCACTATACTAGAAAGTGACTTTACACCTTTCTACAGTAAAATAGAAATGACCACGGTAAACTATGGTAAAACTTGACTTACTGCGGTAAAAACTGACTTTACTGTGGTAAACACTATTCACGGTAAAAAGTGAAGTTACTGCGGTAAATACTATTCACGGTAAAAAGTGACTTTACTGTGATAAATACTATTCACAGCAAAAATGACTTTATCATGGTAACTACTATTCACGGTAAAAATGACTTTACCATGGTAACTACTATGCACAGTAAAAACAAGGTTACCCTCCAATTGATTTTTGACTAAGTGGGAATATCTCTCCAGAAAATCCACCAACGAGGAATGGTCCCGGCAACGGAACCAAAATGTCATCACCAATCCGGCACTATGATAATTCTTCACCGGGAACTCCTCATGCTATGATTATTTACTAATGCACAGCCTTTAGTTTGGTGGATGTAATCTGGAAACAAAACAACAACATAACACAAGAATACCATCGACTATGATAAGACGGAATGATGACAAATCTGAAATATCAAAGTAAATTATAATATTAACATGAAATTGTTACAATCTCACCCATGAGGTACTTCAAGTGTTATTGACTTCACTTGACTTTCACCAAGACTATGGGAGAAACTTTACAATTACACCTCTTAATGGCTTCTTCAACACACCTTTAAACTGATGGCTTCCTTCGCACACTTCCTACAATATTTCTCACTACTTCCTTCTATGCTAAATGAGGGGGGTGGCCTCTCTATTTATAGAACTTCCAGGCTTATCCATCTTATCTCTAAGATAGGATAAGAAATCCACTCTGACGAATCATATTCCATACCTTAACTCTTATCTGTACATGTAAGCTTATCTGTTAAGATAAGATAAACCTTATCATTTTACATGGGTTCCACATTTTTAGACTTTTTACAAATAAAATACACAAAATATTTATGACCTCACTCCTTGTCTTTATTACCAATATAATATTTCTAATTCCTAATCATGTAGACCCTACTTCTCTAATTACCCAAACTTTGACATTTTAACATTACCGGACCACTTACGACAAATATTTACTTTTTACAACATTCCTATTGTACTTTGACTGTTACCGTACTCCACATTATTGGCGACACCGTACTGACGGTGCCGTTATCTTCTATCAGACGCTACTACTAATTATACTTAACAACATCCTATTCCTAATACATACATTAATGAAATAGAAATTATGGAGGAAAATTTTAGTGTCGATAGATCCAAATGTCACCATGGGGGAGGTACGTGGGTCATCCTCATTCCTCTTGATGGGGAGCCCATGATACTATCTTTAAAACTAGACTTTCACTACATAAATAACATCTTCAAGTATGAAGCTATTGTGTTAGGTATTCAAATTATCATTTCCCTAGATGTTAAATCCATTAACATATTTGGTGACTCTAAGTTGGTTGTGAACCAAATCAATGGTTTGTACCAGTTTCATAACGATGAAATTTGAAAGTATAAACACCAAGTCCACCTACTTTTGACCATGTTTGACCACTACCTCATTCAAATCACTTCACGCTCCACTAAATAATTCATGGATACCATGGCTTTCCTAGCTTCTCAAATACTTGCCTCACCTTCAAACTCAAAAATATTTGTCACAATACAAAGGTTACAGTCACCTTATTTATCCTTGATGTTAATTTTGTGGGTAGCATTGATACTGACCCACGTGACATTTGGTATAAGCAATTAACTAACTACCTCTCACTTTCCATCCTTCCTCCAAATCTCACTCACAATGAATGATGATATTTTCTAAAAAGTGGCTTTAATGATGTCATCCTTTGGTGCCTTAGTAGTTCGAAAATACCATACACCATCAAAGAAATACATGATGGGATTTATGAAATTTTTTCCCCTAGGCCTCACTATTGGAAATCATATCCTTTGACTTGGCTATTATTGGCCAACCCTTAACGAATAGTGTTGTGACTATGTTAAACATTTTTTGAAATGTCAACAACATTGTAACCTTCATCATACTCCTATTGATTCCTTACAAGTCACCAGATACTTTTGGCCCTTTTCATAGTGGGGTTTGGACCTTGTTGGGGAGGTTAACCCTCATTCCTAGAAATGTCATCGTTGGATCATCACGATGACTGATTATTAAACTAAATGGGTAGAATCCATTCTTCTCATTTCTACCAAAGCCAATAAAATGATAAAAAATGCACAATAAGAAATAAACACCAAATATTATAATATGCAAATTGAATTCATCCAAGATATCTTTACATAGATAGAGCATACAATTTATAATGTTTGATCTCCTACAAAGGTGGAGTCAACACTCATCTTCAAACCTTGCAATATCTCTCCATGAATCTCTCATATTTATCCATAGGATATCTCTCTCATCCCTTTATTATCTGACACACCAAAAATAGCTACGTGAGTTGTTCTCAAAAATCACCCAAATACTAATACTAACTATTACAACTAGATTATTAATAATAGTTCTATAAACTCATTATTAATAATACTACAATTTATTAATAATATTACAATTTATTAATAATGTCACAATATATTTGTAGCATTCACTCCCCTATTGTTAACATTAATAATTCCCAATATACACTCCCATAATGTTGACATTATAGAAAAAAAAATCACATCCTTCTGTAGCTTGTCGCCCATGCATGCTCATGATCTAGATGGTTTTGTAGGTCAACCAACAACCTCAACAATTATGGTTTTACGTGAAAACCAACAACCTTAATGAAGGATGGCTTTATAGGACAGCCAAAAATAAAACAAAGGATAGTTTAACAGGACAACCAACAACCCAAATATCATGTTGCTTCTTTTACTTTTTGCTTTCATATATCCACCTTGTATTTCCTTCAGGGAATATGTAGGAACCAATGCTTACTGAATACAAACTCAATAGAGGAAAAATTTAACATTAATTCTTAATAGATGGCTCGAACATGATGCATTTAAATCTGTGTAACAATGTGACTCTATAAAAATGAACCTGTGTCCATACCCGTGAGTTATGTGTTGAAACGGTGGGCAAAAAAATTGAAGTAAAATGGAATTAATGAAACTTCAGTTAATGGAAAATCGAATCCCCTGATAATAATAGGGGACTGCAATGTGTTGGCTGTAGGCATCATTGTACAATATGATAAAAACTATAGAATTGAATAAATGAAGCTGCCTCCTTCCATGAGTGGCTATGTTGGGGATTATCCTTCCACCATCTAACCACCATCATTTAATTTTCTGATCCAGAGATCTAACAATCTCTACAGTAATTCTTGCCATGACTCTTTTGACGCCTAATACTATTGATAAAAGTTTAAGGAATCGGTGCCTCATAATACATGTATTATGGGAGTTGGTAGATGGACTGGAATAGACCTTTATGTGTTAGGAGACATCACCCTTTGATTTTAAAGCATGCGTACTACCTACATAAACCTAAGAAAATAAAATATGATCTTCGCCCATGACAATGTAGGATTCTATATGCTTCAATCTTGAAATTTCCACATGTTGGCTGTAGATTTGACCACTAATTAAAACTACAAAATTGAATGGATGCTTATTGACACCTCCTTCCATGTGTGGCTATGTTGGGGATGTGTCTGATCAAACTTCACTGTGATGAGTTTGTATATCTAGACACCTTAACAAGCTCTCATGATAGTAATTATCGACATGCATCTTTTGAATTGACTGATACCACTAATTAAAGTTTAAAACATCTCTTGATAATGATGTATTGCATGAGTTGGTAGATGGAGGGAATAGTTAATGGTTTAGGAAATGCTTGGAGCTTTTAAAGCATGTGTATTAGTACATAACTAAGAAAATAAAAACGGCTAACCCAGATAATGTAGGATTTAATATGCTTTAATCTTCAAATGTCCACGTGGGTTATCTAAATAAGAATGTCCAATGAGTCACTCAATTATAAATATGATCATTTCCCACATACCAAAAAAATCTTCTCCTAGATCTCGGATTCAATGCATTCAATCCTTGTGAATTGATGCAAAATTTTACATGTAGATTTAGGACTCATAGAGACGTCAATGGTTATGTTCCCATCTTTGAATCAGTTCATACACCAGTGGATGCGTTGCCAAATTAAAATATACTAAATATTAAAATCAGCAATAAATTAGAAATCCATTAATGAATTTGATCATACCATCTCTGATAACACTAATAAAAACTACACAATAAGAAATAAACACTAAATATTATAATATGTAAATTGAATTCATATGGGATATCCTTACATAGATGGAGCATACAATTCAAGGTGGTTGATCTCCTAAAAATGTGGAGTCAACACTCATCTTCAAACCTTGGAACCACTCAGATTTATCCCTAGGATATCTCTCTTATCCCTTTATTATCTCACACACCAAAATAGATATGTGAGTTTTTCTCATAACTCACCCAACTAATAATACTAACTATTACAATTATATTATTATTATGAGTTCTATAAACTCATTATTAATAATATTACAATTTTTTAATAATGTCATAATATATTTGTAACAGAAAATATGTGAATTTATCAACAACCATATAATTTTTCACTTTGGTGTTCCTCGTTGCCTTATGACTGACAATGGAAAACAATTTAAAAATAAAACCCTACACAAATTGTGTGAAAACTTTGGTATTCAACTCAATTTCTCTTCACCATATTACCCTCAAGAAAATGGTCAAGCTGAATCAACTAATAAAAACGTTAACAAAATTATTATGAAAGTGGTTGATGACATTGGTAAGGATTGGCACATGCACATTCCTTTCACATTATGGGCATATTGTATTCACATTCGCACCTCTATTTTTGCCACACCTTTATCTTTGGTCTATGAGATACAACAGTCGATAGAAGTCCAAGCCCAAATCTCTCCGTATATCTCTCAAATATTTCCTCTCTGGAGGATGATTTTTTCCAAGAACATTTCGCACAACTTGAGACTACAAGACAATGCTTCATTTAAATGCTCTAGACCACCTTCAAATCTACCAAAAATTTTGGGGTTATCAGTGATAACCTATGAAAATTTGATGTGTTTGTTACCCATTTTACCACCTTAGGAAAAAATGGACAATAGGGTCCATGAAGCTCGAGTTTCACTCAGAATGAGAAAATTGCCTTTGAAGGGCCCACACTTACTCAACTCAAGATTGGCACGGTTTTTAATTGACATACAAATTTTGAGGTGTCTTGTCATGCCTTCATGTCCCACTTGTTCACAGAAAAGTTTAAAAGTTTAAGAAAGGTTAGCGTAAGACATGAAAATTTGTTAAAACAAATCACAAATGGGCACGGGCTAAAGGTGGGAGGGCTGCTCTGTGAGCCGGTTGGCATGGTTAGTTTGATTTGCATAGAGTGAGCTCTATACTGAGCTAATTTTGGTTGTTGAATCTACATTCAAGATTCGGAAGTGGAACGTGGTGAGTGTGAAGAGGGAGTGTCATTGCAGAGATAAGCCACGACACCATGTTAATCCAATACATTAGTGAATGATAAGGTGGATTAAAGTAAGCTTGGAGAAGGTTAGAAGAGGTCGAATAAGGCATGGCTTGGCCGAGACTAGAGTTGGGAGTAAGTGGCCCGATGCATTCAGGGAATGCACATTAGGGTTTAGGGTGAATGTGAATAATCACTCGCTTGGGATCGAACAAGTCACCGAGGTGAGCATAGAAAACATGGTTTAGCGGCGGGATTCAGGCACTCAGTTAGCAATAATGAGTGAAACATGGCTCGGATCGGAATATATTTCGTAAAGCTCGAAATTCTAGAATCAATTGGGATAAGCTTGAACACCATGAATGGTTCAATCGGAGTCGCTGAAGAAGAACTCATGCAATGAGTTTGGAAGGACCACGGTGTAAGCCAATACAATAACAAGCTCGTGCTAAACGTAAGCCATAAGAATAGACTGATTCATGGGACGAATCATTTGGAAAAAGGTGGAGCTTAGTCATCTGGTCGAGGTGAATAGGTCATGGGATTGCCTGAAAACATTGAGAAATGATATGACTATCTCATGACCGAGTCGAAGTATTTCTGCAGAAAATTACAATTAGCAAGCCACTCATTCGGAAAAAGGTGAATCTTGGCGGAGTCACCGGTTGAAGCGTAACATGGCAATGAAGATGATAGTGCAACGAGTCCTGCAGACGAGAACTCGGATTGTGGGAAGGATGCATGGTAATAACGAAGTTTGTGGAGACAATTTACAAATCTCCGGGACCGCGATGCATAAAATGAGCTCGTGATAGACCAACTTGACTCAGCATCATTTCAACTTTCCAATGAATGGAATTAGAAAGGAAAGGCTCAAAGATTGCACATATGTAAAGATATTGATTTCAATAGAGCTGGCAGTTCACTGTGAGATCATTCGGTGAGCTCGTATGGAGCATTCGTGAGGCAAACACGTGGAAATGTGGAGCTGAGTTATAAAAGTAGATAATTGTAAGTCATTTTCCCTAGCGAGTTAGTGAAATCACAAAGTTCGGGATCAAGAGGCGAATGGTTCTTCCTAGGGTTCGGCCTTGCAGGATCTAAGGCAGTGTTAGAGGTGATTTTCTTGGGAATCAAACTTTGGAGCTCAAACAAAATGGATGGCATGGTTAATTAGGGAGCTCGGTGAGCCAGAAAGGATGCAACGTGAAGCCAAGTTGGTGAGGTACACGGGAAAAATGTTCCGAGGTGATGTGGGTGATTAAAGAATGGATAATCTCTCAAGGTTCGCATAACTCGGGATTGATGGTTGAAGCAAACACGAAATGTAGGAAGCTTACTGTAATGGAACAGACCAAGCTTGAGTTCAAAGGGTAAACACCAAGCCAAGTTGGTATTTTTGGGGAATTTTTCAAAGCTCATAAGGAGGTGCCAGGTCAGTCTGCATGAAAACGAGTTCAAGAGAATGAACAATGTGAAAGTCGGGGATAAGGATCATTTCAGATTTTGGAGTTTAAATATTTCGAATTTAGGTTTCGGATTTCGGAATTCAAGCGAGTCCAATAAATTTTGGGTGATGATAACCTAAATGAAAGAAGCAACTAAAGTACGAAGTCCAAAGTTAGGAGTGACCCAGTGTTTTGGATTTTGGTAACACACTATTTTGGAATTCGTAAGTGAGGAGGGTCTGTGACTTCGGGGTTTTCGGATCCTGAAAGATAGGTTAAACACAGATGGGCACGTGGAGTTTTCCATACCAAAAAACCTTGGCGAGGTATCGCGGTGCCATTTAATGTGAAAATTGGCGAGTCAACGCATAGCTCGGATAATGGAAAAGTCGGTCAGTATGAGACGTGGCTAACCAATGAAGTACTTGGAAACAAATTACGATGGATTGTTCCATGTTTAATAAAAACACATAGCTCGGTCAATAATTAAGAGCCCACCGAGTTTTGAAGGGTTCGGTTATTGTTTCACATGAGATGTGTCTTTATGTAGAACATTAGAATGTGAATCCAAGTCATCCAACGAGGCAGTTTCAAAGAGTTGGAAAAATTCAATACAAGGGCGGTGGCGATGTGGAGTTGATTTCGGGGCCAATACATGATACATTGAGGAGTCCGTTAAACCTAAATGTGTCACAAAAATCATAATCATCGGTAAGCGAGGAGAGTTATTTACGTATCATGTGATGAGATTGACCAAGTCATGCAAGACATGACTCATAGAGTCATATTTGGATTAGATCATTCGAGCTAATATAATAAAATAAGTACTCGCCGAAATTCGACACGAAAGGGTGAAGATATGTGGCTCACCAGGTGAGTTATGTGGGCTCATTAGAAAATAAGATACCCTGCCATAAAATGTGAAGGCTATGGCACTCAAATGAAATGGTGAGTTAAATCAGAAAACCTAACCAATGAAGAACTCGGTCACCAATGAAAGTGGGTAGCTCGCCAGTCAGATCGGTGAGCTGGCTGATAAGCCATTTTCCTAAACCACCATCCTAAGAATGCTCCTACATGTAAGAACTAATCCAAGGGGGTTTAACCAAGGGCACGAGGTGTTTCAGAAAAATTATTAAAATATTAATTTTAATTATTTGGAAAATTCATTTGAATTTTCGGAGACATTATTGGCAAAACTGGTTAAATAATGTTTGAGATGCTCGAAAAATTGACTTTCGCTCAGAAGACCATAACTTCCTCCGCGACTATCGGTTTTTCACAAAATTATAGTTGATGGAATCGGGAGAACGAGAGCTACGCCATGGAGCCATGAGAAATATGAATTTTTGGAATTTTTGAGAATATGGAGCCATGAGAATATGGAGGCAACCTACCTTTCTCAAAACTACCCAACTTACCTACATCCATCTTATTACTCCCTATCCTAAGGGGGAAATACATCAACCTGAGGCCCCTTTTGGAAGGGATATATATGTATCAATATGAAGGCATGGTTCCTTCGTCGGTTAGCTTGGACATTAGTTTCCCCTCCTAACCAAACCTGCCCAAAGCAACCAAACCATGCCTACATCTAATTTCCATAGAACTGGTAAATTGGAAATTTAAAACCAAACCTTGCCTACATCTAATTTACATAACATAAATACATTGGACATTTAAACCAAACGATTCCTACATATAGTTTCCATAACATCAATACATTGGAAATTAAACTCACAACAAAACCAAACCATGACTACATCTAATTTCCATAACATAAATACATTGGAAATTTATACCAAACCATGCCTACATAGTTTTTCCATAAAACCATTACCATTGAAATATCAACCCAAAAAAAGCTATACACCATCACCATACCTACACATCTAATTTCCATTATAGTGATGCAACGAAAATGAAACAAAGTCACAATCATACATCATCAACCATGCCTACATCTAGTTTTCATGGTAACAATACAATGGAAATGAAACTAAACACAATATATATATATAAATATCATCAACTATATACTAGAATGTCTATGTCTTAATACATTGTATACATAAATATAAATAATAGGTCCCTTAAAAAATATCATGCACAACTCGCCTCTTCGACACATAGGCTAGTATATACATATCAAAAACACAAAACTAACTCCATCATCTACTCATCTCTAGGAGGGCTTGTGACCTCTACTACTCTCTCCTACCCCTCACCTAGTCATGGTCTCTATACACTAGTAACCTCCTCATGGAACTACCCATGTGTACAGTGACCCCCTAACCTATGACTATGACCATATCCCTATCTTGAACTATTGTCACTGTGAGTCCATGAGCCAAAACTCAAATTACGTGAATGTGCCTTGGAGGTTGCCTTCTGTGCTATATAATTGGCATATGAAACAATCAGGATACCAATCTCTATAATCTGGTTCTCATAATAATGTGTCATTATCAAAACCTCCCTGTATCGATCCATCAATATCACCTATGGGGGTGGCATCAATCCATTAGTTGTCTTCCTCTATCCCTAATTATCTAGATCCTGTCTTTATAGTAATGGTCCCTATCTTAGTGCCTGTACTTAGAAAATCAGACCCTATCCTAGTGCCTGTGCATATACTACTAGACCATGTCCTACTACCCAGTGCTTATACTAATGGGCCTTGTCCTTGTACATGTATCCCATCATGTACCCTAAGAGGTGAAGGAGGGGAAACCACATGTCCCTCGTCGTCGGTTAGTTCCTATGCGGATGCTAACCATGTCTGTAAAGTCACCACTTGTACTTGTAAGGCTATAACCTAGGCCCGTAATCCTATGACCTACACCTGCAGCCTATCGCTCTCACTAATCACACTAGAAAAATTGGGATAACCTAGCTTGGCTGGTGCTACCTAAAATTGTGTCACTCACCACTTCATGTACCCAACCATGCACTCTGAATCATCTATAGTATCATTTTCTACCTACTTCTCTACTCTTGATGTTGTTGTTAACTCTAGGAGAGGTAGTGGCCTCTCCACATCATCTCGATGATACTGTGGAAAATCCTAGGGCACACCCTTCTCCAGGAAAAACTATTGAATAACTCGATCCATGGGTATAAGATCATGATCCTCATCCCTCTACCCCTAGATCTACCTTAGTGGATGTAATTCCTTTAACTCCTTGATACACATAAACTATGGATATACATGGTAGGGTTTCCATAGAGTCTCTACTAGTGACAATTTATTCAATACCTATCGATAGAAAGCAATATGTCATGACACCCTATCCACCATTTGCTATTCTCCTACCTACAGCCATTTACTGTAGCCTAACCTGTAGATATCCACCTCCCACCCCTGTTTTGGAAGCGCAAGAAGACGCATGCACACAATGTGCTCAGAGGCCCTACAATGTAACAAATATGTGTAGTAGAGGCCATAACATCACATCCTTCTATAAGTTAACGACCATGCAAAATGCACCCTACCACACACCAAATAAGTTAACGACCATGAAAAATGCACCCTATCACACACCATATCCTCTAATACTCCCATCATAGCCCATGAAAATAACTCGGCCTTTGAGTTAGCCAGGTCGAAACAACTAATTCCAATCATCATCAACATTGTCAACTGAGTATCTATATGTCCTGGATACATTTTGCCATAGATGATACTTGCACTGCAATACTTCAACTTTGTCAATGTTGGCCCAAACACCCTATCCATATGACCTATTACATCTGAAGATGACACCTGATATAGTGGCTCTGTAACGATCAAAAGACACAAAATCCTATAGACATTCTCCAAGGTGATGATCATCTCTCCCATTGGCGAGTGGAAATTGTTGGTAGCTAGATCCCATCAATCGATGAGGGATACAATCAAGATGTGGTTTCTAGAAATCCACCTATACCTCCTAAAAGTGTCAAGACACACTGCTCACATGTGCTCCCACTCCTCTAGAATGGTAGGTTACATTTTTATTAGCAAGAGTGACAGTCAGTCCCTCATCATCAACTGCTTCCTCACCTACATAATTAACACCTAAACATGTTAATCATTATCCCATTACACTATTTCCACCCTATTCCTTATCTTACAAATCAGCCTTCCCCACTAGTTTAGTGATTGACTTATTGACCTAGTTCACCTCTTCCCCTACCCCACCTCAACCCTTTTGAATCCCTACTATACCATCATCTCTTACCCAAACCCTACCCTCACACTACTCTTTTCTACCACACCCAACTTCCCATTCCGTTCAACAACTTAAAATTAACATTTTCTTGACCTTTGTAATTTAATAGAGAGACCAATACCGGTTACCCAACCGATGTTGATTACCTTTCACATGTTGGTATCAGTAAGCCAACATACACCGGCTGATAACTGACCGACGTTGGTTACTAGTTCGTCCCATAGCTGATCTCCCACAGCCACCTAATGTAAAAAATTGCAAAATATACCTATTTTACCCACCCCAACATACCCACATTGCCCCCAAATTCATTTTAACCCCTAATTTATATAATTCCACCCTCGCCCAACCTGATTTCACTCCCATTTCCATTAATTTTCAAAACAACAAAATTGGTAATTTTCCTACTTGATTTTTGTGCAAAATTCAAAATTTAGAGTTCAAAACCTACCTCCACTTACCTCTATCATCTCACCAAGCTCCACACTCACCCAATAAATCAACTAACTACAAAGTTGGGATACAAAATCCACTCCTCTGACAACTAATCTCACACCACCTAAGTCTCTCGGTACCTTTTTTCACTTCCCTAACTAATATTCCCTCTCAACTAATCACTCTCCAACTCAAGACACGCACAAATGATCTCATTGAAAGCAAAAATTTTGTTTTTTTAACTCACCTTTTTAGCTTCCTATATCGGTCACGTTCTGCCCTAACTTAATGTAATCGATCACCCATACCATATTCGGTTCCCTCCAAAATGACATCCACCCCCTTCTTATCACATCATATGGCTCATTTTCAAAAAAAATTCTGCCGCTTGCATTTTTCAAGATGACCTATCTCTATAGCCTCTTTATAGGCTCACCCACCAACCTCACCACCTCACAAGCTCCCTACAGATAATTTGGGAAACATTAGCCCTTACCCATGACATTACCCATGACCTTACCCATACCTTACCCGAACTGACCACGCTTATAAGGAAATCATACTCCCTTACTTGCTCTGTCGTACGATACTGCTACCTAGATTTTTTAGCCTACCAAACCTACCTTGCCTTACTTCTTGATGTTTATCTCAACCAGAAAAAACTTTTTAGTGTCTTAGAACACACCTATATCAATTCCTACACCTTGACACATTGTGTTTCTAGGATCACTTCCTATACCTTGGATACTTTAACCACATCACCATTGTTTGGATAAACTATCGACCTTTGACAAGTTAGAGATTGTGGTCTCTTAAACCTTCTGCCTTGTCACATTATAAACATGTGCGTGCATTTTATTTCCTTTGCCTTATCATTAGCATTGCCTATACCTTCCCATAACAACATTTTTCATCACCTACCACCTTATCAAACCCATCACCAATTCTATCTCCCACTACATTAGTTCGTGGTTTGAGGGGGATCACCTCCGCCCATATCAAGGGCAACCACTTCTTGTTTTTATTAGCATCACTCATTAGTATGATATACACAACAAAAAGGGGAAAATATAGACACCCAAAAATTAGGTCACAACCCTTTATTCCCCCTTAAATTAATATACCCCCTTACCATGACCCCTTCAACACATTATTATTAATTTAAATACCCATATTAAGTTAATTACCACCTCACCATGAACCCTTTCCAAGTGCATTTATTAACCTAGACTAAGTGATTTACTTCCCTAACTAACTATGAATTCTTCTACACTTCTCCAACCTATTTACCACTTCCTTTAGCAACAACCCAGACTCCTGATCCATACAAAATATCGACCCACATGAAAAATGGAGAAAAAAGGCTATTTTTCTAAAATACGACCTTTTCTCCTTAACTGATGCCGATTATTACTCTACTGGCGTTAGTCAGCCAACTGCCATAAGTTCCTTTGAGTAAGGAATTATAACCCTTTCCCCAGGTTCTTCCATCTTGGATTTTGAGTTCTAGCATTTTATCTCTCTCATCTACACATTCAAACAATATTATGATGACCAGGAGAGGACCTGTGTAGCCACACTCTTCACCAGTAATTGACTTGTTGCATCAGATCCCTAGAGCATTCACACATGAAAGCATAGTGGCTTCATCACTACTATATTATATCGGAATATGTTTCTCCTCTAAGTACCTACCACCAACCAACGTCTATCAATCTTAAATCATTCAAATAAGTATTTTAATTTGGTTGTTAAGTTTCATTAACTTTTTTGGTATTAAATCTTTTATTTTACAGACTGCTTCTCTCTCGTATACCTCTTACATCCATCTACCTAATAACCTACCCATTTTAACCTCACTCTCCTTCTAACCACCCTTTTCACCCTTGTTGTACCTTCACCTAAACCCAAAAATCATTCCTAAGCCTCCCAAACACTTTATGCAATCATAGAGGACCCAAACCAACCTCATTTCCACCTTGGCACCTAATTTCCCCTATTGTGATTTGTTAGCCAACTGATATCATATATAACTAGTTACTAGCGTCAGTTACCCAACTAGTATCAGTTTTTATACATGATATTTTTCCCCAGACTAAAAATCCTATAACCTCACCAAAAACCTCTCTAAACCAACAAAAAATTCACCCAGATCTCCCTAATACCCACAACTACACCTATAGGCCATAAAAAACAAGCTTGCCCTTTCTAGATTAAGTTTAATATTCTTTATTAGATTATATCTAGCTTATTGTACTTGTGAGTGAAACCTAAATCATATAATTAGAATAGCATTTCATCTTTCATGTTATTTCTTTGCATTAAGTTGTATTTGAATATGGATTAATAGGCTTCCAGGAAGCACCCCACTTCCCAGATATAGCTCTCGCTAGGTAGTCCACTGACCTATATTATTAATGATATCTTGTGGTCTTTACTTGTTTCTTAGGTAGTCCTTCCCAAAAAAATGAGCTCTTCACAATTGGCTTGATCTTCTACAACGGTGCTTAACCTTCTTGTCACCTCTAGGTATTCCTCATGTACCACAACCCTACCTTTTTAAATCATTTTTTTATAGTGGTACTTTCTCTTGGTGAAACAATCCTACACTAAAGAGGTGATAGCATAAAGAAAAGGGTGGTGTAGACACTCTGTAAAAGATGAAAATGAGGGTAAACAAAGGTAAAGAGTGTATTAAGACACCACATTCTATAAACACACATATTCAATATCATTTCCAATAAACAAAATCATTTAGAGTTTGTAAGAAACCATTGAAATTCACAAAATACATTTAAATGTATAGAAGAGGCAATAAAAACAAATAAAACACTAACAATGGTTTCAAGATAACCATAAAATTGATTTTATTGCTTCAAATGTTGACATAGTTCATTAAAATGAAGAAATAAGGTATATAGTCCTTGAAATTTTCTCAAAATTGGATGTTTTGATCTCACAATACACCTATAATACGTTTACAAAATAAATGAGCAAAATGGAGAATGTTTAACTACCAAAAAATGAGCTCTTTTTACAATATATGAGAGAAGAGAAACAAGTGATCTAAAATATTTCTTTAACCACTCACAATTGTCATTAATTGGCCTAAAAAAAGGCATAAAGGACACTACAAAATCCATCTCTTCTAGTAATCTTGCTTGTAGAGGAAGAACATTTTGCCCCAGTCTTCATTAAATGCTCTAAAATTTCCTGGAGGTGATCATTTGACCTGGAGAATTTTTTCATGTTTTTCTCTCATACACCCCTTCATTTCTCTGGTATATTGTCTCCATGTTAAATTACATTAAAAAATGAATCCATTTATATAGAATTTATCTAAAATGGATAATTAGAGCTTGAGTTATGGCGGTGCAAACTTGGAGAGGTCGTGTGGAAAGTTTTAGAAACTCTTGGCCTTAATGTTTTTTATTTCAACAGTCCACTAACACTTAGCAATTTTTTTATTTTTACTTTTCTTACATTGCAGATGTTAGGGGGGTGCAGAAATATTTATTAGATGGGAAACAGGGTTACAGATTCCTCCTAGGCCCAAGATTCCTATAATGTCTACATCAGGCTATCCCCTTATAACTCCCGCTTGCTCAAACTTCAGTGAGCTCGCTGAGCTAACTCCCCACCTCACCTTATGAATCCATGGTCTCAAAATTTTATTCCAAATTTTAGAGCCTTTTGGGGAATTTTTCCCTGTGGAGAAACAGTTCCCCACACCTCATTGTGTTTTGCAGGCCCTCCCCGCCCACACTCCACTACCAACCTGAATTTGACCACTCAACAAGCTCTCTGAGTTACCCTTCAAATTGTTGACTTGTATTATGGTCCATCCCCATGTGTGGGGAATTCCTTGCTAATATAGATAGTTATAAGAGGTCATTTAGTATTCGTGTTCCCAAAAACCTCCACACAAGGTACACTGAGACCCCCTATTCATAATGCGGGCTTTGGGCATTTTTGGAAAACCTTGACTTGCCAAGCCCTATTCCCTCTGTTCCTTCGGTGGCTGATATTGCTACACCACACTAGATTCGGCCTTCCTGTTATCGTTGTGGGCCAAATATAGGTGTTGGGAACTCTAGTTATATTAGCATCACTTCCATCCAACCCTTCTTGATCTGTAATACACTGTGAAACCCTATTTTTCCTCTTTTTCCCCATTTTAAAAATTTTTTCAGGAAAAAGGGGTAATCACAACCTGAATAATATTTCTCAAAACCATTTTTAACACTATTACCCAAATTTTCTATTTTAACTAATTTTTGGTTGAATACTGGACCTAAAATAAGGGCTATAAGTCTTCTAACTATTCCAAATGTCTCCAAGATTCTAGTTAACTTAATTCCAAGACAAGATAAATATGTAAGTTTTTTAAAATTACCTATGGGGGGTAATTTAGGATACACACCTCTTTTGTGTTATATGTATCATTTACTTGATTTATGATGACTTACGAATCACCATGTATGTATATGTTGAAAATGAGTAGTTTTTGAGCGGTGAGAAAGCTAAGGATGAGGGATTCATATTTAATGATGTTATTTTTACATAAAAACCCTAATCTGTATGCAAAGGGGAGTGAATCACCATGTCGGGTGATGAATACTATCCCAACCCCTAAACTAGAGAAAAAATAAGACCGATCAAAGTACATTGTCCACGTGTAAGAATGAATATTAAAGGTAGTGAAATCATCGTGAAAGGATTCATAAATATAGGATGTATCAAAAAGGGTTGCTACAACTAATTGATTAGCAATGATTTTTCCTTTAATTGATTTTTTTGGTATAAACTTGAAATCAAAGTCAATGAGAAGTATAGCCCAATGTGTTAGATGTCTCAATTTATGTGTACAAGACAATATGTATGCCAAAGGATCCACATTGGTGATGATATGTACCTCATTATTTAGTAGATAACGACACAATTTATCCGTAATAAAGACAAGGCTGAGACATAGTTTTTTAATGTATCTATAGTTACATTCATAAGAGAGTGCCATTCAAATAATGTAGTAGCTTTCTCTTTCACGTTGAGAATGATTGTGTTGTGCTAAGAGAGCCCCTAAGGCATGAAATGTGGTGTAAATTTATAATAAGAAAGGTCATTTAGCTAGTGAAGGAACCAAGAAAGGTTGGTGTACAAGATATGTTTTATGTCATCAAACGCTGGTTGGCATTGTTGAAACCATAAAAATTTACTATCATTCTTCATGAGATGTGTAAATGGTTGAGTTTTATATGCAAGTTTTGTAATGAATCACAACATAGCTTGAAAATTTCCTTGTAATGATCACAATTGATGTAAATTTTTAGGTGGAGGCATGTTGAAAATGGATTTAATCTTGTTTAGGTCAATTTAAATGCCACAGTGTGAGATGATATATCTAATTAGTTTACTAGTTGTGACCTCAAATAATTTTTTTTTAGGATTTAGGTGTATGTGGTATTGACTTAAGTTCTTAAACAATATTCATAGATCTTGTGCACGGGTGGAACGACGTCTAGAATTAGCTAAGATTTCATCAATATAATATTCGATAATATTGTGAATATAATCATGAAATATGTGCATCATCACTCTTTGATAAGTGGCCCCGACGTTTTGCGGCCCAAGGGCATGACATTGTAAAAACATTTCCCCATGGTGTAGTGAAAGAGGTATTCTCTTGATCATTCGGGTTGATTTTGATTTGATTGTGTGTCGCGAAACCTTCCATAAAAGAAATGATTTCATAGCCGGTAGTAGGGTCGATAATAAAATCAATATGAGGAAAGAGAAAAATATGCTTGGGAAAATATTTATTTAAATTGCAAATATTTGTGTAAATATGGACACAAACATCCAGTTTCATGAAGAGTATGATATTAGATACACGTTTAGGATAATCAAAAACACGAATAAAACTTGTGTTGAGTAGATTATATTTTTCTTCCTTGATTAGGAGGATCACTTTTGGCTACATTTTATGGATTTTCTATTGGAATGGGTTTTCACCATGGTTACGGAAAATTTTATGTATTGTGAAAGATGGATCAATACCTGAAATTTCACGGTATTCCCATGCAAAAATGTTAGGGAATTTGTGTAGTACTTTCTTGATATATTTTTGTTCAGTAAGCGTGAGAGACAACTAATAAAACCATGTGTGGGTTATCAGGTGTTCCAAGGTTATATTGAATGGTTTATTCATTAGGAAGGAAGGGATGATTCTCAATGTATGGATGTGTAGGAATAGTTTCAAGAGGATTGGTGTCATTAGTAGGTGTATTAGACTCTTTAAAGTAGGTGGTAGTTTGAAGTAATGGTGTATAATGACTCTTATGATGAAAGGAAGGAAATTGATCATAAACCCCCATGTGTTATAAGAGAGAATCATTAGTAGAAAAAGTTTCTAAAGTATCCCAAATGGTAGAGGAATTATCAATGATGAACTCTTGATGGATGCGAGGAAGTGAAGAGTGTGTAAAGTGATATAAATTTTTGAAGGAGTGATAGGTGGGGGATGATACCCTTATCTAAGTTTATGATATTGAGTGGGGAGATCCCAAAGTGTTTTTATTTGAATTTATTATTGATATGAGTTTTTATTGGAGAAGACATAGAAGTGAAAGTATTCATATCCTAACCCACATATTGAAAAGTCCTTTGATGCATTAGAATAAGGAGTATCACTAGATTGTTTAATAGAGTAACAATATATGAAAGGTGATGGATCAACCAAGACATCATAAACAACTCCTTGATAACAAAACTTAAGTCTTGTATGCAAACTAGAGGGGACCACATGCATGGCATGGATCTAGGTTCATCTAAGAATAATATTATAGTTAAGGTTATTGGGCATGACGTGGCAGGGAATATTGATCGTACATAGAACAACAATGATTGGGAGGTTAATAGTTCCTAAGACACACTTGGGGATATTTTCAAAGCCATAAATGGAGACTGATGAAGGATCTAAAGAACATTCTGAAAGACCTAAGTGATGAAGAAATTCTATATTACATATGTTAAAGCCGGATCCATTGTCTAAGAAGGCATGTTTTACCCCAACATTGTTAATACAAACCTAAATATATAAGGGGGTCATTATTTAGCATTTCTTGGGAAGGTAGTTCATCTAATGTGAAATTTATTTGATCTTCATTAAGAGATAAGACAGAAGTAAACTTATGGTATACATATTGGGTGATGCGTGAGGATGAATGTAAGTAGTAGCTAAATATGTTTTGAGCTTATTAATACAATCAGGGTGATTATGCAAATAGTCATGTATTCATGATCAGAAGACCTTAGAGTGATGAGGACTCTAAAAGCATGAATATCAAGTTAGGGTTAACCAAAATGATTAATCTAAAATATTAAATCTAAGAATAATTCGATGTTATAGTAGCATTAATTGAATGTAATAATGAAATACAAAAATATACCAAAGAAATCTAAGAAAAAAATTATGAAACGCTAAGAGTAAGGAGGAGAAAAAAGTATTTAATTGATTTACAATTAAATATAGATTTTACCAAAGTTATAACCCGGTGATTAGAATGGTAGAAGTGTTGTTCAGATACTTATAAAAATGTAGATATGAGGAATGGAATTGAAAGGGGAATCTAGAAAGGGAAATGGTACTAATTCTGGGTGGTTGGGTCTGCAAGGATGCTAAGAAAATGGTAATTTTAGGGTCATAAGATGTCTGTTGATGATCTCATTTTATCGTTATAGATTCAAAAAATGGTGTTTGGAGTCACAGGAAACCTCCAATGAAGAAAGAACCTACAAAAACCTCAAATAGAAATCAAATCCCTTAAAAATGAAAGATGCAAACTGAGGGGTTGGACTGTCCTCAGGCACCACAATGGTGTACTTACAATTAATCATTGCACTACATCTTAGATCCAATGTAGTTCTATCTTTGTGTGTGTAAAATCATCCCCTAGGTTTCTCTTGTGTCAGTCACACTTGGATAACGAGAAAATAAATAGATCTACAGAAATGAAATAAATGTGTGTATAAAATACAATGAACTTCCCTCCTATGAAGTGTATGTAGATGAACCAACCATTTTTTCCTTTGGGATGGAGATATATTGATGCAATGGAGCTCTTAGATGTATTTGATGGATGTAACCTTAGGTGGAGATAGTAGATACTAAGTACTTGGTCCTTTATTATGATCACACAACTTTATATTTATATGATTCTCTTGGTTGGATTTTGTAATTAACCTTGAAAGGTTGAATACAAAATAGATAAGATGATCAAACAAGTAAAAAGGTCCAAAAAATTATGAGTAAAGTACAAAGAGGATAGGGGCACCCAGATTGGAGGAGGACACTTGGCAATAGAATCTAAATCAGGGCACTAGTGTCCAAGATGAAAAATGTCAAAAAATGAACATGAATATTGATCAAGTAAGGGTGTATTACTTAAAGTCATAACAAGAAGCAATGAAAGGTGGCCAAAAACATAAGTTAATTAGTACTCTTCTTACTTAGGAATCATATGAATATTATTATGTAATCAGGACTAGATAATTACCCAAAGTGCATGATTTCATGTTTTCAATAACATGCATTTAAAATCAAGAAAACATTAAAAATTTTGACCATTTAAGAGTGCACAAATGAGATAAAGAAAAATGAAACAAACATTTGAAGGAATTTAAAGTCAAAAAGATAATATACATAAATATATATATTTTTCAAAATATTAAGTATAATGTCATCACAGTGAAGGAAAAGTGTGGTCAAAATGTTGGATCATGAGCCAAAAATTAAAAAACATGGTATATACATAAAAATGAATCCAAAGCAATACATGGCCCTGATCTATCCCTCTTTCTAATATCCCTATGAAGGATGAGATCAGTTGGGTGCAGCATGAAAACCTCCATGTGTAGTACTATGAGAATGTATATGAGAACATCCAGTGGCACTAGTCTCACTATGTGAGGGATAATTCCACCTCATCACGTACTAGAGGTCCTTCACTTACTATGTCAAAATTCCATTATGAGTATTCAACAAAGAAATATCTTTCACAACATTTTGGGTTGGTGTAAAAACATATGTGTGATGAACGACCCATATTTGAAGTCTTGGAACCGTTAGAAGAGTCTCATGGGATATGCTCAAAGGGATGGTGAATAGATCAATGTTTTTTTTATAAAATAGAGTCTCACCACTTAGTAACCATATCTACCCAAATAAAAATGTGTAATTATGAGTAAGAAAGAGTAAAAATTAAAAAATCGATGCTTTCTAACATATCATCTAGGAATTAGAAGGAAATAGATGAGTATTAATACTTACTACGATCTTCGACAACTTGCTCATGATCTTATTTCACCTTTGTGCCTGCTACGTGATCTTGCATTGTGTCCTCCTACTCCTACTCTATATCTTCTAGGTAAACAGGCTCCTCCTCCACCTCCTCCTCAACTATGAAAGTATCATGATCATCTCAACCACCCTACCAATCAACGTCTAACTCTTTATGTAAAAAATAATTTGTATCCCCATCCTCCTTGCTCCTTGCTGCAACCTCTCCAATATAGAACATTTGGCACATTCTAATCGCATCTCTAGAAGTAGGATCTAGTGTAATTGTGGGTGTCCTGATTGTAACACTACGTACTACAATTTTCCATATAAGTTGGTTCATACAGATGGTTTTGGTCTCTATTATTTGTCATAACATAGTGTCGACTGGAAGGAGTGCATATAAATAAGGTAACCCAAACTACTGGGGTACCCATATGACTGGGTAAATCTCAACCTAACCACCACATCTAACTAATGGTGCAGTGGATCTATAGGAAACTAATGTAATGGTCTCCTTGCCCCACTATCCCACTATGTCCTGATATGGATGAGCCACCATATCTATAGTAGCGAGTATCTCCGCTATCTTTTATGTGTCCCTGAGAGGGGTCATATAAACAAATCTCATTTTTATAATCTTTGTGAGATCTGTTATCCCAATACCCCTTCGGTAGGGTATCACTCGCTCATAGATCCATGACGTAAATAGTGTGGGGTGGTTGAGTGAAGTGGCCCCACACTTAAATATCATGTTCAAGTCATGGTAGGTAATAACCAATGTGTCCTCTTGTTAGGAAAATATCATCATATTGTGCTCAATGCCATCTATAACACAATCCTAACAAAGTAGGAACATATTAGTGCCCTCATCCCGTATGAAACATGAGTCCATAATACAAATGATGGACTTACATAGAGTGGGAATAGGTACATCCTCAATAGTAACTAATCTAAATCCCTACTTAGAACTTGTATCAAGTTCCTATGCATCATCAAAATAAGATACCCATCTTCGGGCCTCATTTTATGAGTTGGCGCTCTTTAGCACTAACTTATTACCAATAATAAGAACTCCAAGAATCATGTATACATACCCTAGAGTGATAGTCCAATGTCCTTGAAATCCAATAAATTGGAAAGTGTTCCAATATGGATCCTAATAAGTCAGAAAGTCATAAAAATTTGACTCGCTGGGGAAACTGATTGGTTTTTTGCTAACCTCCATATCCTCACCCTCTCTAACAATCCTATGTTGGTTGGTTCTAATAAGAAAAACATTCTAGTAAGACACTCCTACTCCATCTAACATATACCCCCTACATCCAAAAATAGAAAAAGAAATCATATCAGAGTCTAACAAATGTAAGATATGATCATAAAAATAATATAATTACTTATAAAAACAATTAAACCTTTACACTTATCATTTTCATTAAAAATATTCATAAGTGTTACATAGCCACCACTCTACACAAAGCAGCAGTAATGTAATCTTTGTGACAATTACACAACAGTTGTGGCATTTATGTCACTGAAATCAATGTTGTGCCCTTAAAACTAAAAAACTCAAAAAGATAATAAACATGACCAAACTGATTTAAATAAACTATGAAACTTATAGGATACCCCCATACAAACATTTTGACTAGCTAAATTTACTAAAATTTTCCCCTCCTAGAGCTAGTTTTAAATAACAATGAAAATTTGGGGTGAAAATTAATAAACACGTATAACTCACCTATTCCTGATCCTCTACTACTTTCACTGATTTTTCCATCACCATGATCAAGTTATCTTCATTTTAATTATATTCATAAGATAAACGGTTTTTGGAAATTTGAAGCTCAAAATTTTATGAACTATGTAAGTGTAAATGATTTCTTATAAAAAAATGTGACATAGATAACTCATATTTGGTTTTCTAAAATTGTTATGAGTGAGTGTATGTAGGACCTAGGAGGATTTAGTATCCTTGCATGTATGGTTAGTAATTTTGTCTTTTAATTTCAGAGTATTTTTTCAAAATTATTTGTTAGTACAGAATCACAGCACCCCCAAATAGCCTGATTGTGAAGTGGGGCATTCAATGTGATTACATAACATGGGACCATCTCTCAAGCTGTGGGACTTACAAAACTTGAGATAGAAGTTTGGAGAAAGCTGGTTCTTACCTCCTAATATACCTGCCACAAGCTACTCCAGTGCAAGCAGAACCTATCCTATCATAATATAACCATTCCACGGGGATAAAGAGAGAGAGAGAGTGAGGGTTAAAAATCCTACACTAAGTGGTGATACACCAAAAAAGGAAGTGGTTAAATGATAGACCCGACCACCTGAAGTGGAGAGAGGTGAGAAGAGGAGAGGGTGGAAAAGATGCAACACATACCAGAGATAGTTTTCACACAGAGCACCACTTCGAAACCCATTAAGCATAGCTCCCATAACCTGTAGCAGACATCAGAGTATGCACAGTATACCCTGTGACAAAGATAGGTAAGAAGAGACAATAAAATGAGCCACGGATGGACTGATACATCATGAAATAGCTTCTATTGCTCCAAAAGTTACATGGTACATTGTTAGTGGGAAAGAGGCAAGAAAATACCACTACAGAGCCATGGGAGGAGGCTTAGACTCCACCTTTGACCCTATGGAATAAAGAGAGATGTGGCAGAAGAGGGGATCAACCACCAAGTGAATATGCCCCTCCTTTACAATATATAGGAAGAATAAGAGAGGAGGGGGGGGAATTCAAATCCTACTTCAACCACCTCTATGATGCATAGAATCCTATTATGAAAGCACAACCACCATCAATCAATGCTTCTCTCAAATCTACCCACAATCTATCGATTCTGGTTCCCTATGTCTATTTGGCATGCCAAGGAAGAAGAATGACAGATCAAATCAAATCCGATCTGATTATTGGAGCAAATAGATTCTGCATTAATGGCCTGGAAGACGTTTTTCCATTTTTCACCCACAAAAGCCTGCTAAAGATAATATTCTATGCTTTCATTGCGTAGAGGATGTCGACATTAGATCAACGAGAGGTTAAGCAAGGTAAATTTCTAACCCTCCCTTTTGTGAGTGCCATATTCATAATTTACATTTTATCCCATTCATGGTTAAAATCCTCCTCCAAGGGGGAAATATGTACGCACTCAAAAAATACACAGTTCTATATGGAATATTGTTGCAAATCTCTGATGATGAAGAAAATATTCTCCAAAGTGATAATGAGATATAGATCATTTCCCTTCTCTTTTGAATGTTTTTTATGATATATATTTTTTACATGTTTTCAAGTTTGAGAGTTTATTTTATGCTAGCAAGCTATTTCTTTCTCCTTTCATGCTTTGTTTTCAATGTTAGTTATACAACTGCCATGGTAGTTGTGTAACCACTATTCTGTCTAGACCAAGAGTCCTACCACCTTACTCTGAGAGTGAAAAACACATATTTTCAAATGTATGATTATATTTTTGGGCTCATCATGTAACAAACCATTTTCTCATAACCAAATTAAAGCAAAAATAAAAGTTAAGAAAACACTTCATATTTTGTTTTATAATAGAAGTATATGTGCTACTTAAAACATCATACGTATATGAAATTTCTTACTAAAATGCCAAATCATTAAATATTCATTATAAATAAGGGAGAATATAAGATTATTTCTTTTCAATTTCCATTTGCAAATAAAATTTGATGTATCCAAATCCCATACAATAATCATAATAACGTTTTCTAACATTTAAATTTTGTATGAATGGTATTATTTACAAATTGATATTGATTACATCATATAAACTCAGTATAATACTTATAGTGAGATTTTATTTTAGTGTAAAATATAGGAGGTTCCTCATGCTCTCCGTTTTTCTCTTCATGTTGGTTCTGGAATAGTTTCATGTTGGTTCTTACCTTTTTTTCTCTATTTTATTCTTTCTTCAGTTTCGAAATATTGATGGCTATATATATTTGGATTATATATCCATGCAACAATGCTCGGGAGAGGGAGATTATCGTTGGAATGTTTTTGCACTAACCACAGACTTGGTAGTGTCCTGTACACCTATTTTACGGAGTGTCCCTACTTTCAATGAAGCACATAGATCATAAAATATATGGTAAGAGGATGTATCATGTGAACTAAGGTTTTCATTTACCTTCAAGAACATACCATGGGAATCGCACGACACCTGGTGAGATAGGAAGTGAATAATTTATATTCCTATGTCTAATTAGGTATACAATAATTTTACATGCTTATGTCCAAAAGACTATAGATAATACAGGCAGTGACATATTCTCCCAGCTCCTCTACTAGATTTATCTAGACCTTTAATATCAAACAAAAATTTGTTCTTGAGGAGTTTACTTGAATGACACTAGCTAGTGTATCACATCCTAGTCTCACAATTCCAAAGGGTCGATAACCTTTCCAAAGGTTAAAAATATGTTATATGCTCATTGTAGAAGTGCAAGAATCAAATGAGGGAATGAATACATCATGATTATTAAAGGAATTTAAAATTTAATTTGAAAAACACATTCATTTATTACAAAAAGTGAAAACTAGTAATAGGGGGTATAACTAGACTGTTGTTCTATACTATTTTATTGAGAGATCACATAGAGAAATAATTTAATATTTATATTTATCTCATTAATTTGTATTGGATCAGTTTTCCTGGAGTCTGCATCTATTTTGAAGGATTATTATTTATTTATTAATTTGATTGACTACAAGTAGGTTAACAGATCAACACATATTAAAATGTTAATGGAATTAACAAAAATCAACTAAGACCGATTGGATTCAATGGGAAGGGAAAAATTCCATATTTACTATGAGGTGAGTAAATTGATTAGCTTCATATTAACAAAAGTTTCTAGATGTCAGCTCATATGAGGAGGTTAATAAAATCCATTGGTAAAAGGAAAAATGGAAGTTTAAAATATACAAAATACATCTCCAAACCTAAAGCTATGGAAAGAAAAATAAAACAAGCCATAAAGATAATAGATGGTCTCTACTAAAATAATTTATTTCATTTGTAAGACATTAGTGAAAAGATTTTATTGGAAACATGAAACACGGGTTTGAAATAGTTGGTTGTACATCACTCCCTACAATTGACCTTCTCTACCAAATGTTGTGAGATAGAAATTGAAAACATATGGTTATGAAAACTGCTCCTTCAAAAATGCTAAGAAATCCTCCCTTTTGTCATAGGTATTGCAAAAATCCTTTCCTTAATGAAAAAAACATTAAAATACTACATAAAAGGCTGAAATTGATTGAAAATAAAATGGAGGGGGTTATAATATGTTTTAGATAATCATATGGAAGTTTCTACTTATCCTAAACCCAATATAAGAGTAGATAAAATTAATTTATGGTATTTTTTAACAAGATAAACTTGTAGATGATCTATTGGGAGCTTTTATTTATTCCAAAACTCCATCTAACAACAATACATAATTAATCAATTACGTTTCTAGTAGGATAATCCCATACCGTTCATTGATGCTAACAGTTTCCATCTCCTTATGTGTTTTTCCCTCTTCCAGATGTGTTTTCTTTTGCTCCCATGAATGAATGTATATTATTTGTTACATCCTTTCTTTATTTTTATCTCCTTCTTTTAACTACTTCATTTCTCCCCTTTATTAATTAAATTCATCTCCTCAACATGAATGTGGGGAATCTCAAGTTAATGGAGTGAATCCTTCTTAAAAGGTGGGAAATCTCCCTAAAATAGGAAATTTTAATAAATGTAAAAATTACTTCTTCTAACTAGTGTGCATGGAGTTAAAAAGTTCTCCTTGGATTCTTTGAATGCAATTAAAACATAACCATCCTTCCTGAAAGTTTGGGTGCCCCTTTTTTGTATTTTACTTGTACATTATTTATTTTATTTAAAACTGTTATTTTATTTTATTATTAACTTCTATATGTTAATAATTGTCTCTTACAATTATTTATTTATTTAAAATAACTTAATTACTATCCCTCATGTGAATTATTTATTTAGTAATTTTAATAAAAGGAACCTTTAATAAGAATACACGCGCGCGCGCGCGCACACACACACACACATGTATGTATGTATGTATGTATATACATATACGTACACATATGTACATACATACATACATATATATATATATATATATATGTACAAATATGTATATCTATGTATATGTACATATATGTATATATATATGTGTGTGTGTGTGTGTGTGTGTGTGTGTGTGTGTGTGTGTGTGTGTGTGTGTGTGTGTGTGTGTGTGTGTGTGTGCTACCTACATAGAACGATACCTGCACCAGAGACCTATTTTTTGTTAAGACTTAAAAGGGTTCTTACCTACTATTACAACCATGCAAGCTATAGTGAAAAGAATTTATACTTCCCAAAGTGGACACAACTTAGTCGCATGGTTTACATATTTTTTCTGCACTGTTTTCCATCATCCATTTGTCTCTTCCTATTGATAATCTCCCTCCTTCTGAGGGTAATTTATCTTTCTCACACTACCACTAAACATAGAACTCGCACATTTGTTAACGTTAGTATATAAACACTAAGAAATAAATTGTCATATAAACTCATCATAATAATTAATACTTTTGTGAGGCATAAATAAGGAAACTTGATCGTTCCACATCTAACCATTATCATATAATTTATTTATTGATCAAAATGCATAACTCAGCTCAAACATCTAACATCGACATTTATTCATAGTTAAATAAAATACCATAATATTTAGATTGTGACACATTGGATTCTTACTGGAATTATCTTCCTAGTTTATTATGCTTAGAAAGTTGATTTCCCCTTATGTTGATCTGTTTTCACTTCCTTTTGGACATGTATTGTTACAAGTTTTCTTCTTGAAAGTTTTATAAAAGAACATATTTTACCCAGATGATGGGTTGTAGTTTTCATATTTTGGATGTAAATTTATGTTGCTTAATTTTTTATGGGAGTCACATAGAAAACCACATTTTTTCTTTGTTTCTTCATTTTATATTTTTCTGACTCACTTTCTTGCAACCAACTAGCCACAACAATTTACTTTTATCTTCTCATTACCAGCCAAAAATCTGCAAACATTTGGATTACTTGGAAACCATTCTTGGAGAAGGAAATGAAGTTAAGGAGATAATAAATATAACACCATACCTTGAGTTATATATTAGTTCAATAGTAATTAGTTATATATGTATTTAAATTCTTCAAGGTTTAATTAATTTCATTAATTGTAATAGAAGAAATACATTGTTTTAAATTGGTATAGTTAAATTTATTCTTCATTTCTTGTAAAACTGTCTTGTTTGTGTATTGTCTACAAAAATTTTCCATTGAGATATCCTTCCTTGTTTATCTCTATTGATATGTAAGGAAAATAAGTTGGAGGAAGATTATGTCTCTGTAATATTATGTTATTTTTTCATTATTATCATTCCTATAATTTAATTCCACTCTGCAGGGGAAAGATTATGAGAAAATAATAAATTGCTTCCAAAAATCTTTTATTTCCTTTCTCAAGAACTTGAGCCAGAATATAAGTTAGAATAAATATCGTTGTACATGTAATGCCCCGTTCCTCATTCCTTTTTTTTCTTCTTCGAAGACCGTATTGCTAAGTGTTTTACGTTGCTGTGCTCCTACTGATCCTTGTTGGCTTCGCATTTTGCATCACCCTGTTAAGGAAAAATCTCTTTCTCAAATTCAATAGGTGGTTTGAAGGATGACTTGATGTTATTGGGGCATGACAAACTAGAGGGAACACCTACATAATAATAATAATTCTTTTGAATTGTCGATTCTCGCTATTATTGTTTTGGTCAAGCTTAAATGTTGGACCTTGTTAATACAATTAATAAGTATTAATGAGTTGTAATAAAAATATTATTATTATTATTATTTTAATTATTGATGGATGATAACTCCATCAGCTGATCATCGATTTGTGCTTGATATTATTATTCTTCGCTTTAGGGTTGTTTATTTTTTTTAGTTAGAAAAAACAAAACAAAATAAATAAAATAAAAGAATAAAAATTTAAAGAGGCTTGTGAATTTTTGGGGGGCAGATTAGGGAAAAGGGGGCTCGGGTTTTCATGGGGGATGTTTTGTTTTCATCTTAATTCCTTGGTTTTTGTTGAAAGGAGTCAGGGAGAGTCTACCTCCGCCATGGGGGAAAGGGGGATCTTTAGACCAATTTTTTCACCCCCACCAGTCTTGGCTGTAACTTTTTCACCCAGCCAGTGTGCTTAAGGGCGTCATTGTTGGACTGTGCAACTAGATGTCATCTCAGGGAGTGCCATCGTGGCGGCACGAACACATCCTCCCTACCTATGTGAAAAAAACATGTCTTGAACCTATGTGGGGGGATGTGTATGAGGTTGTGCCATTCACAGGCCCTCTTCTCCAACCCAATCAGTTTACATTGCCAGCATACTTCCAGCCTGTGCCAAATTTTGAGTTCTGAGATAGGGTTTAGTCATACATGCATTTTCCCAGCTTGTGTCAAAAGAAAAACAAAAAAAACAAATTTTTAGGAACCTACGTGGACTTCCATCAAGCAAAATGGAGAGAGAAATGTTGTCAAATGGGGTATTTTCAAATGCATTGGTGGACGCATTTGTAGTGTTTGACAAAATTAAAGAACAAGACAGCTCCTCATGGAACTATGTGGCTACTGTGCATGGAAGGACATGGGTCCCTCATAAGGCAGTCACATTGTTTCACCATGTAACAAATAGGTCTCCAACCTGATGAGTTTACTTTTTCCAGCGTCCTTCCATCCTATGCCATGATGGAAGCTTTGGAGCAAGGTATGCACAATAGAATCTATATTTTTTAAGGATTTTTTTTCTGGAAAGCATCATAGTTGTTTTTCATGAAAAATGTGTGGGGCTTTGGGATATTTCAAATACATGGGCTGGATATGAACTTTTCCTAATGAATGGATTTGAATACGTAGAGGATTTGTTGAGAAGGCACATGGACTGTTTGACAAAACGCCTTAAAGAAGTGTTGTCTCATGGAATGCCAAGATTGTAAGCTATGCACATAATGGATCTGTTCAAAAGGTTTTAGAAACACACAAGAAAGTACTTACTCTATTGGAAAACTTCAAGTGATCAGGAAGTTGGTGTGACGTGGTGGAGGTTAGATCCAGGCTCGTGAACTAGTTGACGAAGTGCCAAACGAGATACTGAACTGAAGCCGCGAGTTTGACCGACTCCGTCCCTTCCAGGTATGGTCCATCTTCCCTTGCCTCTCATATCTATCGTGTTTTAGTTCTCTTTTGAAACTTAATATATTTTCAAAACATTAGGATTTTAATACAGTTAAATGTTATTTCAACTCGTTGCAAAAAAAATGAAATGTCATGTCATAACTCACGAAATCAAAATAACTCTTCTGCATTAAAACATGAACTTCCAACCTCATTCTGTGGTGATTTAGAAAACTTCCTACCCACCTAGATCACTTCAATATTGTTTTATCATCAAGACAAAATTGACTTCCCATTAATAAAGTTGATCTTCTCCCTGTGTAAATAGTTATTTTTTGCATTTTTCGGAGACTCATTAAGTACGCTTTGTAACTCTGAAAATGAGATGTGAAGCGTCATTCGTGTTTCTCGATATGCGAGGAGTAACCTTGACCTTTGGTTTGACCCCAAACAAACATATGAGATCTTTTTGATGCTATTATAGGAGCATTGTTACACTATTTTACAGTAGTAAAAAAGTTGTTAAATCTAGAAAGTTGGCTTTCATTTTGAACCCATTTGAAACCTGGATAGAGAAATTAATTCCTGTCTTCGCAAACCTCTAGTGTTTATACTAGACAATTGCATGGAACATTCAGTTTAGGGAAAAAAAATTTTCTGGATAGTTTGGAAAAGCCATTTTGTAGGCCTCCGGTCACAGTTTGACGAGGTTCAACTGGACCAATTATGACTTGTTGCTCTCAGAAAACTTGTCACCGTTTGAAAGTGGTTTTCTAGTTCGCAGTCCCATCGACTCTGATGAATTCTCCTTATATAGGGGAAACTAGTAGGAAGTGTCTCATTGCGTGCCCATCCATCGAACGTCATTTTTGGACATGGATTTCTAAGCCATAGAACTAACTTTTGTTCATTTGCAACTGGGTCAACTACGACCAGTGGCCCCAGAAAACTAGCTGCCAAACGTAAACCGTTCACTTTTTCCCAATTCTGTCAGTTGCTATGAACTCTTGGTATATCTGGGGACACGTAGAAAGTTAATCGTGGTGTGCGTTCTCATCAGAAGATAACTTTTGGAAGTGGTTTCTTAGCCTCCGAGCCCATTTTGTACGTTTTTGTAGCTAGTAAGAAAATGTAAAAATAGAAAGTTGCGGCCCCTCATAGGGTTGCCAAACCACCCTGTAAACTCTTAACACATACAAATAACTTTTTAAAACTCTATAGTGGAACTTGTTGTGTGCATTAGAACTTTTGAAAAAACGGTGTTTTCTCTCTCTTCCCTTCTCTTTCTCTCTCCTGGGTTACAAAATGAAGAAAAATGAAATGCAATGAATACATGTCTCTAGACATTTTTATTTCGATTGCAAATTGTAATTATTATCATATGTAAATGGGAAACTGAAAAATGATACTTATGTTAGGTTAGGGTGGATGCCATGCCAGCGAATTATCACTGATATCATGCTCACGTGGGTTTTGCAGGATGGAAGAATGAAGACAAAAAGGGCATGTGTAATTCATTAATTATCATTGTAATTTATATAGTTCATTGTTAAAAGAATAAATGTATAATGTAGTCTCTTGATACAGAAAGGTTATATTTGATAATTTGTTGATATGTATGAGATGCTAGTTTCAGGGACATCTAGGAAATGTGCATTTAATCATAGTTCAATTTTGATTCATAGTACACCTGGTAAAAGAAAGGTTTGATATTTATATAAGGTAAATGAAATTGGAAGTAATATCTTGTAGTGCATATTCAGTGTTCATAAATGATTAATGAGTCATCTTGTGCATTCATACTTGTAAATGTAATAAAGAGAATTTAATTGAAACACTCTACCCTGTTCAATATCAGGAGCATAACTTGTTTTCATGTGTGTTACTTTTTACCATAGAAGACATTGAAAACCGTATGCTGAACTTAATCTTTGCTCTCGATGGAAATCTCCTAGCTTGAGTAAGCTAGAACCCGAGAATGAGCTTATCGTCTTAGTCAATATGTTTAGTGACATTTTCTTAAACCTGTCTATTAGGAGCGACATAGTCAAACTTCTCTTGGAGTATGTAGAGGTAACTCCTTTGTATCTTAGTGGTATATCTTGTTTAGGTCCGAAGATAGCTTTAAAATTAAAATTCTGCATCGAATGAAATCCCTATTGGATCCAGACAACATAGATGGAGGAGGTGACTTAGTTTTCTAGGCCTTAAAATTTTGTTAATGATCTCTTTAGCTCCACTCAGTGTAATGTGTTACTCTGGTTTCTCTCAGTAATAGCATCTTGGTCCTTTCTGAAGGTGGTTTAGCATAAATATTGTCCTCTTGTCTTAAAACCTCATAGATATAGTTGAGGGGTAGACCCTTAGGTGAAGTTTGAATTAATCTAAAACTTAGTTGATTAAGATCTTTACTTGGGTTTGTGTGTAGCTACAAGTCTTCTAATCCTTTATGTCTTTAAGAGGTTAGACAAACACTTCGTAGCTCCTTTCACAAGACAATGATAAAAATTAAGACCATAATGTGACGTAGAAAATAAAGCATATGAGATAAAAACGAGAATTGAGGTTAGGGATACTGCCGCTCTTGGAGACCTTATATCTCAATTAAATATCTTTCATGTGATTCAAAGAATATGTATTGCACTTGTTGTGATCAAACTACGAGATAACAAAAGATATATATAATATAAATGGAAGTCATTAAGTCATTGAACTTTAGAAATAACTATGGTAGGGAAATAACTTATTCCGTGATCGAGATGTTTTTTGGTAAAAAGCTACCTCGTTCTATTTCTTCCTCCGTAAAATCCTAATTTTTCACCATTGGACATCAAGTCACATTCACTTGAGTGGTAAGAGTAAATTTTAGACATTGAATGTATGTTTGAGAAGAAGATTTTTAACATGAGAGTAAGATAATTAAGTACTTTATATGCATTTGAATTATGCCAAATAAGTATGTAAGTTATGGAAATTTTGTAAAGAATATTAAGCCAACTTAAATGGTCGAACTGTAAATTAAATGTGAAATGAACTTAAGAATTCTGTAGTTGGAAAAAGGAGGAATATCCTTGCACAATAATGTTCTTGGAATGTTAATCATAACTAAAATACAATTAAAGTAATGATGTGTTGTGGGTTCACCATTCCTGAAGTCTTTTCTTGTGGTTGGGTCATTGCTAGTATTCATTCATTGGGAAAAGTGTGGCATCGACATGCCTATGTATATGGTGTTGTCATGTGTCTATGTGAGTCGATGACTTATGTAAGTGTCGTATGCATTGTCGAGTTTTCCTGTACTTGGAGCCCTTGTGGCATTTTGTAGTGAGCAATGTAAGTCAAAAAAAAATTATTCCAGTATTTTACTGTTGTATTTGTGTGTGTAAAATGTGGGCACTACATATGGTATCAAGCAGAGGTTCAAGACTACTCAAACCTCTATGATTTGGAGTTGTGATGATTAAGTGCATATGGGGGTGGATATTGGAAGAGTAATGTGATATAAAGTTGTTATGTGAACTATGCATGTAAACAGTGACCATATACAAAAGAAACACATGTGGTGCATGTCACTTAATAATATTTGTTATCATATTGATGTGCTCAATCTGATGAGATTATTGCCTCTACAAAAAAAAATTCAATGAGTAATCCATGTGTGATGTACTTCCTTGTTGTTTGTCAATCAATGTTATTGTACATTGACTGAGGGTTAGATTGTTAAGGCTACAACCTCCATTTTGGCATTATGTAATGTGAAGGTGTATTGATGTATTGCATGAGATCAAAACTTGATGTAAAGTGAATTCTAGAATTTTTCATGATGTCATCACCGTATTGTGATTAGTTGCTGTGCATCGTCCATGTTTATCTAAATTGCACTATATGTTTGTATGGTTAGACATTGTCGTTCCTCATACAACTATAATTCATGTAAAATGTGATGGTTTATTTAGTATTTAGGGGCATATGGTGAGCGTATGATCCCTATGGTATAGTGATTGCACTTTGGGTGTAGAATGTGGTAATGTGATGTATCAAAACCCATGAAAGTAATGATTTTGTTATACCATGTATATAAATACCATTTTTCTAAGATGTTATGGTTAATGTGCATGAATCACCATTGTGTTAGTGATGTAGTTATGTGTATGTTGTGAACCTTACACTAGATGACCCTAACTTGGATTTGAAACTGTCAAGAGTGTATGTGTGGAGAGAGGAGGTTTTTATGGACCAGGTTTTCATAATCTTGGGCCAAGTATGAGTGAGGAAGTGGAGTCTTATATAGACTGAAAACCCACTTCTATCTGTTTAGTATACTTCAAGCTTGCTCAGTATATTGTGGGTGTGCACCACCTTAGGCTCAATTTATGCAACTAGAGTTCCCTTATCTTTCCTATTGGAGTGTTCATTGAATAATCCTATGTGATTTTGACTATGTTGATCCTTGTAACACAGTATTGAGTAATGATTTGGCAGAGATGATGAATAGTTACATTATTTTGTTTACTCATTTCTGGTTACATGTATATTTCTACATCTCAGCTGAGGCTCAATGTCTGAGTGCCAACAACTCGATGAGTACCCCTTTGGTGGCAATATGAGGCCACATAGTGATTGTAATGTTCTAAGAATATCTCAATAAGCATATATTATTCATAAATTGATCATTATCTCTTTTAGCTAGAACCAAGAAATTTTCTTGATTGACATGTTCTTATATTTTGGGCATTTATTTTATTGTTGCATTAACATTTAGATTTTGCAAGTAACCATGTGCTAATTATGAGGACATTTTTTTTTCTTAGTTTTAAAACTTTCTTGAACATATTTAAAAATTTATGCAGCCTAGCCCAAGGCTTTTGATTTCACCACTTGGCATTTGAATGGATTGTTATGTATTCTAATGTCGTAATGATCAATAGGGTCATGGGATTAACCATGGAGTGGTTGAACCTATGGACCACTTCATTGTATGGGGGTATGCACCCAAGGAGTTACAGATAACTAGCGGGTTGTTGAACCATGCAAGTTATTATGTCACTTGGGTTGGGGGTGATGGGGCTCTATGTGTTATAGGGCCATAGGGTGACCTGGCCTCATTAAAAGTTTGAGAAAGGAGATGGTCCTCTATGGTTGAGTGACAATTATTCATAATGGAAGACTCTATGGTTGAGTGACCTTATTCTTGATGGTGGTCTATGGTGATGTAGTGACCTGAAAATTGATTCTATCACTATGTTTCTTTCTCTTTGTGAGGTATATGGAGATTCTTTTAAAATTCTTGGGAGATATGGAGTTGTTTTACGGAACATGTATTTTGGAGAGCAATCTAAAGAGTTTTTTCATTGATGTTCATATGTGTGGAGTTGGTATAGTGAGTTATGTGTAGGTTGATCCTTTTGACACCTTGTTATGTTTGAGGTTTGACATCTTCCCTTGGTTTCAAACTGGACTATTGGATATTGGATTGGAACTATGTTGTTACAGTCATGGATTGTTTTGGGTCACGTGATACCCATTGTATATGTATCAGTGTGTTGATAGTCAGTCATATGTGTGTACTGTGATCTTTGAGTTATCCACATAATTTTTTGAAATTATTTGCTATTTGGTCTACTTGTTGTCATTCCATGGTTTGGTGAAACAACTCATGATGTGATTTACATATTGTGAAAGTATGTAAAAGTATGCTTGTGAAATCTTTAGTGTTGTGTATGACCCTGGCAGGGTATTGTGACTGTAGTTCATGATGGGAACCCACATAAGGAATAAACTAAAATTATACAAAAATGAAATTCTAAAGGACTTGAATTAAGCATAATCTTAATAGAAAGAGATTAATGAAATATTAAATAAGAGGGAACTACCAATCTTCATACAACCTTGAAAGTTAAAAATTCTACCAAATGTTCCTAATGCCACCCCGTGGATGTGATTTTGTGCAATAAATCTTAACCTTAGAGCGGCCTTCACCCATATTTTCCTTGCCATGCTTACCATTTTCTCCTTCTTCATTGTGTGTCACATTCGAGGATGATGTTTTCTTAAGGGGAGGAGAATGTAATGCCCCATTCGGTCACTTCTTTTTCCTTCTTGACGACCATTGTATGCTAAGAATGGGATATTGTTGTTGTGCTCTGTTGATCAGTTGTCTGTCTTCACATTAGTATCGATCAATAGTTAGTTTTTCAAATCTTCCCTCTCAATATTTTTTTTAGGTCTCTTGAAGATATGACCTTTATCCCATCATGTTCAACTAAGAGGGAAATCTGATAAGTAATAATTATTCTTTTAATTTGTCTTCACTTGATATTGTCACATTTGAGGAGGGTATCAAATTAAATGGTTGGTCCTTGTTAATGTTCGATTCAAAAGTATTAATGAGTTGTTAACCATAATTATATTATTTTATTTTAATTATCGATTGGGTTTATGTCATAATTTTATCAGTGGTGATCATTATGGATTTCCTGCTATATTTTCGTTATTATTGTCTTCGTTTTAGGGTTTTTATCTTTTTTTTTAAAATTTAAAACAAACAAAATAAAATAAATAAATAAAAAAATAAAAGTTTTAAATTAAAAAACCCGTGATTTTTTTGTTTTGGGGCAGAATTTAGGGCAAAGGGGGTTTGGATGGGGGATGTTTATGTTTTCATCGTTGGTTTTTTTGAAAGGGAGTGAGGGAGAGTCTGCCGCTACCATGGAGGGAAAGGGGGAGCTTCTAACCTGATGTGCTTCCATTAGTTTTTGTGCCAATGCACCACCAGTCTGCCGTCCAAACAAGAAACGTGGGTACCCAACCAGTGTTGCTTGCGTGTTTCCACCTGTTGAGAAAAAAGGGTTCAGAGGAATGTCATCTCAGATGGTAGTTTTCATGCTGGGGGCAACTGAACCAATCCTCCCTTGACCTGTGAAAAACGAAAAATGTCTGGAATTGCGTGGACAAGGACGTGTTTGAGTGTTTTCAAATGCAAGTGCACGGCAACTCTTCCTCAAAATAGTTTACATTGTTTCATACTTCCAGCCTGTGCCAAAGGTAGGGTTCCAACTGAGACAGTTTTCAGTCTTCATAGCATTTTCCCAGCCTATGCCAAAATAAGAAAAAATGATTTGGAACTTGCGTGGACTTCCATCAAAAGCATTATGGAGAGATGGATTGTTTCATTTGGTAAACCCATGTTTTAAAACCTATAAGTTTTCCTGTATTTGCAGTGTTTGACCATATGAAATTGAGCAAGCTTTGGGAACTGTTGACAATGCCTAAAGAAATGTGGTTTCATAGAGGACTACAATGATTCATGGATGTGCAAAAACCTCAATGAGTTTGTTGAAAAGTGCCTTGGAAACTTTCCAAACAAAATGCAATTGGATGTGTAAAGCCAGACTCCACAACCTTTTTTCTAAGGATTTTTTTCCAACCGTCAAAGCATAATGTAAGTGGATCAATATGGGAGATTTAGAGCAGGCCTCTGACATATCAAAGCATAATGTAGAGGATTTTTATTTATCACATGTGCTGCAGTAGACAAGTATGCATAACCAATTGCGGAAGCGTAACAAGGAAATGAATTGTTTGACAAAACACCTCAAAGAAGTGTTGTCTCATGGAATGCCAAGATTGTAAGATATGCACATAATGGATCTCTTCAAAAGGTTTTATAAATGCATAAGCAAATACTTATTCTGTTGGAAAAATTCAAGTGATTGGGAAGTTGGTGTGACGTGGTGGAGGTTAGATCCAGGCTCAAGAACTAAATTGACGAAAGTGCCAAACGAGATACTGAACCGAAGCTGCGAGTTTGACCGACTCCATCCCTTCCAGGAATGGTCCATCTTCCCTTACCTCTCATATCTATCGTGTTTTAGTTATCTTTTGCAACTTAATAGATTTTCAAAACATTAGGATTTTAATACAGTTAAATGCGATTTCAACTTGTTGCAAAAATAATGAAATGTCGTGTCGTAACCCACGAAATCAAAATAACTCTTAATGGCATTAAAACATGAACTTCCAACATCATTCTGTGGTGATTTATAAAAATTCCTACCTGCCTGGATCACTTCAATATTGTTTTATCACCAAGACGAAATTGACTTCCAATTAATAAAGTTGATCTTCTCCCTGTGTAAATAGTTAATTTCTGCATTTTTCAGAGAGTCATTAAGTACCCTTCGTAACTCTGAAAACGAGATGTGAAGCATCATTCGTGTTCCTTGATATGTGAGGAGTCACCTTGACCTTTGGTTTGACCCCGAATGAACATATGAGATCTTTTTGACGCTCTTATAGGAGCCTTGTTACACTGTTTTACAGTAGTAAAAAAGTTGTTAAATCTAGAAAGTTGGCTTTCATTTTGAACTGCCATTTGAAACCTGGATAGAGAAATTAATTCCCATCTTCGCAAACCTCTAGTGTTTATACTAGACAATTGCATGGAACATTCAGTTTAGGGAAAAAAACTTTTCTGGATAGTTTGGAAAGCCATTTTGTAGGCCTCCGGTCGCAGTTTGACGAGGTTCAACTGGACCAATTGTGACTTGTCACTCCAGAAAACTTGTCGCCATTTGAAAATGGTTTTCTAGTTCTCAGTCCCATCGACTCTTATGAATTATCCTTATATAGGGGAGCTAGTAGGAAGTGTCTCGTTGCATGCTCATCCATCGAATGTCATTTTGGACATGGATTTATGAGCCCTCGAACTAACTTTTGTTCTTTTGCAACTGGGTCAACTATTGACCAGTGGCCCCAGAAACTAGCCGCCAAACGCAAACCGTTCATTTTTTCCCAATTTCATGTCAGTTGCTATGAACTCTTGGTATATCTGGGGACACGTAGAAAGTTGATCATGGTGTGCGTTCTCATCGGAAGATAACTTTTGGAAGTGGTTTCTTAGCCTCCGAGCCGGTTTTGAATGTTTTGTAGCTAGTAAGAAAATGTAAAAATAGAAAGCTGTGGACCCTCGTAGGGTTGCCAAACCACCCTGTAAACTTTTAACACATACAAATAACCATTTAAAACTCTATAGTGGAACTTGTTGTGTGTATTAGAACTTTTGACAAAATAGTGTTTTCTCTCTCTTCCCTTCTCTTTCTCTCTCCTGGGTTACAAAATGAAGAAAAATGAAATGTAATGAATACATGTCTCTAGACCTTTTTATTTCAATTGCAAATTGTAATTATTATCATATGTAAATGGGAAACTGAAAAATGATACTTAAGTTAGGTTAGGGTGGATGTCATGCCAGCGAATTATCACTAATATCATGCTCAAGTGGGTTTTGCAGGATGGAAGAATAAAGACAAAAAGGGCATGTGTAATTCATTAATTATCATTGTAATTTATATAGTTCATTGTTAAAAGAATAAATGTATAATGTAGTCTCTTGATACAGAAAGGTTATATTGGATAATTTGTTGATATGTATGAAATGCTAGTTTCAAGGGACATCTAGGAAATGTGCATTTAATCATAGGTTCAATTTTGATTTATAGTACACTGGTAGAAAGGGTTTGATATTTATATAAATGTAAATAAATTTGAAGTAATATCTTGTAGTGTATATTTAGTGTTCATTAAATGATTAATGAGTCATCTTGCGCATTTATATCTTGTAAATTTAAGAAATAGAATTAAATTGAAACACTCTACCTTGATCAATATCTGAGCATAAATTTTTTTCATGAGTGTTACTTTTTACCCTAGAAGACATTAAAAACCGTAGGTTGAACTTAATCCTTGCTCTCGATGGAAATCTCCTAGCTTGAGTAAGCTAGAACCCGAGAATGAGCTTATCGTCTTAGTCAATATTTTTAGTGACATTGTCTTAAACCTGTCTATTAGGAGCGACACAGTCAAACTTCTTTTGGAGTATGTAGAACTAACTCCTCCTTCGTATCCTAGTGGTATATCTTGTTTTCCAGAGATAGCTTTAAAATTAATTTTTTTCTTCGAATGAAATCCCTGTTAGATCCAGATGACATAGATGGAGGAGGTGTCTTAGCTATCTAGGTGTTAAAATTTTATTAATGAGCTCCTTATCTCCGCTCAACTTAATGTGTTACCCTAGTTTCTCTCAGCATAGCACCTTGGTCCTTTCTGAAGGTGGTTTAGCATAAATATGTCCTCTTGCTTAAAACACATATATAGTTGAGGGATAGACCCTTAGGTGATGTAGGAACTAATCTAAAACACAGTTGATTTGGATGTTAACTTGGGTTCATGTGTATCTACAAGTCTTCTAATCCTTTATTTCTTCAAGAGGTTAGACAAACATTTCATAGCTCCTTTCACAAGACAATGCTAAAAATAATAAGACCATTTTGTGACATAGAAAATAAAGCATATGAGAGTAAAAATGAGAATTGAGGTTAGGGATACTGCTGCTCTTGGAGACCTTATATCTCAATTAAATATATTTATGTGATTCAAAGAATTTGTATTACACTGTTGTGATCAAACTACGAGATAACAAAAGATATATATATATATATATATATATATATATAAATAGGAATTCATTAAGTCATTGATTTAGAATAAGTATGGTAGGGAAATAACTAACCCGTGATCGAGGTTTGTTTTCAGTAAAAAGCTATCTTGTATTTCTAACCTCCGTAAAATCCTAATGTCGCCATATGGACACCAAGTCACATTCACTTGAGTGGTAAGAGTAAACAGGTAGACATTGAATGTATGTTCGAGAAGAAGATTTTTTTTAACATGAGATTAAGATAATTAAATACTTTATATGCATTTGAATTATGCCAAATAAGTGTGTAAGTTATGGGAAACTTTGTAAAGAATAAGAATCTAATTTAAAATGGTCGAACTAAAATTATATGTGAGATGAACTTAAAGCTTTCTGTAGTTGGAAAAAGGAGGAAGCTATCCTTGCACAATAATGTTCTTAGAGTGTTAATCATAACTAAAATACAATTAAAGAAATTATGTGTTGTGGGTTCCCCATTCCTGAAGTCGTGTTCTTGGGGTTGGGTCATTGTTAGTAACCATTCATTGGGAAAAGTGTGGTAGTGACATGCATATGATGTTTTCATGTTTCTATGTGAGTCGATGACTTATGTGTTTGTCGTATGTGAGTTGAGTTTCTATACTTGAAGCCCATGCTGTGTTGTGTGTAGTGAGTAATGTAAGTCAAAAAAAAATATCTTGGTATTTTACTGTTGTAATTGTGTGTGTAAAATGTACTTAGTCTTTATCCCTGTTGGTTATCAATCATCCATTCCCCTTTACATTTCTCATGAGTTAGTGCTCATATGACCATAATAGGTCCACCAAGACCTAGTAGAAGGCTATTTGAACCAATTATCAACCTAGCTAACTTGATCGATATTAAGGATACATAGACATAGGTCTGCATGCACTATTCTTTAGAGTGACCCCCATACCATGAGAGATAGTCGACCAACTTGACGCTCTTAATGAGAAAGTGACCATAATAGAGTAATATTGGGATGATATCGCTAATAGGGTTAGGCCATAAAACCATTAGTTTTCCCTCAAAATATTTTCTCTCGTTCTTACATGACCCTCTTTTGAGAGGTACACTTAGAGATAGAAGGTAAATTCCCTTGAATTCGTCAATTCAGTTGATCTACACTCAATTTCACTAACATAGACTTAGACCTATGGAAAAAATCATTCCCGACTGACCTATCACTCATATACAAGTTAGGTGAACATTTTTTTCCTTGATGATAAAATTCCCAACTTTCAAATTGAGAATTTTTGTTTTCCTTTATCATAGATCCTTATATTACCATTATTTCCACATATCTCATTTATATTGTATTTATTCAAATTCATCCCATTCCCATCCCATCTATCTTCATGTGGCTATCTTGGCACAACATCAAGAATTTGAGTTTATCTTAAATCACGTGTTAGTTTTTAGGTACACAGAAACCTAAAAATAAAGATTTTAATAATTATCCCACTGGGTGTGCTAAAAATATTATAGAATTGAATTCACCAAGGTGGATAGAATGTTGTAATGAGATACCTAAAAATAAAGCTTTCAATACTTTTCCCATCGGGTGTGAAAAAATTATTGGAGCAATGAAGGAACCAAGGTGGCTAGAATGTTATAACAGGACACCATTAAATAAACATTTTAATACTTGTCCTACGGGTGTGCCAAAAATATTGGAGTGTAAATTTTTACCTGCACATGAATAAAGATTATCCAGGGATTTGACAAAAAATTAGATGATCTTTACAATGTGTGTGTTGTAAGATGAGATAAACCTCAAAAGAAATCTTGTTCCTTCACTTATTCCTAATGTTAAGACTACTCTTAAGAAGGAAAATTAACTAATTAATAGTACTCTAACAATCCAAGGGACTAGGGTAAGAGAGATATGCATGAAAGGGTAAATCCTAAGCTAACAGGAGGTTATAACACCTAGAAGATTGGGCATGACACTATGAAATGAAGGAAAATGGGAGAAATGAGAGAAGAAATGGTAGACATAAGTTACACTATCAACAAAACCATTTGAACTTCCATCTTCATGGAGCACAATAGAAATAAAACCTTGGAAAAGAAATAAAACATGCAGAACATACATGCAAATGAATGAAATGCAATAGAAAACAAGCTAGGGAATAACATATCCAAAAAACATGGATTTTATTACTTTAAAAGTATGGTCATTAAATTACATGTGAAGGAAGAAGGTAAAACAACTTGCAGAGGTCTAGATTTGAGGCATACAAATCAAAACATATAACAAAAAATTAGAATGAATCCCTTGTATGATGAGAGGGTCCAATGGTTACAAATCAGCCTCATTCCATAATATATAGAAAAAAGGAGAGAAAGAGGAGGGAAAAGAGAGGGAAATTTGGATTTTAATTTTAACCACCAATAACATGCATTAATGTCTAAGAATAAACACAAGAACCCTGTTAAAACCATCCCATCATGATATCTTTCTTGTTAGAAATGTCAAGGGTGTCATACGTCATTAAAATTCTGTGGTTAAACTTCCATATTTATCCTCTTTTGGGTTCATTACCATGATGAACATCTCTAGAAACCTGACACATTGATTTGGGTTATTGACCCTTTTTTGCAACATGCAAAACCTAAAACACTGTCAAGAAACTATACTTGTCGAACATCTTACAAAGTTTACCACAAGTGAATTAGGGAAATAACCCTAATGAGAAACCTAATAATTCTAATAAAAAGGGAAAATCATGTTTCAGAATTAGAGAGAAATTAGCATATGATATGCAACTGACCTGCAATGTCCCACTGTAGAAGGAAGCCAAAAACCTAAAACATTGATTGATCGTTGGATTTTGCAAGAGGGAAACATAAAAAATGGGACATGTTTTAAATCTGATATGTCCCAACGAAAAAGAACCCTGAAACTTGACACATATGGGACTTCAAAGTTCAAAAGTGGGACACATGTGAAACATGACATGTTATAATGCATGAAAATATTGAAAACGTGATAGTCTTAATATGCACTCCCCAACATCAAACCAACTAAAAAATCTAATTAAGTCTAAAGTGAAGTTATAGGCCGGTAAATGATTCCTAGAAATTGATAAGATTTAAATAATTTTACGATGCATTACTTATGAATCATTAGTCTCTAAATATATTACTTTGAAAGCTTGCAAAAATGACTAATTCCATTTTTGATAAGTTATCTAAATTTGCAAGTGGTGTGAATTTAGGATAATAATATCCCTAGGGGGTTGGCTATTTATACACACTTTAACAAACACTTAAGATAACTACATGAGACATAATTTTTATAATGAGGATATATAGTGCAACACTCTGATTGGTTTAACAACTAATAATCTTACTACTGATGAGGCCATAAATTGGCCATAAATTAACATTATTTTGTCCTTCCAAGTTACCTTTGAAAGTGCATTTAAATTTAATATAGGAACTTATAGTTTTCTTAAGATAGAGTATAGGATATATACCTTGTTAATTCTTTATAAATCTTTTTTTATCTATCTTGTTGACTAATCCTATTGATTATTTGGGAAAAAATGCAAAGTCTTGTGTATGTGAGCCATAAAGGAAAGATAATGATATTATTGGGATAAGTGAAATTGATCATGAAAATTACATTTAAAATTAAATATGATTTCATTTTTAGATTCCTCTCCAAAAATTATGCAAGTTCAAAATAAGAATTATCTCAAACCGAGGTCGGATGCAAAAGTTATAGTTGTTTTAGGTTAGCTGCAAAAATCACAGGTTTAGGTCCGGAACTCACAGATTTAGTTCCAGAACTTGTATCAATTAAATGAAAATTAGTTCTATAACTTTCAATTCATGGAAAATTTAGATTTAGTTCCGGAACTTGCATAAAGGAAATGACATCTTTAGTTCCGGAACTTGCATCAACGAAATCAAAATTTTTGAGGGATTATGAAAACTCAGAGATTTCAATGGGAAATATGAGAAAAAAAATTGTTCATAGCAATGTGTTTAACAAATGCCTCATTCATATTTGCTACAGGTTTTACCAATGAAGAGAGATCTAACTTTTAGTGAGTTGCAGTCTGAGGAAAAGTGTATCAGACAAGCACTAAAACATCCATAAACAAAAATAGAAAAGTAAAATTGGAAATCTGAGAGAGGTTTTTGTTCATAGAAATGCTTATAACAAAAAATTCATTTAGATTTGCTACAAGTTTTACCAATGAAGAGAGATATAACTTTTAGTGAGCTGCAATCCGAGGAAAAGTGTATCAGACGAGCACTAAAAATTTCATAAACAGAAACAGAAAATTTGAATGGAAAATATGAGAGTGATTTTGTTCATTGAAATGTGTTTAACAAAAACCTCATTCAGATTTGTTAGGGGTTTTTCCAATGAAGAGAGATCTAAATTTTAGTGAGCTATAGTCTAGGGAAATGTGTATCATGCGAGCACTAAAAGTTCCATAAATAGAAACAAAAAATTTAAATGGAAAATATGAGAGTTCTTTGTTTATAGAATTGTGTTTAACAAAAACCTCATTCAAATTTTCTACAGGTTTTACCAATCAATATAAATCTAACTTTTAGTGAACTGCAATCTGAGGAAAAAGCGTATCAGACAAGCATCAAAAGTTCCACAATAAAAAACAACAAAGTCAAATGGAAAATATGGGAAAGGTATTTGGTGAAAATCATAGTTTGAGGAAAAAACCCATTCTAATAATGTAGAAGAATAAAATCATTATTATTCTTATTACCAAAAAGTAAGGAGAATATTTGTGAACAAATCTTCCTAAAATAAACAAGATAAGATTTGACTTCAATAATATCTCTCTCTTCATATTTTGTGGAAATGGAGATCTTAGTTGTTAGGATTGAAATAAATATAAAATCATATTATATTTCCTAAAATAAGGATTTGGTTGGATGCATGAATTCTAAATGCAACCTTCCACACTGAGATATGTAATTTTATTTCTCCCAAGAAATAAAGATTTGTTATTTCCTCTGAAATGTTCTGTATTTTTAAAATCGGAAGTATGATTTAAATCCTCTTCCAAGAAATGAGATGACCACTCATTTCAAGGAAGATGGATTTGTGTATTTATGTTTATGTTTATTCATTTGTCTGTAATTCATTTTGTTGTATTGTTTTTATTTTTGTATTATGAAAATTCAGTCTGTTGTGAACCTACAGGTGTTTCATTTAATTATCTTTATTTTTAATTAAAGAAATTTAAATTTATGCAAGTGTGTTTAAATTCCTGCAATATTGATTTCTTTCATGCAAGTGTTATTTATTTTATGCAAACTTTATTTCTGCAAGTGTGCCTTTATTTTTGCAAGTGTGGCTTTCAATTTCTACAAGTGTAATTTATTTTATGCAAGTTTGGTTTGTGTTTAAAGGATTTTATTTCCAATATCTTCTTCTCTTAATGCATACAACCATCCAACACCATCCCTAGATTGACATTATTAATGGTGAAGATTGATGAACCTCGTCATTTTGGCATCGTTTCCGGGGAAAACAGTGTTATTAGGAGATTCAAAGTTCTCTAAAAGAATATTCTGGTGACAGTAGAATACCTTTTAGCAAATTCTGTGACAGGAAGTATTTGGTAAGTAGTTTCTTTAGAATTTTATTTCCTCTAAGTAGATTAAAATTTCATTTCTGCAATAAGGAATATTAGATTGTAAATATTTATACCCCCACAAACTAACTTGTGTATAAGAAAATGACTGTGATGTTTGATTAAGAAGGTAAAATGGTGTGAACAAAGAATTCAGAACTAGAAATGATAGAATATGATATTGAATATGGAAGTAGATCTAGTTGATGAAATATCATATTCCATTCTTGATAACTACAACCATTTCCCCTTGTATCAACTAATCGCTGAGTGATGTTATTACATATAACCTTAATAAAAAACTGGCTTATCCAGTTTGTAATAATGAAGTGGTAGCATTTCTAGTTAACTCCATCCATATTCAGGAATTTCATTAGAGCCAAAATAAAAAACCCACTCATAATAAATCCACCCATCCAAATTAGTTTTCCGTCCCCCCCGGGCGCCACCCATCCCATGAATAAAATTTTCATCCCATACTGATGAACCATATCCATACTTGAACCATATCCATTAGAAAAGTTTGTTTTCATGTCTTTCAATTTCTTCATTTTTGTCGTTATATGCTTATATAACGTTAAGAAGAAATTATGGTAAGTGATTTCTTAGAGAAAGAAAAGTTTGTTTTCATGTCTTTCAATTTCTTCATTTTTGTATATGCTTATATAACGTTAAGAAGAGGCAATTTCTAGTTAACTCCATCCATATTCAGGAATTTCATTAGAGCCAAAATAAAAAACCCACTCATAATAAATCCACCCATCCAAATTAGTTTTCATCCCATGATAAAATTCAATACTTGAACCATATCCATTAGAAAAGTTTGTTTTCATGTCTTTCAATTTCTTCATTTTTGTATATGCTTATATAACGTTAAGAAGAAATTATGGTAAGTGATTTCTTAGAGAAACAAGTTTGGAGCGTTGTTATGCTAAGTGGGATCCCTGCAACTATTTGGGGGAATGAGAAAGAGAATAGTATGACCATATCGCTAATGGATTCTTCGGACTCAATGCACACAACCATTCTTGCACTTTTTACCTCGTTGCAGATAATTCAATCCAGAATTAAAAGAGCATCTAAGAAATAGTCAGACTTGGGCTGGCAGAATCTAGTTTTGTTGCTGTTTTTTTGCGTTCTTTTTGTTGTGTCAGTGCTACTTTTTTGCGGTCTTGAGGCGGTCTCTGCCATTTTTTACTTCTTGTTTGTAACCTGGTCTTGGTTACTTGTGGAAACTTGGTTGTATCTAGATATTGATCTTTTGTTGTTGTAACTTCATTGTTATATCCGGATGATGAACCCTCCTTGTTATAGTGTATAGTCCCTTCAAAACTATTTACCAATAATAGAAAAGAAGAAGAAATTATGGTGAATATCAAGGGAAAAAAAAATTGCGTACTAATATCTAAGGACTAGATCTATAGGAATTTCTAGAGTTGTTCTTGATACCAACATGCAAATTTTGGAGCACCAATAGTTTCAACCAAGGAGCATGAATATTTTGAAGGGACACATGAATACCTTCACTCTCTATTTTATTAACTATCCATCTCCTGAGATCACTAGTCCGGGCTTTGAAGATTACTATGGTGATTGCACAAATCAAGATGGGATTTCAAGACCTAGAAATTGTCTACACATTTTTTGAAAATCTTCTTGGAGTTACCAAGTATGCAAAAAGGTATTTATGATATCTCATACATTGCTTGCTATTTTACACAAGTTATACTTTGATGAATATAGTCTGATGATGGATCAAATTTTTATCTAATCCTTCTCATGCTATCATTTTAGCAAAAACTAAAAAATAAAAAAATAAAAAAAAATAAAAAAGCTTTGATTGGAAAACCAACTTGCTGATTAATCAAAGGAAAAAAAAAAATTGATTAGGAAACTAACTTGTTGGCCAATTAAAGACAAAAAAATGTTGTCTCTTCTTCAAAAGGAATCAATTGTTACCTAGTGACTTCTTTCTCGGAACTATTTGACCATGTTAACAATAGGAGACAAAGACAACTAGAGGTATGATCAAGTTTTTTTGTTCTACTATTTTATTTTTAAGCTTTATTGTAAGTTGTCTTATTACAACTAAATCTACTTTCAAAACCTCAAAGGAAGACAAGATAAAATTAATATCTCCCCTATTTATATAAAAATATGTGCACCTCTTTGCAATCAAAAATTTGGAGTCTAATTTATGGACATTCATAAATAAACAACATGCATGAGGACATGCATGAGCTTAGGTGTGGGAGAGAAGGAGAAGCACGAACTATGCATTTTGATTTTAAATATGAGACATAATAGAAGGAGATCCACACAAGAACTTGCTATAAAATAAAAGAGATCAAAAGGAGCAGAAGGAGATCCACATAAGAATCTACTGTAAAAGAAAAGAATATCAAAAGCAACATAAAGATATCCACACAAGAACTTGTTGTAGAAATAAAAAATGAAAAGCAGCAGAAGGATATCCAAACAAGAACCTGTTACAAAAGTAAGAAATCAAAAGCAACATAAAGAGATCCAGAAACTGTTGTAAAGGAAAGAAATCAAAAGTAGTAGAAGGATATCCACACAAGAACCTGTTGTGAAAGAAAGAAAATCAAAAGCAGGAGAAGAAGATTTACACAAGAACCTGTTGTAAAATAAAGAAATCAAAAGTAGCAGAAGGAGATCCACACAAGAACCTATTTTAAAAGAAAGAAATCAAAAGCATCAAAAGGAGGTCCACACAAGAATGTGTTGTAAAAGAAAGAATATCAAAAGCAATAGAAGGAGATCCACATTATAACCTGTTGTAAAAGAAAGAAATCAAAAGCAGTAGAAGGAAATCAATAAGAATGTGTCCTCAATATGGAGAAGAATCTAAGAAGATGAGATAATAATGTAATGCATGAGGAAATGCATAATATTAAATGTGGGGCAATAATGAGGCCATAAATTGGCCATAAATTACTATTATTTTGTCCTTCCAAGTTACCTTTAAAAGTGCATTTAAATGTAATCTAAGAACTTATAGTTTAATTAAGATAGAGTATAGGATATATATCTTCTTCATTCTTTAGAACTATTTTTTTGTCTATCTTTTTGACTAATCCTATTGATTATTTGGGAAAAGATGCAAAGTCTTATATATGTAGGCCATAAAGAAAATATAATGATAGTATTGGGATAAGTGGAATTGATTATGAATAGTACATTTTTAAATCAAACTTGATTTAATATTTAGATTCCTCTCAAAAAATTATGTAATTTCAAACAAAGAATCATCTCAATCTGAGCTCGCATGCAAAAGTTATAACAATTTTAAGTTAGCTACGGAACACACAAAGTTAGTTTCAGAACTCACAAAGTTAGTTCTGGAACTTACAAGTTTACTTCCAAAACTCATAGGTTTAGTTCCAGAATTCACAGATTTAGTTCTAGAACTTGTATCAATTAAATTACAGTTAGTTCTGGAAATTTCAATTCGTGGAAAAATAAGATTTAGTTACAAAACTTGCAAATTTAGTTCCAGAACTTTCAATTCATGGAAAAATTAGATTTAGTTTCGGAGCTTGTAAATTTAGTTCTGGAACTTGCATAAAAGGAATGACAGCTTTAGTTCCGGAACTTGCATCAATGGAATGAAATTTTTTGAGGGACTGTGAAAACTCAAAGATACCAATGGGAAATATGAGAGAGGTTTTTTTTCATAGAAATGTGTTTAACAAAAACCTCATTTAGATTTGCTACAGGTTTTACCAATGAAGAGAGATATAACTTTTAGTGAGATGCAGTCCGAGGAAAAGTATATTAGATGAGCACTAAAAGTTCCATAAACAGAAATAGAAAAGTAAAATGGGAAATATGAGAGGTTTTTCTTCATAAAAATATGTTTAGCAAAAACCTCATTTAGATTTGCTATAGGTTTTATTAATGAAGAGAGACTTTTAGTGAGCTGTAGTCGGAGGAAAAGTGTATCAGATGAGCACTAAACATTCTATAAACAAAAAAAAAAATTAAATGGAAAATCAAAGAGAGAAGTTTTTTCATAGAAATAGGTTAAAAAAAAACCTCATTTAGATTTTTTACAGGTTTTACCAATGAAGAGAGATATAACATTTAGTGGGTTGTAGTCCGAGGAAACATGTATTAGGCGAGAACTAAAAGTTCCATAAATAGAAACAAAAAATTCAAATGGAAAATTTGAGAGAGGTTTTTGTTCATAGTGATGTGTTTAACAAAAAAATCATTCAAATTTTCTACGGGTTTTACCAATCAAGATAAATCTAACTTTTAGTGATATGCAGTCCGAGGAAAAAGTGTATCAGACAATCATCAAAAGTTCCACAATGAAAAACAACAAAGTCAAATGGAAAATCTGGGAAAGATATTTAGTCAAAATCATATTTTGAGGGAAAAACCCCTTCCAATAATGTAGAAGAATAAAATCATCATGATTCTTATTACCAAAAAGCAAGGAGTATATTTGGGAGCAAATCTTCCTAAAATAAACAAGATAAGATTTGACTTCAATAATATATATCTCTCCATAGTTTGTGGAGATGGAGATCTTAGTTGTTAGGATTGGAATAAAGATAAGATCAGATTGTATTTCCTAAAATAAGGATTTGGTTTGATGCATGAATTATAAATGCAACCTTCCACACTGAGAGATATAATTTTCTTTCTCCCAATAAATAAAGATCTATTCTTTCCTCTCAACTATTATGTAGCTTTAAAATCAGAAGTATGATGTAAATCCTCTTCCGAGAAATGAGCTGGAAACTCATTTCAAGGAAGATGGAACTGTGTATTTATGTTTATGTTTAATCATTTGTCTGTAATTCATTTTGTTGTATTGTTTTTATTTTTGTATTGTGAAAATTCATTTTGTTGTGAATGTGCAAGTGTTTCATTTAATTATGTTTATTTCTAATTCAAGAAATTTTAATTTATGCAAGTGTGTTTAAATTCCTGCAAGATTGATTTCCTTCATGCAAGTGTGATTTATTTTATGTAAACTTTATTTCTGTAAGTGTGGCTTTCAATTTCTGCAAGTGTGAATTATTTTATAGAAGTTTGGTTTATGTATAATGGAGTTTCTTTCCAATATCTTCTTCTCTTAATGCATACAACCATCGGACACCAGCCCTGGATTGACATTATTAATGGTGAGGATTGACAACCCTCATCAATTACATAGGGTAGTCAAACATCAAGTACACAAAATTATTTGTATCCCCTTTTTTGCTAATACTTTGATGAAGGGTTTTTCAGGTTGCTAAGGTTTTTACTTATTTTTAGGTCATTACATGTGAAGCACAAAAAGTTATAAAAATTTTATTATATCTTATTCTAAAACTGTATCATTCATATCCTATATTGTATAAGTCATGTTTATACCATACATATTTTATACACTTCTAAACCTACTCATCTTCCAGTTACAAAATATTTTTTGCAAAATATATAGTTTTAGTTCTTTCTATTGCATTATTTTTTGTATCTATATCACTCCAGAACCATCCTTTTTTATTTTTAACTAATTTGTTTATTATTTATCAATTATTTGGTTCATTTAAATTTTGAATGAATTATTCTAGTCATGTTTAATTGACGCTAGAAGTTAATTAAATTAGAATAATCTACTTTTTGCTAATCCTTATACCCTTCTTAGTATTGTGTATCCCATAAAACTCTATAATTAAGTAGGGTGTAAACATGTGGTGAACCTGGCTCTTGAATCAAATTTATTTTTCAAACCATAGTGGACCTAAGATTCTGATTCTACTCTTTCCTAATTGGCTGGTGTATGTCATTATGCTAAAACTAATGGATTATTATCAATATCTATATAGCTTTCCCAAATATTCTTTCCATTACACTACTTGTGTTACTCAACTGTCACTTTCTAATGACATATGTCATAACTTTTTTCACTAAATACATACTAATATATTTTCTCATTCAATATGCACAATTTACACTAAAACCATACAAGGAGAGGCCCATGACGTATATGATGATCATATTTTATCATATGACAGTGAACAACATTTTTTGTAAACTATATACAAGAGAATCCTAATAACATATATGTCCTTCTTTATATGACTTGTGATCAACTCAAGCATACTACTCTATCCTCTAAAATTTATCTTAATCCCCCCTTTCATGCATTATGTATAAATAAATCAATGCTACATTAACAATGCCTATTTCATCAAGGGTATCTAATCCTCCACTCCATAGTATTTCTATGACCATCCTTTTGACCATTAATATCCCCACATAACCTATCTATACTAATAATGATTCACATTCTTCTTATTCTAATAGACATGATGTAAAATTCCTTGTTACTTTATAAGCTAAAATTTTACAGCTATAACAAGGTATATCAAATTATTATCATACTATGGATTCTACTCGACTACTTCATAATCAAATTTCCCATGAAGTGGATTTGTATCCTTTACTTATTTGTTTTGTTTCCCCTAAAATAACCATAAATGATCGTAAGGGTGATCATGAAGAGAACCTATACATGTTTCAAGTCTCTTCCTTGGACTATTATATCAATGGTACATTGCTATCCAATATTTTTCCTCGTAGTCTCAAAGACTTCACATTATAGTGTATTTATGATCCACCTATGAACGTGGTTAGAACTTTCACTTCCTTAGCTAATCAATTATTACAAAATTTTCTATTAATATTCACAAAAACGCATCTTACACTCAAATGGATAAAATTTGACAAGGCTACAATGAACCCATTAATGATTATGTATTATGTTTTAAGACTATACTTTCTAATATGAAAAATTTGTTGGATGTTATTGAATTATAATATTAATTAACTTAAATGATCCTTATTCCTTTTCAATAATCAGTGATGTTGAAAAGTTTCACTAATTTGATCATCTTATTCATACTTTAAAAATGTGAGGCTAAGAGTCTCAATGTGAAAAAACTAAAATATGTTTCTCATCCTCCTAGCACATATACTCATAAGTTTCAATCCAAAGCCACTTTTAAGACCAAATATACTGATGATAAATCTAGAGTTAAAGCACACTAAATGTGTGTCTCAATCTATGAATCTACAATTTTAGTTCTCTTGATTAAAATTCATGTGTTTTCCTTTCTCACGTCAAAAAGTGATTAAAACATTATTTGAGTGCAACCTTATATCTTTCCCTCCAGCACTTCAAGTTGATCCAAGTGTACTTTTTGGTAAGAAATTTAATGCCACTTATCATTGTGACTACTATCACTATATTGCTAACACCACTAATAATATTTTATGCTTCATCATATTATGCAATACCTACTTGACACTAGTAGCATTGAATATGAGACTACACCTCAACCCAAGACTACTAATGATAATGTAAAGTATAAAATATTTATTGATCCACTCTTAAAACATGATGTTTTCAAATATACCCCTAAATTCCACAATATTTATCAGGTTGTCCCACCCCACCATATTATGATAACATGTTTGATGAAGTGATTAGAAATATTTTTACCACGACCTCCTCACCAATTATTACCTTTGATAATATAGATATGAAACATGATTTTATCATTGATACATTATACATCCTTATTTTAATTGACCAATACCCCATTCATAATTTTTTGGTTGATAACATTGGTCCTGAAAATATATGCACTTTTAGATTACTACACTATATTGGGTGTACTAATAAGTACATAATTGTTTATTTCTAAAAAACCATTTGGCATGTTCTATTACCCATCATAATAGGCCTCACTATCTTTTGAATTAAATTTTTATTGGTCTATTATTGCATCATGTGATGCAAGTCTAGGTTATTCTTGTTCAGCTAAAACAATAACGTGGTCAAAATTAGGTTATTCTCATTCAAACCCCCCCCCCCCCCCCCCCCCCCCCGTTATCATAGTTAGACCCAATAGACACAACCACTCTCCCTAGTGTTACTACATCCATAGCTTCATTTGATACCTCTCATACTCTATATTTTCATGCACTCATACATATTGTTGGCACAAAAATGGTTCACCCTTTTTGAGGCCTTATAGTTAAAATTCAGATCTTAAAACAATAAAAATCACCATTTTGGTGACCTTATGGTGCTAAAATCATGAAAATATGGTTGCCCTTCCTTTCTATGAATGTGTATATGTTTATAAAAAACACTTATCTAGTTTTGAAGTGATTTTGGCCTCAAGATGGATATTTGATGGTTAACTGGTAAATTTCCTTTGTTAGGGATACCAAAAAATTTATGTTTGGAATTTAGACTATGTGAAATATTAAATAGTACATAGATCAAGGCCAAGTCTCCTTATGGACACATGTTTTCCATTGAAATTTGGTAAAGGTTTAAAACGATCCTAAAACACCTGAATTACATGCAAAATGGGGAAATCAGTGAAAGAATTTTTTCACCCATTGACATAAGGAAAAAATATAAGGCAAAGGAAAGGGAACTGATGTTTTCTAATTATTATGAATTGGTGAGGCTAGCGACATAAAGAATGAGATGGTGATGACTTATAGAGGGGCGTGGTAATGATGAATGCCATGTGGAGGAAATTTGCAAAGCATGGGTATTGAGATAAAGGGTCTAAGATTTCATAGAGGATGGTTGTTTCAATAGCGATAATATTTCATCCATCGGTGACCTAAGTGTATAAGGGAACTCAAAGATAAATCTTAGAGGGATTATGGGAAGCGGTCACACCGATGGTGGATATGTGGCAAGGATCTATCATAGATATTATTTGAGGAAGGATTAAAGGAGGAATATGTGGTATAATGTAGTTGAGTACACACAATGTACACCAATCTAAATTTGACGTCTAAAGAACAAAGGAAAAAGAGGTCGGAGATGTCATACTTTAAAATCTATTAAAATGACAAGGGGATTGGTTTTTTACTCATAAATTTTGATACAAAACAATAAACAAGGAAAGACAGTTACCATCATAAATATTAGAATGAAAGCTACACGTTGGTTTCATATTCGAAGAAAATGGTATAGAGATCTAGAATATTTTAGTAGCATAATTTGGGGTGTTTTTTACTAGTTCTCTTGATCATATTTGCTCCAAATTATCATTTTATGGTTCTAGATTATTACTGTTACTTGTATTTAATTTTTTGAGAGAATATTCCCTCCATGGCCCACAAAAAATGTTGTGAAGTTGTATTTTTTGAAATTTAAAAGCATGAAATTGTCATAATGATCTAAATGTCAAATTTGAGTTTGATTAACAAATGATAACCTCCTATTGATCCACCCTCTTGATTTCAAGTATGCACATGTATTCCCCATGCATTACCATTTGTGATTTTTCTTGGTTTAAATTTTCTGCTAATTTTGGATGAATTTATGGAAAAAAAATGTTTCTTCAAGGTTAATTTGGTAGAAGTGATTCAAGAATGCTACTATCTCTCCTCTCATTAGTGGATGATCTGCATTCATCTAGATTTTAAATTTGGATTTTTATCATCCCTCGATTACTTTTGAGATAATATTTTGAGTACCTGTTCTTTGTACCTTTATATAGGGAAAATGTATAAGTTATGGAATAAATTCTCCATTACGATCTTTTGGCTATTGAGAAAGCTTGGTTATCCTTGTTGAGCCTTGTGTTTTCCACTTTTATGAGAAATTGAAGAGTGATAGTCTTTCTTGATTCAAATATAAAATTTTGTAGGGTTTTGAGAAAGTATCTAGGCTTTATAATAATGCTTTGAGTATGATTATCATTATTTAGTAATTATAGATTTTATTATGATGCAAAAATATGTGTGAGCATTGAGTAATAAAATCTTTATAGTTCTTTATACCTTTTCATCTTATGAATTTTTCCCAATCTCAGTGTATTGTCATATTTTAATGTCATGTTAAAATAGATAATATATTCTATATGTAGGATAATTATGTTATTTATATAAATTGAAGGTGAACTATCCAACACTTATGTATATTTTTACCTTCTTTTGGTTATTATTAATTCACTTGGTCTATATTGTGGTAAAAGTTTCCCCAATATATTCATGTCACTAGTGTTATCTCACATGATCACTTTATTGTGTTAATATTTATATTTACCTCCACATTTTTATTAAAATCTTACCACAAATTTCCAAATTCTTCAATATTTTAGCCATTATAACTTTGGATTCATGTTTATAAGCTCTCATTTGAACACTATTTTGGTCTTCATAGAAAATATCTTATAATTTATGATTATATTTTTCCTTATCATATATTTGAGTGAAAACTTTACCTATTTCCAAGTAGATTTATGACTTTCCTACTATTGACAAAAAAATGGGTGGGAATTCATGTGGTTAGGTTGCTTTGGTGCGTATGATAAATTTTATTTACATTATCCATGTCTTTTGATATCATGTGGGTTTCTTAAGGGTATCTACCCTAAGTCTTGTAGAGCGTAAAGAGTAGGAGGTTAACTAACCTCCCATTTTAAACCTAAATTATTCCATCCTAGGTGAATAAGAAACTCACTAAAACTACCTATCTTACTTTCTTTCCTCATTTCAACATTGGTAAAAATATACTAGCCAAACAATTGGTGCTATTGTTGGGGATTGTTGTTTATTAGTTCATATAATCCACTAATTCCTTTTGCAAGGCTATTGTGTAGTTCTCTTTGTTGCATTTTTAATTTAATATAACTCTAGTTTGTTTTGCAATAGCTATCATATCTACATTGTATTTTCATTCATTATAAAAAAATTAACAAAAAAAAATTGTTTGATTTAGTTATATTTGTAAGAATTATATCATCGTTTGTGATCTTTATGGTTGTTGTCACTATATTTTCAATTTTAAATAAAGAGATCATGTTGTATTGTTGAGTACTATATAATGTTTATCATATGTAATGTCTATTTGTCTCATATTTATATACCTTTAAGGTAATGGTGACTCAATTGTGTATTTTCAACCAATTAGCATAAATATTTGTCATATTTTTTTCCAGTTTATTTCCTCTTCATATTTTATTTCTATTTATGACTATAAGTTTGTAAACATGGAGGGGTTATGTTTTGATTTCAAATTAAATTCATAAAATAAATATCAAGAACTACCACCAGTCAAATCAAAAATTAAGGAGGGTAAGATTTAGAAACCTACAAGAAAGAGGTATGTATCACTCTCAATATTATGATTATACTTATCTTTTTTCTCCTTTAAACTATGGGGAGAAATCCAAATTGAGAACGTTCATGATAGTTACGATTAATATTTTTACATTCTTAAATCATTGAGTAAGAATATTAAACCTACAATCCAATCTCCTTTTACTTATGTGAGAAGTATCAAGATCCCTACCTCTAGATAAGTTCACAATATCTAGTCATTACATCTATTGAAAGGAAAATTATTAGCCAAATATTAGTATGATTTTAAAGATTTTTTCACTTTCAAATTCAAAAACCTAGCTAACAGTCCTCTTAGTGAAATGAGAGAGGAACCTAGGTAAGATCCTGTTATTTATATTGTAATCCATTATACTTTGCATCCTAATCATCATCATAAGATAAATCATCTTGACTTAGGCATAAATACGAGAGGGAATAATATATATTTTAATGCATTTGGCCATAATGTTAGAGATCCTCACCCAGTATTAAGAGAAAATAAGTTTAAAAAATTATTTCTTATAAATTAAAGGTAATCCTAATGAGGTTCCTACAAAAATTATAAGGATGATGCTTAAAAATATAATGGAAACAATACCATTTTAGGTGATAAACATATTATAACCTTTAATGAATCGATATATGATTATGAAATAGTTTATGAGGATGTTATTATCAAGTTATTTATTCATACTATAGAGGATAATGTTAGGGATTGGTTCAAAAAAATTCCTAATAAAGCATATATTCTTGGCATGAGATGAACATGAATATTAAATTGTAGTTTGGTGAAAGAAAAACCCCTAGATTTCTCATGAGTGAGTTTGAAATTATTAGGAAGAATATTAATAAATATTACAAGAATTGAACTACAAATTCACTAAAATCATGATAAAGTTACCTAAAATTGTCATAACTCCTAAATAATCACATCTCATAAATATTACGAAGCATTTTATGCTAAATTTAATTTTATCTCAAAGATAAAGGCCCAATCAACTTGAGACAAGCCTATACCATGATAAAAGATGTTGAGAGGAATATTAAAGATAGGGTAATCCCTCTAAAAAGGTAGATGCGCATATCCTTCTACAAACATAGAAGTGTATATGAGAAGTTAGATAAATTTATTAGAGCATTAAAGGAGCTATCATATACAGTTGTTATAAATGAGAAAGGTTTTCCTCATGTTTAGAATATTAATTTTTGGAATGAAAGATCACATAATCAAGATAGACGACTTGGATATGATAGGCCATTTGAAAAAATTTGTCACATCCCTCTTATGCAGATTTAAAAATTCAATACCTTATTAATCATGACAATTAAAATGACATCCTTAAATTGGATAGTTATTTATGATAATTTTAAAATATGGAAATTAGTATGATTATTATCGATGTGATAAATTTTACTGACTTGGACTAAGTGCCTTCTTGGTGATATGAGGTGGATGTAGTAGTAGGTAAAACTTAATTAAAATGGTGAGGGAGGGATTCATCAGAGAGAGGTTGTTAGATCAAGATGTTGAACTTAAAAAAATTATGTTAATGAGAGATGACATACACACCATGAGATTCTATATTATTTAGTTTACTTGTGTGATGTGTGACTATATTATTTTTTACTTTGTCTTCATTTATTATGTTGATATCGATAGACAATCAATGGATTACACTGATGTGGATAAATGCCACCGACACAACCCAACCATTGTACATCATTATTAATGCATTGTTGTGAGTGAGGGTTTATTCCTTTTATAGGTTTTAGTCACATTCACCTACTCCTTTTAAATACAAAGCACACCAACATATTACCTAGTTTAAACTGGGCATTCACTTGAGGCATGCAGAGGTTCCTATCCCCTCATTTATGTGAGATTTTTTAAAAAAATTTACAATTAATGGAGGGATATTTACAAAAACAGAAATAGATGCATTCATTCTAGCATAGAAGTAAAGAAACTAGATATGAACACAAATGCACCATACTGTAAAAGTGAACATTACAACATCACAAGGGAATCATATCTAAACCATGAGAAATATTAATAACACTAGGGCTTGGACCTATCGATAAAGATATTTCAAACAATTCATCATATTCATTGATTCACAACTATTTACATTATCTAGATTACATTAAAATGGTTATAGCAGACCAAATACATCATAAAGTAACATCCTAGCTCTACAAAATGACTCTACACAAAGGGTTCTAACCATGTTCTCTCCTATACACCTAGAACATCCTTTTCCTTACATCACACATCTTCTTCCCCTTGCATCATCTCTCACTTTCTTGCCACCATTCGCAACCTCCATTTTAGACCTAAACACATTCATAAATAGAGTGGGATCTCTTCTTTACTTCCTTATAATTACTCAAGAGAAAACTACATACAAAATGTAATGATACCCTACCATACTCGAGTATTCTAGACATGCAAGTGTGAGCTAAACCATATCTAACTCTAATTTACAACTCTTATACACAATGATTATTTCCTGGAATATTCCTTCTTTAGGCTAAAATTCTCCGTGATCTAATCTTATCCAGTATCATGCCTACCCGTATCCTCACAGTTTTTCCATGCAACACCATAACCAAGAAATATGGTTAAGTCTCAAAACCCTTTCCTTCTTTCGTGTGTGACTTAGCTATCCATACGCGCCCTTCCTCGTACACCTTCTTTTTATACCTTCTTCTACACACATTGATCCCTTACTTCAGTAATTATTCATTTTCCTATGATCAACATTGCCCCACACTAAATATGTTCTCTTTCCAAGGAAAAAATATGATCGCCAACAAAGAATAAATAATGGAAGGAAAGAATAACCTATACCTGGATTATGCCAAAGAAGAAAAGAATTTCACTACTGTTTTAAAAGGATTGGGAATGTTTTATTCAAGTTTGATTCAATTTCATTCCAAGCATCCACCTCCTTCTACACATGTTTTAAAAAATCCCCTATCAGCGTGTTGACCTCATCAAATGTCAACTCTTCACCCTTAGCCTTTTGTGCATCAATAATATTGTCAATTTTCTTGCTAAGGTCATTCATCAGGCCCATCTTATGTGTAACCTAGGGATATAATTCCTTTACCTTTTTTTAACAGAGGCCCTTAGAATTTAAATTTCCTTGGATTTCTTCTCAACCTATGCCAAGATTTTTTCACGTTCTGCCCTATTGACTTTATTCTTCTCCTAGAAATCCTTCATATTTTGCTTGTGTGTAAAAACTAGAAAAATTTCCACTCTTTTTGTATCCTCACAGTTGTCATAGACAACTTCGTCCATGTATTTCACGATCTTTATTAAAGAAAGGAGCTCAAAGTGCTGAGTTATGGTGTCCTCAATTTTTTATCTCTCCTGCTCTCTTTGTTACACCATAACTTACTCCACTAACTCCAATGCAAGTGGTTGCTTCTCCATCATGATTAAGTGTGTCAAATCTTCTAGGTAGAGGAAGGATGACTCATACTTGTGTGTAGTGGGGGTTAAATCTGGGCATGCTAAAATAGTGGATTCTAAGATATCCTTTACATTCTTGTAATATTCTCTCAGCTTCACCTTCTCTTCTCTCAACTTAGTCCTCAACTACAGAAGTATAGTCTCTTTCCCCTTTATCTCCTTGTCCCTCTCTATAATATCCTTGTTATTTTCCTCTAATTCCATCTCCAATGCTTTAATCCTATTATTCCTCATGAACAACCTCGCTTCAACCTCCACTGATACTTTTTTCAGGACATTACACACCTTCTCATTAGTCCGATTCTGAGAATCCACAATAAGATTTACCTTCGCAGATACTTGTGTGTCTAGCAGTGCACCTGTATTCACTTAAAATTTTGGCTCATCAATATGGGATTCAAAATCACATGACAACATATTTTTTGTGTATGGGTATGCACCATCTACATCAGCTAACAACCAATATAAGAGGTGGTCTATAGGCACTATACTATTGAAACACCCACGTAATACCTTATGTGTATCAACATCGTAAGCCATTATAGGTCCTTGTGATGTTAGTATTCCCTTGCCACATGTGCATGCTCCCTTCAGGAAACTGACTACTAAACTCATCTCCCTTCCTATCCTTCCATACTTCTAATTTTATGTCTCTCCTACACTATACTTGACCATGTCCTTGATGATATCTACCACTTCCTTCTCCATTGTTTCCTCTAACTGTTCACTGAATAGGTGCAAGGTCTCCTTAACCTTTGTTCCCACTTATTCTTTACTTTTTGCTCCTTCTCGAGTGTCCTTTGTAGATTCATTCCGATCTTCATCAAATTCATGTACATTGAATACAGGTAAGTTCTTATCTGACTCACACCCCTCGTCCTCTTCTCTAGTCTCATCATCATTCACACTCTCCATCCTCTCAGAGTCTTAACTTTACACTTCCCTCTTCTTCTTCACCAGAGACTGCTCTTTTACTGGAGACTTCTCCTTTATTGGGGACTTCTTCTTATGATTAAAATTTCTTGTTCTCGTGCTTGACTCTTGTGCCCCTATGTTATGAACCAAACACTTTCTCAGTACTCTTCTTGCTATATTTTCCTCCATATCGCACTTTTTTGTTACTACCTTTTTCCTTTCAGCAGGGTCTTCAGGGATAGAGACATCACCCTCAACATACACGCATTTATCAAAATTAGGACTTATTTTTATGTACACTCTATTTTCTTTTGTTCTTGCAAGTGGTAATGTTATGGGCCTTCACATATGTATGTCATAAGAAACATACTTCTCCACATATGCTTTCTTCTGAGGATATACAAGTGTCCTGTGTAGCTCGTGGTGCTTCTGATGTATTTCACTCAAAACTAATCTCAGTTTATTATCTTCTTTAAACATGTTAAGTATGCTATGAAAATACTACGTTGTGAATGAAAAACATAATCTACACCACGGGATCTTAGTGTCATCAGTCAATGTGAACCTAGAAATGCACAACTGTTGGTTTAATGTAAATTCAACCTCATCCTTCACCAAGGCTTATAGTTACTCAAGAATCCACTACTCTGATTTAAATGCATCATGCATCCTCTTGTACAACTTATATAAGTGTGCCTTTTATGAAAGTGTTATACTCTCACAAGTATATGCGTGAAACCTCCTAGTTGGGGAAGGGTTCTTATCAGGGTACTCCCAAATGTTGTTATTCGTCCCATCGGACACTCCAATATTTGAAAACATAATGGTAAGAATAATATTACCATACAAAATTTTATCCCCATCTCACACGACATGAATGATATCACTTGCAATGAAGGCTGAGATGTTGTAGATGGTCCCCTATGAAATTTTCCTATACACATTCAACCATTTCTTGTTCACCTATGTCCATCGTTCTTATTCATTACACTTGGTAATTAGGCATGCGATCATATTAATGACTTGGTCCTTGAACCTAGAATTTTCAAAGGATTTCCCACCCTTCTTGTACTCAAATTCCATATTTGTTTCCTTGCTATCCTCATTGTTTTCCAAGTCATCATTCAATGACTCTCTTTTGTAGATAAGTCCAATGTACTTGGAGATCAACTATGGAGTTATACACATTATCCTTCCTGTGAAGTACAACTAATATTCATGCACACATGCCATAAGTCACTGGTATAATATCTTGAGCTTGCCAAAAAATGACAACTCACATATTTGCAAAAGCCCAACCTTCTCCAATGTCTTCTTCATGGAGTCATCATACACTGGTTTTTCATCTTTTTTATTTCTCCTGTATGGCGAACAAGATCCAATGCCATATCTTTCTTGGTCTTATTTTTCCTATGCTTATAATCGCTTATAACCATTTTGCACATGTGAGATACCCAATCCATCCCAAAAAATACCCCATATGGTTATTACATCTCTACATACCATTCATCATTGAAAGTTGTCGATGCGACAATTTTTCCCTTTCCCTTGCCCTTCCTCTTAGGTGAAACATTTGATCCTTTCCTTGGTGTCATTATCCTTTTTGGATCCTTGTTATTCCTTCCTTGTATCTTTCTTTCTTACTTCTTAATCCCTTGGCCTCAATCCTCCTAAGTAAATTCCTCAAATCGATGCCCTAGTTTCTCAAAACCTAAAGTTGGAAACCCCTTCTTCCACAAGATAATGTTAAAACCCACATAAATCCTTGTAAATAACCACTTCTATGCATGCTCATGTACTCTGTTCCAATCTAGTTCTCAAATATTTCACTTCGCATGTGATTTTCATAAATTTCATGCAAGGATTCCCTAGTCTATAAGAGATCTTCCAAAAGTAAACGTAAGGTGAAAATAAGTTACCCTAACCTCCTATTTATAGCTTCTTACTGCATTTTTTTCCATGCCACCTACCACAATAATCCCGCATTAAATTTGGATTATTCTAATGCATTCCTTCCATGTGTTGTATACAACATGTTTCATTCACATGCTCACTCATGTATAACCTCCTCAACCTTCTAGCGCGTAAAACTACATCTACCGCAAACTACCCTAGGCATGCTCCTAGAGTCAAAGTACATCTACCTTTATGTCCTACACTAAGTATTTTTTCCTACCACTACCTACCTCATGTTATTATACGCATTGATCATTATCCAAGGATTTCATATAAATATTTCTTGATACCATTTTATCTCCGACCATTACCACCTTTGCTATGAGCAATCTTCGGATACAATGCACTTTTTTTTCTCTCACACGCCATTAAGAACATTTCTCTAATTACGGATCTCATGCGTGTGTTCTCCACCCCACACTAAAACTATGTGGTTCATTTTTCATGAAACCTTTTAGAAATTAATTGGCTACTGGAGCACAAATTTGCAACACAACATCGAGCTAAAAGGAAAAAAAATGAAGAAATGAAACACATATAAAGCAAATTGCATTAAAGGGAAACCTAAGCTAAATGGAAACACTACATTATTATAAACCCCAAGAAGACTTATTTATAGTAGCACTTCAAACTAATCCCGTTACAAATAATGGGAAACCGTTTGCCATCCAAAGCTTCTGACTGGAAAGTGCATGAGACAATTATATAAGTCACAATATACGGTCCCATTCAATGCACTTAGATGGTTCTTGGGTGGCACAAAAACTTGGAGTCATACAAAAGAGCCATCTATCCAACTTCCAAATTCTTGTTCCTATTATACATACCATATCATGCCTTCTATCTTGCTTTCTTTCTCTTCAAGATCCATCAGGATATGGTGCACCTCTCATCCAACTGCATCGGTTTTTCAATACAATCTTCAATGGATTTCTCATCAGCCAATCCTCCTATGTGTGTAATACATAGGGATGATAACATTAATTCAAGTGGTAAAACATCCTTGGTGCCAGAAACTAATTGACAAGGTGTTATGTTTTTTATTCTCTTGAAGGTTTATTTATAAGACCAAAGAAAAAAAATCTTTATCATCCCAATAGTTCTTTCTAACATCATAAATATTTGTCAATGTGTGGCTCAAAATCTTATTGAAAGCTTCAATAGTTTCATTATCTTGTGGGTGATAGGGTGTAATCTCATGATGGGATACCATAAACTTTGCCAATAATATCCTAACAGTCTCATTCAAGAAATGAGTACCCCTATTACTTGTTAAACATAATGGACATCTATACCTTCTTATTATATTATCCCGAAGGAGCCTCGATATAGTATAATGCTTTATAGGTGGTGCTTCTACCCAATGTGTAAGATAGTCTATATAAGTAATGATGTAGTGTGACCTTTTCCTACATGTTGGGGGAGATAAGGCCCATGAAATTAATTTTCCATTTTTTAAAAGGTTCCACACTTTCTATAAGCATCAACAAAATTTCATCTCTATCCCCAGGCTTCCCAAGGAACTTGTAATGATCACATACCCATGCATATTCTTCAAAATTCTTATACAATGTCTCCCACCAGAAACCAACCATCATAATATTACACGCAGTGGCTTGACTTCCATAATGTCCACCAACAATTTATCCACGAGATTCCTCCATAATACCCATGTGCTTATGCTCTAGTACACATCGGCACAAAATATCATCTCGACCAAGCATGTATAGATCTCCACCAATCAACATATAAGGAACAACGCAAATGGAAAGTTGTTTCCTTTATATACCCTTTATTTTTGTCAGGCACCACACCACTTCATAAAAATAAAGAAATATCCTCCAAACTAGTGGGCATGCATTGTAATCTGAAAAAATACACATCTGGCATTGTGTCTTCAATGTGTTATGTGTCCTCACCTGAATTAATTTTATAAATATGGTCAGGTCCTTAGTTTCACTTTCCTGGTCTTCCTACCACTGAAAAGACAAACTCCTCAAAAAATAAGATCCACCGGCATATGAACCCTTTCAAAATAATCTTATTTAACAAATACTTAAGTGATATGTGATTTGTGTAAAATATAAACGAAGTATCCAACAAGCACTTCCTAAAATTATGCAGTGCATAAATCATAGAAAACGCTTCGTGTTCCATTGTTGTGTAATTTTTCTCAACTGAGGTTAACTTTCTACTTGCAAAACATAAAGGGTGACTTATAAGCCCTTATCAAGGTTTTATTGACACTACTCCAATTTCCATACCTGATGCATCTACATGTACATGAAAGTGATTTTCCTAAGAGGGAAATCACAAAATGGTCACAGTAGTAAGCTTCTTCTATAACTTATCAAAAGCTACTTGTTGTGCATCATCCCATTGGAATCTTACCTTATTCCTCAATTATTATTCCAAGGGAATGAAAATCCTAGCATAACCTTTGATAAATTTTCTGTAGTAAAACATATGCCCCAGAAATATACGCACTGCACTTTGATTGATAGGTTCCCCCAAACCAGAATAACAACTTTGCCAGGGTTTACCAATAAGCCTTCCTTGCAAATAATATGACCTAAAAATGTGCCAAAAGGAGTAACAAAGAAACATTTCTTAATGTTTAGAGAGATACTTAACTATTTACATATTTCAAACATCAATCTCAAGATGTCACAATGGTCTTTCACTAGTCCATACATTGTCCAATAATCAAGGTAGACTTGTAGAAACTTATGGATAAAATCTTTGAATGCTTGTACCATAATGCACAAAAATAGAGTAAGCACATTCTTAATCCCAAATAGCATAATCTTATAAGAAAAAATTCCCCATTCAGTGGTTAAAGTAGTCTTCTCCTGGTCTTCTTTTGTAATCCTTACGTGGTGATACCTTAAGAATCCATCTGTAAAAGAGTATATCTCATGCCCTGCTATACCTTCCAAGATTTCTTCAGTAAAAGGAGTTGGAAAAGAATCTAAAACACATGTGGTATTAAAGTATATTTAATATACACAGATCTATATCCTTCTATATTTCTTAATACTAATCACCATTTGGCTAATCCATTCATATTCTTCAATAGCTTCAATGATAACAGAATCCAGCATCTTTTCAATTTCTTCTTTCACCTTTACATACAGATTAGGATTCATCCCATACGACCTCTTCATAATAAAACTTGCATCTTCCTTTAACGTAATCCACATCTCTCCTAAATTGTCATGAATGCATTTTAACTCATGGTAAGTTTGTGTGGAAAAAAATCTTGGAAGTCCCGTAGTAGTTAAGTTATCTTTGAAACCTCCTAGTCTATCAAGTAATCTCAAATGATTACTTCTTTTGGTTATGATTTTTTTCCAATGTTGACCTTATTTTTCTTCAACATTTCATGGTAAGTGTATGACTTCTCATCCAAACTATCGAATATGTCATGTGTACCCTCTGTATTATCAACATCAAGGTTTTCTATCTCTTTATCTTCTATCAGGTATACCATTTTTCCTATCTCTTTTTATAAGTAGGCGCGCTCAAACTGTATTTCATCTATTTATTCCTCTTCCTCAAAGCGTGCCTCTAAATTAGGATCCTATAGAAAATTGAGGATGAAGTCCTCAATTTCAGAACTATCTCCCAGAGTGAGGTGATTGATCACCTACAATGCCTCATTCACTAATGGTTTAGAATATGGATAGTTAAAATTCTGAATAATGCATGTTTTCAACTCTTACAAATTTCTCTTCTGATGACGTAACTTTCAATGGATATACCAAGTGTGTCCATAACCCTGCAGAGTGTAATAGAAATTATGCACCCAGAGGGAGGGGGTAAATCTTTTAGGTCTTTCATCTAGGCCTTCTCACATTCTTGGACATGGTACAAGGTTGATTCCCTCCAGTGATAGTCACATGTCCTTGAAGGTGTATTGGTTTGTTTTAATCTAATAGAGAACATGACTCTTACCTTACGTCACTCTATATGATTATCCTTATGAGTCATCCACCAATACATTTTTGTACCATTCACGGTATAAACAAGCATATTCCTTTGTTCTAATTCGCAGGTCCACTTGACTTCCATAAAGTGCAAAAAGACATCAAAGTTACATTCTCCTATGTAACATGGTAAATGTTTTCCTCCCAGATTCCTAACAAAATGTTCCTTGACAAAAAAAGTCACATTGCCCTTCAATTGTCTCACAACCAACTCATAAGTTCTTTGCACCAAATTTTCACATGCAATGTTATCCGTATCACTTAAGGATTTAGCATCATCCCACTCAATGAATACTTCTCTTGATGGTTCAATAACTTCTAGGTCTTTGATAGTGTGCACATAAATTATATTTATGTCTTCTTTCCCCAAAGGCTTGACATAGGGAACAGACCTTCCATCTATTATATGAATAATAACATGCTCCTTCTTGTTGTCAAACTTGTTGTATCCCTTGTTGAATCGTAAATCAACATTATTTTCATAACATGAAGGGTGTCCAAGAAAAGTTGGTAAATTATCTTCGTTGACAAGTGCTAAGACTTTCAATTCCCTAGTGAACTTTTCCCTCTGAATGGTTATGGAAGAATCCTTCAAGACTCTGAATGGTGTAGCTTTAGTTCTATTCACCATGTACAACACATTTGAAGATATCTCCAATGGTGGTCTCATCATTTGATTCCACACATCCAGAGTAATAAAATTTACCTCTGCACCTGTGTCAATTAGTATGTTACTGAAAAATCCATCCATCAACTACTACATTCACCATGATCTACTTGTTATAATCGAGAATATTAGGGGAAAATTAACATGTAAGATCTACCTCTCGTGCTTGTATTTTTTTGGCAAGAAAATATTTCAAGTGGAAAAACTTTTTAATTTCTTGCCAACAGTTTAGGAATATAAGTCCCTCTACTTAAGCAGTGCAGCTGTCGTATATGCATGCATGACTAAAGGTGGATTTTCTCATTGGCCTTGCGTTCAAGGATTCAATAGGGGAACTCCACTGACCCAGTAGAAAAGTAAGAAATTTATTGCTAGAGAGGAATTTGACTTTAAAGTGGGAAAGGGGAGTGAGAAATGAGATAGGAGAACTAATGTTTCAGTTATAAAATCATATTCCTACACATACTAGTTAGAAATTTCAACACATACATTTATGAGAAGATACAACTCTACAAATAAGAACAAGATTGATTAAAATTTATGAGCACAAAGTATCGATAAATCCCTCAGTCAAAAAAGGCTAAAAAATCCTTGTATTTATTACTTAAAGAAAATTTGTACATGGGGTGGGAATGGACGAAAACTTGTGAGGGGGGAAATGGAAGAAAATGGCTATCTCAAATGTTCTCTTAAAGTACAATAAAATCTTGAGTTTACAACATCAATCAACAACCCTTTTAAATTGGAATGAATTTACAATTTATAGAATGAGATATGACTTCTCATCTACCCCCTAATTCTTTTGCATATGTCCTCCTAGAACAATAAAATTTTCAACAACTTAGGAAAATTTTAAGTCCCTTTCTATAACATAAAGGTGACCTATTACATTAGGAACATTAATACATATGAAAAAATGCTACCCCAACAAATAAGAACATTGATAAGGGAGAGAAAATTATGGGAATAAGATAGAGAACGAGCGAGAGAAGAAGAAGAGGAGATGCCATTCCTGATGAATTCCATTGATCCTCATTGATGGAAAGCTCAATACGATGAAACTCAGAATCTTCAAACTTGTTTGAAACTCCTTCTAATTGACTAATAGATGCTTTGGAATGAGAGTTTAAAAACCCTACTGAATGGTTATGCCGATGACTATAATTTCCAGCCTATACAAGATACTCCTACAAGTCGAGCCACAAAGTGAGTTTCAGGATACAATGTTGAATTCCATGAGATTAGCCTCAAATTCCCTATGAGAAAATCCCATGGATGATCCAAAATGATGGTGTTGACATGAATGATCATCCCTTTATGTCCCATTATGCCAAACTTGCCTTTTGAGAATAACCTGCTATTTTTAGTAAGTAAAGATGGGGCAACTTACTATTTTTAGTAAGTGTCATAAATAGATTTTCCCAACATCAACCGGCCATGGTATCTTGAATTATTCCTTCTTATTGTTTTCCTCTCATTTTTTTGACCAACTAGCTATTTATAGCAGGGGATTTTTTAACCACTTACTATTTTTAGTAAGTGTCAATTGCGAGAGGAGATGACCTTTTTTATGACTTTACCTGCGATACTCCCTCTATGTTCACTACCTTCTTTGTAGGCTCTTCAAGTGGTGGCTTAACCAAAGCAAAAAACCCCTATGTAGGAAGGAATGCTATTATTAGTAAGTGCACCGCAGATGTCGGATTGAGACAAAACAAGGTTTTAAAATCTAGGTCTTATTTTGGGATTCCACGCTCCACATTTTCAATAATTCCTTCATATGTACAAATGGGAAAATGATATTTTCATTGGTAGGAGATGAATAGTGAAAAAAAAATCCCTCCATATCTCTAGTAAATAGGGACTTCATGGCATGAAAAATAGTTTACATGAAACTAGAGTTTTCAATGATCATTCCCTCCAATTTTCACGTGATTTTGCCCACTGGAACCCTGAGAAGTGAAGATATAGCTCGCTTCATTTTTCAAATATGTTTTTGATGTGACAAGGTAGAAATATGATGAAAATTTAGTCCTGTATATCCCTAGAAAATAAGTACTTCATGCTGCAAAAATGAGTTCACACGAAACTCAATTTTTCAACGATCATTCCCTCTAACTTTTGAGCGATTTCTCCCACTAGAACCCTGAGAAGTGGATATGTAGCTCACGGATTTGTTCCACCACTATGCCATGTAGGCCAGTAATGGAGCTTGAAATTTATAGGTCTAGTTTTTGTCTTTGTTTGTGATGAAATCAACATTATTACGATATTTTTTTGCTTCTTATCTCACTAGCAAACTTTCGCTTCGACCCCGTTGTCGATTTGACAAGAAATTGAGATTTGTTCTTCGTGGAGCCGGAAGTAAAATTTAGTAATTATGAGAATTAATTTATGTGAATGGGATTTTTTAAGGTGTGTTTTTAATTTTCTTAGAGAGTGAATAACTCAACAACAAATGGTTCTTCATTTCGTTCACTGCCTTGAAAGATATGTTTGAATCTTCTTCTCACAACAATGGAGGTTTCTGAAGAATTCCTTCACTCTTCCCTTTGAATATTCATTCCTATAGATATTTTGATAAATATATTGTTTGAAAACTATACATATTCATGGATTGGAAGGTTTTTTTTCCATGGTGGAGCTGGTTCAAAGCAATAATGGTGGGCTAAGGTGTTTTCTGTAACTTTTCTTCTTGCAGTGAGAAGCAACAAGAAGCAGAAAATAGTTAGAAATATTTTCAAATTTTTGAGTTTGAGTTGGGTGAATTTTCATGTCTTTTACGTCCCTAACCTCAAATGGATATGAGGGACATCAAATTCCATGGCGAGCAAGGTGATGACATGTGGTGAAGATATGATGGAAAGGAATGAAGGCTAAAAATTCACCTTTAAAGCACCAATGTTACCGGCTAGGATCATTTCTATATGCCTCCAGCTGATAGCAAGTTAATATTCTACTACCAGTATCAATTTTAAAGTGGCCCAGGGTCTGAAGTGATGGAGTGAAGGGTTGCAGGTGAAAACAACACAAATGTGCTGGTAGCATAGAATATTCTAGCATGTATATGTGCTATTGGCTGGTATGGAAATGAAGGATCGTTGAAGTGTTGGTCACGGATAGCGTACGGATGCTATCGGGTGGTTACATAGCTTATACAATGGGCTAGCAATGAAGAGTATCAGTAATGATTGATTACAAGATGGAACAAGTAGTGTAGTTTCTACCGATCGGTTGCATGGATTATGCAACCAGCTGACAACGGGAAAATTAATTCAAAATACTCAACTAGCCAACAATGGGAAGATGAAGCAAAGGAGATGCAACTGGTCGGTAGGAAAATACATGTTCCCAGTAGGCAGCAAAAAGGTCATGCAACTAGTTTGGATGAATGAGATATGCTACCGGATAGGGGAAAAATGGTATGAAGTTGGCCAACTACACTATTTTTAGGAATAGGCTAGGCATTAATCGAAGTGGTACAAAGTTTGTTCAACTACGAGTTTAAGGAGGTATGACGCACATGGTTACGTGTGCATGAAAACTACCACCTCAAATGTCTTCTCATACCTCTTTAATGAAAGTTGTAGATTTTTGAGGAAATTTTGAGGTGAATTTCTACATATATTGTAAAATTTGCCTAATTTTAAAGGAGGATACATTCTTGAAAGTAAATGAACTCTATTGAAATTATTCCATAACTTTTATGAGGTCTGGGCTTCAAATTAGTGTAATTTTGCAAGTGTTTTTACTTGTGCCTATTTTGTAATGAATTTTGCGTATTTATGAGGAATAAAACCCATGTTTTATGGATTTCCTTTCCCTAACTTATGTTTTACTTGTGTTCTTTTCCTTTTATTACATATACAGGTATATTGTGCACAATTTTCTCTTTTTGTAGGATTAAAAAAAAATTACTTCATGCAGATGGTAATTTGAATGTTTTTTTACTTTGTGGTACATTTGTTACTCTCTCTCACTTTTTTCTAACCAATTTTCACTCATATGAATTTTTCACCTTGTTCTTATTGTTATCACCCCCTTTAGTGTAGGATTCAAATTTATGCATATTCCTCTTTTGTGGTCCCTTGGAATCTTAGGTTAGTGTTAGATAGTTGCATTTTTCTTTATCAGAGTATTTTAACATTAGGAATAGCTAAAGGAATCATCCTGCTCAGTTTGATACTCCCTCACCTAGAGATAATTCCATGTTACTTAGTTCCATTTTTTATCAATTCAAATCGCTTGCAAACAAATCAGGGCATGTCATAATATGGTTATAAAAGTTTTGGTACACTTGGTGGGAGAATAAATCAATAATTCTAGTTTCATCAAATTTAGATGTGTGTCCTGGTGAAATTCTAGCTTTTGGAGGCTCTATTATAACACATATGGTGACTCCAAACATCAAGTCTACTAGTTTCAGTTGTGAACATGTCTCAACCCATTAGAAGAATCCAAACAAAGTCTAGGAAAAGAGAAGGAGTATTTGAGTATCTACAACTTTCTCTAGGAAGTGGAAGAAGAGGAAGATAAGGTTAGAGATCACCATCTCCTCCAAACAAGCCTCTCTCAACACCTCCACCTAGTAGGCCATTCTTACAATCTACTAGAGTGCTTAGGCCTATTAGATTGGATGCACAACAAAAAGATCTATTTTTTAACGTCATTGGTATTAGTCCTCTTTCCCTTAATGCAAAAAATACAATTCTAGTGGTATGCTTGAAAAGCATTTTTATCTTTAATAGAGAATCACACAAATATGGTTGATCATATCCAAGACATTACAAATGTGTGTGTTAGCAATGAAATTGTTGACATGGATGTGGCTTTAAAACTTATCACATCCTCATCTAAAGGGAAATATTGCAATGGTTTAGCATTATGAGAGTAAAAACAATTCAAAATTGGGATGAGTTGTCCACAACTCTTTTTTATTAGTTCAAAGAGAGAAGGGACAATTTATCTCTATTAGAGTAGCTTACCACTATAAAGAGAGATCCAAATGAGCAAATGGGGCACTTTAACTCCAGGTTTCTAAGAATGTGGGATAGAATTCTAATTCTTTTAAGACCAGCTACTGAAGGTGCATTTCTCTATTTCTAAAAGCTCTTAATTTTGATATTGTTGTTATGGTATAATCTATGGGAGGAACAAAATTGCTAGGAGCCTATGCACTAGCTATTAGAGCTGATAATTCCCTAATTCAAGCTGGTATACTTTCTCCCAATCCACTTATTTCCATTTATCTAGAGATAGGGAACCCTATTTATAGCCATTCACCTTATTTATCTCATATCCCCACTCCTGGAAATCAAATCTCTAGAGAATATTCCAACTATTCTAGCCCCTCAGATGAGCTCCAAGAGGTCGTGAAACAATTACAAATTCTACGATATGATTTGGTGATAATCAAGAGGTAGTAGTCAAAACATTTTAGACCCTATTAGCCGCAATATCAACCAAATAATCCCCCACATAAGTCAAATATAACTTCTACTCAAGTTACAATCTAGAACAAAATCCAGTTTCCTGCTGCCAATCCTTTTCATCCTTATAACCCTAATGAAACCTCTTCATTTAAATATTTTTCCCTATCCAAAATAATATGGTATAATATTAAAAGTGGTGTTATCCTTGTGTTCATACAAAAACCCAAGCAACATTTCTTAATGACATCCTATACCAATATTTAATGTTGCAAACTTCTTATGCTTCCTAAGATGCATCTACAGAAGAAAATCAGCAGTAAATAGTTTCTCAAGAGACTCCTCAAAAATACACTTCATTTGTGAATTAACAAGTTGAAGATTATTGTTGGATAAATCAATCTCTTCCTCATGGTGTACCTGCAAACACAAGATCTAAGAAAAGATCTATAGAAGAGGGGAAATCATCAAACACAATTTCATATCAACCTTCTCTCTTACCTCAAGGAGTTCACAACTCAAACACAACACCAAACCTACAAAATCAACCTAATGGACCTGTTGTATTAACTCATGTACAAGAGAAACTGGTCGTGAACAAAGGGCATCATAAAAATCATTCAACTTCTTTTAATATCATTAATGAAATGAGGAAAAAAAAATGAGTATCTCCATGTGGGAATCATTGGCAATCATGGAGTAAAGGGATATTTTACAATGAACCATATCTAACTTAACCATCTCAAAGGACTCATTTGAGGAACAAGAAAGGGTTCTTATGAATTCCATGAATAAGAAAGAAGGGAATTCAATATGGAACATAAAACCCCCACCCCTTTTTGTGTATTTGATCATCGCATATAATCTAGTACAAAATTATATTATTTACTCAGGGGCAAGCAGCTCGGTCATGCCAAAGTAGATTACAGACCAGCTGGACCTCAAATATGAACCTATGTCAAAAGGAGTGGTGCAATGGGATGGGACAATAGTGGGAACCTTTGGAGTCATAAAATTTATAAAACTTACATTGCATGTATGCCGCAATGTAACATTTCCACAAGATATATCTGTGATTAACCTACCTCCACTCTTTTCTCTATGCTTATCTAGTGATTTCACTACTAAAATATGTGGGTACTTGTCAGTTGATTTTTCCCACATGCCTTTTAGGACTAGATATGGAGATAACACCACTATAAGGTTTGAGCCAATTGCCACATACCACATTGAGCCCTATGTGTAAACCCCAATCAATGTAAATCTCACAATTTGTGATTAGGAATATTGTCCAAACACTCTAGACAAAGAGACAAATTCGAGGCATTCCATATTTTATACTTGATAAAGAGGAACACAAGAAGTATGGATATGATCCATACAAATAAATGGAAGAAGTTGAATTGGGTATCTATTATCTGAATGAAGAAAACACACCCCTTCCTAATTTCACTAAACTAGATGATGAAGATGAGAATGAGGTTTAGAAATTGTTCTTTGATGGATCAAGGAGTAGAAAAGGTACATGAGGAGGATTACTGATTGTGTCTCCCAAAGGTATGAAATACTACTATGCTATCAGATTTCAATTCATCTATTATATTAACGAAGCAGATTATGAATCCCTTATCTATGGATTACATTTGACAAGGAAGAAGAATATAAATAACTTGTAATCTTTTAGGGACATTGAGCTAGTTTTCAATTAGGTTAGAGGACAAATTTTATCCAAAAATGATCTCCTAATATTTATAAGAACAAGGTATGAGATATCATATAAGATTTCAAAGCATTTAACATAAGTTCCATATGAAGGAAAATGAATGAAGCTGTAGACAGGATTACAACAATTGAGGCATTGTTTGACATTGTTTCAGATATTAAGATGGAAAAAGCACATCCTTACATCAAATTGATAGTAATATCAACTATTCTATATAACTTGACACAAGTTGGAAAGTGTTGGAAAATAGCTAGAAAAACGTCAACTTTCTCCAAGATGAATTTGAGTTCTCTATGAAGAATCGAATAAAGCTGGAAGAGTAGCATGGAGACCAAATTATAAAACTTAGAACAAAAATACTACCTAAGGGTCTAGTGACCTTAGAGTATTTATTCACCCCCAATGATCAATTCAAGAGAGAGAAAGAAAACATAGTGGTCAAGGGTGATGATGTTGAACCTATCTCAGTAGGTCAAGGAAAATCTCTACAGATTTAAAAGGTAAGTACCTCTCAAGAAAAGCATAATTTTGTAAAAATTTGTCAAGAGTTTGCTAATATATTTGTTTAGAAATATGAGGACCTTAGAGGTTTTGATCATAAGCTAGCCTAGAATACCGTTGAGTTAGACCCTATAGCTAATCTTGTTAGATAAAAATAGAGTCCCTTATACCCACATATTGATCCCTTAATGAAGAAATAGTTGAATAAGTGGATTTTCGAAAGCATAATTGGTTCTATCAAACACTCATCATGTGTGGCTACTCTAGTTCTAGTACAGAAGAATAATGGGGAGATCAGGTTGTGTGTGTAATTTAGAGACTTGAACATGGCTTCCTTTAATGATCATTATCTACTACCCTCCATGGAACAAATTTAACAGATGGTAGCTAGTTCTTGGAGGTTCTCTTTTCTTGATGGGTATTTAGGATATAACCAGATCTTTGTGAAAAAAGAGGATCATTTTAAAATTTTCTTTAGTATACAATGGGGAAAATTTTCCTATAAGAATATTTCATTCATTCTACATAATTCCAAAGAAACTTTCCAAAGGGCTGTGGACATGAAATTCCAAGGGATAATTAAGAGATTTGTTCTTGTGTAACTTCATGATATCACAGTGTTCTCTAACAATGCGGAATATCACCTCCTCCATCTCAAGAAATCCTTTGAAAGGTTCAAGAGTTTAGAATCTCCCTCAATCCTAAGAAGTGTATCTTCTTGGCCCATGAGGTTAAAATCCTAGGCCACATTGTTTGTACAGAAGGATTGAATATTGATCCAGAAATTTTTAGTTCCATTATGGAGATATCGTTGCCTAGTCATAAGAAGGCTATCCAAAGTTTCTTGGGAAGGATACATTTTTTCAAAAGATTTGTTCTAAATTTTTCTAGTCTTGTTAAGCCCTTGACATTAATGGTAAAAAATAATGTGTCTTTCAAGTGGACTATTAAAGGAAAAGAGATATTTGAATCTATAAAGAAGGACATTTCACGGGCTCCAACCCTCATAAATCCATATTTTAAAAGGACTTCACTCTATATGATTTTGGTAGTAGAGATGTTATATCCACAATAATGGTATAATTTAACCAAGAAAGGATGGAGCAACCCATTACATTATAAATCCATATCCTTGGGTATTATAAGATAAAATATAAATTCATTGAAATATATATTCTTTCCATAATAAGGATTTTAAATAAATTCAAAAATCTAGTGTCAAATAACAGAATTCATTTATTGGTCTCAAATGTTGGTGTAAAATACTTTCTATAAAATAATGATTTGAGTTAAAAATGGGTTGGCTCGATAACCAAGGTCGGGGAATACAAAATTTGTGTCAAGGTGAAAATTTTGGTTAGGGTAAGAGCTTTGTGCGAACAACTTGTCTCAAGTTAGTATGGAGATGAAGATATTACTCAAAGATGATGTTTTACCTAGTTATTGTTGGAATCAATATATAGTGCACTACCTCCAAACATGTCAAAGCCCTCAAGGATTGTACAAGGCCAAGAGAAGTTATTTCACATGTCAATCTATCTCATATGCACTTGTTTATAGTATTTTGTTTATGAAAGATGTAAATGGTGTCCTCTTTAGGTGCATCAAAACAAATGAAATAGAAATCATATTGTATGAATTCCATGATGGAGATGCAGGTGGTCACTTTGACATAAGAGTGACAAATCTTAGAATCATGAAGGTTGGGTATTATTGGCCTAATCTCTATAATTCCTATTATTCATGAATTAAAAACTACAAGAAGTGTGCCTTATTTACATGAAAGAAAAAGATAGCAGCTCTAGCACTCCACCCCATGTTTGTAAATGAGCCATTCATGCAATGGGGGCTAGATTTTATTGTTGTTACAAATTAAAAATCAATCTTAGGCCATAAGTGGATCCTAATAGCCACATATTACTTCACCAAGTGGATTGAAAAATTTACAATCAAGGAGGGAATTGAAACCATCATCCTAGATATTTATGAAGGATTTATGGCAGGGTTCGGTGTACCCTCCATAATTATTTCTAACAATGCTTTATCTTTTCTTATACTAAAGATATTTGATTGGGCCATGATGAATGACATCTACTTGAGTACATCTTCAAACTATTACCCACAAGGTAATGGCTGGGCTGAATTTAAAAATAAAAATATGCTAGGGATCATAAGGAGGACTCTAGATGAAAATCATAGAAGATGTCACATGAAGCTGAAATCATCCTTGTAGGCTAACATGATTACATCAAATAAGTCTACTGGTTACTCTCCTTACAAATTGGTTTATAGCAAGGAAACAAGGCTTCCAGTATCTCTGGAATTACCATCCTTGGAACTTATTAAAAACATTTAAATTTTTGAGTCTGAGGCCATGGAGGTCAAATATGTAGAGCTTATGGAGTGGGAAGAACTCAGAAACAAAACTATGCAAACAATGGAGAAAGAAAAATCCCAAATCAAGATGACCTTTTATAGGAAGGCTAGAAAAAGTAATTATCATGAAGGAGATCTAGTTCTGAAATGGGATGTACAAAAAGCCAAACTAGGTAGGCAATCTAATTTTGATGTAATATCAAATGACCCTGATAAGATCTTTGGTTGTAAGGTAAACAAAAAATTTTCAGTTATCAAGGATAGACATAGAAGAAATGCATATTCCAGTAACTAAAATCCACTTAAAGCACTGATTCTGAAGTAAATTCCTATCCTTGCACATATTAGATTTAATTTTAAATTCCGCCAAGTGCTTATAGCACACTGTTTTATTCTAGTATAGGATTTTATTTTTAAAAAGTTCTGCTACACAATCTATATGTTTCTACTTAGAACATGTATGATTTTCATGTTTTTACATAGTTTTTCCTTTATTGTTATTTTACATTCCATTTTTGGTAGGGATTCATGGTACAAAAAAAGTGGTTAGAGAAAATTTTTAGGGTGTAGAGGGATTTGTAGAGAAATACTTGTTTCAAGTATTTTTTCCCTCAAATTAAACCAAAATCAAGAACAGCTCTTATGATGAAGGTTCTATATCAGCATAATTTTTCAAGATTACTCCATGTTGAATAGCTAATTCAAGGCCACTGATAAGTGCAATATAGTACAAAGATTGTTTAAAGATTCACCAATGTTTTTTCCATTTTTCACCGATGTATAAAATGGACTAACCTACAAGCCTAGGTAATTGATAATATCAGGTAATATAGTGCTTCATAGGAAAAAGTTAAGTCCTAACACAACTCGATTGAGTTAATTGAGTTATCACTAAGTTAGGGGTTGAAGCAAACTCGATAAGATGAAGTGGCAATTCAGGATAGTTGGAGGAATGAGCGTAAATACAAAAATGCAACAGGTTGGTAGCATGTCAATATACTACTAGCTGATACGAAATATACCTACTATTGGTTAGTTGTAGAGGTAAGTGGGAAGAAAAAAGCACTCGAAGCATTAGAAGATGCTACTAGTCGGTAGGATGTCTATATGCTATTGACCGATAACAAGTTCAGATGTTACTAGCCAGTAACATGTTTATATGCTATTTTCCGGTAACAAGTTAAGATGCTACCAGTTGGTAACAAGTTGGGAGCATCTTAGGGTCAAAAGTTACATAGTTATGGGTCACAGGTGAAAAAAATGTGGATTCAATTGTACGATTAAAGATGTTACTGGCTAGTAGCATGTCTATGTGCTACCGGCTGGTAGGGAAATGAAGGAGCATTAAATTAATGGTCACCAGTAGTATACGGATGTTACCGTCTGGCTGCATAACTCATGCAACTAGCTAGAAATAAAGAGTGTCACTACTATCTAGTTATGAGATGGAACAATTAGTATGGTTTCTAATGACCATTTATATGGATTATGCAATGAACCAACAGTGGGAAGATGAAGCAAAGAAGATGCAACTGGCTAGTAGGAAAATACATTCTTCCAAATGGAATTAGGAAGGTCATGCAACTAGTTGTGAGGAATGAGATATGCTACCATCCCAAGGAAAAATTGTATGTAGTCGGATGACTACTGAATTTTTAGGAATGAATAAAAATTAATGGAAGCGGTACAAATTTGTTTAACTACCATTGTAATGAGGTATGACTCCCATGGGTTCCCATGTAAAAAAAGTACCAATTCGTATGGCTTCCCATAACTCTTTATGAAGGTTGTTAGTTGTTGAGGCTACTTCAAGGTGCCTTTCTCTACATATTGTAAAATTCTCCTCATTTGAAAGGAGGAAATATTATGGAGAGTAAAGGAACTTTGTCGAAATTGTTTGAAAACTTTCATGATTTGTGGTCCTCAAATTTGTGTAATTATACAATTGATCTTACATAGTGCCTATTTTTTCATGGATTGTGCATGTTTCTAAAAATAAAACCAGTGTTTTTTGGTTTTTATTTCCCTAATTTATGTGTTACATGTTTTCATTTCCCTTCATTATATATAAGGGTATATTGTGCACAATTTTATCTTGTTACAGGATTCAAATTTCTTGTACCTCATTGAGTTGGTAATTTGAATTTTGTTTGGGTATGTAGGACATTTGTCTCCCTTTCTCACTTCATTTCTACCCCATTTTAACTTATATGAATTTTTCAACATTGTACCTGATATTATCTCCCTATTTAGTGTAGGATTTAATTTTATGCATCTTCCTCTTCCCCGATCCTTTCAAATCTAACGATTATGTTAGATAGTTTAATTTTTCTTTCTAGGAGTAGTTTATCATTAGGAATAGGTAAAATAACCAGCCTTCTTTGGATAATAATCTTAGTTTCATGGTCCCAAACCTAGAGGTAATTCCATGTTACCCAGTTACACTTATTTCCCATTCAACTCACCTGCAAGTAAGTCAGAGGGTGTTGTAATTTGGTGATAAGATATCCCGCCAATGTACTTAATTTGTTTATTTCTTCATGTCATTTTTTGGAATTTATTATTTTGTGGCTGGAAAAGGTGCAAAGTGGATTTTTGGCATGTTTTTGCAATATTTTTTTAATTATAGATTGATATTGTGTGTGTGTGTGTGTAAACACACACACACACACACACACACTATAATGAAATTACTTAGATCTAAATATTAGTAGTAATAGGACACCAAAAGAGAGAGAAAATATCACAATATGTAAGTAGAATGAATTATCCAATTGAAGGTGGAAACCTCAAAACCTACAATAATACTAAATTTATCATAGTATTCCCTATATAGTTATTTACTCCTATATATACCATATTATCTATATAATCCACTTACGCCAACTCTTTTAATCATAAGAAAAAATAAATAATAAATGTGATATAACATATTAAAAATATTATATTAGTTGCATGACATCCATACATATTCAAATATATGACACCAATCAAGGATGTAACGACCCCTCTCATTTGAAGAAAAAATATTTCTAATGTTGGAAATATTTTGATAATGATGAAAGATTCTTCCCATGATGAATAGTCATTTTATTAATTCTTCCACTTGATCAAATACTCAATTATAGACCTTGTCCTCAACCTCTTATTACATGTAAAAATTGTGCCTTTACATACCAATAATATTATTCCCTCCTCATCAAGCTTAGGTAATATTGTTTTGTTAAAACCTTTTATTTGATGACCATTTCAATCAATAAACATGGAAAACTTGTTGTAATTAGGTTGAATGAGGGATCTCTAATCTATATGCCACACTATGAATTATTTATACACATGATAACTAGGTGAAATATTATTATCTTATTTGTTTGTATAAAGGAGAGCTACTTATGCAATTATAATTGTAAAAAAAAAGTATCCAACTTAAAAGTGTTCTTCCTATGGTATTGATTAGGCTTTTTTCTTCATGTGGTTATGTTCCATTTCATAACTCTCTCCAAGGCTAGAGAGTATCTCTTATTGGTGTTGAGTTTTATATTCAACTAATATTGCTCTAGGTCGGACCCTTAAGGTGGAGGTGAAATATGGTTGTTTTTTGGTAACCATAAATTTAAAAAATGATACATTTTGGATGATGTGTGCAATGAATTATTATAATACCATTCTATAAGTGGTGATCACTTAAAACCAATTTAATCTTGTTTATCAAAGAAAAACATTAAACTATAATGAAATTACTTAGATCTAAATATTAGTAGTAATAGGACACCAAAAGAGAGAGAAAATATCACAATATGTAAGTAGAATGAATTATCCAATTTAAGGTGGAAACCTCAAAACCATACAATAATACTAAATTTATCAATAGTATTCCCATATATAAGTTATTTACTCCTATATATACCATATTAATCTATATAATCCACTTACGCCAACTCTTTAATCATAAGAAAAATAAATAAATAAATGTGATATAACATATTAAAATATTATATTAGTTGCATGACATCCATACATATTCAAATATATGACACCAAATCAAGGATGTAACGACCCCTCTCATTTGAAGAAAAAATATTTCTAATGTTGGAAATATTTTGATAATGATGAAAGATTCTTCCCATGATGAATAGTCATTTTATTAATTCTTCCACTTGATCAAATACTCAATTATAGACCTTGTCCTCAACCTCTTATTACATGTAAAAATTGTGCCTTTACATACCAATAATATTATTCCCTCCTCATCAAGCTTAGGTAATATTGTTTTTGTTAAAACCTTTTATTTGATGACCATTTTCAATCAATAAACATGGAAAACTTGTTGTAATTAGGTTGAATGAGGGATCTCTAATCTATATGCCACACTATGAATTATTTATAACACATGATAACTAGGTGAAATATTATTATCTTATTTGTTTGTATAAAGGAGAGCTACTTATGCAATTATAATTGTAAAAAAAAAGTATCCAACTTAAAAGTGTTCTTCCCTATGGTATTGATTAGGCTTTTTCTTCATGTGGTTATGTTCCATTTCATAACTCTCTCCAAGGCTAGAGAGTATCTCTTATTGGTGTTGAGTTTTATATTCAACTAATATTGCTCTAGGTCGGACCCTTAAGGTGGAGGTGAAATATGGTTGTTTTTTGGTAACCATAAAATTTTAAAAATGGATACATTTTGGATGATGTGTGCAATGAATTATTATAATACCATTCTATAAGTGGTGATCATTAAACCAATTTATCTTGTTTATCAAAAGAAAAACATTAAAGATATCATTCTAAACATTAGATGATTACCTCATTATATTCATAATATTAAGGATTATAGGATGAAATATTATCCATTTGAGTAAACAAATATGTGAATTTTTTTGTCTAAATATTTCTAGTAAATATAGGTCGATGATCACAAACTATAATATTGTGTGTACCATGTAGCTTCTAAATTATATTCATAAAAATGAGGGTATTGTAATTTCTCTAAATGTATGTGGAAAAGAATAAAAATTAGAATATATGGTTATTAAACCCAACACAACTATAATTACAAGTTTTTATTTATATTTGGAAATCATATGATTAAATCCATGGAAACCTCCTCCCACAACTCACTAAGCATAGATAGAGGTTGTAGAAAATACAGGTTCTTAATAGTTTCTCCCTTATTGCATAAACACACTAAAAAAATTTCTGAATGTTTTTAGACAAACCATTCTAACCATTTCCAATATAAATCCTCCTTAATTATAAATAAATCCTTAAATTTATTTAACAGATCGATGATCTTTGAAACCTACCTTTATGACTAGTAATCCCTAATAGTAGCCTCTTTAGGTTTTGTATCTGATCCATTGTTAACCTGTTTAGTCTTCAGGGGTTCATGGTAGGTGCACAGTTGCTCATTAGCACTATCAGTCACCTCAAGTATACCCAAATTATGATTAACATCCAAGTTTTCCACTTCTTCACAATATATCACATAGAATAACTTTCCCTTCTCCTTTTCTATGCAAGCATGATCAAACTTTACTTCCATTGACTCTTCCTCATCAAACAACACTTCTAATTTAGGTCCTACTAATAACTCTAGGATCATATCTTCCATCATGGATCTATCTCCCATAGTTAAGAACTTAACAACCTGTAATGCCTCGTTCACATATGGCTTAGTACTTTGATACTCAAAGGTCTAAATCAAGTCATTTGTTAAATCCCACCAATTCCATGTCTGATGGCATAGTTTTAAAATAATGTATCATGCACATGTGTAACCCTATAGAGTGGAATAAAACTTGTGTACCCAAAGGGAAGGGGGGAAATATTTTGTGCTACCCATCCATGTCTTTTCACATTACTGGACATGATTTGAGATGGATTCCATTCCATCATAGACAAAAAAATTAGTATGCAAGTTGCTTTGAATGAATCTAATAGAGATAATTATCCTTACCTCACACCACACTAGAATGTTGTCCTAATGCACCACCCACGATCATGCTATAGTCCCACATAAAGTGTAGATAAGCATGTTTCTCCTTTTGATATCACATCTCCACTTGGTTTCCATTACTCATAAGAAAACATCAGGTTTTCCTTTCCCAATGTAACTTGGTAACTACTTTCCTCCTAGGTGCCTAAGTGGGCATACCATTTTCACTCTCATAATAGAGCATCTTAATTTCATTCTTGTTAACTCATATGTCCTGTACACCTAGTTATCACATGCCACACTAGTGGTATCACTTAAAGATTGAGCATTCTCCAATAGAATAACTCCTTTGGTTGGATGCACAATTTTAGGGTCCTTGATAGTGCACACATATATATTGTCGAGGCATTCTTCTCCCAAGGGCTTAGTATAGGGTGCTAAATTTCCATCTGTCAAAGAGATGATAATATGTTCCTCCTTATTCTCAAAACTCATATAGCCCTTATTGAATCATAAGTCAGCATTGTTCTTATAGCACAAGGGCTACCCTAGTAATGTTGGAAAGTTTTCTGCTTCAGTAAGTGCCAAGACTTTGAATTCTCTACTGAATATCACCCCTTGGATAGTGATAGGAGCATCCTTTAAAAAAACCATTGGGCTTCACCTTTGCCTTGTTATCCATAAACAACACATTCAAGGATGGCTGCAATGGGGGTCAACCCATTTTATTGCATGCATCTAAGGTGAGAACATTAACTTCCATGCCTATGTCAATCAAAATATTACTCAGGAGATATCCATCAACAAATGCATTTAAGGTAATCTCTTAATGATAGTCAATGTTGTGAGGAGTAAGGTTAGTGTGTAAGACTTTCCACTCATGCTCCCCTCAAGTGCATTGTACTTTCTCCTGTAACCATTCTCTTAAAAGAGGGATGATATTCTCTTTTCTCAGAAGTTTACATACCTCCCTAACTTCATCCTTATCCTTTTGTGGAGCCTCATTTCTCTTCTTTTTCTTTAACTATCGTAAATTATCATTTTGGGCACTAGATCTCTCCTTGTAGGCTTTGAATCACATCCATGGTCTCCTGATAGAATTATTTTTGATGAGAAGGGTCTAGATACTTCCCATATATCACCTCCTCTCTAGTAACCACTGGTCTCTACTTTGGTATTTCCTTCGTGTGTGTAGCCTCAACTCGTATTGTCACTAGTATAGGTTCCAAATCTGATTCACTTGCCACCCTTGACATCCAGTGTAAGTCATATTTCTTCACACTTACTATCCCAGTGTGTTTTTCCTTCCACTGTTATTGGATCATGTGATCAAATAATTCTGGGTACTCATCATACTTGTGCTTCTTTCCATACCAAGAGGACTGTAACAAATTAGGACATTCACGTTTATAGTTTTCTGTAGACCCACAGTTGTAATAAGTTCCATGTGGTAATTTAATTCTTCCACCTTCATGGTTTCCAAGACCTCTAAATCCTTCGTAAAATCTTCTTCTACAACCACCTCCATCTACGTGCCCTTTTTAATGGTGGCCATCATACTTGGAACTTCTTGTTACACTAGTATGGATAATGTCAGTATCAATGGCATCATGTATTTAGTAAATCAGTGTGTAATCCTTGGTGTCATGAGTAGTGGAAGTGTAAATCCTATAATAGTAAGACACATTCTTACAGACCCTACAATCTAGTAATGGACACCTACTTACATCATGATATCTATGGAAAATTTCATAGTTCATCATCATGGTTCCTATAGATCTTCATGGAAAATTACCATTTGTATGTCCCTCTACTTAGCAGTCTATGTACCATAGCCCATTGATATCCTCATGTGCCGAGTTCGTAGACAGTTTCTCAAGTTGCTTTTCCATGGAATAAATTTGGGTTTCAATAAGTGGGATAACCCTTGTGTCCATGCTTCCTACAGCCTTGGTACATAAGGCATCCTTTAAGTCCTTACGTGGGTATGTGAAGGTATTATGTGAAAGAACCCACCTAAAGGGTGTGATTAACCCACCGATGAACCATTGAGCATGTTGAAAGGGATGAATATCATAAGACAATTTTGATAAGAGAGTCATAAAGTTTGCGTCATAATCCCGTAAACTCTTTACCATCACTTGCTGGATTTCTTTCATTGCACTGATGCTCTTCTATTCTAACTTAGGAATGTGGAACTCTTCCAAAAATGCATCACATGGCGCACTATAATCCACCACTATCTGGTGTAGGTCATATTTCTGGTACCATCTATTTGAGTGATCTTGTATTGTGGTTGCAAATTGACTTGCTTTCTTCTCTGAGAAAATAATTCCCTTCACATGCGATAATAGCTCACACTTATGCACATGATCTGCAACATATTTTACACCCTTGTAATCAGGCAAGTTTAGGGACATCTCATAGAATTCCTATTGAGGTGGTTGAGGTGCTTTCCCACCAGCGACGGGGCCTTAATTTCCACCGGTATTTCCTCTACCACCCAATCAACTTGATCCACTAATTCATATTCCTCCAGATCCATTGGTTTCTCCTCCCACAATAGGAAAAGGGCCTGAAGCGTCGGCACCCTGCATCCCCATAGTCATACTAAAATGCATGCCAACAATTTGTGGTACTGAACTACTCCTAGATGTGTTTCCCATACCAACTATAGATACGATACCAAAAATTTCTGAACCTAAACCTTCAATAAATGTTGTTTCAGACAAAATACCTCCAAACACAGGAAAAGACTATGTGGCCATAGATGGGAAGGAAAAGCTATGCCTCCTAGGTGTCTCTTGATCACTAATATCAACACCTCTAAGAATCCAATGCGAAATTTTTTCCTTAGGAACTGAAAGGCTAACTACCAATCCCCATATGGGCCAAGATGAACATCTAAAACTCTATTTTATTCACATGATGAAATTTCACCAGAAGATAAGGGGGTAACTCTCCCATGCTTTCCAAGATGGGGTGGCAAAGACTACTCATATCTTATGCCTTTTGTGCAGACCTCAAATCTTTCCAACAACATTGTCTCCATATCTCCATTGCTCGAGAAAAATATTTTCATCTCATCAAATCCCTATCTAATGCTTCATTATACTTGAATCACAAATCTCCTTTCTCCTTCTCCTCCGTGGATCCACCATCTTTCATGACACTGGCTTTTGTGCCCCACACCTAGTAGAACTTTATCCAGCCACAAGAAAAACTTCCCAACTCAAAGTAATGACCAATATCTTGATATATAAGGGGATAACACATAAGAATGATCCTCTAGACTCCCTCAAGAAATCAAACTTAGCAATATTTGGACAAGAATACATAGAAATAACGTATTCCAAGGTATAACTAGTCATTAATCTACTCCACTAATGATCAACAACACTGGTCTAGGTGTGATCGGCATCATGCAGCTTGTGGTACTCATCTTGAGTCCATACACAATGTCTATAGCACCAACCCAACCTATATGCATATGTTGAAATCCATTCATACAAATCCACTGGAAAACAACAAATGAAGGTCTCATATAACTCATGATATATGTGTTCTTCTACCCATTTATGTGCATCAAAATTAGATCCAATATTAAATTTCTGAGTAAACTCATCTTCCTTCATTTGAAATGATGCTTTGACATTGTCCAAGGTCAAGCACTATGTCATATGTACCATTGTCACAAAAGATTTGAAAAGAGGTCCCAACAATGGAACAAAAATGTAGTCTCTATTTATCTCTTGCTTCATCAATCAACCCCATGCATGCCGACACATCATCCACACTAATCTAGAATCTAACCCAAGGTGCGCATAGGCACCATGCCCCTCTTTTATGTTAGATTCATGATAATGTTCTCCCTTAACACGATGGTGTTTACACAACTAGAAAATGAATACACCCATTCTTGGAATTAATATTTAATCATTAAATCCTTGTCTAATGTATCAGAATATAGAATAACATGATCATACTTTAAAGGAAGTAGAACTAAATCATGATTAACATAAAAAAATAGTAATATGCTCATGGACATAAAATGGAATGCATAGATCAAGATCCATCACACAAGTGTTTCAAAATCATCCTATTACATTCATTAGTCAAAATAAAGTAACCAATATTACAATAAAATAGTTCCATAAATAGATATATTTACAGTAGAAGACCTTCAACATGCTCTCTATATTTTTCTCATTATATATTTTTCCAATACACATTACATATTTTCTCTCTCTCTCTCTCTCTCCATAATGTCTCGTAAAACCATACCCTAAGAAAGATTCTCTAGCAACCTCTTCTTAACCACTCATCCTTTCATAAGAAATCTTGAAGGAATATTTCATGATTGATCTACCACTACCCAGGAACATGCCAAATGTAATCATGCATTTCCCTAATTGAGTGTCCTTAACATGCATGTATCAACTAATCCATAACAAAATTGACTCCTTATCCTTTAATGATAAATGTATTGATGCCTTGGAATATCCTTTTCTTGAGCTGCAAGTATCCATAACTTATCCATATTTTTATCTAGTCTCTTTTCCATTCATTCCTTAAATGTGTCTTTACCTACTTTTCAAAACTCACTAAGTCCTAAATTCATCATGCCTGGGTGTGAGCCTTAACGCATCCCCAAGAACTAATTCCACACGTGGCTTTGCACCTTTCTTCCACATGCCACAAATCTTCTTACCGTAGGTACTTCTATTTGTAAATTTTTAGCTCTGAATTCATACAAGGGATAAATATATGGTCAATTTTTAGTTTTGGGTTCTTGTGAGACCTAGGTAGAACAAACCTAGAAAATGGAAACTGTTGCTAGGTGAGTTGTATGAAGAACTAGGGCATAAAAATTTGTATAAAGAAAAATATCCATAATTGGCATTAGGATATAAGTTCACATTTCCATGCAAATTTTCTTGTTGTTCCAAACATGGATATTAGAGAGCTAAAAAGGGTTAAAACTAGATCTAGTCCTAAATGGTAAAACGAGAATAAAAGTGCATGGGGTTGGAGTTGAGTCGTGAAACTTTCTATTCATATTATTGGTTAAAAAAAGTATCTATAAATATTACTATAAAATATTAAGTCCATATATTTTGTTAATTTCCTCATAATTTTCCTGTAAGTAGGGCTGCAAGGCAACTTTTATGTCTACTGAGAGATTGCGAAATTTAAGGTATGAGACTATTTGGGGTGAACGAACATGTTTTATAGGTTTTTTTGAGCATGTGTAAGGTATTTTTAGCCTTTTATTAAGTGTTTTTAGCCATTTTAGTGTTTCTAAGAAAGATTTGGCTTGTTAAGCAAAATTGAGTAGAAAAGTTGAATGTGGTGCTTCTAATGCAATTGTTGGTGTTATACAAGGTTGGTATGTAGGGCTCTGTATTAGTGGGGGAATCTAAAAATAACACAATAAAAATCCTAAAATAGAAAAAATAGACTAAATAAATAAGAATTTAGAAATAGAATTCCAATAGTGATGAAATTGGAATTCAATAATAGCAATATTGAAATCAAATATTAGTGATATTGCAATCCATTATTAGAAAAATTAGAATCCAATAATAGCAATATTGGAACTTGAATAAGTCTAATAATGACAATACTAGAATCCAATATTGTTATTAATGGAATCCAATAATGGTACATGCACACATTTTCATAAACAAACACAACAAATATATTCTATTAAAATTATTGAAATGAATTACATTTATAGGGTATTATATAGACAAAATACTAGATAAAATACTTCCTATAAAATAGGAATGACAAATAACCCAGTATAAATATATGGGTATAACAATATCAAACATATTTATGTGAACTATTGTTGTTACACAACAATATCACTCGAGAATAACTACCACTAATAATAGGTTTATTATAATTAAACCTATATACCAACTAAACACATATGATAATTTCTCACTTTATTAAAAACTAACAAAAATAATAATTTGAGAACTAACATATAGTTTACAAAAAATCCCCCACTTAGTGTGAACATGGGAGAGAAAAAATCACACTTCTTCTACAGCTTATCGCTTGTACATGCTCATGATCTTGGCTCACTAATAGTTCTGGAAAGGTTGAAAAAAAAAACCTTAGTATGAACCCTTGTTCATCTGATATGAACCCCTGTTCATCAAATACAAACTCCTATCCACCAAAAAGGATCCCTTGTTCTAGGTATGAACCCCTTTTCATCCTCTTTAAGTATCATGCTGCTACTTTTTCCTTGTCCTTTCATATTTTTGCTATATTTTCACATCAGGAAAGTACATAGGAATCTGCTCACTTTATTACAATAGGAACATACTATAAACTGAATATGAAAAATGAAAAGTACACTGAAATAAAATTCGACAATATCATTTTTCTACCCCGTCGCTTATGGGTGGTGAGAGGATGTTGTATATCCTCCATCCACATGTGCCTCCATCATCCAATCTACTTAATGTTAGCTTAGCTATATTTAGATATTAAGCTCAATAATTTCCACATTGGACTTATTTCTATATATTCCCCCTTGCAATGTGAAATAGGTTATTTTCTAGACATCGGCTAACACCAAAAATGCTTCTGCGTGGTAGATTATTTATTTATTTATTTACACCTTTTAAAATGAACCCTTTTTTATGGCAATTACAAATATAATAATTTTTTGTAATTTGACTCACAATAACTAATGATAGACACACATTATATTATCCCAATACAATTAGATAAAATGAAAATACTAAACTTAACTTAGACTCAACAAATTAATTAGACCATTAATATATTTAATCAATTATGACTAATATTTATATGGTATAACTCTTCACACACATAAAAAAACATTTACTGAGACATAAGAATATAAAGAAAATAAGACATGTAAATTTAAAATTTCAAAAGCACAATTTTCTTATTACGACAACTAATGACACAAAAATATGACTCTAATTCCTAAAATAATAAGAATACAAAAGTAATTTTGAAGAGATAATTAACACTTGACCTACAAAATGAGGATATAAAAAATTTAAAAAATCATTTATTACACATAATTAAATTCGTCAAAATTATACAAAAATGATATGATCTTAAGGAAATTCTCATCGAGATATGAAGATTGTCAAGGCACATGTGCCTGTAATTAGATGAATGTTAATCTCTATGTCGATTTGTCACAACAATAAGGATAACAATATTGTTTCAGTTGAAATTTTATAATGGATCAAATATACCGTTTTACCGTATTCTTCTCAGAATACATGTTTTAGTCGTAGAAGGTTGTCAGTTCAATGTGCGTGTTATTAACTTTTTGATCCAAGATGATCATATAGATCTTCCCTTTGGTTGGGAGTAAAGACCTATAAGAAACAAAACAAGAACAAAAAATAACATTAATAATAAAGGTCAGTGGACTTCCTAGAAAAATGCTAGCTCCAAGAAGCTAGGTGTTTCTTAGGAGGCTTTCAATCCACTTTCAAAGAAAATTTAATGCAACAAGTATCATGAAATAAGGAAATCCTACTGTAGTTATATGATTTAGTTATCTCATGAAAATACAATAAGTAAATCTAATCTAATAGGAAAATTTATGACTAAATTCAATGATTTGGTGGGTTGTTTTGGGTTTTGTAGGTCTACTAGAGCTCTGATAAAGGGATCTAGAATTGAACCGGTGAGGTCTAGGTCAATTTTGATTAAATTGGAGGCTTACTGGTAAAATGATGTTAAATGATATAGAGACCAACATTGGTGGGTTAATCGATGCCAGTTAATAAGATGACCAATGATGGTTAGATAACCAAAGTTAGTAAGGGAAATATGATAAAACTCCCAAAAAATGAGGTTTTGGGTCTCTTTGTGATTGCATAGAGAGTGTAAGGGAGCTAAGAAGGGTGGTAAGATTTATAAAGAGGTTCACGAAGGTTGGTAGAGGTGTTATGATGAGGTAAATGATATGTTTTATAATATATTGGATATATGGGTGAGTGGTGGCTATATGGAAGAGAGTTTGGTAGAAGAAAGAAATAAATAAGGAATCTAACTATCAAAATAAGAGCTTGATATAGAGAAAATAAGACACTTGTTTGAGTTTAGATTTGTAGGTTTTGATGATGGTGGTGGTAGTTTGATGAAAATTTGAGAATAAGTGTGATCATGTCCAGTGCTATGGCAGTATAGCCTGTGTGCTCTACTTCATGATCCAAGACCATGGAGAAGGAAGGTGAGTATTGATGGAGGATTGGAATGATCCTATTCATCATCTTTTCTCCTTTGTGCTTTAGAATACCAATGCAAAATTCCTATGTAAGAAATTAATCCCTAGAACCAATCCCTGTGAAGAGTTAGAAAAATGTATTTAACCTAACTGATGGTGGTTAGGTGACCGACACTGGTTGAGGAGTAACCAACGTCGGTTAAGGACGCTAATTCTAGATTTTTCAAAAATATCATGATCTTGTCTATTTTTGGTTTGCTTGATATCCTTATTTCGGATATCAAGTGATAGAGTCTACCTAGATAAGTATGATTTCTTCTTGTAGAGGTAGTGGGGGTTAATTCTAGGTTTGGAATAAGTCTTAGTTGGTGGATTGGTATAGAATTAGTCCTAGTTAATTAATAGAATGTAAATGGGTATTTAAGTGAGGTAGATAGGTGAGTTGGTTTTAGGTGAGGTGGAGGGGTGAGGTAATTAATTAATTTAATTATTGTAATTAAATTAATTAACATGTGTGCACTATGGACATGAGTGGGTATCATATGAATTTATTTAATTGAAGGAGTTCATGGGAATATGTTCTAATTTTCGGTGTCTACATTTTCCCCTTTTTGTCACATAACTTGTATTGGTAAGAGATATTGACAAAAACATAATTGGTTATGCCAATTAGGAGTTATGGTGACCCACCCTCAAAAAAGGAACTATTAAATTTTTAGGTAGAAGTGGTGAGTGGTTTGATAATAGGGTAGGTGGTGAAAATGATGGTACAATAGAGGAAAAGGAAACAATAAGGTTGGGTGTAGGTTTTAGGCAGGGGAATTCAAACGCACGCACAAGTATAAAATACGACAAGGCACTAGGATTAAGAGCATACAAAAATATACTTTGGAAAAAGGTTAGTTGTTTATCCAAACATTTTTGATGTGGTATAGGTATCCAAGTTATATGATATGGTCCTAAAACAAAAATATGTCAGGTGTAAGAATGTGTATTAGGTAGGCTCCAAAGCACCAGTAGGTTTTGTCAGGTCAAGATAGAAATATAAGGTCGATAGGATAAAAAATCCATGTAGCATCATCACAATTTATAATGAGGTGATGAATTCAAATTCCCAATAAAAGGGTCAGGTCAGGGTGTTTAGGTGGGGTCATGAGCATGACCGAGGTATAGGAAAAGAACATGTCCCTAAATGTAATTAGGGAGATCAAGAAGTGGGTAAGGCATTTAGGTGAACCTAATAGGTATGATAAGGGTAATGGGTGAAAGGAAAACATTAGTTGAGTCAAAAATTACATTATTGAGTGTATATATTTTAAGGTTGGTGACTAATTTTGGTTAGAGGTTAACCGATATTGGTTAAATAGGGTGCGATGTGACCGAAATCACTCATGTCGATTTGGGACTAAGGAACATAACATTTCCCTAAAGGTAATTAGGGAGATGAATAAGAGGGTAAGGCTTTGGAGAGAACCTAATAGGGAACACTAAGGGTAGTGGGTGCAAGAATGACATCCTTTTGAAAAAAGGGCATTTTTGAGGCCATATGGTTAAATGAAGTGACTGTTATCTAAAATAAGCCCCTGCTTATTTTGGCTAACTTTCTTTCATCCTTCCTTCTTTTGTGCCTCAGTCAAATTTTTCCACCTTTTAGGCATTCAATATTACTTGGAAATGGCTTCATCATATAGAGAATTTTCTCACCTTTCCAAAAAGGTAAAATTTTCCTTCTAAATCCTTATATTTTGCAAGTAATGGCTTGGCATAGTTTTTGAGGAAAATTTCCCTGGGAAGGTCCGCAACCAATAGGAATGTGCCATGTGGCGGCAGAATGGTGGTTCAATGGAGGTAAGTTGGAAAAATTGCTAAGGAGTGGATAGAGTGCAAAGGAAAAAATTTACCCATGGACCCACAAAGGAAAATAAATGGCTTCAGGCCCATGCCAAATCAAAGTGTGCCACGTGGCGGCGGAGTTCGGATTGGCAATGGCAAGTTGAAAAAAAATTGCAAAAATGGCGCTAAGGAAAAATTTGTCCTAGAAGACCCATATTGAATAAGAATGTGCCACGTGTCTATGAGAGTGGTAGGAGTCAAAGGGGTGGAGTAAATTTTGGCTTTTTGCCAAAGTAGTAGAAGGCGCAAAGGAAAAAATTGGCCTACAAGCCTGCCAAGGAGGAAATGGAAATTTTTGTTAGGTCCCCGTGAACTATTGTGAGGATGACACGTGTCCTATTCTTAGAAAAGGTCAGGGGTGCAGGGAGATTTTTGCAATTTTTCCAAAGTGGCCAACATCGTCAAAGGAAAAATTTGGAGCGTGTGCCCGCAACGAATAAGGTGATGACATGTGTCCCAGAGCGGTGGGGCATGGAGAAATTTTGGAATTTTTTCCAAAATTCAAAAAAGTGTAAAATGGCCATTTGAACCCGCGGACGAATGAGGAAGCACCACGTAGCAGTAGAGTGGTGGGGTGCGGAAATTTTTGGGGAATTTTTCCCAAATTCAAAAAAGGGGAAATTTTTTTAGGTTTCGGCCTACTGACTTAATTTTTTCCCTAGTTTTTCCGTAAATCTTTAGAGGGGCATATCTTTTGATCTAGATCTCAGTTTTTCTTGATTTTTGTGTCCTTAGAAATCTATTGAAGTCCTCTACATGATGGAATCTTCAATTTTGTTTTTTGGTGGAGTTTAGTGAGAGAAAAATTAAAAAATGCCTTTGGCATGGGGAAAAGAGCAGAACCGACATTCAACCACCATTTTTAATACAGTATGGCTTCCATTCTTCTCCAGCATGGTCAAAAATCTTGGGGAATGAAAATTTAAGGGTACTTATGCTATTTTGATGGATCTGGTCAGTGGTTGAATCATTCATTTCAATTTTCCCGTGTTTCTCCTTGCTGAACTCAGTATTTCATTGTCAAAAGCCAAATTTGGCTCATTTGTAAAGGGTTGGACATTTTTTATGTTCGGCAGGCTCCCTGTTTCACCCTGGCAAGTGAATTTATGGAATATTAGACCTTTTTTAGGATTGAAACATGTTTTTTACCTCCTTTTTGTTGTAATGCATTGTATTTAAAAATGGAAATGAAAATTCAAGCTCTGTGAATGAATTTTCAATCCTTTCTTGTCTAGTTTGATCTACCCTGATCCTTCATTACAATTTTAGCAATTTGTGCATGATTTGCATTGCATTTTTTATAATCTGTGTCAATCTACAAAAATACATGTTCACCAATCCTTTGGTATATCACCTTGTTAGTTTATTTTTATCTTCTTTTGTTTCTATCCTTGTCTCGTTGGCAGAATTATAGTAGAATTTTGAGTTAAACCTCTGCAAATTTCATGCATATATATGATCAGAGGAGTAGAGGAACCAACCTTTATTCTAGAGATTTTTTTCCCATTTTTTCACGTCCCACACTTGGGGAAAAGATTTCATGTTGTGCAATCACACTAAATGACCCAGTTCTTAGGTGCAGATCTGAAGGTCATTTAGGGGGTGTTGTTGATTTACACTAAAAGTGACAGATGTTGGTTAGACGTCAACCGATATCGGCTGACTACGGAACAACTTAGATGACATCATTTATGTTTATTTAGGCTAAAAAATGAAAAATCCACTTTTTACGGATTCATTTGTTGATTTCCATTTTTACAAAATGACAAGCGAGAGGTGTGGAAGTGGAAAATGACAATGCCAAGTCTCGAGCTGAGTTGGCAGTTAGTAGTAGCAGCTTAACATCAAATGAGGGGGCCCAAGAGATTGATTGGAGTGATTTTATTTTTTGTTAGTGAAGGAGTGGATTCAGCCCATGGCAGAGCTGAGAGATGATGCAGGAGAACCACCAGTGCAGAGACCTAGGGTACCACCAAGGAGATGGTCCCGAGTAGAGGTATGAATCAATCTTTAGGCCTTATTTTAATTAAAAATTTGGGTTAAAATGAATTAATTTGGGGTGGGAAGTTGTGTTTCAAAATATAGGTGAAAATGGGTGAAATTGAGGTGGGTAAGGGAAAATGTAGGTTTAATAGGTTAGGAAATGAATGCAGGTTTAATTTGTGTGGGAAAGGATTGGTTTTTAGTGGGTTTTTTGTCATTTTTTAAAATAGGAGGATGTGGTGTTAGTGAAATGAATATGTGAATCACATAATTAGGTTGGTAATGTAGGAAAATGATGAAATGTTCCATAGGTAACATGTAAGGTGAATGAAGCTTGGTGTTTGGTATAGATGGAAATGTCTGTATAGATTGTGTTGATGTCAATAGGATTCTTCTGTCAAAAATATCAACCCGTAAAAATATGAGCAATCGAAAGGGATTATTCTCCCATAAGTAGTAAGAAACCTAAGTGTTAACCTATAGAATTATGTGAACATAAGACCATAGATGCATTGCAGGTATGAAAGGTCTATAGGTGAAAGAAGTTACGTGATTTCACAACATGTAAAATTCATGGTATGTCCCTTGAGTGGTATTTGAGGAGATTATAAAAAGTATGTAAGGCGGAGACATTTGTTTAATGCATAACCCTATTGTGGGACATTATGCCACCTCTACAAGATACCCAAAACAAAGCTAGGCTAGTCCATGACAAAATAGTCTTATTTTCTTGACTTTTATTTTCTTTTCTTTTTGACCGTATAGATTGATTAATGCGAGAAGTCTATAATGGGATATTTTAGGTATTTCTTGAGGTCTTCGTGAAGCTAATCAATGCAGGAAGCTTCAAGGATAATTTATTTAGGCCATATTTTTATAGTTTTCCTTCGAGGGAGAAGTTTATTTATAACAACAAGAAAGAAATATAGATGTCCATGTGTTTAGGAATTCATCTATTTACAGGAAATTTGACTCAAGGAGTTGTATGTTCGCTATCCCATATTTATTTTTGGTCTTTTTCTTTCTCTTTATTTTTTTTTTACTGGACTTGAAGTCATGGAAAAGTCTAGAAAGGAGTGTAGGCCTCTATTATGAGGGAAAACCCATATCATGAACAAGTTAGCTATGAAAGAGGGATTTTAAGCAAACAAATGACCATGGGATTCCATCCTGAAAAAGGAGAACAAAAGTGTCCATGAGAATTATGTCATGAGTAGAGCTATGGTAGTCCTGTTTAAGACAAGGTCGAAATGGTGATGGATAATCACACAATTCTAGTTTAATCATTGGTGCTTAAATAAGGTAGACGGAGGAAAAGGTTTTCTCAAGGGACAAGTGTATAAGTGACATAAAGTGATGTAGTACTCTATTCAATAGTAGAATGGTCGAATATGCAAGGCATTAAGAGGCTCTGGTTCAGGTTTACCTTTAAGTGAAGATAAATGATAAGTGCTTGATCCATAGGTGTGGGTAACAATGTAGGGTCCAAGCCAATTAGGAGTGAATTTTCCCCATTTTCTTTTCTCTGCTTTGGTTACATGTTGATTTTCCTTTAGGACAAGATCACTAACCTTGAAGGTTCTTTCATGGACACGTTTATATTTTTTTAGTAGATTTGAAGGTGATCGAGATCATTTAAGTGACGTTCATCTAGAAGCTCAAGTTGGGCCAAACAATCTTGGTGAAAATCATCATCATTGAGCATGTCTTTGAGTGAGATGCGAAGAGATGGAATTTGGACTTCGAGAGGCAAGACTGCCTCTGTACCATAGACCAAAGAAAAAGGTGTAGCTGCGGTGGAAGTATGAATACTAGTGTGATAAGCCCATAAGGAAAAAGGAATGTGTGTGTGCCAATCCTTACCAGTATCATAGACTACTTTCATAAGAATCTTGTTAATATTTTTGTTAGATAATTTGTCCTAGACATTTGTTTTTGGGTAGTAAGGTGAAGAAAAAATGAGCTTAATGCCAAAGGTATCACAAAATTTTTGTAGGGTTTTATTTTTAAATTTTTTTCCATTGTCAGTGATGAGACAATGAAGAACACTAAAGTGAAAAATGATGTGATGGTTAATGAACTCACACATTTTCTTAGCTTTTGTAGAAATGAGAGGTGAGGCTTCCACCCATTTAGTATAGTATTCAGTTGTGGTGATGATCCATTGGTGACGTTGAGAGGAATGAGGGTTAATCTCACCTACATGATCCAAACCCCATTGAGAGAAAGGCAGATCTCTAATAACTTGTAGGGTGTGGCTAGGGGTATGATGAAGCTTAGCATGTTGCTGACATTTCACAAAATGTTTGACATATTCACAATAGTCCTGAATTTAGTGTGGGCCAATAGTAGCGAGGTGAAGAATGCATTTAGTGACATTGAGGCCACTAAAATGACCTCCACAAATTCCATCATGGATTTCCTTTATGGTGTATGGGATTTCAGAACTAGTGAGGCATCGAAGTAGGATACTGTCAAAGCCACGTTTATAAAGGAGACCTCCCATGACGAGCGTAACAGGAGATTTTTGAAGAAAATATCGTCGACCATTTTGAGTGAGGTCTAAAGGTATGATTGAAAGGGAGAGGTAATCAACATATTGCTTATACCAAATGTCACGTGAGTTGGTTTTGATACATGTCCCAAAAACGTTACTCCATAGGTAATATAAGAAGGGGATTGTAATCACTGTACTGTGAAAAATATTTGTGAATCTGTAGGTGAAGAAGGTATCTGTGAGGCAAGGAAAGCCATGGTATCCATGTGAATTTTTTAGTGGAGTGGGTGTAGTTTGAAGGTGGTAGTGATCAAACATAGTCAAAAGTAGATCACATGATGCTTTGTAATTTTGTAGGACCTCATTACGACATTGATAAACACCATTGACTTGGTTCACCACTAGTTGTGAGTCACCAAAGATATTAATGGATGTAACATCTAAGGAAATGGCAGTTTGGAGACTAATACAAGTGCCTCTTATTCAGCCATGTTGTTGGTGCAGTCAAAGTCCAGTTTGAATGACAAAGGCATGGGTTCACCATCAAGAGGAATGAGAATGAATCCCGCGCCACCCCCACATTGACATTTGGAACCATCAAAGAATAAGATCATTTGGTAAATAATAGTTACCTTGAGTGAATCATCAAGGGAGAGGGTAGCGATAGATTCATCTGGAAACTCAAAGTTGGAAGATTGATGTCTAGGAAGTGGCGCATCTACAAGTTGGTCAGAAATAGCTTGTCCTTTGATAGAATTTTGATGAATAAATTCTAGGTCTAATTCAGCGAGAAGCATGAGCCATTTAGAGGTGTGTTGGTGTTGAAAAGGCTTAGCATACATGTAATGCAAAGGGTCATATTAGTGATGAATGAAGGTTTTGTGGTTGAGTAGGTAGTGGTGAAGCTTGGTGGCCACAAAGAATAAAGCAAGACAAAGATTTTCCATGTGCATATATCTAGTCTCGTAGTCTAAAAGCATACAACCTATGTAGTAGACCGCTTGCTCCTTATGTTGCTTATCATGATCAGCAAGCATAGAACCCAAGGAATGGTCAATGGCAGAGATGTAAAGGTAGAAAGGTTTGTCATATTTAGGTGGAATGAACACAGGTGCTTGAAGAAGATAGTATTTGAATGCTTCAAAATCTTTTTGACACTCTTCATTCCAATTGAAGGATATATCCTTTTTAAGAAGATGATGAAAAGGATGACACCAATCTGACAGTTGGGAAATAAAACGTCGAATAGATTACAATTTTCCTTGCAAACTATGCAACTGGTGAAGATTAGTAGGTGGACATCTTAAGTATGGCCTTGATTTTATTAGGATCGACTTCAATGCCATGTAGAGAAACAATAAAACCAAGGATCTTTCCAGAGAGAACCATCCAAAGACACACTTCTTCAGTTGAAGGTGAACACAATATTTGATGAGATGGTCGAAGATGATTTTAAGGACATGAATATGTTTAGCACGACTTATGGATGTAACCAAAATGTCATTGACATAATCTTCCAATATTCTATGCATAATGTCATGGAAGATATAGGTCATTACACACTGATAAGTGGCACCAGCATTTTTCAACCCAAAGGGCATGACCCGATAATAGAAGGTACCCCAAGGAGTGATGAAGGTGATTTTATGTTGATCTTCCAATGCAAGTAATATCTGTTTATAACCTGAGAACCCATCTATGAGAGATAACAATCTCATGGCCTGATGTTAGATCAACAAGTTGGTCAATGTTGGGTAAAGGAAAATCATCTTTGGGTCAAGCTAGGTTAAGGTTGTGGAAATCCATGCATATGTGAAGTCCCCCTGTCACTTTGGTGATAGGAACAATGTTAGAAATCCATTGGGGATAATCAATGGGTAGAATAAAAGAAATAAAAGGAGGCACTTGGAGTTCTTCTTTTACAAGAAGGAAATGCATGGATGCATTTTTCATAGCTTTTGTTTCATAGGTTTAGCATCAGTACGGGAGACAATATTGTGGACCATGATATTTGGGTCAATACCAGGGCATATCGGCATACGACCAAGAAAAAGCATTTGCTATGTTCACTGGAGGAAAGAAGTGTAAGCTTCCTACTCAGTAGGATCTAAAGATTGGCCAATCTTTAGAATGTGGGGGTCATCCTGAGTGTGAATGTTGATCTCTATGGTTGATTCATTCAACATGGTTTGTGTCTCAGATGGTAATGACTGATGAATGTAAGAATTCTCTACACCTAGATAGGTAAGTAGAGAATCATCATCTTGACATTGAACAACATTGATATATGGTGTGTCTTCATCTAACATGTCAGGATAAAGGAGTGGAATGGAAGAAGGAGCCTCACCATCATGATGATAGGTCAGAGGTCCTAAGGAAATTGTGTTTACGAAAAAAAAAAAGAAATTAGGAGGAATGGATTCTAGATCCATAGACTCCGTAGGGGAAGGTGGGGTGACAAGCAAATATGGTGTAGAAGATGGTATACTAGGTGAGGAAGGTAGTGAAGGTTGAGTTTCTTCTATGAGGTGAATGCAAGCCTTCTTTGGACTAGGTGGTGTAGCAAAGCCGATACCACTACGATCTTTATGTTTGTGGGTTGTGTAGGATATAACTATGTGATGACCTTGTTCATAAAGACCAAATCCAAATCCCTTCCAAGAACAATGATGGAGAAAGGAATGGGAAAGTGGTGGTTAGTGAGGTGTCTGAAATCAAATGAAAAGGGGTGTGTTGTGGTTGGTGGTTCGGGTGAATAAGAAGTGACATCTAGTCCCCCATACGTCATATTGGTGCAGAGATGAGGAGGACCATATGAAAGTACTTCTCCTATATGTCAGTCATAATATGGATGTTGGTGTAGGCTACCATACTCTTGAGGAGTAAGGAAAGTATTGACATTATAGAGGAAATACTCCCCCAAGGAAATACGTTGAAAAACATCTACCAAGGGATCACAAGTTGGGACTTGGGATGCTAAGATAGATGAACTACTCAAAGCTTGGGAAAATGAAGGTGGGTTAGCTTTGGAAGCAACAAAAATGGTAGGAATGGATGGGCCACTTGTGGTAGATGGTGTGGAAGAACTTGTAGGTGTGGTAATGCAAGAAGGTGACATGAAAATGGAAGAAGGAATGACAATAGAAAAAGAAGTGGTAGTAGCGGTAGTGGCGGTGGATTCCTTGACCAGAATCAAGACATATTTTAGGTCGTATAACATGTTACAGGTCTTGAAAGGGGAAGGCTCTGCAGGAATGGTATATGGGTGTCCTTCATACTTGAATTTAATGAAGTGGTGAAGTGTTGAAGGTACACATCCCATGATGTGAATCCAAGGTCGGCCAAGTAACATGTTATATTGGAATTCCCCCTCAAGAACGTAGAAGAGCTCGGAAAGAATGTGAGGACCCACATGGACATGGAGGATGATGGTACCAAGGGTGGAAGTGATGGCATCATTAAATGAGTGCAACATAACCGGGTTATTATGCATGTAATTAACAGGTATGCACATTTTCTCATACGCACGTGAGGAAATGATATTGATACTTTCACCCTCATCAATCATAACTCGTCAAACAAGAGTATCATTGATGTGAACAAAGATGAAGAGAGCTGGATCAGGATCATCTTAATGGAAAGGATAAATCTATGAATCATAGAAAGTGACAGCAGAAGCTTGAGGGGTGGTAGGGCGGAGAGAAGTTTTAAGTGAAGTGGTAAGTGCAGATACATGGTGAGGAGTGAATATGTAATTGATAGGTGAAGGTTCATTGGGTAATACCTCAATGGTTTATAAGATCTCACGGGGAGCCTGACAGTGAGATTCTGAGGTTGGGATGAGATCATATAAAGACATTTTTAGAGGTGATTGCACCAATTTCTTAATGATTGCACGATGGGTAAATTTTTCTGAAGTGGGGTATTCGGGTCCAAAGATGGTGATTTTAGGTGCAGGTGTAGATGGAATGTTGGGTAATGGTGTTGGAGGAGCTACCCATCTTCTCTTTCTCTTTTTCTTTCTGAGCTCAAGTAGTGACTCGAACCATGTTGATCTGAGGTAAAGAAGAGGGTGTGTCATGAAAGGTGTAGTGACATGTGGGATAGGAAAATGTGGGACATGGGTCCTTTAAAAGGAGTATGACACAATTACATTTTGGAGGAGTTTGGGCTAGTTCTCTAATGTACCATGTTGATCTCAAATTGTGGAGGAGGATAAAAGGGCTGTGGAAGTGGAGATGTAGGTTGCTGACTAAGTATGAGGTTGGGATGTACAATGATAACCAAAGATGGAATGGGGTCCTCATCTAAAAGATCATCATTTTCAAAGTTTTCTTTGAGAGGACATAGGTGAAGAAGAATAGTCTTAAGAGCCTTACATTTTTCTACATCATGCCCTGGCACACGATGATAAGCACAAATTTTAGTGTCATCAAACCCTTTTGGTTTTGGTTTGAGGGGGTCATAAGGTCTAAGTGGTGGCAATGTGATAACATAGGTTTCTAAAAGGTTAGCTAGGATGTTGGAGTAAGACCCTGCCAATGGATCATAATGTGAAGTGAGTGTGGGTATTGTTGGATGATTGGGTAAAACTAGTGGAGAAGACGTCACCAGAGGTGGAATTGGAGGTTGAGTAAGTTTGACTACCTATTTGGTAGATAGTACAAGTTTTGGGTTTGGGATACACCTTCTTGGGTAAAGGTGTAGCTGGTGAGTTGGTTGTTGGAGGTGGTGTAGGTTTAACTAGATTTTTGGAAGGTAGAGGGGCTTTGGGTTTGGGTTGTACTTTCTTGGGTAAATGTGTAGGAGTAGTGTGTGATGTAGAAGGGAAGGAAGATGGTGGAAGGGGATGGGTTAACCAAGGTGACAATGGAGGTGAAGTGAAGATGGTAGTGGGAGGCATTGTGGAAAGGAATGGTTGAGGAGAAGGAAATGGCATGGGTAATGATGAGGGTACAGGAAGTGGTGCTGGTAGGGGTGGTAGAAAGGATGTAGGAAATGTGAAGGTGTAGGTTGGGTAGGAATTTTTTGTGGAATAGAAGACCGTGATGAGGAGGTATGTTGTATTATTTTGTTTACCTTGGGTAAAAGGTTGCTTGACCAAGGTTGATGGGTGTGGGCCTAGGATAGATGGAAGTGGTGAAGGTGACCGAGGGGTAGTGGGTGAAGCTGGTGTGTGTGGCCTAAAAGGTTGGTTTTTCCTCTTAGGTGAGGGAACAATCTTTGCGACAGTTTGTGGGTGTGTAGCTAGATCTAGTTTGACAGGATGATGGGCTAAGCTTCGTTTTGCCATGACTCCCAAAGTGGTGATGGGTTTAGATATGGATGAAGGTATGGATGTCGGTAGGGTTTTTGGCATAAGTAATGGCTTGGTTGATGATAATGGTTTAGATGTGGGTAAGGGTGATGAAGAAGAGGTGATTACAATTGGTATAGGAAAGATAGTTTTTGTTGTCTTAGAAACCTTTGGATAAATCATGGAAGTATCAACAGATGATATTTCCTTTGAGTGGAGAAAGGGAGCCAAAGGTGTCCCAAAAGAACATGGAATTGTTGACATAATCTAAGTGGCTAGCCAATTGTGAGAAATTCTTTGGCTCAGAAAATGATGAACGTGTTGTGACACCCGTCCAAAATTCCAAGTTAAGGGACACAGGAAAAGTCTCTTCCTCTTCCTCAATAGGTAAAAGTGAAGCGAGGAGATCAAAAGGATCCTGGAAGGTCTTGGGAGAAGTGTCACTTATAGGTAGGAAGGGTATGAATGGATCCTCTATGGGTGGAGGAGATGAAAAAAAGGTTTCATGGGTTCTTCCTTGGGTAACAGGTTCGAATGGGCTAGGCTCCCTTTGATTTGAGAAGAAGGAAAAAGGGACTCCTCCTTGGGTGGGGGACTAGGTGAAACAACTTCATTAATAGGTGAGAGTGGTGATGTGATCGGCTCCTCCATGGGTAGAGGAGTAGACATGGTAGGTTCTATGACAAGCAGAGGCATGGACATAGTGGGTTCCTCTATAGATGAAGAACTAGGTGTAAGGGGATCTTCCATGGGTAGAGGAGTAGATGGAATAGACTCCTCCATGGGTAAAGGAGTTCATGTCAGAATCTATTCAATAGAGGGGATGATGGGAAACTAAGTGGCAATAAGGGGGACCATGTCAAAAATGGTGTGAACCTCATGCACTTGCATGTTAGAGGATTCACCGGTTTGTTTTGACATGTGATTGTGGTTGGGGAATGGCTTCCTGAGATGTGTAGGTTTTGGTTGGCTAGTGTGTTAGGATTATCTAAGACAAGCTCACCATTATCTAACATCTCCTGGATGATGTTTTTAAAATTTATACAATTTCCGTCATTGTGACCTCTTACATGGTGATAATTGTAGTAATCAGTTTCCTTGTACCATGTAGGAAAAGGGCGAGATGGATCAAAACCAGTATGTGGTTTGATTGGTGGAAGATCAATGGCCCCAGCTTTGAGAAGTTTTTCCAAGATGGAGGAGTAAGGCTCTCCTATGGGATTATATTTCATTGTTCCCACTTGAATTGGAAATTTTGTACTGGAAAAATATTAGAAGATGGTTTTGGTTAGTTCAAAGGATGAGATGGGCTGGCCTTCAAGACCACTGTGTTGGTGGATCCCTTAACCTTGGAATGGTTGTGAGAATGATTGGTTTGTGGTTTAGAGGAAGAGAAAAGAATCATTTGGTTTGAAGGGAGATCTCTTGTTGCATAACTAAATTTTCTTTTCTTTTCTAGCATGAATTTCAAGTTTCCATGCCATTGTGAATGCCTCATCAAATGTGTGAAAATTTTGGACTTGGAGAGTTGACGAGATGTGTCTAGCGCAAGCTCTGGTAAACAAATCTATCAACTTGGTTTGGGGTAGTTGGAATGTGAGTTGATTGATCAAGTTGCACCAATGAGTGACAAAAATTCTGTGATAGATTCATCCTCATATTGGCATGTGCATATACAAGTCAGTCATTGTGACCTTCTTGACAATGTTGATAGAAAAATGATCTAGAAAATCCTAAGCTACCTAGTTAAATGAAAATATGGAGTGCTTGGGTAGTGCACTATACCAATCTAAAGCAGGTCATGTAAGAGACATTGGGAATGTTCACAAAATTGAAGTGTCATCATGAGAAATGAGATAACACATGTGTTTAAAAGAATGTAAATGTTGTTGTGGGTATTCTTTTCTATTAATTTTTTTGAATTTCAACTTTTCCCAATGCATATGGTATTGATGAATCGGGACAAAAAATTAAATAGGCTCATTACAAATTTCATCGTAAGTCAGAGAGTTATGGGAGCTAGAGACAGAGGCTTCTAATGTCTACATTTTTCCCATCATCATTTTAATAAGATCATTTGTAGGTTGTGATGATGGAGCATGCCTATGGTTTGAGGAGGGAGGTAAGATGGACATGACACGGACGGTACCCTAGTATGTGATGGTGTTGAGTATGAAAAATAGGCTGAAGGAATGTAGGTCAGGGAGGATGTCACGGGAAATACCCAGGATAAGTGGTAGATGAAATAGGTGGTTGTTGGTGATAGGTGTAGGTAGGTGGGTGGACATAAAAACTCTCTTGGTGATTAGTGGAGAGACTCATGGGATGGAAAGAACAAGGTTTTGGAAGGGGGTGTGAGCTACCAACACCAAAGGAAACTGAGATGTAAAAGGTACCTGGAAGTGGATAGTGGTATGGTAGATGTCATAGGAGTGATGACATACGTCAATGGTTTGGTAGTTTCGTAGGTACGACATCTACCGATAACCTTGGGTCAACTCCAAAACCATATGTGATGAGGGAAAAATGGGTAAGGATGTACTGGTAGAGGTGGATGCTAGAAGCGGGTGCCAGAACAGGGGGAATGGATATAGGCATGCCATAGATAAGCTTCCCTTAGGAGTCTCAGGTGATGAGTGGGCTAGATAATGTTGTAAGGCAGTGGGGTTTTGATCAAGAAGTCTCGCGAACTCCTCATCACTGGTGTGTATGTTAATAAGCCAGTTGGGGTCCATGGGAGATAAAATAGAAGGTGGGGATGGACTAGGTCAAAGCAGTTGATGGCTAGCGTGAAACAAAGGGCGTTGGCCTGTCTACGAGTCAAAACCATGTGAATGATGGTAAAATTGGTAATCTGAGCTCTATTGGTGATACAAAAATACATAAAAATGTAGACCAAAATGGATATGGGGGGTGGAAATTGGTCTTTGTTTTAATTATAAAACAAACACAGAGACTAACACCAGTTTGATGACCAATGCCGGTGAAGCAGGGTAACCGATGTTAGTTTCTGTACCAATGTCGGTTACTGTGCAAAAGGAGAGATTCAAATATCTAACAATGAAAGGTAAAAATGGGTCAACCTAGACTCTGAAGATGATATCAGAGACTTAGAAGTGTGATGAAGTGGAAGAACAAACCACGAAAGAATAGAAAGGTGGTGAATACTATTTTAGTAGAAATAACCAAAACAACATAAAACCTACATCGGTCAGTTAATCGATGTTGGTGAGATGATATAACTGATGCCAGTCGCTGGACCGATATCAGTTACTATGAAATATGGGAAGAGAAGAAAAAATGAATTTTTGGTGATTTAGATCCAATAAAAGGGCCAACCCAGAGACTGAGTATGGATGTGAGGAGTCCTAATATGCCTAGAATAAACTAGAATACACCAGTCATGATGATGGGGTAAAAGGATGAGAAATAATGAAGAAACACAATTCACACCTCAAAACACAATCAGACAAAAAGATAAAAAACACGAAATCCTAAGCTGTAGATTTTATGTTGTGGCTTATTCCATTTAGGACTGACTGTAATAAAATAAATTTTTGGTTAATGAAGGTGCCCTACAGAAACTGAAAACTATGGCTAGTTTTAGGTAATTTTTGGCGTGGGGATCCTTCTCTGATATGATGATTAGCAAGAAAACCAGCTAGAGCCAATTGTCAATCCTTTGATCATGTGATTGTTGACAATTTCTTCTAGAAAATATGTTGTTTAAGAAATGTGTAGTTTGTTTTATTGATTTGGTATAAAGAGTGTGCAAAATGTGAACTACGGTTCAATTTTTCAACCATCAGTTGGGCATGACTTCCAACATATAGGTTGCCCACAATTTAGATGAGCTAGAATGCAACATACAAAAATGAGATGCAAAGATTTTAAAACCCAAATTCACAATGAAATTTGATGAGAGAAATAATGAATAGGAAAGAGTATGTCTTTCACTAATGCAATACAAAATAAAAGTACTCTTTTTAATCCAAAATACTAGTTTCACTGAGATAAGTAGGAGAAGAAGAATGTTTCCAAGGGAGAATATTTAAATGTGAACTTTCCTTCAAAAAAGAAACAAACACACAATGATTCCCTAAGAATGAACAATGCAAAGAACCCCAAATGGGTCCCACCGGGCATGCCAAGATGTTTCACCTGAAATTTGTGGTAGAGATAAAACAAATAAGAGGTTAGGGAATAAGAGGAATACCTATTTTAGTCGAAGAAGGTTGTTGGTTGAATGTGCACGTTATTGAATTTTTGATCCAAGCCAATCATAGAGAGTCTTCCTTTGGCTAGGAAGGAATACCTAAGAAATAACAACAAGACCACTAAAATATCATTAATAATATAATGAGTGGATTGTCTAGCAAAATGCTAGATCCAAGAAGCATGGTGCTTCCTAGGAGGTTGTCAATCCACTTTCAAAGACAATTTAATGTAACAAGTATCATGAAATAAGGAAATACTACTATAGTTATATGATTTAGTAATCTCATGAAAATACAATAATTAAATCTAATCTAACATGAAAATTTATGATTAAATCCAATGATTTGGTGGGTTTTATGGAGGTTTAGGAACGTTTTTAGAGGTGTTATGATAAGGGAAATTATATGGTTGATAATATATCAGATATTTGGGTGAGCGGTGGTTATATGGAAAAGAGTTTTGTTTCGTCATTTTCTTTTACGATTTAGATGAAACAAATAAGGGTATGCGCTAAGGAGGAATACCTGTTGTGATGTTCAGTTTAAAGGTTGTTACACAAGTTCTAACTTCTTGATCCAATGTTGACTGTGAGAGATTCCTTTTGGTGAGGAGGAACTACTTGAAATAAAAAGATGACAAAAGAGAGTTAAATATCATATGAAAGTGGACTGTCTAACGTACTCTAGATTCAGGAAGTGTGATACTTCCTAGAAGGTCGTCAATCCACTATTTATAAATCAATATAAAATAAATTAAACATGTAAATAAAATAATCTAATGCTAGCATTCTAATTTGGGTGCCTCAGATTACTATCATTGTTGATCCAATTAAATACTAAAATGCTATGTAGGTAAAGGTTTTGGATTGGGTTGTGTGTAGCACAGGTGGTATGCAAGTCACATAAAGAGTCTTGGTAAGGTTCAGTGATATTTTGTGTTATTTTGGGTGCAATAATTAGGTTACTGGTCTGGATGAATATTATCAGACATAGAGACTGACACCGGTAAGGGTGAATGATTTTGGTTTAGGTATGACTGATACTGGTTTAGGATGACTGATATCATTAACTATGGAAAGTGGTGGGGAGTCTTATGGAGGGTGTTTGGGCTCTCTTCTATCTTGGAACAGAGATTTAGAAAGGTATCCATGGTGAAGGGTGAGGTGACATGTTTCAAATAAGTGTGGTAATGTTCAAAGTGAGGTTTTGGGGTAAGCTAAAGGTTGAATTGGTAGGTTCGGTTGATATTCATAGTGAAGGATATCGATTAAGGAGACTGATATTGGTATAGGATGAACCAACCACGATTAGGGTTCACTGATGTCAATGACTATGGGGAACTAGAAGATTATGAAGAATGATATTTGGGTCCTCTCTGTAACTACACAAATATTTTGGAGTATGTTTTTAAAGTCTACAGGAGGGAGACATTATTGGGATAGGTTTTTATGAAGTTTTGGTGGGGTGTGAGGGGGTGGTTGATAGAGAGAAAGATGAAGGACATATCTAAGTAATAAAAATTAATAGATAAAGTAAAATATAGAATAAAACTTCAAGTGATAGAGGAGAAACCAACTTACTTGGAGTTCATAAGTGTTCTAAATGCCTGTAGTGGTGGAGAAGTGGTGCGAGATGTTGGTGACAGTTGATCTATGGAACAGTGCTCAGTGTTACAAAAGTGCTTCCCAGAATGTTGTTGTGAATGAAAATACCTTCTGATCAGTCTTGGTTGTGGTTGTGGATGTTTGTACATGTGAAAGGGCTCTGGTTCTTACTTGCATGTAGATATCCTTCATTCCAAAACTCAAGAATGTGGCCAACCTCTCAAACAAGGTTACAAAAAATAATCTAAGGTAACTATACGCACCCAAAATTACATGTGGTACATTGTCGGGAAAATGGTTACAAGGATCCCCAATGATGATTCAAAATCCTTTTAAGAATGTGTTCAAGCTCCAAAACCAATTTGCAATGTATATTTGTATCCTAGGTAGCCTTACTTAAATTTTCCATTCATTTTTCCATCTCCCCGCCTCTTTCTGTTCTTGTTTTGGCCTTCAGTGTGAGGACCACCACCCTACCTTCTTGAAAGGATTTTGAATCATCATTTTCCTTACACAGGGCAGATTTCCTATCCTCTTTTTCTATATGCTTCATGCATGTTTTAAACATGTGATGGTTCACTTAATTTTTCTTTTTGCATGCATTCGTGAGCAAAATTGTCTAAAATTAGATTTGATTGCTTCGTTCTCCTTTCTCCTACTATTTTAAATGAGATTTAATTAGTTGGAACTGAATATTTTTGTCTTTTGCATGAAGTAACCTCCTATCCTCTATTCCTATATATTCCATGCTTGTATTCAAGCAAAAGGCCTGAGAATTGTGTGTATCCTGTGTTGTATTGCTGCCACAATCTTGCTAGGAATTGTATAGTCAAGTTTAGATCTTTTGTGCTATATCTCTTCTACTTTCATTGCATCCATATTGCTTCCAAGATTTCATTTCTCAAGAACCATCCTCTTGATGTTGTTCTTTGCATTCCAAATCCCTTGGACTCGCATGAATACTCAGAGAAAGAAAGGAAAGAACTGAGGGGATGGATACCAATACTACTAGATTTTCCAAGGTTCTTTCTCTTCCAGTTTGGAGTTGTGTATTTTTCTTATTTGTTTATCAAATTTTCAATTATGAATTATTAATTTCAATTGCATATCAAATAGAGTAGAGAAACAATTCATTCTAATTAGCTAGATATTTTCAAGTAGATCAAATCAATAGGAAGTCGTCTCTTCAACATTACCAGGGAGGTTGTGGAGAACAATATCTCTGTTAGAGTTATGATTTTTCTTCACTTATGAGGTAGGGTTGGAAGGATTTTCATTGAGTTAGAATATATTTTTAGATTTAGATTCACACATCTACAAAAAGAGTCAGATAAATCTAGCTAATTGTTTGTATTTAATTTTTTTATTAGATTAGATGCATTGTTTGAAAATTAGAAACAAGTAAACACATTTACTTTCCATAGATTAGCTTGTTTTGTTGCTTTTTTCTTATCTATTGAGAAAACACAAAAAACATAGGTTAGATTTCCTTTGATAGATAGTTTTTTTACTAAAATAAAATCAATTCATCTTGTATGACCATTAACGGTTTATAATAGGAAAATAATTACAGTTGTGATCCTCTGGTCCCACAACTGAATGGGACAGAGCTAATAACTGACATTGACACAATATTACATTTAATAATCTTACACACACCTGCAACATATGTTGAGAAAATAGTACAGTTACATACACTAAATATTGATGCTAATCAAGCCTACAACTTTTGAACTACTCCTATAAATAGGGTTTGATTGCATGCATGACCATACAAGAGCCTTAGCCTCAACGAGTCTTTGGTTTTGATCCGTAAGTCCCATAACCCAATGGGACTGCTAGTTAGCTAGATATTAACACTATTTTACACATATTGGTATTCATATCTTCACCACTTGTACCCAATATTATCACACAACTTTCATTGTTGAACATGACAGCTGATCAAGATAAGACTTTCTGGACAAGACCAAAAAATCACCCATAGTACCTGCATCTCCCCTACACCTCTTGGCTTTAGTTCCATGACCTTGTCTGGAAACCCATACGAGACACCTGCATGGTACTTTCCATGTATTCCACAATGAATCAATAGAATCTTGGTAGAACTAGGCATCAATTGGAGTCTCTGAGTATCTATCATATAAGACCATACCATCACACCCCTTCACGTTATGAGAGCATTATTTGCCTTATATTTACAGATTCAAGTATTTATTATAGAATACATAAGGTTTCCTAATTAGCTTGATCACCACCATCACATTCACTTCCATTTCAATTCCATGTCAGTTGTCTTAGTATGACCTCAGGAGGTCAGGTGTGAAGAATGTCACGTGTTGATTTTCTATCATACAAATTGGTGAACCTGACATGAAGAGCTAGTCTGTAAACATTTCCACTATCTTCATCCATCCTTTATTTTTTGGATATTCTTATACCCCCCGAATATGTAAGGATATGATGAGTATGGTCGGCCCATCTCGGGTTTCGACATGTACCATTACTAATCAAATATAGCACAACAATCACCTTTAATTGTAAGATGGGAAGAGAACTACTCATCTTCTCAAAACCCTCTTCTTCAGGGAACCAATGTTGGTTTTTCTTTATGCATTAAGGAACATGATAAGGTCACTCATAATTATCCCCTCGAATAATTAAGTTCAAATAACATGACATTCATAGGTGAAGTAAGTTCATCGCCTTAGGTATTATTTCAACATTCCATTAGCATACAATCTGGTCAACTCCCCCATCTAGATGAGGATTATTTAGCATGATATGCTAGGAGTGAAAAACAATTCCAAGAAATGAACCATTCCTTTGATAGGTTTCAAGGACAAGGTGATGTCCTACTTAAAAAAAATAATGCTACCCTGCCACAAATGGATAATATAACTAATGAGGGGTGTAAACATTGTGAACAATTCATAGTAGGATACCATACTCCTCAACAACCTCCAAGGATCATCCAAAGATACCTAAGCAAGGCATCACCTCATCAATGTGTGATGTTATTTCATCTTTGGTAGACAAATTCAAAGAGTTAGAGATTGCCCAAAATACACATAATTCATATGTAGGGAAAGTGTGGACTCCTTACCCGCAAAATTACGAGAAAATGCCTACTGCACAGAATCCTCCAGTTTACATGAATATTCAAAACTTTGGAGATCTTCTTATGCGGATGGGAACCTTGGGCATGATGCCCCAAGCCATGTATGGATATCTACAATAATCATCAATCAAAAGTGCATTCTCAAATGTCATACCAGCCAGAAAAGCAATGTTCCCTGGCTTTGTGCCTTTGATTCCATATCAAGGTAATTAACCCCCCTATGTACACATGTATTCTAAATCTCCATAGGGAGGCATGTATACCTACCTGTGTCTATATGGACAACCACAGGGGGGGCATAAACCCCACCAAATGTCTATGCTATCTCATTTCAACAATTGATGCAACCCTCACCTCCCCAAAAAGGGTCTTCAATTGAGGAAATATATATAATGGGAACTTATTCTAAATATCTCAAGGAACCCCTAGATTTCTCATCAAGCCTTATGCTACAGCCATTCGATAGCTTCTCCCATGGGACACATTCATTGTAAAAAATTTCCCTAAGACACTAGAAGGTATTGCTCTTGACTGGTATTATAGGATACAAGAGGATTCAATACACTCGTTCAAGAAACTCGTATCATATTTTATCAAATATTTTGATATGAACAAGATTTTGAGAATAGGAATCAGGGAGTTACTTCATATTAAAGAAGAACATAATGAATTTTTAGCCCATTTCATTCATAGGTTGCGACAGGGTCTCTACTCTTCCACAAGTGCTCCAAGTATGGATCAAATGGAACTTTGTGATTTTTTCCTTTACTCTCTCAATAGAGAAACGATGGAAAGAGGTTCAAAAGTTCATGCTAAGGATCTCTAAAGAGGTGCTAGAGGTTTCTCTTCATATTGACCAAGCAGCCATTGATAGTGGTTGTAAGGCCTATGGAGAAAATGGGAAGTTATTCACTCCTACTCAAAACACTCTCGGTTACTCCAACAACAAAAATAACAATCAATGACCAAAGATCCTTGATAAGAATCGTGGAGTGATGACCGATGATGTGACTAACCTACCCAAAAATCCTAATGTTGTTAATTCTACCAATACAAGTGCTACAAATAAAAACAGTAATGGCAATAATCACAAAAAAAACAATTTCTCACCCTTGGTAAATGTTGTGAATTATAATTTTCCCCAACAAGAAAAAAAACCTCATAAACAGAGGAAAATACTAACCCCAAGCCATAGTCAATACCCCAACCAATTCCATAATCAAGGGTAAGGGTTCCAAAGTGTTAATTATAACAATCAACAACCAAACAATAACTGTAGTTTCGAATGGAGCAAAGCAAAGCCCTCAGGATTCCGATCCTGAATTATATTGTTGTTTCCATAGTGTTCACAGGCATGATGTAATAACATGTCGTGATTGTAATAAATTTTTAAAATGCTTTCTAGAAGACCAAAGAAAGTTATCTATTGACATGTTTTTAGAAAATCCAATTATACCCAATCAAAGCACTTATATGGGACTAGTTTCTCTGCACAACACACCGTTAGGGATATTCAATGATCCTCTCCACACACATCCAAAGGATGGTAGATTAGATCCCAACGGTTTGAAAAAAGGTATTATAATATCGAATCATGATCATGAAGCCTCAACTTCATCAAACCCACAAGTGGCACCTCCTTTGGATGGTCGCTTGTGAAAAAAATTATAGGCTTGGTTCAATTAGACATTGAAACCCAAATTAACACTGCAACAAGAGCCAAGGATTATTCTTCGCAGCCAATCCTTATTTATCTAGTTTTTTTAGAAAATACTTGTTATGCATTAAGCAAGTGAGTAGGGGATTATGATTTAATCAATTACCTAACCAAGACCTTTTCACACATTTCTAATTTGGATCTACTAAATAATTCCCCTACTCATCGAGCTACTCTATTAGAAGTTCTAGGTCTCGGTCATTTGATTAAAGCTACCACTCCACTAGAGGCATAGATAAATCAAATAGAGTTCGACCTTAGTCCTCCAGGGCAGCTTGAGAGAGATATTGGGTTCGTGTTTGACATTAGTAAGATGCTCACTGATGTTGAGATAGCTCATAGGGGTGACTTGGATTTGTTTCTGTAATTTTGGATTTATAATAACTATGTAAAACGTGTAATTATCGATGATGGGGAAGTATTTAACATAGCACCCTTCTCTTTATTTAAGAGGTTAGGGTATGAGGAGACCAATTTCTCCTCAACACAAAATGCACTAAAGGGTTATGATAGCCTCAAGACAACCTCTATCAGAACCATAGTATTATCGGTTACTCTCAAGCACAAGACAATACTCACTAAATTTTATATTATAGACTGAAAAACAAACTATAACATGATCCTTAGTCATCTTTGGATCAACCGCATGAAGGAAATACCCTCCACTCTATTCCATGAGGTTAGATTATTGCATTTAGGGAAAGTATTTTTGGCTTAAGGTGATCCAAAACCCTTTGATACACATTTGGCCAACTTAAATAAAAATCTAGGTGTCCACTCTGAATTCGAGCTTCCCATGAACTAGTTAAATAAACCTGTAAGTGAGGTACTTGAAGAAAAACTAGTTCCTACAATGGAGTTAGAAGTCATGGGTATGATCAAAGGCAATCTGGCGGTCAAGGATGAAAACATTATTGTGGAGACAGTGTCGCTAGGAACCAAAAAAAAATATTGTCGAGCTATTAGAGAAGGATTTTCCTATTCTCCTTGCCTTTGATTCTATGGGTATGGGACATACCTTGGGACTCAGTTCCCTTCAAGCAAATCAGGTTTACATGGTTGAGGTAAATGAGGTAAAGGGGGAAGGTAAAATGGATGACTCAATTTCCATCTTTCCAAGTAGTTTCTGAACTCTCCATTTTGATGGAGCCAAGTGTCACTTTAGCGCCAGGGAAGGTGTGATCCTTACCTCACTCGAAGGAAGGATTCTACCTTTTTCTTTCAAGTTGAATTTTGAATGCACAAACAATGGGTATAAGTATGAGGCTCCCCTATTAGGTCTCATTATAGCTAAGATAATGGGAATCTTAAATATTAGGGTATTGGGTGGCTCACAACTGGTCACAAAACAAATATTTGAGATGTATAAGATTAGGGCTGAACACCTACAACTATACAAAATAGACGTGTTGGGCCTAATGAAGGGGTTTGACTTTATATCACTCAAAGTAGTTCCAAATAAACAGAACATTTTGGAAGAATCTATAGTAACTTTTGTCTCACGCTTCACCCCAAGTGGTGACTTAGAGGACACCAATTTCATGGTTTTAATCCGTGTTGAATCCTTGTTTCGCAAAGCACCAATGGAACCTATGTTGACATATGTTGAAGCTAAGGATCGGTTTGAATTTTTGGACCCCGTTGATGGTGATGAATTGAATTTAAGTTATTTAAATGCTTTGACAGAACTACATCTTACTTGTCACGAGGTAGACATTTCCCTAATCCCATGTTCCTCTTCTTATTTTGGGAATCCCATGATTGAGTCCTCTCTAGGAAAGGATCTTGAGATTTATGCGGTAGAAGAAGAAGGGGAATTGGATTTGTCTCCAGCCCCACCAGATTTTGAGGAGGGAAACACCTCCTTAATCAAGGGAATGATTGATATAAACATCAAAACAAAGGAGGAACTAAAGATCTTAAAGTTAGGGCCCTCTTTAACTCCAGAGGAAGTGGAAATACATACCCAAATCCTCAAGGAACATCAAAAATAATTCACGTTTAGATACAAGGAAATGAAGGGGATTACACCACACATCATAGTTCACAATCTCATCACCAAGCTGGATGCTAAACCAATTAAGTAGAATTCATGGTATATGAATCCAAAGGTGGCCCTTATGGTAAAAGAGGAAGTAATGAAGATTATCCAGGTAGGATTCATCAAGCCAGTCAATTATTCACAATGGGTATTTAATATCATCCTCATTCTTAGAAAGAATGGAAAGATCCATATTTGCATAGAATTCCAAGAAATCAACAAGGCTTGTCCCAAAGATGATTTCTTGTTACCATCTATTGATGTTATCATTGACGCAATAACTGGATTTGAGTTGTTGTCTCTCATGGATGGGTTTTCAGGATATAATCAAATCAAAATCTCCAAGGAGGATCAAGCTAAAACTACATTTATAAGTCCTTGGGGAACCTACTATTATGTTTTTATGCCATTTGGTCTTAATAATGCTAGCGTTATATACTAATGAGAAATGACCTACATATTCCATGATCTTATTCATAAGATTGTTGAATCCTACATAGATGACCTGCTGGCCAAGGCTAGGAAGAAATGTCATGTTAAATCATCCTTTTGCATTTAATTGAGTACAGTGTCACGTTAAATCCAAAGAAATGTGTATTCAGTATAACAAAAGGTAAGCTTTTGGGTTACATTATATCTTCATGAGGGATTGATGTTGACCCATCCAAAATCTAGGCTGTGTTAGAAATGGTTCCACCATCAGACGAGTCTAGTATTATATATTTTCTATCGTAAAATAACTAACGGCAGTTCAGGGTGACCGAAATCGGCTTAGGGTTGACCCGTATCGGTTAAGGTGGGAAATTATAGGTTTACTAAAAATGCCAGATGTTGGCAGTCTTTTTTGGCTAGCTTAGTCTATTCTCATAGATCAAAATGGAACATTACATTTTAATGAGTGGGAATTTGGTTAGAGGGAGAAGAGGCATATGGTTTTAGGGTTTCACTAAGACTTAGTTCATTAAGGTATATATGACTAAACCTTAGTTAGTTATGGTGAGTGAATTTTGAGTCCTAGTAAAGGGGAAATATGATAAAAATAGGTTTGTGGTGAGGTTTCTAAATGAGGTGGTGGGGTGAGATGTCTAGGTGATGTGGAAATTAGTTTAATTAGGGTAATTAAATAATGAATATTGAGAGGATGAGTATCACTTTAATTATAAATAATTACACTAATATAAATGTGGAGTAAAAGGCTCATGGTTAGGTGAATATGTTTGAGCTGGCTATTTGGAAAGGGACCAAGGGGAGTGTGACCCAATTTAGGTGTCTAATTTTTTCCCCCTTTTTTTACATAGCTTGTATTGGTAAGTAACATTAACAAAAAAAAGAAGAGATTGCCACATGTGTGGGTGAAGGTGATCCCGCTCAAACCAGGCACTAGTGAGGTGAAATACAGAATAAGTGAGTGCTTTGATAAAGGTGTAGTAGGTGAAGAGAGGTGGGGAAGGGTGTGAGTACTATGGGAAAGGTTGAAGGTCAAATTGGGTAATAGGTTATAGGTCAGGGTTAAAATCGGGTCATGGGTAATGATAATCAAAGGAAAACACACGTATAGATTACAAGATGGTACCAGGTTGAATAACTTGCAAAATCTATATCATCCAAGGTCGAATGGTTTATCCAAACAAGGATGAAGTGATCTAGGTATCGAAGGTATAGGATATGGTCTGGAAACACAATGTAGGTTAGTTGTAGGACCATTTAGGCATGTCTCATTACACCAAAGGTTTGGTCGAGATAAACAAAATGACAATAAGAAATGTATGGTTGGTGGGATAAAAAAATAGGTAATAACATCACAAGTTATAGTGAGTGCATAAGGTTAATGGTCACACCAAGTAGGCCGGGTTCAAGAAAATAGGTCATAGCATGGGTAAGGCCAAGATATAGGTAAAATAACAACTCTTCAGACATAACAAAGAAGATGTAGGAATAAGGTCATGGGGGTGAGGTGTAAGGTCAAGGTTAACTTTAGGTTAGGTGGGAGAAGGTTTCAAGAAAGTATATTTGGTGTAATGTGGGGTAATGGGGTAAGAAAAGGATAACCGACACTGGTTATGGAAAACCGATGCTGATCCAACAAAACTAGCTGTGGTAGACTAGGGCACATGAACAATGTTGGTAAACTTAAACTAAAGTCAGTCAGGTTAGGGATGAGGTAAAAAGTAAATAAATATGGGTGAAATGTTATTCATTTATGCATTTGACACAGTGGAAAACAACTTGAATTTTTTGACGTGGATAAGTGGACTAAGTGATTGGACATGGCTGAGATGGTGGTAGTTAGTTAGTTGGTGGAGAAAGGTAGACAGATCCATAAGGGAAGGTGGAACAATGTGATTCATGTGAGGCTCAGAAGGACAATTAGTTAAATGGAAGCAACAGGTGGAGGTGTGGGTAATCCAGCAGCAGGGAGAGAAGACATCTCGCCAAGGAGGCACATGTGTCTAGAGGTAGGATTAGTTCCATATATAGTTTTGAGTTAAATTGTTTCGGTAAAAATGGAAAGAATGTGGGGGTTCAAAATTTTGAAAATGTGGATAAAATCAATGGATTTAGGTATGGGGAGAGGCCATATAGATGATTTATGTAATAAAAATGATTTTGGGTGGGTTGGTTGGGTGTTTGGGTAGGTTTTAGGGCCTATTTTTAAATTTTAGAAAATTTGGGGGTGTGGAGTTTTTGCTGTGGAGCTGAAATAGAGACCGACGTCAATCAAGGATGACCGGTTTCAGTCGGCTAAGCCAGCATTGGTCATAGTTAGGTAACCAATGTCGGTCATGTGTGACCGATATTAGTTAGTAATGGTCGATATCAGTCAACATAAATAGGGTGAGGCTATATTTAGTAGAAATGGGTAGAAATGGGGTATAAGAGGGATCAAAAGAGAGGTAGAAGGAAAGGGGTTAGGTAAGTGATACCCCAGGTAAGATAATATGGGGTTGGTGTAAATGGGTGTATGGTAGATGATAGGTCAGGGACATAGGTTTGGAATAGATAGGTGTGTGTCATTTTTGAAATGGTTAAGTTGCATGGGTGTAGGTACAACATTAGCTGACGATGCAGGACAGATTCCCACTACTGCTCAAGGAGATATGGTCTTGCATCACCATGGAGGAGTGGGGGAACATTCAAGCAATTGTCTTAGTTGGCATTAGAAGGTATAGGCTGATCTGACAGGATCATAGCCTCATGGTCATGCTCATCAATAGATGGGATGCCATGACCAACACTTTATGCTTACCTACCAGTGAGATGAAGATGATGTTGGAGGATGTCTACTGGATAATATGATTACCGATTATTGGTGAGCTAGTGTATATAGTGTCGGCTGATGTGGCCTTTGAGGAGATGATCATAGTGTTTGGGGAAATGGAAATTGAGTTAATTGAGCACAATGCTAGCCTTATATATGGGGTGATGTATGCAACACATCCAGAGGAGATGTGATTGGAGGTACTGATGAATGTTATATTGGAGTGTTATACTCTACTTGATTCAGAGAGTGGCCGGTTTCCCTGAGGTTTGATGGGGCTTTTGCGGGAGATGGTGGAGGATCGGGTCCTCTTTGCTTAGGCGCCCTCCTTTTTTTTGTAATTATACAAACAACTGTGGGGTCACCAGAGGATACACCACTATGGCCTATGTTGTACATTCATGTTGTATTATTGGGCATATGAGCACATTGTGATAGTGTGTTTGCAAGGATTTCTAGTAGTACATTGGCATAGAGGTGGACAAAAGGGAGGTTATATGAGTTGGGTAGTATTTAGGGATAACTGATGAGGCAAGGAGGTGACCTATGATGTTGTGTACTATAGAAAGAGGTTGGAGGGGATTTATAGGATGGATGTCATATGGCAGTCGTATGTTGGTTACCTCAAATTTAGGGGAAGGTGGGAGCTGTGGGGGTTTCTGCTACTATGGTGGATTCAAGGTAGATGTGCTGGCGAGCATGAGATGATTCTAGTGGATAGAGTCTGGTGACAGTTTGGACTAGTCCAAGATGTGCCCCCACCTATTGTATGATATCACCGAGAGGATGTGGAGAGGCCTTTACCTCTACCTCACCCTACAGATCTAGTAGGTCAGGTGGAGATGATAATGGATGGCTTGATTGATGACGGTGGGGTGAATGATGGGTACAGACAGTGGTGGGCTGTAGAGTTATAGGTAGCACCTCCATGGCCAAGGCAGTTGGATTTGGCTACAATGATAGTGTAAAGAGATGCACTACATGGATAGGTGACATCATTGGGAGTGCAGATGGCCACTGCAGAGGTAAATGTAGTTACCTTGATGAGGTAGGTGACTATTTTATAGGAATAACTGGCATAGGTATAGGCATAGGGGCCAAGACAAGATGGGGAAATAATTTCCACTTTACAGTCATAGGTAATAGGTTTGCAGAGCCAGTTAGTAGCGTCACAGGCATATGTAGTCACCTTACAGAGCCATGTGACTACATTACAGGGGAAATTAGCTACTTCTCAGGGACAATTGGTTGTACATATACCCACACAAGGTCAGAGATAGGATTTAGAGGCACATGGACTGAGGCCAGTAGTATCAAGTCTTAGTACACAGGTGGTAGCGAGGCCCATGGCACCTTCATAACAAATATCAATGGCATAGTTTAGGGATGCCCTGAATGAGGTGCGCTATTATCAAGATAATTTTACTGTGGCCGGGATAGATGTCCCCTCATGTGTAGAGCATAGGGTACAAAAGGCCTTGAGTGAGAGGATGAGGTACTGCATACATTGTGTGGAGAGTACAGGGGGCCACCGAGCCCATAGACAGGGTCAAGGTGAGCCCACCAGTTCACGGAGGCCTAACCTAGCTACATGTCCAATGGGGGTGAGACCTATATGTATGACAGGTGGAGAGATACTGATATGCTGCTAGACTAGAGTAGAGGAGATAGGTGAGGTGGACCTGGATATTAGAGGGGTCGATGATTGATGTTAACATTTGGATTATTATTTTTTATAGATACTCGCCTACGTGTCAAACATAGTGAGGTTATATATGAGAGTTTCGATATTTTTGATTATATACTTCCCTGCGTGTAGAAGATGGTGAGGCTGTATATGAGAGTTTTGAGAGTTTGATATTATTTTGTATTATTGTATATTGGATGGATACATAGACTTATATGATGAGATCGATGATTGTGGATGATGTACTTGTGTTGAAAATTTTTATTGTTAGTTGTATATGGATGGAAACTAGGTGTTTAGGCATGGTGGAGTCAGGTCATAGGCATGGTTGAGTTAGGTTGGTTTAGGAATGATGGAGTCAGGTCACTTAGGCATGTTTGAGTTAGTTCATTTAGGCATGGTGGTGTCAGGTCACTTAGGCATTTTTGAGTTAGATCATTTAGGCATGGTGGATTCAGGTATAGGTGTATTATGGTCGTAGTTGGTTGTTTTTAATTTTGATTTCATGTCCAAGTTATTGGTAACATGGGAAATAAATGAGTTATGTGTATGTTATGATGTAGATTTCCAAAATATTTGCTATTATAGAAATGTCAAATGATTGATTGGCATTTTTTATGATGTGAATCATGCTAGATATATTTGTTTGTATTAATTTCCAAGTGTTTTAGAAAACTAAAAATAAGATAGAATACGATTAGGAAATGGGTGAAAATAGGTTATGGTAAAGAGTGTCGAAGATAACCTCCAAGGGCCCCATGCCCTAAGATTGCTTCCTACATAGCCCCTGGTGAAAAGGGGCCTCAGGCTGATGTAGTTCTCCCATAAGCTAGGGAATAATGTGATGAGGTATAGGAATGGGTTGGTATACTTTAGGTATGATTGAATGTAGGTCATAGGTATGATTAAGTATTAGATGAAAAGCATGGTTTAGAGGTGAACATGTAGGTGTCGATGGTCTGGTCCTGTATAGGATAATCAATAAGTAATGAGGAAGGTGAATGGTAAGAGGTGGTAAAAGAGCCACTTAATTGATAAGAACCCTAATGAGTCTACCATACCCCAGATGGGATTATGAATGTAAGACCCTAAAGGCATTACATAATGGACTATTCTAAGGGTGAAGAAATTCACATGATCACGAAATGTCACAGTTGCGGAAAGTCCCTTGAGTAGAGAGAAAATTAGGGTGAAAAGGAAATGAGGTGAAAGTGGGTGGTTTAGTGTAACTTAGTGTACGATAGTATGTTTACCTAACAAGAAACCTAGGATCAAAAATAGTCAAGTCCATGACAATTTTTTTTATCATTTTCTTCATTTGTTTGTTTTTAATAGACTGATCGATGTGGGAATTCTATATGGGATGAGTATATTATCTCCTTGAGGTATTCATGAAGATGATCAATGCGGGAAGCTTTTGAACATTTTATTGTTATTTTTGCAATGACTTTATATAGCTTTCCTTCAAGGGAGCAGTCTATTTATAGCAACGGCGAGATAGAGAGAAGAGATGTCCTAGTTTTGAGGGAGTCATCTTTTTGCTGGAATTTTGACTCAAGGAGTTGAATCCCAATTTGTTTTTGGATGTTTTAAGTCATGGACAAGACTATAGAGGAAGAGTAGGTTCTTGTTTAGAAGACAAAACCATAGCACACAGAGGTTAACTATGAAAGAGGTGGTTTCGAGTGATGAATGACCATGGGATTCCATCTTTAAAAAGATGAAAAGTATCCATGAGAATCATGTTGTGAGTAGAGCCGTGGTACTCATATTGAAGATAAGGCTAAAAGGTGATGGCGTAATCACATGATTCTTGTTTAGTTTGTTGATCCTCAAAAATCAGGTAATATGGAAGGTGAACAATGCTCAAGGGACAAGTGGTCAACTAGTAGAAAGTGATATAGGACTTGATGTCAATAATAAAATGGTCAAAGATGCAAGGCATTGAGGGGATCAGGTTTGGGTTTACCTTCAAGTGAAGATAAATGATAAGCACCTGATCCATAGGCATGGGTAACGATATAGGGTCCAAGCCAATTAGGAGCAAATTTTCCCCATTTACTTTTCTCTTCTTTGGTTACGTGTTGATTTTCCTTCAGGACGAGGTAATTGACCATGAAAGGTTCTTTTCATGGACACATTTTTCGTAGGCACATTTGATACGTTTTTGGTAGATTTGGAGATGGTCAAGAGAATTGAGATGACATTCATCTAATAACTCAAGTTGTGTGAAATGATCCTGGAAAAAGTCATCGTCATTGAGCATGTCTTGTAGTGAGATGCAGAGAGATGGAATCTGTAATTCAAGAGGCAAGACAACCTTGGTACCATAGACCAGAGAAAAAGGTGTGGTGGCATTTGAAGTGCGAATACTAGTGCGGTAGGCCCACAAGGCGAAGGGGATGTGTGTATGCCAATCCTTCCCAGTATCGTTAACTACTTTCATAAGATTTTTTTTTCAAATTTTTATTGGTTAATTTTACTTGACTATTGCTTTGTGGGTAATAAGGTGATGAGAAACTTAGTTGAATGCCAAAAGTATCACATAATTTTCATAGGGTTTTGTTTTTGAATTGTTTTCCATTATCAGTGATGAGACAGTGAGGGATGCCAAAGTGAAAAATGATGTGATGGTTGATGAATTCAAATATTTTCTCAATTTTTGTAGAAATGAGGGGATGGCTTCTACCCATTTAGTGTAATATTTAGTAGCGGTTATAATCCATTGATGGCATTGTGAAGAATGGGGATTGATCTCTCTGACAAGATCCAAGCCCCATTGAGAGAAAGGCCAAAGGTCTCGTGCGACCTGTAAGGCATGACTAGGTGTGTGATGAAGATTAGCATGTTGCTGGAATTTCACACAATGTTTGACATAGTCACAATAGTCATGGTTTAGGGTTGGCCAATAATAGCCAAGGTGAAGAATGCATTTAGCGAAAACTAAACCACTAAAGTGGCCTCCACAAATTCCATCATGAAATTCCTTGATGGTGTAGGGAATTTCATAACTTGTAAGGCATTGTAAGAGAATACCATCAAAGCCATGCTTATAAAGGAGACCACCCATGATGACATAGTGAGAGACACTTTTAAGAAAGGCACGTTGTCAATTACAAGTGAGATCAGAAGGTAGAATGGAAAGGGAAAGATAGTATGCAAACTACTTATACCAAAGGTCACGTGGGTCAGGTGCAACGGTTCCGATGGAGTAGACCTCATGAGGTAAATAAGAGGGTGATTGTAACCTTTGTATTGTGACAAAGATTTTAGAGTCAGTAGGAAAAGCGGGTATCTAAGAAGCCAAGCAGGCCATGGTATCCACAAACTTATTGGTAGAATGGGGGTGGTTTGAAGTTTGATAACAGTCAAAGGTAGTCAAAAGTATGTCTACATGATGTTTATACTTTTTGAAGTATTTCATTATGACACTGGTATATACCATTGACTTGGTTTATGACCAGCTGGGAATCACCAAATATATTGATTGACTTAACATATAAGGCATAAGCATCCTGGAGACCCAATACGAGTGCTTTGTATTCGGAGATATTGTTTGTACAATCAAAATCTAGTTTGAAAGATAAAGGCATAGGTTCACCATCAAGAGGAATGAGGATAACACCAGCCCCACCCCCACATTGACACTTGGAGCCATCAAAGAAGAGTGTCATTTGGTAAGTGGTATCGTCCAAGGAGAGGGTAGCTATGGATTCATCTAGGAAATTGAAGTTAGAGGGTTGATTCCCAGAAAGAGGTGCATCTACTAGTTGGTCAGCGATGGTTTGGCCTTTGATGGATTTTTGATGAATGTATTTGAGGTTGAGGTCTACGAATAGCATGAGCCAATGTGTGACATGTTTATGTTGATAGGGTTTGGCGTACATGTAATGTAAGGGGTTGGTATTGGTGAAAATGAAGGTTTTCTGGTTAAGTAGGTATTTTAGAAGCTTGGTGACGATGAAAACTAAGGCTAAGAAGAGTTTTTTGGCATGGGTGTATCTAGTTTCGTAGTCCAAAAGGGTACGGATTATGTAATAAACCACTTTCTCTCTGTGTTTCTCATTGTGATGAGCAAGCATGGCACCTAAAGAATGGTCAGTGGCAGAAATGTATAGGTAAAAGGGGGTTGGTCATCCTTAGGAGGAACGAGCACTAGTGGTTGAAGAAGGTATTGTTTTAAGGTGTCAAATTATTTACAGGCATTCATCATCCCATTTGAATGAGACATCCTTCTTGAGGAGATGATGAAATGGTTGATAGCGGTCAGAAAGCTATGAGATAAAATGACGAATTGATTGCAACTTACCTTACAAGCTTCGAAGTTGTCAGAGATTAGTAGGAAAAGGCATTTCTAGAATAGCCTTTACTTTAGCAGGATCAACTTCTATGCCACGCAAAGAAATGATGAAACCAAGGATTTTTCCTGAAAGTACCGCAAAGACACACTTCTTAGGTTGAAGGTGAACAAAATACTTGATGAGGCAGTCAAAGATGACCTTAAGGATTGTCAGGTGTTTGGCCTAATGTTTGGATTTGGAAAGAAGTTCATCTACGTAATCTTCCAATATGTGATGCATGATGTCATGGAAGATATAAGTCATGGCTCGTTAATATGTAGCACCAGCGTTTTTAAGGCCAAAAGGCATGACTCGATAGCAGAAGGTCCCCCAAGGAGTGATGAAGGAAGTTTTGTGTTGATCTTCTTGAGAAAGTAATATTTGATTATAACTTGAGAAACCATCCATGAGTGATAGCATTTCATGGCCGACGGTGAGATCAACTAGTTGGTCAATTCCTGGTAGGGGAAAATCATCTTTGGGACAAGCTAGGTTGAGGTCATGGAAGTCTGTGCAAATGTGGAGTCCCCCTGTTGCTTTTGTGATAGGAACAATGTTAGAAATCCATTGGGGATAGTCAATGGGCAGGATGAAGGAAACTGAGAGAAGGTGTTGAAGTTCTTCTTTGAACAAGAAGAGCAATGCAAGGATGCATTTTCTGCATCTTTTTTTTTATGGGTTTGGCATCAAGAATGGTTACGATATTGTGGACCACAATTTTTGGGTCAATACCGGGCATATCGGTATAGGACCAAGAAAAAGCATTGTTATGGTTCTTAGAGGAAAGAGGTAAAATCTTACTTATTCAGCAACATCTAAAGATTGGCCTATCTTTAGAATGTGTGGGTTGTCCTGAGTATTAATGTTGATTTTGATAGTTGATTCATTCAACATGGTTTGCATCTCAGAGGGTAACGACCGGTGAATATAAGAATCTTCCACACAAGGTAGGTGAGGATAGACTCATCGTCCTAAATTTGAATGAAGTTAATAGAAGGTGTATCATCATCGATCATGTCAAGATATAGGAAGGGAATAGAAGAGGGAGCCTCGCCATTGCATTAATAAGTCAGAGGTCCCAGGGAAATTGTGTTTACGAAAAAAAAAAAGTTAGGAGGAATAGTTACGGGATCTATGGACTCCGTGGGTGAAGGTGGTGACATTGGTGAATGGGGTGAAGAAGGTTTGTCTTCCTCAATGAGGTCGACGTGGGCCTTCTTGGAAGGTGGTGCCGACAAAGCCAATGCCACTATGGTCATTGTGCTTATGGGTGGTACAATAAATGACGGTATGATGGCCTTGTTCATAAAAACTGAAGCCAAAACCTTTCCATGTGCATCGATGAAGGAAAGTGTGGGTGAAGCAGTGATTTGTGAGGGATTGGAGGTCAGATGAAAATGATCATGTTTGGGATGGAGGATCGGGTGAATAGGTGGCAGTGTCAAGTCCCCCATATGTTAAGTTAGTGCGAAGGTTGGGAGGACCATAAGGGAAGACCTTGCCTATGTGGTAGTCATAATGAGGGTGTTGATGTAGGTTTCCATACTCTTGTGGAGTGAGGAATGTGTCCATATTGTATAGGCGGTACTCCCCCAGAGTGAGGCATTGAAAAAATCCCTCTAAGGGATCAGTAGTAGATATGTGGGTAGCGAAGATAGACAATTCACTAGATGATTGGACAGGAGGGGTATCGATTGGTTGGGAAGTAGAGTGGTCAGCTGCTATTAAAGGAAGCTGTAACAATAGTAGGAATAGAATAATTAGATGTGGAGAGGTGGTGGTAGCATTGGTGGATGGGCTTGTGGGTGAAGGAGAAGTGGGGGTAGTGGCAGATGCCTTGACTGGTACAAGTACATCGTTGGGTTGGTACAACATGTTGCAAGTTTTGAATGGTGATGGGTCGGCGGGGATGGTGTAGTTATGTCCTTCATGCTCAAATTTTACACAACAATGTAAAGTTGAAGGTACACAACCCATGACACAAATCCAGGGTCTGCCGAGTAATAGGTTATACTAGAACTCTCCTTCTAAGACATAGAATAGTTTTGGGAAAGTGTGAGGGCCTACGCGAACATGAAGGATAATGGTGCCAAGGGTGGAGGTGATGGTGTCATTAAAGGAGCACAACATAACTAGGTTATTATGCATATAGTTAGAAGGGATACACATTTGATTGTACATGGGAGGAGATGATATTAATGATAGCACCACCATCAATCATGATGCATTGTATGCATATGTTATCAATATATATGGAAATGAATAGGGTGGGATAAGGGTCATCTGACTAGAGAGGTACAATCTCCTCATTAGAGAAGCTGAGGGCGGTGATTGAGGAGTGGGCATGGGGGTAGAAGAAGGAGATGATTTGGTAAGTGAGGCCATGTGGTGAGGGGTAATAATGGAGGCCACTAGTGTGGGGTCATCGGGTAAAACTTCAATGGATTGTAAAACCTCAATAAGGGCTTGTCTATGAGATTCAAAAGTTTGAACAAGATCATACAATGACATCTTTAGAGGGGACTGATGTAATTGTTTTATCATTATGTGATGGGTGACCCATCAGAGATAGGGTATGTAGGTCCATGGAGATGGTGATTTTGGGTGTGGGTACAGATGGTATATTGGGCACAAGGTTGGTTGATGATTTGGTCACTTTTTCTTTTCCCTTGTCTTTCTAAGTGTGGGTGGCGATGTGAACCATGTGAATCTAAGGGGAGGGGGAAAATGGAGAAGTTGTAGGATGAGTAGTGTAACGACATGACGGGCAGAAACCTACCGGTGGAGAAAATCCTTGTGAAGTGAGCTGGGCACAACGGCATTTGGGTGGTGATTTGGCTAATTCTCTAATACGTACCATGTTGATCTCAAATTTTGGAGGTGGATAAAATGGTTGTGGGGGTGGAGATATTGGTCATTGAATCAGTAAAGGATGATGATGTGTGGTGATAGGTGAAGGTGGAGCATGGTCCTCATCAAGAAGGTCTTCATCGTCAAAATTTTGTTTAGGAGGAAAAAGTTGGAGAAGAACGGTCTTCAGAGCCTTACAATTTTTGACATCATGTCCTGCACACATGATGATAGGCACAAATATTGGTTTCATCAAACCCTTTTGGTTTGGGTTTGAGAGGATCGTAAGGTCGAAGTGGCGGTAATGTGATGATGGAAGTCTCTAAGATATTGGTTAAAATGTTGGCGTAGGACCCTGCTAATGGATCACAATGGGAAGTGAGTGTGGGTTTGGGTACAAGGTGTGGATGATCATGAGGGAAGAGGATTTATAGGAGGAAATGGGTTGGTCCACTTGTTTGAGTAAGTGGTATGGTCTTATGTTTTGTTGGCATTTGCTTGGGTAAAGGTGGGGTAGAAGAGCTGGCGATGGAAGGTTTTTTTGGTTTGACTACCTTATTGGAGGGTAGTGGATTCTTATCTTTGGGTTGCACCTTCTTGGGTAAAGGTGACACGGGAGTACGAGATGTATAAGGGAAATCAATATGGTGGAAGAGGATGGGTTACCCATGGGGGAAACTGAGTTATAGTGAAGGTGGTTGGTACAGGTTGGGTAGATGGCATGGGTTGAAGTCGTATAGGAAAGGTTGGGGTTATAGTAACTAGTGGAGGTATATGTGGTAAGAAGTGCACGAGTGAGGGTAAGGGTGATTAGGTTTTTGGGTGAATGAGGTGTAACAAAGGTTCATGATGCAGTAGTAGGCTATTTAGCTTTTTGACTGGCCTTGGGTAGGAGACTGTTTGTGGTCAAGGTTGATGGATGGGGCCCCAGGATGGATAGAAGGGGGGAAGGTGACAAAGGTGTGGTAGGTGAGACCGGTGTAGACGACCTAGAAGGTTGGGTTTTCCTTTTAGGTGGGAGGATAATGTTGGTGTGGGTTTGGGAAGACGCAGTTAAGTCCAATCTGACATGTGGGTGAGTAAGGCTTGATGTCAGCATGGCACCCAAAGTAGTGATGGGTCTAGATACGGGTGAGGAGATAAGTGTGGGTAGGTTTTGAGGTTTGGGAATTGTTTTATTTTTGGGTAGAGGTTTGGATGTAGGTAGGGATGATGAAGAAGAATTATAATCCATTCCAATCAGGCATGGTCAGTGTTGATTTGGTTGTCCGAAAATACCTTTGGGTAGATCGTGGAAGTATCCTCAGGAAACATTTGCATTTGGGTCAAAACGGGGAGCCGAAGACATCCCCAGAGCATGGAATGATCAACGTAATCCAAGCAATCGAACCAACTGTGAAAATAGGACTACTAAAGAAGAGGATGGAATTGGTTGGGTGGAAATCCCTATAAAATAAGTTTGTGAGACAAAGATTTGACTAGCCTCAGATTCTATAGGTAAAAGAGTCGAGATCATGTCAATGGGGTCCTGAGATGTTGAGGGATAACTACCCCAACAGGTAGTGGCATGTCTGATGAGTCTCCCATGGGTAGGAGAGATAATAGGTGGGGTGATGTAGACTTATCCTTAGTGGAGGAGAAGGTGATGATGATTCTTATGTGGATGGGAGAATTAAAAGTGTTGACTATTCAGTAGGTTGTGAGGTAGATGGTGAAATGGCATCTGTAGAAGGTGTGGGTTCCTCCATGAGAGTGGGGGGAGATGAGGGGGAATCCTCTATGGGTGAAGGAGTAGAAGAGGTATGCTCCTCTATGGGTAGAGGTGCTCGTGTAAAAATTTCCTCAATAGATGAAGTAGGTAGGTTTTGAGGAATAACTGGTATGATATCAAAAACCACGTGGAATTTACAGACATTTATGTTGCTGGATGAAGGTTCACTATTTTGATTAGATGATGGTTTATGATTAGGGAACTTCTTTTAAAAGATGTGAAAATTTTGATTTACTGGCTACACATTCGGGTTGTCCACAAAAGGTCTCCATTATCTATCATCTCTTGGACAATGTTCTTAAAAGTTATGCAGTTACCATCACTATGGCCTTTAACACAATGGTAATTACAGTAGTCATGTTCTTTATACCATGCAAGGCATAGGATGAGCAGGATCGAAACCTGTATGAGGTTTTATGGGAGGAAGTGTAATGGCTCCAACTTTAAGAAGCTTTTCCAAGACTAAAGAATAGGGCTCTCCAATCGAGGTGTACTTCCGCTGCTCCCACCAGAGTTGAAAGGCTTGGATGGGAGAAAGATTGGAAGAAGGTTGGGCTTGATTAGAAGGATGAGGTGGTCCTTGCCTTGAGGACTACCACATTGGTAGATCCTTTGGGCTTTGAATAGTTACCTTGTGGTTTTGAAGATGAAGAAGATTCGTTTGATTTGAACGGGGGGTTCTTGTTTTGTAATTGGATTTTCTTTTCTTCAATGGTGTGAATTTCCAGTGTTCTGTGCCATGGTGAGTGATTCGTCAAAGGTTCAGAAGTTTTGTACCTACAGAGTTGGTGAGATGTTTTTGGAACAATCTCTAGTGAACAACTCAATAAGTTCAGTCTTAGGTAGTTGGAACGTTAATTTGGTTGATAAGACTTTGCCAACAGGCAATGAAATATGCGATAGATTTGTCTTCATATTATCGGGATTGAATAGAGATTGTTCATAGTGATTTTCTTGATAACATTGATTGGAAAATGATCTAAGAAATATTTGGATACTTTATTCAAGGAATAAATGTAGTGTCAATGTAGTCCACTATACCAATCCAATGCTGGTCCTATCAAAGACATTGGGAAGGTTCGCAGGTGCAAAGTATCACCATGGGAAATCAGATGGCACCCATGTTTGAATAACTGCAAGTGGTGCCGTGGGTCTTCTTTACTATTGAAGCGATTGAATTTAGAAATCTCCCAATGCATTGGGTAAGGAAAAATGGGAATAAATGGATAGATAGGCTTGTTACATATTTCATAATATGTTAAAGAGTTACAAGAGTTGGAAAATAGATACTTCTAAGGTCTGCATCTTATCCATTATCAGTTTAATGAGGTTATTGGTAGTTTGTGATGAATTGGTGCCCCCCTTCAGAAAAAATGGGGTTGATGTTAAATGTATGAGGCGGGTGGTATGCTAGTGTATGGTGGTGCTGAGTATGAGAACTGCGCAGGAGGAATAAATGTAGGAAGCACATAACCTAGAATACATGTTGGGCATCTAAAATATTGACTAAGTCCCAAAAGGCACATGGGTGCGTAAGTATGTGTAAGTTAAGAAATGGGTAGGCATAACAAATCTAGTGGTGATTAGGGGTGAAAGGACTATGCTGATAGAAAGGGTGAGGTCTCTAGAAGAAGGTTGTGATGTGTGCCCGTAGGACCAGAGGTGGTTGCGATGTAATAGCTATATGTGAGCATAGTAGTGTAGCAGATGGGGATAATAGTTACCCGACTAGTGGTTGTCAGAGTAGATACCACTGGTGCCAACGTAGGTGTGATAGATAGAATGGATGTAGGAAGTTATAATGGCTATGGGACGCTAGAAGCTTATAGAAGACCCATCAGGTGGAAAAGAGTGGATGAGCTGTAGCGCCGAGCTGGTGCATAGCTCCCATACAGAGGACCACATCTGCGAGAGCTTGGCAGCGGATTTGATAGCCTCAGCAAGCCATATTTGGCAACTGTCTCAAGGAGTCCCAGGTGGATACAAGTTATAATTTAAGGATTCTAATATAATATAGATTTAATCAGAGGGACATGAGCTCTACAGAAATGTTATAACAGGAACTCTATTTTGGTTGGGTAGATTAAACATAGGACATGGATGTAACATAAGTAAATGGATGTTCAAATACTTACATTTGAATTAAAGAGGACACATGTGACACAATTATGATGAATAGAATTTGGAAAAGCCCAATCTGCGATGCTATGTAATGAACCTCACTGAATGTAATGAGGTTACCAGCTTACTTTAGAGGACTATGATCAGTAATGGTTCTAGTGAATTTACATCACCTCCTCCTGGTAAAACCGTATTTATGTATTTGTAAAATCAAATCACTTGATTTGCACATCCTTTGATATATTTCCTATTTATATCTTTTGAGGACCTAAAGTTCCTTTTTATATAAGGTGATCAGGTATGTTTCTATCTGGACCCACCTGATTCAACACTAAAATGGTAGACACACGCACCTAGGTTCTATAGTATCTAATGATTAGAAATATAATCATTTCATGATATTAAATATTTAACCTAAAGTATATACCTAATTTTGCATATCATAGGTAATAGAAATATCCCACTCATAATTCACATTATTAAATATTAGACCTATATATCCCACTAGTGGGACCTCATATATATTAAGGGCCCAACGGCTAGACGACTTAATCATTATGGTTCCAACATGGGGTTCCCCCTTAATCTTAAGTGGGTGTAAAAATAACTAAAATATAGTGATAGATTACCTACCAGGGGTTGTTGGTACACTACAAGATGTGTACAATAGGTTGGGTATTCGTAACAACTTTAGTGCTAGCATATTGGAGTCAAGGAATTATAACACCTTCATCAGGACTCAATTTACCATTTGGTACAAAAGGTGTAAGTTGTTGATCACTAAAGATCATCCCTACAATGCAGTGGCTAAGTATGATTTGTGAAGTTTTACAAGTTCATCACAGGGATATAATCATAAAAGGTTATTGAGGTGAAGCATATAAAATCCTTGCGGGTACAACCAGATGACCTACTTAAAAATACATTGTTTGTTCTAGATGTTTATTGGATATACCTCAATAACACTAAAGAGTGGTAAAGTGAAGACTTCCTATAAGATCTTTGTACACTTCTAGTGCTAGCTAACATAGAGCCGTAGGAGGTATATATGCCTGAAAGTATTTTTACACTTCCCTGAATGTCATTTTTTTACACTTTCCTAAAGGAATCTCAGGTGGACAGAATTTCCGAAATTTATTTTTACAGGGGTAGCTAAGGTTCTGGTCAAGGAGGTGACATTGTCATGCACACCCCCCATCAATGATAGTGACTGGGGATGAGTTAAGTCCAAGCTTATCACGATAGGTGACAGGAATTTGCAGGCACTCAAGGAATTTGTGAAGATGTCACCAACCTGGATCTTCATGTCAAATACAAGGAAATTATTTTGATTGTGATGTCATCATGATGTGAATCACACCTATCTCATGGGTGAAGTGTACTATGTATCTTACACAGTGCTTCATCCTCTAGATGTTACAACCATAGATTCTGAGAGGGAAGAGTTGGTACAATGTTTGGTGACCACATAAACAAGGAACAGCTTGACTTTACACTTATATGTGTGTCTCTAACCAATGACCTGTAGTTAAGGGGTGACTACATGAAGGTCTTAAGGGTGATTCCGATGTACTTATCTTTCTCAGTAGAATAAATGGATACCTGTTGATTGCATTTATTGAGAAAAGTAATGGTTCCTACACCAAAAAAACTTGAACACATATCCAATGACATTTTATAACACAACAGGAATATGGTTAGAATCAAAAAATCCATATAAGATAACGTTTTCATTCAGAGTAGTATAGATGTAACCCATAATTGATTGTTCCTTTAGAGATATCTAAAAATTCCTTTTGCAAGATTTCATGATCTTTAAATAAAGGTTCCTGCTAGGAAAACTTTGAAGTAATTCGTACTGTATAGGAACCATATCTAATCTAGTTATAGGTAGACTGATAATGGCCAAACTATCAACTAACATCGGTCACTATACCAATAGGATCAAATTTTTGTCATATGTGAAGATTTATTGTCAATACGTATTCCAACTGTCCATTTAGATTAGAAAATTGTTTACAATCAATCATAAGAAAATTTTTTAATACAATGATTGCATATGAGTGTTTTGAAAAACTCAAAGAATAGAATCAGAATACAGTCTTACAAAGAACATGGACGTGCGAAAGGAAACTTAACTCATTCATTTCAAATGTACTACTTCAATTGTCTCTTTACATCCTCCATGCAATTAAATAAAGCACAAAGCATAAGAAAAATACGTAAGTCCAACAAGTGAATTTAGTGTGTTTATCTTATGCTATTTACATATATACATAACTCATGATAATATTAGAGTAGAGCCTTATTTGGTTAATGAAGGCTATCATTACGTTAGAAAAATAATTAACAAAACCTAACAGTTTAAAGTTATGAAACAATTTTCACATACCAAGCTCTAAGAACTTATTTTAAACCTGTTATCCTGTAAAATTGACAAGGGAAATTTTACCGATAACCATACCGAAAATTTTGTTCCGATCCCTCATTAGGGATCCCTTGCATTCGAAATGTTGTAAAATCCCTTCCCAGGAAATCTGGTTTTTCGAACTTAGTCTTTTGAGCCTTTTTTGGCTGGGCACATGAAATTGCTATGTAACACCAACTTTTGGTGTGCCCCCTTTAAAACCTTTGGCGCATGATTTTCAGTGTCAACACACCTTTTGGTGCGCCAAAGTATGTTGAGTCTTCCCTGTGTGCGCCAAGGCGCATGCGCCTTTGTGTTGGCACAACTTTTTGTTGCGCCATGTTTTGGTGCGCCAAAGGGCACACATAACTTCATGTCGACATAGCTTTTGGTGCGCCAAAGGCGCGCTTAATTTCCTGCTGGCAAACATGTTTTCATGCGCCAAAGGGCGCATGCTTTTCCCTGTCGACAGAAACTCTCATGCGCCCTTTAAAAAGTGGGTGGCGCATTTATGACCAGCTCACCTATATATATGTGTATATATATATGTGTGTGTGTGTGTGTGTGTGTGTGTGTGTGTGTGTGTGTGTGTGTGTGTGTGTGTGTGTGTGTGTGTGTGTGTGTGTGTGTGTGTTTGTGTTTGCTGCGCCCAAATGTCATTTTCACTATTCGCAGAGCACGTGATTTCCTTTCTCTGAGCCTGTCAGCCCCTACCTCATCGTTTTCAACGCGTTGTGGACCCGTTTTCCAAGATTTTTGCTATTTATCTGGGTAAGTGCTCTTGTCTCTTTCATGTGTTTTGCTTGATAGTGCTTCTTGCTTTCTGGTTTGGTTTTTGATATGCATGTGTTGAGCTTTTTCCCCCCCGCATGTTGTCTTTCCTTATCTTCCTCTTTCCAGATCTGCTGGAGGAGGATGTCATCCTAGAAACAATGGTTTGTAACCCTCCTGGTTTTAACCATTTCATTTACCCAAATGACCTGTCAAAAAGGAAAAGAGGAGAAGAAGAAATCTAAACCATGTAAAGACCCCTTTGAGAGTGATTTAGTTCACTGTTTCTCTCTTGCCTTCGGCGCATCTGTCACCCTTGTTACATGAACAAAACCCGCGCCAATGGCGCACCTTTCATACTTGTTGCATCATGAACTCCTGCGCCCTCAAGGCGCACCTCTTTCACATGCTGCAAGTGCTAAACTTGCGCCCCTTTGGCGCACAATCCTTCCTTGCTGCATCACATTTCCATGCGCCAATGGCACACCCAACATCCATGCAACACAAGCTTTATCTGCGCTAAGTACAAATCTTTGAAGGCACAGGCGCATCCCCGATTACAATAACATCATGTTGTGTAAACCTTTCGTGCGCCGCGCCATGCTCCCTTTGGCGCACGAAAAGTTCTTGTTACACGAAACATCCATGCGCCAAAGGGCGCACCAAATCCCAATGCAACATGAAAATTCCATGCGCCAAAGGGCGCATCCTGTCACTATGTAACACGCACTTTCATGCGCCCTTTATAAAATGCACTCTGCAGTATGCATGCGCCATGCGCCTTTGGTGCCAGTTTAACCTTGCAACACCCTCTTCCTGTGCGCCTTACCTATTTAGCCCTGTAAGCTGCAATTTTCATGCGCCCTGCGCCCTGAGCCTAAAAATCTCTAACTCTTTCTTCTGCTAACATTCCAATGGAAGATCAAATGGCTAATTCAACCTTTTCGGATTGGGTCTCGCTTCTTCTTCATGCAGATCAGCAACTGAGTTCGAAAGAACATATGTCTACATCCAGCAAGAGACCCACCAAATCGAAAGGAAAGGCTAAGCTTACAGAGGAAGAGATGAAGTATAAATATCAAAGGGTCAGAATGCCCGAGTCACAGGCCGAATGCAGCATGGACGTCAGAGACTCAGAATTGGGGCATATCGACATGGAGGAATTCTGGGCCAGAACTCAGAAAGTTACAAGGAGTCCATGGATGGACAAACTAATAGGCAGTGCCCTGCACTTCGCCGGAGGAATCCCCGTCAGCGCCGTCAACAATGAATTTATGATGGTGGTTGCCCAGTCTTATAATAAAGACACAAGGTGTGTCGAAAACAGCAAGGGCGAGGTAGTCATTAACCTCACTGCCCGTCATTTTGAGATCATACTCGGCATCCCTCACCACCGGCACTTTGTGGCCGTTAGCCAAGCAGAGTGCATCAAGGCCTGGGAAGACAATGAAGACCAATGTATGCAGCTAATGAACGAAGTATATCTGAAAAATAAGAAGGTGGTAACCCGGTGGCCCCAAATCATCCACCGCAGTGACTTCTCAGAAGAGCTCAGCGATACCATTACCTTCCTGAGCAGGGTCTTCGGGCTTTCTGACACCCATTACTTCCATAAATGGATGCTGCGCTACTTGGAAACAATGAACAAGAATTTTCCTGATCAGCGCTTTTGCTGGGGGGAAATTATAAGCAGCACCATCTCCGAGCAGCTACAACAATTCAGCACAACGGGAGTATTCCATATGAACTCCTACGTGGTCTACGCTGCAGCGTCAGAGAGGGATTATCCAGGCCTAACACGAAGTGGAGTTTGGCCTCAGGTCAAAATATATGAATATTATCCAGAACTGAGGCTGGAGAATAGCATCTCCCAATTCACCAAAATCAACGATGCATTCTTTTACCACATCATCTGCCTGCTGAGGCCGAATATGACTCATGGTCGTACGACCAAAAACATAGTGGCAGCCACGGAGAAATGGGGGGCCCTGTTCACCCAATTTCCCACATTCACCTATCTGAGGGCTTGCCAACTTTTTGGGAGAGCCAACCAGGCTACCAAGGTATGCTGGGCCTAAACTGATTCTACTGGAGCTATCAAGGCAGCTGGTCACATACCACGAAAAATGCCTGAAAAGGAAGAAGGGTGGAACTCCTTTCCCCCTCACAGTGGGCCGATACACATGCTCTACCCACCACAAGGCAAAGGAAATGTTTGCAGAGCTGGAGTTACTTAATTTGAAACATGATTTCCCAGCCAGGCCTACCTTCGACCCAAGGGGCTACCTGCCAAGAGCAAAGCTTGATCCAATCCATGTTCCTCAGATCGAGGATATTTATATTGACGTCCTCCATGAGGTAGAGCTCAGAAGAAAGGATCATTCTCACCTAGCATTGGCAGAAATCATCCAATATGGGGTAGCCATTGTCCCCAAAGGCTTCCAAACTACAGAAGATGAAGTAGACAAGGTATATACTGATACAGATGGGGACGATTGGCCCTTTCTGGCCATTGATAGAACTAAAGCTCCTCAGACAATTGAGGAGAGGGTCAAGGAAACTCTGCGTAGGACAGAGCACTGGTGCCGAATGAACGGGCTAATCTACCTCGGGGTAGATTTCACAACCTCCCCATTGGGCAACGCACCTCCACGATCCAAAAAGCAGCTTAAAGGCAAAGGTGTAGAAGGTGAATCCAACACCATTCAGGAAGAAGCCCCTGAAAGTCCTCCTTCCACAGCGCCAGAACAAGTCATAACTCTGGAGGAAAGAAATAACAGAGGATAGTCCCATAGGCCCATCCACTTAGGATGTCGGCATTGTTACAACAACAGAGGTCCCTTCTATCCCTTCTTCTTCTCTTCCTTCCCCTCCTCGAGTGACTCAAGCGACCATCCCTTTGGTCGTGTCCTCTGTTCCTTCTTCTACTCTTTCCCCTGCTTCTTCGTCTATCTTCTCCTCCCTCACTGATCTGTCCTCCTCCATTTCTTCCCTCATCTCCGGGCTCCCTTCCCTTCCTATGTCTTCCGCAGCTGCAGTTTCCCTTCCTCCCGTGGACACTTCTTCGGCTATTCTCTCAATGCCGCCGCCGCGTGTCTCCACGTTTTTCCCCTCTTCTACTGTAGCTGCCTCCTCCTCTGTCTCTGGTCCTTCTTCCATAGGACCAGCCTGGATCTCTCAGCAGCTAAGCCAGCAAAAGAGGAAAGTTCCCATCGCTCCGATGGACTTTTCAGTGATCCCAGCCAAAGGGGCGAAGAAGCAGAAGCCTGTTACACGCTTCTCTAAAAGTGCTGCAGGTGAGAGAATCATGGAAATTGCATACCCCGATCCCCTCAAAGAGAAAAAGGATCTGTCTCCGATAGATTTTACTGTGACCCAAGTCACAATGGGGACATCTTCTGAAAGTCTCCAGGGGGAAGCTCTTTCCGCGGTTGACGCCCTCTGTCAAAAGCTTCAAGAAACAAAAGAAGAGAAAAGGCTACTAAAAGAGCAAAACAAATATCTACTCCAAGCCTTACAGAAGATGGGTAGTGCACCTCCCACAACTGCCGCCGAGACTTCTGAGCTTCTCAGCCAGGAGAAAATCAACGAATATGCAAAGATCGGTGAGCAGGGTATGGCCGTTTCCGCTTGGAGGAGCCAAATCCTCAAAGACAGTGAAAAATTGATCACCGAGTTCTCTGACTTGTATCTGAACATCAGTAAGGTGAATAAAGAGCTCCAAGCATTAGCGGGGCCCATATCAGAAGAGCTGGAACATGCTAGACTGCAGACACGAGACCTTCCAACAAATGTTCGACTGTTCAGTCGAAGATCTGGTCAAGTTCGGCGTCTTCGGCCATCCAAGGGCCCTCAACAAAATCATGTCCACTCTGGACTACCGGGTGGATCAGCTAGAATTTGTTCTAGAAAAAATTGACAAAGTAAAGGAAGAAGCCCTGGATACAATGCATCAAATGGAGCGAATTGTTCTCAACATGTCTCCAGGGTTGCTCACTCCTTCCTTTACCTTAAGGTCAGCTGATGAAACCATCCGGATCTTCAAGGAGATCGCTTCTCAAGGAACGGGGCCAGAGGTCACATTTGACACTGAATCTATCAACAACCTGCTGGCCTGTAGGGACTTCATCGGGTTCCTCATTGAGGCGGAGAAGGACTATTCCAAACTTCCCGAGAAGCTCATAGATGAGCGGGAGACTTGTGAGGCGATCAGCGATAGGCACAAGGATCCTTCCCAGGATCAATTTGGCCAATGATTAACAAGTTTTTGGAATACCGTGCTCAGTTCCATATCTCATTGCCTAAGCAGCATCAAAAGCAGGCTACCCCCTTTCGGCCGCATGATGATGACGACGAGTAGCTGCTCCTTCTTCTTCTTCTTCTTCTTCTCTCTCTTCTTCGACTTTCTTGTTGGAATGTCTAAAGTATGTTGGCACAAATGATGACATCATCCATGTTGCGTCATGGGATGATGTCATCCATCAAGTTGTCAAAAGTCAACATGACTTTTAGATATTTTGTAAATATCTTTGTAAATAGGTGGTTGGCTCCTTTTTGCCTTCTTTCCTTCTCCTCTTCTATATATATTGGAATACTTGTTGTATTCAAAGTGTGGACATTTTTTAGATGAAAATAGAAATGAGGAGAGAAAGACTTTGAGCTTTCTTGTAACAGAAGAAAAACAACAATACAAATATTGAGGCTTTGTACTGAATACTTGTGTTATACATCAGAGCTTTCTTATGTTAGATCTGTATGTGTTTATTCTGTTAGATTCATATCTACCTTTTTTGTCATTTGCTCATCAGTATTGCTTTGTTTGTTTATGTAAGTAGGTTTGGCTCTGTTTATTACCAATCCCAAAACATAAACTTCCCGACCTTTCTGCTTTGGAATTCATTTCTTTTCTTCCTTCAGACCTGCTCTTTCTCTCATCCCCTCTTTCATTCCTTTCTTTTCGCAGTCTGAAACACCCCACTGGGATGAGATCCCAAACCCCCGAAGGCAGAATCTGTGAGACTTGCATAGATTCCTACTGGTAGAATAGCAATAAACCAGTTTCACTTTGCTGACTCAAAGAGGGGCTATGCCCTGCACACTGTTGGCTCGTCTATCCATAGATCTGTCCAGGTGACAGATTTTCGGACCAACAGTTTTTGGCGACTCCGCTGGGGAACGAATAGATCTGTCAGATCTATGATGGTGGTAAGATAGAAAAATCAGAAAAAATAAGAAAATCGCTGCCTGTTTGCAAATCTGAACTTTTTGATAAAAATCCAAAAATTTGCAAAAGTGCTATGAATTGAAAATTTTCTTCTGAGATCCATAGATCTGGCCTAGTTACAAATCTTTAGTTCGCTGAGTTTTTATAAAAATTAGTATTTTGCCGTAGATCTGAGTTTTTGGCTGTTTGCAAAAAGTTTGAAACCCTCTGAAAAAGTCAAAATCAGATCTGAAAATCAGCTTGCTAATCTTCCCTGTCATCTTATCCTCATTGTTATTTGTCATTAACCGCAATCGGTTTTCTGAAGAGGATAGTTTTAAATATTTAGAAAAGTATTTGCTGCTGGTTTTTATCAGAAAAACCAGAAAATCAGCAAGTACAGCCAAAAAGAAAGTTTAAATCTACGCCATAACGTTACAGATCTGGAAGGTACACTGGCGAGTGAACCTTTTACGCGTAGCAGGAGAGCCCGTGGAGAAGCTGATCCTACTTTCAATCTACTTCAAAGGCACAATTTCAGCGTACACCGGCGCGTTTTTCAACGCTAAGCTCGGCTAGCCGGACATCCAGGAGTGTCTCACCTTCACGAAGAAAAAGTCTTTCACAGGGGGCATCCACATCCCTTTGTAGTGCCTTGCTACTCAGTAGAACCACACTTCCAGCTCGTGTTCTCTTTCCGGCTTTTCAGATGGCGGTACCATGGGGAAACGCTATGGGTCCTTTGGCTTTACCACATCCAGTTCACGCGCTCCCTCACGGAAACTGAAAGAATTTTCCCAAATTCGACGGGAGTGGAAATCAAAGCACGGATTCCCACATATCTGCATTCATCATGTCATGCAGTATTTTGGATGTAACTCATGAAGATGTGTCGGTTCACCTTTTTCTGGAAACCCTACAAGGACCTGCAGCTGAATGGTTTCAACATTTACCGGCCGGATCTATTACCAGTTGGGCCACCTTGCCGGATGCTTTCGAAGATAGGTACAAGCCTTCAGAGGATGCATTTGCATTATTATCACGGATCACTCACCTGAAGAAAGAGGCAAATGAGACCATGCGTGATTTTATCACCCGGTTCAATGCACTAATCAACCGTGTCCCTGTTGCCATGCTTCCAACGCCGGAAAATCAAAAGTGTTTCTTCGTAAACGCTATGAGTTCGAAAGTTAGTTTCTTACTCCTTCAAGAGCGAGTGGCTACCTTGATTCTTGCCCAAGCCGCTGCCATTCGGATAGAGGATAATCTGATAATATCTGGCAAATTAAAAAAGGAATCAGCCAAGCCTAAATCTTTGGGCCCTTCGCCCACTACTTCGTCTGATCCAGCCTTTCAAAAGATGGCGAATGACTTGCTTGCATTGAAGAAGCAGTTGGCCCAGGCCTCCCCCAGTTCCTCGTACCGGGATATTCCACGGAGGAATTTCGTTCCCAACAATGTTTCACAAAGGCCGCGCCTACCTACAGCTGCTCCGCGGTTGGTGCTTGAGGCTCCTCCGGTCAACGCTCTGGCCGAAATCGAAGAAGAAGAGCAGTATTATGAAGAACCTTCGTCTCAAGGCGAAGATGATCAAGATGTCGGTGAACCGGCTGGCGACTCTACTATCGGGTATATGGAATTTGATGAGGAAGAATCTGATGAAGAAGAGGGTACCCAGGGATATGCAAGCGGACAGTCATATGCTGTTTTTACTCGCTCACAAGGAAAAGAAGCGGAAGTTGCTGCCCATGTCCAGCAGGAGAAGGCCGTGTCAAACGCACCTCCGATCATTGCTAAAAGAGGTAATCCTCTTCCTACTCAACTCCCTGGAAAATCTTTTACAAGGAAATCTTTTCCCCCTATCTCTCCTCCAAATCAATCCTCTCACATTCCTACCAAGGCCACCAATCCTATTCCATCGTCGCGAAGTGAGGGACTCATTCCTTCACCAACGCAACCCTTGGCCACATTTGATATCATAGATCATGCAAAAAAGACCAAGATCCAAATGTCTGAAGCTGAGTACCTTCAGTCAAACCCCGAACAGCTTGTAAGATTGACCAAATATATTCAGAGTCAAGCTGTTGCATCTAAGCAGGTTTCCCCAAAAGGAATCCTTTCCACTCCCCCTGAATCCCACATAAATGTTGCTTCAACATCTGCATCAGGTAAGATAGAGCCTTTCTATCTCTCTCTCCTAATCAATGGCCATAAGTTGAGTAACTGCATAATTGATTCTGGGGCTTCTGATAACGTCATGCCGGCAAAGGTCACCCATGCTTTGGGCCTAACTCTTACCAAGCCTTTCGGCAGGTGTTATTCATTGGAAACCAAGCAGGTTCCGTTGGTTGGCCAAATCAAGGACGCGCAATTTGCATTTGCGGCTTTCCCAGATAAAAGAGTAAAAATGACAGTCCTCGTTGCTGACATTCCGGCAGCCTATGGAATTTTGCTGGGAAGAAGTTTTTGCAGCGAAGTTGGTGGAGAAATTCATATGGACTGGTCTAAAGCTAGAATTCCAGTCAAAGGCGTAATGCAGACTTTGGAGCCGGAATCACAAAAGAAGTACTTGGTTACTAGTTCTGAGGACCCCAAAGCTCAAATCCTTTTTGAATCATCAGGGATGGGGAACTACTTCTTGTCTACCGAGACGGATAAAACGGGTGTTCTCATTCAGGAAAAGGATCTTAATGAGATCTGGACCTTGCAGTTTGATGGCAGTTGTGCAACTAGTGGATGTGGCACTGGGGCCGTGCTGATATCTCCCGAAGAGGAGGTAATTCCTCTCTCTTTCAAATTGCAGTTTTTCAACACTAACAATACTGCTGAGTATGAATCTCTGTTACTCGGTATGCAAGCCGCAAAAGAAAGAGGAATTAAAAATCTAAAAGTGCAAGGTGATGCAGAGCTAGTTGTAAATCAGGTCAAAAGGATTTACCAAGTGAAGAATGAAAGGCTCAGGCATTACCGTAATGCGGTATGGGACAGCATCGAAGAATTCGATGCTTTTTCAATAGAGTCCATTCCAAGGGCTCAGAATGACATGGCCGATTCATTGGCCGTTTCAGCGTCCCTCATGCTCCCACACCCAGGTTTGAAAACAAGCAAATACACCATTGAGGTGGTTTTCCGCCCGAGCGTGCCAGACAATTCTCAGCATTGGCAGGTGTTCAACGATGATAATCAACTCGTTGCCTTTCTGGAGAAGGCGGAAAATTTTAAAGAATTGCACTTTGAAGGATCTACTTCCACTTGCCATGAATCGGTCACCGATCAAGGCGACGAATCCGAAGGGAACGACGACATATGTCAGCTCAAAGGAAATAAAATTCCAAAAGGCCTGGTTTCTCTGGAGCACCTGTTCGACAGGCATGACCGTTTTGTAAAAAAGAAGAAGCGGGATGACCCTGACTCATCCCCAGAAACCGAACCGGTCAATATAGGTTCGATAGAGCACCCGCAATTTGTGAACATTGGCAAATGTTGCACGCCTGAGGAGAAGTGAAAATTTGTCAAGTTGCTGAAAAAAATATATGGACGTGTTGGCATGGTCCTATGCCGATCTAAAGTCCTTTAAGCCAAAGGACGTTCAGCATGACATTCCGTTGAAAGACGATGTCAAAGCCTTTCGCCAGAAGTAGAGGCACTATAATCCTAAGATCTCGGGTACTATCCAGGCCGAAATTCAGAAGATGCTGGATGCGAGAATCATCTTTCCTATCCATCACAGTACTTGGGTAGCAAATATTGTGCCAGTGCGCAAGAAAAACGGTGAGATACGCATATGCGTAGACTTTCGAAATTTGAATCAAGCTTCCTTGAAAGACAACTACCCTCTTCCGATAATGGATCAAGTTCTGCAAGCAGTAACTGGATCAGAGATGCTGTCCATGCTTGACGGTTTTTCAGGTTACAATCAGATTGAAGTTTCACCTGAAGATCAGTTTAAAACAGCATTCACTACTCCCTGGGGTACATTTTCCTACAGCAGGATGCCTTTTGGCCTAACTAATGCTGGTGCCACTTTTCAGCGGGCCATGGATTTTGCATTCAAAGGTATGATGGGGAAAGTCATTGTGGTTTACCTAGATGACTTAACCGTGTTCTCTAAACAACGAAATGATCATTGTGATCATTTGGAGCAAGTGTTGGCCAGGTGCCGAGAACATGGGATTTCCCTAAACCCAAAAAAGTCTGTTTTTGGAGTCACGGAAGGGAAGTTGCTAGGGCATGTGGTTAGCAAAGAAGGAACAAAGATAGATGCCGAAAGAGTTAAGGCTATTCAAAGCCTTACTCTGCCTACAAGCAAGACTGGTGTTCATTCTTTCTTTGGAAAGGTGAACTTTCTCAGGCGTTTTGTTCCTGACTTTGCTGAGAAGACCCGTCACATATTGAACATGATGAAGGGGTCACCAACTTTCAGATGGAGTGAAGAGGGAAAAAGGTCATTTGAAGAAATAAAAGCTTCCGTTGCTCATGCACCAGTCCTGGTATGTCCCGATTTCTCCAAGGACTTCATCATGTATAGTTACGCATCTGAGCATATTGTGTCCGCAATCTTAATGCAAAAGAACTCGGAGGATGTTGAATCCCCGATCGCGTTCATGAGTTCTCCCCTCAAGCCTCACGAACTAAAAATGACTCAACTGGAAAAGCATGCCTTCGCCGTTGTCAAAGCAGTGAAGAATTTTAGGTATTACATTCTAAACTCGCATACGGTGGTGCTGGTCCCTGACACGGCGGTGAAATCAATTCTAACTCAGCAGGAGTTAGGAAGCTTGCGAGGAAATTGGATCGCAAAGGTCCAGGAGTATGACCTGGATATTAAACCAACCAAGCTGGTGAGGGGCAAGGGCCTGTGTCAGCTAATGGCTGAAAACAAAGATTCAGAAAACCCTGATGACAGGGGTGACTACACCGACGAAACACAGGACCGGCAGGAAGAGCCTGATTCTCTGCCTCTGGTTCTATTTGTTGCAACTAGTGATGAGTGGTATTCCAATATCACTTTCTTCCTCACCTACGGCGAATGCCCAATGCACCTAACTGCAAAGGAGAAGTGCACTATAAAGCTCAGAGCGGCTAAATATGTCATCTGGGATGACGGTTTATATAAACGTGGGATAGATGGCATCTTTTTGCGATGTGTTGACAAACCCCAGCAAGTAAAACTACTGGAAAGTTTTCACAATTCAGCCTGTGGAGGGCATTTCTCTTCCTCCGTAACTGCACACAAGATCATTCGAGCTAGGTACTATTGGCCGACGCTCTTTCAAGATACAGCCATCTGGGTGGCGAAGTGTGAACCCTGCCAGCAATTCGTCGGCAAGCCCAAGTTGGCTGCCTTTCCCCTAAGGCCGGTCATTATCAATGAACCATTCAGGAAATGGGGAATTGATTTTATTGGCGCACTCAATCCTCAATCGAGTGCAAGACATAGCTATGTCCTTACAGCAACAGATTACTTCACCAAGTGGGTGGAAGCCATACCTGTCAAGCATGCCACTTCTGAGGTGGTTTGCAATTTCATTAAAGAAAATATCATTGTCAGGTTTGGCGTTCCAAACAAAATCGTTGCTGATAATGCTTCTAACTTCTCCTCACGAGAAGTTATTAGTTTTTGCTATGAATATGGGATAACTTTGGCTCACGCCTCAGACTATTACCCTCAGGGAAATGGTCAGGTGGAATCCAGTAACAAGAACTTGGTGACCATCATACGGAAGTTAGTAGATGAGAATCAGCGAATGTGGCACAAGTCTTTGTACGACGCTTTGTGGGCCGATCGTATTACTCCCAAGAGAGCTCTCGGCATGTCACCTTTTCAAGTATTATATGGCACTGATGTCGAGCTTCCCATTTCTATAGAACTTCCTTCTCTACGCTTGGCGTGAGCTATCGAAGATGAAACTTTCCAAAATTCTCTTGAAAAGAGAATCATGTATCTGGCAGAACTTGAAGAAAAGAGAGTAAGGGTGGTCGACAGGATCACTGAACATCAGAATCAAGTTAAGAGGATTTTTGATAAGAAGGCCAAGCAAAGAGATTTTCAAGTGGGAGATCTCGTCCTTTTGTGGGACAAGCGAAGAGAGCCAAAGGGCATGCACGGAAAGTTTGATTCCCTGTGGAGAGGGCCCTTCAAGATCAAGCAGCTCAACGGAGAGAATAGCTTCTATCTCTCATATCTGGATGGAACCGAACTCCCCGCTTCCTTATAGCGGGCAGCATCTGAAGATCTTCAGGAAGTAGAGCTTGCTCTCTTCTTTGTACAGTTTGCTTTATGTTGTGTGTTTGCTTTCGTCGTGTGTTTGCTTTCAGTTTGTTGTGTGTTTCTTTTGCTCCCCCTCCGGTCACCCTTGTTTTTGACTCTGTTACCCAATGGATAGGCACATGAGAACTGGGATTCTCTACCCCCGAGTTTGCTCAGGGATAGTCCCCAGAAAGAGCCAGCTGTTATCCCGTAAAATTGACAAGGGCAATTTTACCGATAACCATACCGAAAATTTTGTTCCGATCCCTCGTTAGGGATCCCTTGCATTCGAAACGTTGTAAAATCCCTTCCCGGGAAATCTAGTTTTCTGAACTTAGTCTTTTGAGCCTTTTTTGGCTGGGCGCATGAAATTGCTATGTAACACCAACTTTTGGTGCACCCCCTTTAAAACCTTTGGCGCATGATTTTCAGTGTCAACACACCTTTTGGTGCGCCAAAGTATGTTGAGCCTTCCCTGCGTGCGCCAAGGCGCATGCGCCTTTGTGTTGGCACAACTTTTGTTGCACCATGTTTTGGTGCGCCAAAGGGCGCACATAACTTCATGTCGACATAGCTTTTGGTGTGCAAAGGCACGCTTAATTTCCTGCTGGCAAACATTTTCATGCGCCAAAGGGCGCACGCTTTTCCCTGTCGACAGCAACTCTCATGCGCCCTTTAAAAAGTGGGTGGCGCATTGATGACCAGCTCACCTATATATATATGTGTTTGCATGCCCAAATGTCATTTTCACTATTCGCAGAGCACGTGATTTCCTTTCTCTGAGCCTGTCAGCCCCTGCCTCGTCGTTTTCAACGCGTTGTGGACCCATTTTCCAGATTTTTGCTATTTATCCGGGTAAGTGCTCTTGTCTCTTTTGTGAGTTTTGCTAGATAGTGCTTCTTGCTTGCTGGTTTGGTTTTTGATATGCATGTGTTGAGCTTTCCCCCCCCCCGCATGCTGTCTTTCCTTATCTTCCTCTTTCCAGATCTGCTGGAGGAGGATGTCATCCTAGAAACAATGGTTTGTAACCCTCCTGGTTTTAACCATTTCATTTACCCAAATGACCTGTCAAAAAGGAAAAGAGGAGAAGAAGAAATCTAAACCATGTAAAGACCCCTTTGAGAGTGATTTAGTTCACTGTTTCTCTCTTGCCTTCGGCGCATCTGTCACCCCTGTTACATGAACAAAACCCATGCCAATGGCGCACCTTTCATACTTGTTGCATCATGAACTCCTGCGCCCTCAAGGCACACCTCTTTCACATGCTGCAAGTGCTAAACTTGCGCCCCTTTGGCACACAATCCTTCCTTGCTGCATCACATTTCCATGCGCCAATGGCACACCCAGCATCCATGCAACACAAGCTTTATCTGCACTAAGTACAAATCTTTGAAGGCGCAGGCGCATCCCCGATTACAATAACATCATGTTGTGTAAACCTTTCATGCACCGCACCATGCTCCCTTTAGCACATGAAAAGTTCTTGTTACATGAAACATCCACGTGCCAAAGGGCGCACCAAAACCCAATGTAACATGAAAATTCCACGCGCCTTTGGCGCATCATGTCTCTATGCAACACATTTTTTCATGCGCCCTTTGAAAAATGCACCCTACAGTTTTCATGTGCCATGCACCTTTGGCGCCAGTTTTATCCTTGCAACACCCTCTTCCTATGCACCTTACCTATTTAGCCCTGTAAGCTACAATTTTCATGCGCCCTGCACCCTGAGCCTGAAAATCTCTAGCTCTTTCTTCTGCTAACATTCCAATGGAAGATCAAATGGCTAATTCAACCTTTTCGGATTGGGTCTCGTTTCTTCTTCATGCAGATCAGCAACTGAGTTCGAAATGACATATGTCTACATCCAGCAAGAGACCCACCAAATCGAAAGGAAAGGCTAAGCTTACAGAGGAAGAGATGAAGTATAAATATCAAAGGGTCAGAATGCCCGAGTCACAGGCCGAATGCAGCATGGATGTCAGAGACTCAGAATTGGGGCATATCGACATGGAGGAATTCTGGGCCAGAACTCAGAAAGTTACAAGGAGTCCATGGATGGACAAACTAATAGGCAGTGCCCTGCACTTCGCCGGAGGAATCCCCGTCTGTGCCGTCAACAATGAATTTATGATGGTGGTTGCCCAGTCTTATAATAGAGACACAAGATGTGTCGAAAATAGCAAGGGCGAGGTAGTCATTAACCTCACTGCCCGTCACTTTGAGATCATACTCGGCATCCCTCACCACCGGCACTTTGTGGCCGTTAGCCAAGTAGAGTGCATCAAGGCCTGGGAAGACAATGAAGACCAATGTATGCAGCTAATGAACGAAGTATATCTGAAAAATAAGAAGGTGGTAACCCGGTGGCCCCAAATCATCCACCGCAGTGACTTCTCAGAAGAGCTCAGCGATACCATTACCTTCCTGAGCAGGGTCTTCGGGCTTTCTGACGCCCATTACTTCCATAAATGGATGCTGCGCTACTTGGAAACAATGAACAAGAATTTTCCTGATCAGCGCTTTTGCTGGGGGGAAATTATAAGCAGCACCATCTCCGAGCAGCTACAACAATTCAGCACAACGGGAGTATTCCATATGAACTCCTACGTGGTCTACGCTGCAGCGTCAGAGAGGGATTATCCAGGCCTAACACGAAGTGGAGTTTGGCCTCAGGTCAAAATATATGAATATTATCCAGAACTGAGGCTGGAGAATAGCATCGCCCAATTCACCAAAATCAACGATGCATTCTTTTACCACATCATCTGCCTGCTGAGGCCGAATATGACTCATGGTCGTACGACCAAAAACATAGTGGCAGCCACGGAGAAATGGGGGGCCCTGTTCACCCAATTTCCCACATTCACCTATCTGAGGGCTGTCAACTTTTTGGGAGAGCCAACCAGGCTACCAAGGTATGCTGGGCCTAAACTGATTCTACTAGAGCTATCAAGGCAGCTGGTCACATACCATGAAAAATGCCTTAAAAGAAAGAAGGGTGGAACTCCTTTCCCCCTCACAGTGGGCCGATACACATGCTCTACCCACCACAAGGTGAAGGAAATGTTTACAGAGCTGGAGTTACTTAATTTGAAACACGACTTCCCAGCCAGGCCTACCTTCGACCCAAGGGGCTGCCTGCCAAGAGCAAAGCTTGATCCAATCCATGTTCCTCAGATCGAGGATATTTATATTGACGTCCTCCATGAGGTAGAGCTCAGAAGAAAGGATCATTCTCACCTAGCCTTGGAAGAAATCATCCAATATGGGGTAGCCATTGTCCCCAAAGGCTACCAGACTACAGAAGATGAAGTAGACAAGGTATATACTGATACAGATGGGGACGATTGGCCCTTTCCGGCCATTGATAGAACTAAAGCTCCTCAGACAATTGAGGAGAGGGTCAAGGAGACTTTGCGGAGGACAGAACATTGGTGCCGAATGAACGGCCTAATCTACCTCGGGGTAGATTTCACAACCTCCCCATTGGGTAACGCACCTCCACGATCCAAAAAGTAGCCTCAAGGCAAAGGCATAGAAGGTGAATCCAGCACCATTCAAGAAGAAACCCCTGAAAGTCCTCCTTCCACATCGCCAGAACAAGTCATAACTCTGGAGGAAGAAATAACAGAGGATAGTCCCATAGGCCCATCCACTCAGGATGTCGGCATTGCTACCACAACAGAGGTCCCTTCTATCCCTTCTTCTTCTCTTCCTTCCCCTCCTCGAGTGACTCAAGCGACCATCCCTTTGGTCATGTCCTCTGTCCCTTCTTCTACTCTTTCCCCTGCTTCTTCGTCTATCTTCTCCTCCCTCACTGATCTGTCCTCCTCCATTTCTTCCCTCATCTCCGGGCTCCCTTCCCTTCCTATGTCTTCCGCAGCTGCAGTTTCCCTTCCTCCCATGGACACTTCTTCGGCTATTCTCTCAATGCCGCCGCCACGTGTCTCCATGTTTTTCCCCTCTTCTACTGTAGCTGCCTCCTCCTCTGTCTCTGGTCCTTTTTCCATAGGACCAGCCTGGATCTCTCAGCAGCTAAGCCAGCAAAAGAGGAAAGTTCCCATCGCTCCGATGGACTTTTCAGTGATCCCAGCCAAAGGGGCGAAGAAGCAGAAGCCTGTTACACGCTTCTCTAAAAGTGCTGCAGGTGAGAGAATCATGGAAATTGCATACCCCGATCCCCTCAAAGAGAAAAAGGATCTGTCTCCGACAGATTTTACTGTGACCCAAGTCACAATGGGGACATCTTCTAAAAGTCTCCAGGGGGAAGCTCTTTCCGCGGTTGACGCCCTCTGTCAAAAGCTTCAAGAGACAAAAGAAGAGAAAAGGCTACTAAAAGAGCAAAACAAATATCTGCTCCAAGCCTTACAGAAGATGGGTAGTGCGCCTCCCACAACTGCCACCGAAACTTCTGAGCTTCTCAGCCAGGAGAAAATTAACGAGTATGCCAAAATTGGTGAGCAGGGTATGGCCGTTTCCGCTTGGAGGAGCCAAATCCTCAAAGACAGTGAAAGAGTGATCACCGAGTTTGTCAATTTGTATCTGAACATCGGAAAGGCAAACAAGGAGCTCCAAGCATTAGCGGGGCCCATATCAGAAGAGTTGGAACATGCTAGACTGCAGCACGAGGCCTTCCAACAAATGTTTGACTGTTCAGTCGAAGATCTGGTCAAGTTCGGCATCTTCGGCCATCCAAGGGCCCTCAACAAAATCATGTCCACTCTGGACTACCGGGTGGATCAGCTAGAATTTATTCTAGAAAAGATTGACAAAGTCAAGGAAGAAGCCCTGGATGCGATGCACCAAATGGAACGAATTGTTCTCAACATGTCTCCAGGGTTGCTCACTCCTTCCTTCACCTTAAGGTCAGCTGATGAAACCATCCGGATCTTCAAGGAGATCGCTTCTCAAGGAACGGGGCCAGAGGTCACATTTGACACTGAATCTATCAACAACCTGCTGGCCTGTAGGGACTTCATCGGGTTCCTCATTGAGGCGGAGAAGGACTATTCCAAACTTCCTGAGAAGCTCATAGATGAGCGGGAGACTTGTGAGGCGATCAACGAGCGGCACAAGGATCCTTCCCAGGATCAATTTGGGCCAATGATTAACAAGTTTTTGGAATACCACGCTCAGTTCCATATCTCATCACCTGAGCAGCATCAAAAGCAGGCTACCCCCTTTCGGCCGCAGGATGATGACGACGAGTAGTGCTGCTCCTTCTTCTTCTTCTTCTTCTTCTTCTTCTCTCTCTCTTCTCTCGACTTTCTTGTTGGAATGTCTAAAGTATGTTGGCACAAATGATGACATCATCCATGTTGCATCATGGGATGATGTCATCCATCAAGTTGTCAAAAGTCAACATGACTTTTAGATATTTTGTAAATATCTTTGTAAATAGGTGGTTGGCTCCTTTTTGCCTTCTTTCATTCTCCTCTTCTATATATATTGGAATACTTGTTGTATTCAAAGGGTGGACATTTTTTAGATGAAAATAGAAGTGAGGAGAGAAAGACTTTGAGATTTCTTGTAACAGAAGAAAAACAACAATACAAATATTGAGACTTTGTACTGAATACTGTGTTATACATCAAATCTTTCTTATGTTAGATCTGTATGTGTTTATTCTGTTAGATTCGTATCTACCTTTTTGTCATTTTCTCATCAGTATTGCTTTGTTTGTTTATGTAAGTAGGTTTGGCTCTATTTACTACCAATCCCAAAACATAAACTTCCCGACCTTTCTGCTTTGGAATTCATTTCTTTTCTTCCTTCGGACCTACTCTTTCTCTATCCCCTCTTTCATTCCTTTCTTTTCGCAGTCTGAAACACTCCACTGGGATGAGATCCCAAACCCCCGAAGGTAGAATCTATGAGACTTGCATAGATTCCTGCTGGTAGAATAGCAATAAACTAGTTTCACTTTGCTGACTCAAAGAGGGGCTATGCCCTGCACACTGTTGGCTCGTCTATCCATAGATCTGTCCAGGTGACAGATTTTCAGACCAACAGGTTCTAGACAGAGATAAACAACTGGGTGCCCACTGTCAATTCTCTGATTGTGTTATTGCTGATAGATTCTTTTAGATGGAATGTTGTTTAAGAATATGTATATATTCCAATTTGTCTAGTTTGGAAAAAGAGAGATAAGAAATAATGTGCTTCCTATAATTTAGTTATGTCAACCATCAGCTAGGCATGACTTCCAGCGTATAGGTTGCTGTCATTTTTAATGTGAGATATAATGCAACAAATCATAATTCTATGCAAGTGTTTTAATACCAAATCGAAGTGTGGTATTAGATGTAGCAAGTAATGAATAAGAAGAAAGATTCTCTTTTCAGTAATGCAATTCTAATGAAAGAAAATAAGTAATTTATTTGTAGCACCAAAAACACGATTACTTTTAGACAATAGAAAGAGGGGAATATTCTAGAGAAGAAAATTAATGTGGAAAATTTTCAAAAGGGAAAAAAATACACAAATTTCACCTAGAAATGATTAAAATACAAGGAACCTTTGATGGGTCCCACTGGGCATGCCAAAGTGTTTCACCATTTTCTTTAAGGATTTAGAGTAAATAGATAAGGGTATGGGCCAAGGAGGAATACTTGTTGTGATGGTCAGTTTAAAGGTTGTTGTACGTGTTCTCAATTCTTGATCTAATGCTAACTGTGAGAGCTTCCTTTAGGCTAGGAGGAAATACCTGAAATACAAAACAAGACAACAAAAGAGAGTTAAATAGTATATGACAGTGGAGTGCCTAGCATATGCTAGATTCGGGAAGTGTGATACTTCATAGAATGCCATCAATCGACTATTTATAAATCAATATAAAATAAATTAAACATGTAAATAAAAGAATCTAGTGCTAGCATTTTGATTTGGGGGTGCCTCAGATTACTACCAACATTGATTTGATTAAATACTAAAATACTATACAGGTAAAGGTTTTAGATTGGGTTACGGGTAGTGCAAGTGGTCTATAGGTCATAGACAGAGTCTTGCCAAGTTTTGGTGATATTATGGGTTGTTTTGGGTGTAGTAATTAGGTTGTTGGTCTGGAATAGTATTATCAGACATAGAGACTGACACCGGTTAGGGTGACCAATGTCTATTTAGGTATAAGTGATACCGGTGTAGGATGACCGATATTGGTAACTATGGAAAGTGGCAAGGAATCACGTGGAGGGTGTTTGGGCTCTCTTTTATCTTAGAACAAAGAGTTGGAAAGGTCTCTGTGGGGGAGGGTGAGGTGATAGGTCTAAAAAAGGTTTGGTAATGTTCTAAGTGATGTTTTGGGGTAGGGTAAGGGTTGAGTTATTAGATTGGGTTAACAGTCATATTGACTGATATCGATTAAGGAGACTGATGTTGGTATAGGATAGACCGACCACGGTTAGGGTTAACTGGTGTCAGTGATTGTGGGGAATAAGAAGATGTTGCAGAACAAGTTTTGGGTCCTCTCTTTGATTGCACAAATATTTTGGAGGTTATTTGTAAGGTCTCTAGGAGGGAGGCAGTCTTGGGATAGGTTTTTTTGAAGTTTAGGTGGGGTATGAGGGGGTGGTTGATAGAGATAAAGGTGAGGCATATATCTAAGTAAGAACAATGAATAGATAAAGGAAAATAAAGAATACAAGTGCAAGTGACAGAGGAGAAACTAATTTACTTGGATTTCAGAAGGGTTCTCAATGCTTGTAGTGGTGGAGAGGTTGTTAGAGATGATGATGAAGATTAATCTGGGGAATGGTGCTCAGTGTTATGGTAGTGCTTCCCAGAATGCTGTTGTGAGCAAAAATACCTTTTGATCAGTCTTGGTGCTAGATGTGGCTATCTGGATGTGCAAAAGGGCTCTTGTTATTTCTTGCATGCAGATATCCTTCATTCCAAAACTCAAGAATGTGGTCAACCTCTCAAACAAGGTTACCAAAAATAATATAAGGTAACCAACGATGGTTTAGGGTGACTAGAGTCGATTTAAGGTTGACCAGTGTTGGTTAAGGTGGAAAATCCTAGGTTTACTAAAAATTCTAGATCTCGGAAATCTTTTTGGGCCAACTCAATCTATTCTCACAAATCAAAATATCACGTAACATTTTAATGAGCATGAATTTTGTTAGAGGGAGAATAGGTGTATGGTTTTAGGGTTGCACTAAGTCTTAGTTCATTAAGGTAGGTAGGACTAATCCTTAGTTAGTTATGGTGAGTAAATGTTGATCCCTAGTAAATGGGAAATGTGATAAAAATAGGTTTGTGGTGAGGTGTCTAGGTGAGGTGGTGGGGTGAAATGTCTGGGTGAGGTGGAAATTAATTTAATTAGGGTAATTAAATAATGAATATTGTGATGATGAGTATCACTTTAATTATAAATAATTAAACTAATATTAATGTGGAGTAAAAGGTTCATGGTTAGGTGAATATGTTTGATTTGGATATTTGAAAAGGGACCAAGGGGAGTGTGACACAATTTTGGTGTTTACAATTATGGTAGAAGAAATAAATAAATAAGGAATCTAATTATCAAAATAAGAGCTTAATATAGAGAAAATAAGACACTTATCTGAGTTTAGATCTGTAGGTGTTGATGAAGGTGGTGGTAGTTTTAAGACGGTTCAAGAAGAAGTGTGATCGTGTCTAGTTCCATGGTAGTATAACATGTGTGTTCTACTACATGATCTAAGACCATGGAGGAGGAAGGTGAGTATTGATGGAGGCTTGGAATGCTCTAGTTCATCATCATTTCTCATGTGTACTTAAGAATATTAAAGAAAAATACTTGTGTAAGAAATAAATCCCTAGAACCAACCCCAGTGAAGAGTTAGGAAAACGTATTTAACCTAACTCACGGTGGTTAGGTAACCGACGCTAGTTGAGGAGTAATCGGTATCAGTAAAGGAGGGTAATTTTGGGTTTGCCAAAAATAGCCTGATATTTACTCTTTTTGGCATGCTTGATATCCTTAATATGGGTTTCAAGTGATAGAGTATTTCGAGATAAGTATGAGTTATTTTAGGAGAGGTAGTGAGAGTTAATGCTAGGTAGAGGACCCTGTGAGATTTTTGAAAAGTCCTCCTTTGTGTAAATCTGAGCTCCCAGACGAAACTTATGGCAATCTGAAGGTCAAAGTGCATTTTACAAAAATGGTGGGCTGGGAGTTCTGAAACTCCAAAAGTCCAAAATGCATGTAACCTTCGAAATCCTGAAATTTAGAATTTTAGAAATTTTTATTTTAGAGAAAAAACACTATTCATCTACCAAAATTCTCTAAGAGTTTCGAAATTCCAAAACCTAAAAAACCCAAAATTCTGAAATTTCAGACTTTTAGAATTTAGAATTTCAGAAATTTCATGCATTTTTTTCCATTTTTGCTTGAGAATTTCCAAAACCCGAAAACCTAAAAGTCTGAAATTTCAGACTTTTAAAATTCAGAATTTCAGACTTTTTGGCTTCATTTTCCATCTTTGCACCTGAGATTATCTGAAACCCAAAAAATTGAAAGTTGGAAATTTTGGACTTTCAGAATTCAAAATTTTGAACTTTTTTGACTCTTTTTCCCGAAGTGCCAAAAATGCGAAGGTATGAAATCCTCAATATTTTCTCCATTTTTCCGATGTTTAGCTCTAATCTTTTTGTCCTTCCCTTGCCACCATTTATTTCCCATTTGTGAGCTCGATTGCACTTGATCTTTGAAATCGGATGCGAGCTCGCATGACTGAAACTTCCTCCATTTTGCCCATGTGCAAGGTATGTTGATCGATTTTTCCTAATGGGGAAAAAATTGGACAACAAGAACTACAAGATTTCTAGAAGAAAAATGGTTTTAAATTATGTTTTTTGGTAGATATTATATTCTTTGCATAATATGTTAGGATCAAATAATAAATGTGTAAATGTAATGATTAAAGGTCTAAAAAGGAAAAAACTAAATCAATTTTCCACCAAATCGCATCCTGTAATATTTCCTATAACTACATGCTTTGTTATTGTTACCCAAATATAATATTCCTCTTTAGTCCATGATATAATTTCTTCTACGAGTCTAAAAAATTTCATTTTATCATAACATAAATCCCATATTAATTTTTCTAGTTGGTTGGTATGTGATAATATAAAAAATCTAATATATTAGTATCCTTACACTAGTATGAGTGTCGTCACAATAGAAATGGACCTATTAATATTGTAATCACTGATAGATTGTAGTATGAGTGCATTTTATTAATCTTACTTTTCCTCTCGACCGCAAATGTTTCATACAAAACTAAAAAACTTTATATAATTTTATCTAACTACATTTCTTATTACCCAAGTTTGGCATTCCTCTTCATTCCATCTTGGAATTTCTTCAATGTTTAAAAATATACGTGCAATCATTAAAAAAACCCACATTGGTTTGTTTTATTGGTCTGATATAAGATATAAATCCTAGTAATATGTTAATATCCTTGTGCCAATATGGGGGAACTGATGTAGAGAAAGTACTTAAACTAATAAATAAAAACCATACCATTTTTCACCTTTTCTAAAATCCAAAACTTTCACTACCACCTAAATTGTTATGTACAACTGACTCAAAAATCTAAAATACTTTACACCTGATTGATTCCACTACACAATAATGTAAAAATACTTGAGAAAGTTTCAATCCTTCAAATTTATCTAATCTGACTCTAGACCAAAAAATTACTTATAGCCCTCCAAGAAAACATTTTATGATGTGAAATCAACATTTCAAGGAGCTAAAAATCAATGGTAAGTTTTTCTAGTACCTATTTATCCCATGAAAGAAAATATAAATTTTCACTAATCAATTCCACACCCAAATAAATTTATTCTAATCATACTAGTTTTACCTATGTCTCTCAATTAGAACCAGTTTCATGTAAATCACTATCACTAGAACAAACCACCAGCTTTCATGCAAAATTGAAATATTATCTAGATTAAGACATTAGATGTAATGATTTAATTTCAACACTGAAATCTATCATTTGAATTATGATTCATTCAAAAAATCTCCCATCTCCCCTTAAAGAATTCACAGTTGACAAGGGCTCATCTAGGCCTCTCCAAGGTTGTAATATTTCTTAATTTTGAAGTCTTTTCCAAATAATTTCAGAAGCTGGAATTTTCATTCATCCACCTTCATGAAAGGTTTTGCTAAACTTGTTTAAGGTAGATTTAATAATCTTAATTGCAAGTTATTGCCTTCATTGCCTTGGTTTCTAATACTTCTTTCTCAGCTATACAAGGTGAGATGAAGCGGACTTATTTGTATCTAAGAATTCATCTATAATGCTTTGTAAGTCTCGATGTATTTAAGCTTCCTAGCTTTTTGAGAAAAAGAGATAAGGTTTTGATATTTGTATCTTTGTGAGATTCATCTCAAGGTACATGGACATATCCTCAAATTCACATTCTAGCCCCCTCAAAACATTGGCTAAGTTATTTTTACAATGCACTATGTAAATACTAAGAATCTTGGAATTCCATTTAATTGAGACTTATCAAAAGAACCAATACTCATAGGTTAAATGTAGCCATTTTGATGCTCTTAGACTGGTAAGATGAAAAAAAGCATCATTTCGGCTATGCTCCAAAAATTATTTTACCAAATGGGTTGAGGTGGTTCATCATTGAAATAAGAAACTAAAAGTGTTATAGTAAAATGATCGAAAAACATTGTAAAAAGGTCTAGAGTCTCTCACACTATTATCTTAGAGAAATTCAAATATTTTTTTTTGCCAAGGTGTCTTTTTTTACCTTGGGATATGGCATCTACTTGAAAACATAATCAAATTAGCTATTCTCAAGAAAATTGTCCTTGCATAATATTCAAACAAAAATCATGATTGAGAGATATTATTTTTGGATAAGATAAAAATTTGGTTTTGAGGGGTTGTTATAATAAGATAAAAAAAGTTTGGTTTTGAGGGGACAACCCTGTACATAAAAAGAAGCTAGTTTAACAATAAAATGATTAAAAATCTAGGGAGGAAAATTCAAAAAAGCTTGACAACAGACCACCACAGAACATATCCAGACAACACCATGTCTGTCTATTAAGCATTACAATTTTTGAGAGATGATTAAGAATTATGAAAAGGACCATAGAAGATAATTAAAGGTAATGACATACAAAGTTGGATAAAAAAATTTGGGAAGATATGATCACACCCAAGAATGAAAATTTTAACTCCCTTTTCATGCTTGTATATGGAAAAGAAGCCATGTTTATAATCTCACAAGAACCCCTAACCCTTTAGTTAGTTCATAGGATAGAGTTAGAACACATGATTCTCTAAAACTTTTAGGAAATAAATATGGTCAAGTTATGTGAAAAATATAATATGTCCTAATTAAATTCCATGATCAATGCTAAATACAATTACTAGGTGAAATTTTGGATAAGAGGTATATTGTCTAAAATTATTTCATCCAGGGGAGCACTAGTCCTCAAATTGGATGAAGTAGAGCTAATCCTAGGAAACACCTTCGAAATAATTGACACCAAGTGGACCAATTTACTATATCAAAATTTAAATAAAAACATAATGATTTGAGTTTGAAAAATTTGATGGAGAGCTTCTTCCTATCCCATTCAATGATCCCAGGAAACACAAATAAAATAAGTACTTTTGAGTTGAAGATGATGGACCCTATGTACATAATTGTATAGTTCTCTTTTCAATACAAAAATTGTCTCAAAAACATGTGTCTTCTGAATATGAATATGAAGCTATTCCTAAGCCTCCCACATGTATACTTGCAAATCTAATTTTTTTATTTGATTTTGCTAAATTAGAGTTTGTCAGAAGACCTTTCTTGTTGTAAAATAAGTGTTGTTGCACTCTCTTTATTTCCATCTTTGAAAGTGTAACTCGTGTTTCTATTTTTTAGTTTTTTGGTTGAATATTGAGGCTTGTTCATAGTCAATACCTTAATATATTGAAACATATATAATTTAAAATTAGATCTTTTACAGAAGTAAGATAAAATTTTTCAGCTTTTCAATGACCAAATGTAGAAATTTGTTTTGGTTATTCAGGTAGAAAATCCATGTCCAATGGTTGAAAAGACCACTAATGAGCTTAAAGTTTTTAATAGGAAAATTCTTATTAAGTGACTATGTTTCAGTAAATCAACCTCCTTGAGTTTCTCAACTAGTCATAGGTAATCTTGTGAAGCAAAGATCATTATAAAAGCCACATTACACTCTATTTATTGTGATGATCAGTTTACCAGAGTATTTCACTGACTACCAAATACTATTTTTTCAATGATCACGAATTAAAACTCATTGACCCATCCATAATTTTCTTTAAGACCTCTTTGTTTTGTGCCATAAATTCAGCTAAGTTCCAGATCCTATGGTTTCAGATCATCTCCACTATATTTATTTATCATAGGTAAAAATCCTTAGTGTGAATGATAAATCCTATTAAATATTTGTGTAGTAGAATTGTAGAGACTTGATAGCTTTTAAAATTATTTTCTTTCACCCTTTTATTAATGGATCACGAATTGAAACTTAGTGTCTAATTGGATTCACCATGTCTTGTGGTGTTTTTTACTTAGTTGATTTTCCTTACTTTTAGTGTATGTGATAGATGAATTAAACATAGTCAATAAGTTGACAAGATGTTACTTGTAATATATTTTATTGTAACTTAGTTTTTGTCTCTAAAATGTTTTAGGCACCATGTAAGTGAAAAAAGGCACTGGTGCAAAAGACCATCTTAATCTTTGGTCTCTTTGCTCAAAATTGTACAAAAACATTATGAGTGATAAATGATAGGTATTAGTGAATGGAACTATATCAAGCATTGTTATCTTTCCTCCAAAATATTATATAATTGAAATTTATTAGATGTGATAAAGATCATATCCTTGGCATTTGTATAACATATTTTTGCTACTTGCACTCTCCCTAATCCTTACGATTATGTAGACACTAACTGATAAACATATGGAGTAGATCTATGAAGTTTGAATCCTTATAAATGTCTATTTTTTAGAACTTACCTAGAAAATTTGATGATTTCAATGTGTTTTAGAAATTGAAGAATTTCTACGTATGGAATTTTTTGAACAAAGGAACATGAAGATAAATGTAATTTTTTTGATATTTTTTGACTTGTAGATCTAAATGATGAATGAATGAGTGATATTGGTTTCAAGGTATTTAAGAAGAAATTTTATGTCACGATATTTATTTTGAGAAGAGTGTGTATTTATGTAATTCCATGATGTTATTTATTTTGCTATCTTATGATATTTATCAGGGATCTATTTCTCACATAATATGATCTAATGGTTCAACTGGTTCACCCAAAATATGCTCTAAAGTTATTATCCATTACAACATATATTTTCAAGTTGAATACTCCCAAGTTATGTCCCCATCTAAAGGCAACGAAACCTTTCATACAAGTTGTGGATTAGAATAAATTTTTTCTTGCAGGGGTATGAATGGTGAAAACATGAATTAAAGGTAATGGAAGCTTCATCTTCACTTATTATCATGATCTCATGGGCATACATTAACTCTTTTTGAGTGATGTAATTTGAAAATAGAATATATACTTATTTCTAGTAAACAATAGCATTAAATCATTAAAAATTGAGATCTTCTTGCAAACCCATGAAGGTTTTATGGACAAGGTTTGTTTTAAGCCATTCCTAACCATGGTATTTAATGGTTATGTATCATCATTATGACATAGATTCTAGAATCTTCTTGAGATAGTTTTGGGTAGACATTTTTATTTATGCATGTTTCAAAGGAACCCTAATAGTGTGTACTAAAGAGATAAACATGAGATAAGATATATTTCTGAACATATACCCTTGATCCTCTAAAGGAACGATCTTCTCTCTCCTGAAAACTTCCCTTATATATATTTCCAAGAAATATTGTAAAAATCGTTCCTCCTCAAATGTAAATTTACTCTTAAACAAATTTGAGTTCTAATCTTATGAATTAGCCTTTGACCTCTAGTTTTAGCTCTATAAATTTTTTGATGAAGATGTTATGAAATATATTTGTAATATACTATGCATGTTTCATAACACTGAATACATCTATCACTGCAGCTAATATTCCACCCCTTTATATTCGGTTAGCTATCCATTACCTCTTTTTTATTTGTATGGTTTATTCTATGGGTGGAATTTACAAAGATCTAGATTCATTATGGATAATGCTCAATAGATTCTAGAAGGAATGAGATTTTGGGATAATGATCTATAATTGGCTCATAGATACATTTCATATATGTTGTTTCCCTCTCTTATTAACTCATATCAGTGAGGGTGATCCCCTTAATTTTTGTTACATAGATCACTGTTACGTGGAAATCCTGGCGAGCGTGGAGAATCAACAAGTGACTCTTCCGCGTACCCGACCTCCCGAGGTATAGAAGAAACTAAGACAGCCGGTGGGGGTAAATATACAGACAAACTCTACAGGGTAACTAATGTTATAGGCATGATTTGATAATCTTAGTTACTTTAGCTCTATGGAATTTCCTGAATCTAAGGCTAATAGATTTGTAATAGCCCTTCTAACTTGGACTGGTGTACATTATTTGATTGATCAATATTCCACCCTGTTCGAGGATGACTGCTCGAATGGCTCTTGGATCAATTTCGAGCTTGGCGTGATTCTCGATCTATGGGTTGCGGAATACGTTGGAAAATGACCTGGGATTGTTCATGTATAATCTCCTGATAAGGTCATATGGCGGATGGGAATTCTATGGACGATTTTCTGGCCTAGTCCAGAATTTGCTTCTTAGCATATCTAGTAAGATGACATTTGGTTCGACGATGATAGGTGGAAGTTTAGTGGATTTGATTTACTATGTTGCGTAGGCCAGTGTCTTATTTTTGTCTACTGTACGTGTGGAAAAGTGACGTTGAGCGTGAGAATCAACAAGTGACTCTTCCACGTACCCGACCTCCCGAGGTTGTGCCGAGATTAGGGTCGGTGGGGATCAGAATATGCAGACAAACTAGTTAGGCAGTCTAATGTCTTCGACACGCACTAGTGGAGATTTGCGAATCTAAGGCAAAGAAGGCCCTTCTAACTTGGACTGGTGTGATAGATCGATCAGCGAGGATGACTACTCGAAGGCTCCAATCAATATCAAGCTCTGGCGTGATTCGATCTATGGGTTGCAGGATACGTGGAAAATGACCTGGGATGTTTCGTGTATATCTCCTGATAAGGTCATATGTGGAATAAAGTTGATCACTATGGACGATTTTCTGGCCTAGTCCAGAATTCTCTAGCTTCGTTAGCCGTTATCTAGTAAGGACAGTTGTTCGAGATGGTAATCTGGAAAATACTAGTTTGGCTGACTTGAAATAAAACGCATAGTGTGTTAGGTCGTCTATATCTAATGAGCTTCTGCGTTTAGAACCAACAGTTGTGGATCCTCTTAGGCTGTGGGATTCTTAAGCTGGATCACAACCCAGTAGACTCTGCGGTTGTTGCGGAATACTGTTATGGTCATACGTGAGCTGATCAGTTGAGATTTTGGTCTATGTCAACTATTTCTGTGACGATGTTTGGTTGAGGCACGATTGGCTCAAATATATATTCCCTGGGCTCTTGAGGTCCCGTGATTGTCATACGAAACAAAATGTAATCTAACTGTAATGAAATAAATTCTAACTACGTGAAATAAATCTAACATATATAACCTTTATCTTTCTAAGAAATATTCTAACAATTCTAAGAAAAACAAACTATTTTAAACGTATCTAGAAATAGTAACTAAACAATAATTTAAAACAGACAAGATAACCGAGTGTGATTATTTGCCTGTGCAATTTTTAGAATTATTCTAAATAAATATGATAGCCTGTCTAATCTACCTGCAAGATTCTCGATCCTACCTCAGAAGTGAGGAATGAATCATAGTTTCTCAGAAACTATCAATCCCCACAGCTTCCCTGGCAATATCGAGAATAGAATGAAATGAAATAAAGTGATTAACTACTCTATTTGATATAAATCTGACTAGAACTTTGAAATTTAAAACCTGGACTTCGCAGAATAGTGGCGAATCTGATGGTGTATGTGATCTCATCCCCTCAGTATGATCTTCTTATTCTTTCGTGTTCACTTGGATCCAGAAAAGCGTGTACTGCTAGCACCGATAGGAGTAGATTTTGGGACAAGGACAGCACAGAATGCAGACCGAGAATGAGAGTAGGAGAGGGATAGCGCAAGAGTACAGAGCTTGGCTTATGCGATTCCTAGCGGGATTTTACTGCGAGTCATGCAACATGAAGCGACCAGAACCTTTGACTATCCTATACGAAGAGAAAAACCTGTAACTTTAATGGCTTCCTAAGCTATTTCGTTCTAAAATAAAGACACTGCTTGCACAAGTTGGATATGTGGCTTACCAACAGCTGAATAAAGCTAACCAGGTATACAATGAATTGAACTAAGAACTCTAAGTCATAGTAAAACAAATTTATAGCAAAAGGAATTCAGAGGCAAGCTTCTAACCGGATTGGATGGAGCAACAGCACTGTTTGCACAAGATGGGTCTGTGGCTTACCAACAGTTGAGCAATGCTAAACCAAGTATGAAGTAAACTATGCTATCAATCCTAAGCAAGCTAACCAAAATACTAAAAACCAGAAGACTCTAACAAGGAAAAATGGTGATCAAAAACTCCAGCTCAAATTCTTCACACAAACTCAGCCAAAATTCAGACCAAAATCAGACCATTTGCATGTACACAAACCATGCATTTATAGGAATTCAAACACCCAAGAATCAAAACCAAATTGAACTCCTAAACAATAAACAAAGGAAAAACACTGTTCCAGGGGACCAAAAACATTAATGCATGCTCAAGTCGGCAAAGAAAAGCTGGTGAAACGTGATATTTCACGTGGGTCGCGCCAAAAGGGCGTTCTGGAAAATGCGCCTAGGACCGCCGCTCTGAGCAGGGCGGCGGTTACAGGATCGCCGCCCTACAGGGCGGCAGTTTCGTCACTGAAGATCAAAAGGCCAAGAAAAGAGGGAAAAAGGGGAAAACAAAGGACACGGGGGCTAAGCGGGGCATGCGGGATGTTAACGCATACTCCGAAGAGCTTTTCTGGATCCCGAACACCTTGCGAGGAGACCTGTATCATCATTGGGGCATTTATTACACTGTTTCCGCAGTACAGTACCTTACAATTTTGGGTACGTACATATTGCCCCCTCGGAGAAGTGTTTTAGCCATGAAGAGGGCATAAAACGGTGGGTCCGAGTATGGCAGTCCCGAAATGGGGGGTTAGAAGTTATACCTTATACGTCCGTGTGTCGAAATGACGCCATCCAAAATTCCCGCTACCTGCAAAATGAAAAGAGAACTCAAGTGCAGATAGATACAATAATTTGGAAAATAAACGCTAAAATAACAGGGAAAGAGAACGTACCATTTGTGCGGGGATAGGAACTTACCTCCGTCAGTGCTCCGAACCTGCGAAAAAGTCATTTTAAAACGAAATAGAACAATATATATATGAAAGTGGGCCCATTTTCCTATTCATTTGCGCGAGTCGATTTGATTGATTTTGAGCTCTGGGACCCACGGTGACGGTTTCTTGCGTGAGTAGAGTCAAAACGTCCGCAGTGAGATCGTGATCATGCCTCCACGTGCGGAACACCACCTCACCGCGAGATCACAGGTTGGTTTTCTTCAATTTTGCATTTTTCCCCCTTCAAATTTGAAATGGAAAATTATTTGTAATGGGGGGGTTATTTTTGAAAATGTTAGGTTCAAAAGGTCCACCTAGGGGGGGGCGCCTACTGGGTAGGCTCTTTTTTTAGCTAAAATGGTCTATTTTTGCTCATTTTTGGACTTTTTTAGGGTTAAAAAACCCGCGCGGGTTTTCGGACCACGACCGCCGCCCTGGCCAGGGCGGTGGTTACACGACCGCCGCCTTACCCAGGCGGCGGTTACAAAACCGCCCCCTGCTCAGGGCGGCGGTTTTGCACAGAATGCAAAAGAACTTAATTTTTGAGATTGCACTTGTATTTTTATCATTTCTATATGCTTTTATGACTCTCTCGACATTGATTAGATACTAACTTGCTCTGTTTTGTGTGTTTTTGGGTGTATGCAGGCGAGGGAGGAGTACATCAGATGGAGCCGAGAGAGAGAGTGTGACTGGCTGCCCGGGGTACTGGATGCCCTCTCACCAGACGAGGAGGATACATTGCAGAGGGCTGGTATACTGCGTATATCACATGTGCCTCATGTCACACCATCTAGTCACATCCTTTGTGACTTGTTTTCTTATTGGGATGTAGATTGGAACACTTTCCGACTGCCAGGGGTCCGCGGTGAGTGGACTATTACTCTGGAGGACATTTACCATATTTTGGGGGTCCCGATCATCGGGAGGAGACTCACACTGGAGACAGCAGGGTCCAGGGCACAGATTGCACAGTGGGCAGGTTATATGGGGGATGCAGCCATCTCCACGGGGCCGAAGAAGGGAGTGAGAGTCAGATCCATTCCTTCTTTTGCCCATCCCTATATTTCGACAGGCCATCATGGGGATCCTTGCCTCGAGACTGATCGGGGACAAGGGAGGGGATACATTGTTATAATGCTGGGCCCCCATCATTGCACAGATAGAGGGGCATGGTCGGATATACGCCTGGGGCGCAGATATTCTGGGGACCACCTACCATGACTTATACAGGGTGGTCCGTTTACAGGGACAATCTTTGAGCCACCCTACTCTAGTTATGAGTTGGGTGTATGAGCGCTTCATTCCCTATGGCAGAGGCGTGGAGGTGGCAGATCCCAGGGCTGTGAGGGCAGCTAGATGGTCAGACATGTCGGTGCTTAGAGCACCTCACCAGCCAGTTGCCTCCCTGACTACAGCAGATATGGAGGCGACACCGTACCAGCTCATGGCCGGCATATGGGGAGAGGAGACTCTTACATTGATCTCTTGCTCCACCACAGGGCAGCTTATCGACCGTGTGGGACGGGTGGAGGTACACCCTTTTGGTAGAGTTCCTCAGTAGTTTGGCCTTCCATATGTGGGCATGCTTCCTCCAGTGGCACCAGTTTACAGATCAGTCCGCGAGGCTAGAGGGGGGCCTAGAGGCCGTGGTTGGACAGTGGTCACTCCTGGTATTCCTATTGCAGCCAGGGGGATTGTTCGGGCCAGAGGGAGAGATGGTGCGCCTCGGGCACCTTTGCTTCAGATTGCTGCGGGTCCTGCTCATAGCAGCGATGACCCTATAGATATCAACTCCGATTCTGAGGAGCTTACAGAGGGAGGGTTGGAGGAGCAGACCGATGACAGTGATCCTGAGTGGCATGACACTCAGGATATTCGATGCAGGCAGAGAGGGCCGAGCAGAGCACAGAGAGAGAGACTCTAGTTTTATGAGGAGCCACTCTCGTCAGGGCCAAAATGGTGGAGAGGACTGTCCTTGCGGGACGGTGTAATGTTGCCCCCTACCACAGGAGCAGCCCCTCAGTCGGGCAGCGGCATCCGGGAGCGAGGTGTACGGCCCTAGCGAATCCATCCTGCAGGCCTGGTGATCCGAGTAAGTTATCCTATTTATTCCTCTTTTCAATGGCTTTTTGGTTTGTGATCTGTTTTAACTGCTGTTCTCTCTTGTGTTCTGTGTATTTTGTATCTTTTAGGGCTCTGTGCTTAGCTTCTAAGAGCGTTTTTCCTTGCTTTGTCCAGAGACTGCTTGATGAGTGTCGGGATTTGAATCAACGCAGGGTATGTACCAGCTTTTCTTCCGACTGATGCATCCCATTTATGGATTTTGGTCCCCGTGCAGTGCTAAATCTGTAGATGTCGGGGGAGCCTTTAGCAGAAGGTAGTTTGCATACTGACGTATCTTCTGCTGCATGTATGGCATTCGTGGCTAGGATGGTGTCTGACCCTTCCGATTACCCCTGAGTTTAGCGGGCTATATTTTGACATAAGAGCGTCTTATGAGGAGCCATTCTCGTATGTGAGACCATTTAGTTCTTCTCCTCTTAGACCCTTAGCCCTCCATAAAGCATTCAGAGCGCCGGCGTAGCCGGTAGTCCTAGGTGAGGCGTACACATACCAACTCGGCAGGTGATCGCGTTAGGGGATTGATTTTCAGGCCAACTTGGCTCTGTTTTTAGTTAGCTATGGTACATTTTAGTTTGCTAATTTCATTCCTGGGCTTTTTAGCAGGTTTGAATGCTTTGCACTGAATGGCTTTGTGTTAAACTTTGGTAATTTATATATATGCATTCGTTTCCAAAAACTTGGCACACATGGTATTCCCCTTTTGGAGTAGAATAGTTTAGGCAGCTGTTACGTGATGTATGTTTTGCTTTTTAGAAGTATGCAATTTCCAGGTTAACAAATGACTGCAAATGTTTGTTGCCAGGTATTTCGTACTGCTCACAATTGCAGTAGAAAGCTTTGTGATCTTGTGCTTTTCCATCCGCATTTTTGATATCTCTGTGCTGCATTTTGGCATGATGCTGTTTGATCGAAATCTCTTCGGCCATGAGTTGATGCAAGTCCATTAAGATGCTTTTTTGTACTTCACCGAGTGCTAGCAAGGGCATAAGATGAAAGAGTATCATCATGATGTGATGACAAGAGAGACATAGTTTAGTCGTTGGATTGCCAAGCTGGGTATCTGCGAAATCCCCGAGTCTTTCATAGTTATAGAAGTAACTTATCAAAGGGCACTGGTATTTAATCGCTTTACTTAGATCAGTAGATGTCCACATGGTCGCACGGAGATCTACATCAGGGAGGTTTGTAGGATTTTAGTTCGTCTTGGAATTTTGAAATGCAGATCTGATTCATTTGATGACTGCTGCAGGCAGGATCCGCGGTGAGATTGATTTCAGTTATCATTTCACTTGTTTAGGATAGATTACCATATAACCCGACAAAAGCTTTAGACACTCGGCGAGCTTGAGACCGTCTACAAGTGAGTCTAGCAGTTGTCCCGATATTCCTAGGAGATCGATCGTAGCTAGTTTAGCTTATGGGGGTAGCTAATATGCGTTGGATTCAGAAAGTATAGTATAGATCTTACTTCTTTGTCTTGACAGGCATCCCTAGTGGAATTTGACATGACAATCATAGGGGATCCTAGGGAGCCTCGAGGCTACATTAGGGACCAATTGGACTCAGTGTCTGATACCGTTAGTAATAACTGCAAGGATGAAAACCAGGATCAAGATTCTCCAATCAATAGACAGAGCTTGGGCATCAGATTTACGGCACTGGAGGCGTTAAAATTCTGGGGATGACCAATATGTGATTCACTTATATCTCCTGATGTGGTCATATCAGCCATGATTGATCTTTGCGATTACCCTACGGAAATAATGGTTTATGAGTTAGAAGGGCTTCAAGAGCATTCGTTAGCTGCGATTCCTTTAGTGGTACAGGGACTGTAGACGCTGGCAGACACCCTAGGTGGATATGAGTGGCAGCTTAGAATCCAAGGTCGAGAACATGTAAGGTGTCTAGAGCTTAGTATTACACTTGTGGACTGTTGGGCTTCTGGAAAAATAGAAGTGTGGATCACAGCTTCATGAGACTACTCGGATTACGCCGAATGCGGATCTTGTTATGGTCTATCGCATATGATCATAGGAGACCCTTACAACCATCTCATGGTTTGCATCCACAGGAGATTCCTCAGCTTCAATCGATATTATAAGAACTGCGGCTTAGTGCGTATGACATCTTTTACAGAATACTTAGTAGTTCAGTCTACTCCGCGGCCTGGATTCTATAAGCAGTTATCTTTCTAGACACAACACCAACGAAGCCAGAGATCTGTCCACTAGGCTAGAGGATCGCCCATATGAGTCGACCGTGCTTCACTATATGAGCCCTTCAGGAGAAATACACGTCATTCCTGATTTATCCAGGCATCCCATAACTTTGGTAGATCGATTCACGAGAGCTCGAATCTGAGTGCTGCCTTCAGTCAGTCATCCTTTGCTTCTTAATTGAGATTGCTGTTGTACCAGTCCTGTGGTTGTTCAGGATACCTTCTTTCCTGAGATTTTGCAGACTACCGATTCTGATTGCCGTGTACAAGAGGTTTGGTTGAGGATTGCAGACTAATTATGGCGTCCAATTTATATACCCTCAGGAGCTCTTGCAGGCAGAGAGGGCTCGTGAGTCGGGTACGCAGAAGAGTCAGTTGTCTCTAACTCGCCTGTCACTTTTCCGAAGACAGTCACTCTCTAAGGGCCATGGTGGAGAGGATGAGTCCATTGCGGGACGTCATGTTGCTCCTACTACAGGAAACTTTTAGCCCCCCAGTAAGGGAAGCGGCATTCAGAAGCGGGTATCTAGGCCCTAGTGACCCATCTTGGAGGCCCGGTGATAACCGAGTGTAGTTATCCTTTCCTTTCAATGTTTGTTTAATTTACTCTAAATTGCTTTTAATTGTCTAACTCTCCTTGTGATTCAATCTTATATACTTTAGTCTGAGGAGTGAATCATAGTTTCTAATTCATCCTTTTTCTTCTTTTTCTGTGCAGAGAATGTTGACCAAGTGTGAAATATAATCCGCAGGGTATGCAACTGACTCTATCTGATGACTAACTAGAACTTTGGATAGACCCGTTAAAACCTGAGATATCCACATAACATGTCGGGGAGCCCTCATGGTAGCTGGTATCTTGTCCCCTAGTGACTCTTCGTCCCGTTTGGCACGTGGCCAGGATGGTGTCGACATCGATAGGAACAGAGTTTGCAGGCTATAGGACAGCCGAGCGTCTTATGCGGAGCCATTCTCGTGGGGAGACCAGGGCTAGCTCCTCAGAGTACAAGACTCTGAGCCTTCCATGCATTCAGAGCGCCGGCGTAGCCGGAGTCCTAGGCGAGGGCGCGCACCCTCGGAGGGATCGCGATAGGGGTTGAGAGGCGACTTGGCCCTGTGTACTTTGTACTTCCTAGATTCTTTTGTATATCACAGGCTCTTTGAGCATTTTGACCATGCCTAGAGCATGATGGCATTGTATATAAACATTGATTATTTATATATATGCATTCGATTTTTGGATCAAAACTTGTCACTCGTGTTTGTCCCTTTCTATTTCCAACTGCTTTGTGTATACTACGATGTATGTTTTATATGCTTTCTAGAATGTATGCAATGGAAAACAGATGATGCAAATGTTTGCTTTCTTTTTGTGTTTCATGATGCTGATACATGATATTGTAGATATATTGTGATCTTAAATCTTAGCTTCTGTGAGCAATTTGGATACCTCATGTTTGTTTTGGCAAAGTGATGAAAATAACCAGTATGATGAACAGATTAACTTGCCCCACTCCTAACTCCACACAACTAGTAAGATGCGAGGGCTCATCACCAAGAGCCAAGAAGGGCGCAAGTTATGAAATATGGTGAAATGATAGTGATGAAAGACAGACGAAGCTTTGGTGGAACCAAGTTGAAAACTACAAGCTTACTCTACCTGAATGACTTCATAGTTTTGGGTGCAACTTGCTTTGCGGTTTATCCAGACTTAGACCCGTAGATGGCCACATAGTAGACAAAATCTGGTTTTTTAGGATTTTTAACTCTCTTGGAATTTTGAGCATCTGATTCATTCGTTTTTGACTCAAAGTTTGAATAGTTTGTTTATGACCTTTTAACGTTTGCATTGTCTAGAGGACCCCCTACACTTTGCCCCATGCTACTAGTAAGAAGCATGGGTTTATCACCGTGGGCAAGGCATAGGCGAGTAAGGGCATTTCCATCCTTTCCCAACCCTACGTCACTAGTAAGAGACGCAAGCTCATCACCGAAGGTTGGTGGGGCAAGGAAATGTGTAAAAATAAAATTTTCTGTTTAATCACTTTTTGACTTGTCTTTTTGAGTAAAATGTCAGTATATGCTTGTTTCCAAAGAGATGTGTATATGGGATAGATGTGACACCATGAAGCTTCTAGAACAGACCATAGGCAAGACACCTATCCTAAGAAGAAATCAAAGCGAGAACAAACTTGCAGATCTTGGTATGGTTACCGTTAAGACTTTGTCATGTTTGATTTTATTTGATAAAAGATTCTGAAGTGATTGATGATATCGTGAAAATGGAGAGGTATGATTAGAAAGTTTTGTGCCAACAACATCATGAGTTTGTAATGAATTGCTTTGAGAATAGATTCCTTGATCACAATTTGTGTAAGAACAAGTGGACAAAATGATCCTAATCTATATGAAAATGCAATGTAGATAGTTATATAAGTAGCGTTAGCTGCTTATGCATAGAAACGTTTGAGGTGGAGGGAATTGACTGTTTCGCCAAACTCCTCACCTTCTAGCGTGCATAAGAGGTATGCACCATTTCCGTAGTCCTTCATGACTCGGTATGGGCCCAACCATTTGGGCCGGAATTTCCTTCCTTCGCCGGTCTTCTTGTCGATCCGGCTGTCTAGTCTTAGAACTAGATCACCTTCGTATATATCAACGTTCATAAACCTTCTTGTTATACTGCCCAGCACATTCGGTCAGCATAAGCTCTATGCCGTTGTTCAGCATCTAACCTAATTTCATCTAGGCTTTCTAATTGGGAAAGACGTGCTTCTCTGTAAGCGTCTTCATCCAGAATCCCTTGTAGTGAAATGCGGAGACTGGGTATTTTGACCTCAAGTGGGAGAACTGCTTCTGCCCCAAATACTAGCGAGAAAGGAGTTGCTCCCGTTGGTGTCCTTATTGAGGTTCGGTGGGCCCACAAGGCCGGATATAACTTCAAATGCCAATCTCGCTTGTTTTCTTTCACCATTTTAAGGAGAATGGCTTTCAGCATTTTGTTTGTTGCTTCAGCCTGCCCATTGGCTTGGGGATAATACAAGGAAGCCGTATGATGGCTTATTTTAAATTTGTTGCATAGTTCACGAACTTCTTCATTCTTGAAAGAAGTTCCATTATCTGAGATAATGATTTGTGGGATACCGTACCTACAAATGATTTGATTTAAAATGAACTTAGCGATTACAGAACCAGGTACAGTAGTAAGAGGCATGGCCTCCACCCATTTGGTAAAATATTCAGTGGCCGTGATTATAAAATTATGGCTGTCTGTGGATGAGGGAGAGAACTTCCCTATCAAGTCCAGGCCCCATGTAGAAAAGGGCCATGGAGTTAGCGATTGGTTGTAGAGCTTGTGCTGGCATGTGGATCTCGTGGGAGAATTCCTGGCACTTATGACACCTGCGTGCAAACTCTATCGCGTCATGTTCTAGAGTGGGCCAGAAATAGCCCATTCGATGTATTTTTTGAGCGGTGGCATGGCCACCGAAGTGGCCTCCACATATACCGCTGTGGGATTCATGGAGAATCCTCTTGGACTCTTCTGTGTCGACACACCTTAAGAGCATTCCATCGAATGCTTTTCGATAGAGCACCTGCTCTATAATGACATATTTGGCTACGATTATGCGTAATCGCCTTCTTTGTTGCGGTGTAACTGCCTCCTGGATACGTATGGTCCATGATATAATTAATGATATCAGTGTACCAAGGGCACTCAGAGATAGCAGGTCGAGTTTCGATGTAGTATACGCATTCATCTGGAAAATCTAAATCTACTAGATCGCCTCCGTCTAATGGGTTGTCAGCTAACCAATCCGCATGATTTGTCCCTTAACTGACTTCTGATTTACAAATGTTAATTCGAACTCTCCCATTAAGGTTATAAAACATCCAGCCTTTTTGGATAAGGAACCTTGTGTGAGAAAAGTTCGTAAATGGTCCGTCTTTACCATGACCTTTGTTTCTTGATTCAGCATGTAATGTCTTAGACGTTTAGTAGCAAAGACTATGGCAAGACATTCTCGCTCTGCTTGTGTATAACGTGTTTCATAGTCGAGCAGTGTTCGGCTAATGAAATAAATCACACGTTCTCTCTTGTCATCGTCTTCTTGGGCCAACATACAGGCCAGCGAGACATTGGTAGCTCGTGAATATAGGATTAACGAGCGATCCAGCTTAGGTGGCATTAGCGTAGGTGGTGACAGTAAGAAATGTTTAACTGCATTGAAAGCTTCGTTGCAGTCTTTGGTCCAATCAATGCTATAGTCTTTCTTGAGTAAATTGTTGATTGGATGAATAGCGAAGCTTAAGTCTGGGATGAATCTCCGGATTGCACCCAGCTTTCCGAGAAATGATCTGATTCCAGATTCACTCGAAGGTGGGACCATTTCGAGGACAGCCCGAATTTTGGTTGGATCAACATCGATCCCTCATGACGATATGATGTAACCTAGGAGCTTTCCTCCTGTTACACCAAAGACGCATTTCTCTGGATTTAGCGTAACTCCGTATTCTATTAAACGTGAAAGAATGACGCGGAGTACTTCGGGATGGTCACAACGCTTCTTGGCCTTAGCCAACAAGTCATCTACGTAGGATTCCATGATTTTATGAATTAGATCGTGAAATATATATGTCATGGCCCGCTGGTATGTAGCACCGGCGTTTTTAAGACCGAATGGCATAACAGCGTAGCAATAGGTTCCCCAAGGAGTTATAAATGTGGTTTTAGCTTGATCTTGCTCGGATATTCTGATTTGATTGTATCCCGAGAATCCATCCATGAGAGACAAGAGTTCAAAACCCGCAGTTGCATCAACAATAACGTCTATGGATGGTAATGGGAAGTCGTCCTTAGGACACGCTTTGTTGATATTCCGAAAATCTATACAGATGCGTATCTTTCCATTCTTCTTGAGAACGGGAATGATGTTGGACACCCATTGGGAGTAGTCAACTGGCTTGATGAATCCTACCTGAAGGAGTTTTATTACCTCCTCTTTTACCATGAGAGCTACTTTGGGCTTCATGGGTCTTGATTTTTGTTTAATTGGCTTTGCATCTGATCTAGTGACGAGGTTGTGCACCGCAATGTGGGGTGCGACTCCTGTCATCTCCTTGTAATTAAATGCAAATTCCTTCTGATGTTCTTTGAGAACCTGAGTATGTATTTCCACTTCTTCTGGTGTCAACGAAGAACCTAGTTTCAATATTCTTGGTTCATCTTCTGTCCTAATGTTGACATCGACTGTTTCTTTGATTAAAGAGGCGTTACCCTCTTCGAACTCAGGTGGTGCTGGAGGTAAATCTAAATCATCCCCATTTTCTATTGCGTATATGTTAGGTTCCCTTTGTGACGGAAGATCCGTTACGGGATTTCCGAAGTAGGAGGACAAATGTGGGATCAGGGATAAATCTAGCATGTGATAGGAGAGATGTAGTGCTGCATAAGCATTTAAGTAATCCAAAGTAGCTGCATCATTTCCAACATGGTCTAGGATGGTAGATTCACTTCCGTTTAAAAGAGGATTTGTCATTGTTTTTATTAATGGTTCGTCGCGAATGGATATTGTGAAGTGAGTATCTTCTAGCTCATTGCTTGGAGTAAAACATGATGCTGAGGTTGCTATTTTATCAGCAAGAAGATTTTTCTCTCGCGGGATCACTTCAATGGATATGAAGTTAAACGCCTTGCTTAAATCTAATACAGTGTTTTTGTAGAGTTGTAAATGTTCGGCTTTAGTTTCATATACTTCAGAAACTTGGTTTGTTACTAATTGCGAGTCTCCCAAGACTCTGATGTTATTAATACCAATTCTTTTGGCTAAGGTGAGGCCAAGGAGGAGGGCTTCGTACTCAGCGCCATTGTTTGTGCATTCAAAGTTTAACTTAAATGAGAATGGGAGGACCTTCTCCTCGGGTGAAGTAAGAATTATACCTGCCCCTGCTCCATAACGACATTTAGCTCCATCGAAATGGAGAGTCCAATACTTAGCCGGGAGTGTAGATGTTGGGGCATCTGCCGCGTTTGCACACTCTACTTCTACCATACAGAGATCCTCTGCCGGTAAGGAACCAACACCTAGGGAAAATCCTATGCCTATTGAATCGAATGGTAAGAACATTGGTGAATCTTGTTCTATCAATTCAATGATTTTCGCAGTAGTCCCTAATGATACTGTTTCTTTAGTTTTACCTTTAGGGGTTGGAGTTTTTTTGGATATGCTAGTAGTTTTAAGATCTGTTGTAGGTATCAACTTTTCCTCTGGCTTTGGGTCAGAGGGTTTATTAAGTTGGTTTGTTGGCAGCTCAAATTCTGAATGCGCCCCTGGTCTTTTCTTTAAATCAGCTAGGTGCAAATCGAAAGGTTTTGGATCGCCTTTGGCTATAAATACCTTTCCTAGATGCAATAATCTTACTTCTTGAAATAGCGTGGAAGGGATTGCCTTCATTCGATGTATCCAAGGTCGGCCGAGGATCATATTATAGTTAGTTTCCCGATCTATAATATAAAACTCAGTCAAGATGGTTTTGGGGCCTAAGGTGACCGGCAGTATTATAGTTCCTATCGAAGTGGCTTTAAGGCTATCATAGCCTCTCAAGGTATTTCATGTAGTGGAATAGTTTGTTTCTCCATATCCAAGTTTTTGGAGGAAAGAGAAAGGGACTATGTTAACTGCAGCCCCATCATCAACCATTGCACGTTTTACATAGTTATTATAAACCCATACTTGTAAGTGCAAGGCTGGGTCACCTTGACGTGTGATCTCAGCATCTGTGGGCATTTTACTTATTTCAAAGATGAATTCGACATCCTTGTCCGGCTGCCCCGGAGGGTGGATATCAAAATCTACGTGATTTACTTGTGTTTCGGGAGGTGGAGTGATGTTAATTAGATGGCCTAGACCTAATGCTTCTAAAAGAGCAGCTCTGTGAGGGGGAGAGTTCGTTAGTAAGTCCAAAAATGAAATGTGTGAAAATGTCTTTGTTAGGTCACTAATTAAATCATAGGCATTGATGGGTTTTTCAACTATTTGTTGTCTCCTATCTATCTCTGGCAGATGACTTGGGCTCGGTTGAGAGAAATACTCTCGTGTTCTTGTTATAGCTTCGATAGGTAGTTCAGCGTCTAATTCTACCAAACTAACTATCTTAGGTCTCGGTTGAGCTCCCAACTGTGGCACGACTGACGGATTTAATGAAGTCGAGGCTTCATGGTCATTGTTTCCCGTCACTGCACCTTTGTTTGTTCCGGTTGGATTCAGCCTATTGCTGTCATGATTTTGGAGTGGATCATTAAAGATCTTGAGGGGAGCATTCTGAGGAGAAACTTCCCCTGCGAGAGTTTTTGGTGATTATGAGACGAGATCTGCCAAGAACAGGTCTATGAAGAATTGTCTTTGTTCTTCTGGCAAAAGCTGCATAAATTTATTGTAGTCACGGCACGTTCTAGTGTCGTGACCATGAATTTTATGGAAACCACAATAAGAATTGGGATTATAATTCCCATTTTGTTGGTTTGGTGTGTATTGTGGCCTAAAATTCTGATCAAACTGTTGCCTATTAGGACTAAAGTTTTGTTGTTTTTGGTTTTGACTTTGGTTTTGGTAACCAAATGAGTTTTGTCTTGGCCCTTGCATGGGATTTTGCCATTATTGTTGTTGTTGTTGTTGTGGATGGTTAAAATCCACTGTATTGACCGCTGGGGTAAAGTTGTTGTTTCGCTGGTTGTTTGTTTGTGACGGAGTATTAACAACATTTACCCTCTTGGGCTGGTCGGTTACCCCATCCGTTGTTACCCCACGATTTTTGTTAAGGATTTTGGGTCCTTGATTGACATTTGTGGTAGTTGTAGTGTTTTGAGTGGAGGCGATTAACCTCCTGTTTGCTCCATACGTCTTATGACCACTATCTATTGCTGCTTGGTCTATTTGTAGAGCACTCTCAAGTACTTCATCATAATTCCTTAGTGTGAACTTCTGGACTTCTTCCTTCACTTCTCTGCTGAGATAATGAAGGAATAAATCACATAGTTCCATCTGATCCATGTTTGGAGCACTTGCTGACGAATAAAGAACTGTACGCCACCTCTGGATGAAATGAGCGACAGATTCATTGTGTTCTTGTTTGATATGCAAGAATTCCCTGATTCCTGTTCTCAGTAGTTTGTTCATGTCGAAGGATTTGATGAACTCTGACACGAGTTGTTTAAATGAATGTATGGAAGCTTCAGGTATTCTATAATACCAATCGAGAGCGATGCCTTCCAAGGTTTTGGGAAATATTTTAGCAACAACCCCATCCCAAGGGAGTAATTCTCGTATGGCTGTAGCGTAAGCTTTGATATGTGCATTTGGATCTCCCTCACCCTTGAACTTAGGAAAATCAGGGAGAGGTCTTGGAAGCATGACGCTTCGTATGGTGAAATCTAAGGGTTCCTTTAGATATTTTGAATATGTCCCTATCACATAGCTTTCGACCATTGATGGTGTTTGCTGAGGGAGCGGTGGTGGGATAGGTTGTTGATACGGTGTAGCGTATGCGTTGGCAGGGGCATAGGGAGGTCCCTGTGTTTGAGAAAACATGCCGGGAAAGGAGAACATATCTCCTTGTGGTGATTTAGAGTACATGTTTAAATAGGACGAGGTATTGTCAAGGAATGGATTGTTTGACACTAGACCTGGAGGAGTAGTGTTAGAGATGGTGGGCCTTGTTGGCATTTGCTGTGGATATTGAGGAGGCATGCCTAACGTGCCTACTCCCGTAAGGAGATCTACCTGACCAGAGTGGTATGGAGGATTGGAACTTCCTGTTTGTATGAACGGAGAATTTTGACTTGCTTGAGCCAGTTCTAACCCTCTCACTCTTTCTACTAATGTTGAAATGACTTCATTTGGTGAAGTCACGGTACTTTTCCTGAGCGGCGTTTGTTTTATACCTTGGTGTTGTAAAGGTACGTGATATCCTGTCATAAACTGATCGCTATTTTGCCAAGTTTCTCCCAGAATATTTCCTGTATGCAGTGGCATAGAGGTATTTTCTTGAAAAGAGATTTCGGGTTGTATTTGTAATCCTCCTATAGATGGGTACATTCCCCGGGAGCATTGTTCACTCCTAGGATTACGTGTTGGTTGTCCATCATCTAAGACCAGGTATGGATCTGATTGCCTACTAATTTGTGGTCTGAGTAGCATTTGAGGAGACGAACCAGATTCTCCTATAAACGTCATATTGTTTGAACCTGAAGGCTCTGTTTGTTGTGTTCGAAGGGGTTGTTCTAACTCTTCAGTTTGAAAAGATGAACTATATCTAATTCTTGGGGTTTGTGCTGACAACTGATTAGTTGAATAGTTGTCACCCCATACTGAGAGCGAGGGTGATGATTCCCTATTCTGTTGGGCGTAGTATGCCTCAAGACCCAGGAGGGGTCTGCCATATGTGTCGAATCCCGACATATTCGGGGGGTATATGAATACCTATAGAATAATGGGAAGGAGTGAAGGTGGATGAGAGAAGATGAAACTTCTCAAAGAGAAGGTGAAACAGTTGTTTGTTTCATGTCGGGTTCACTAATTTTGTTGGTGAAACTGATGTGATGAGGTATAGAAGGTGAAACAGTTGTTTGTTTCACGTCAGGTTCACCAATTTTGTTGGTGAAACCGATGTGATGAGGTATAGAAGGTGAAACAATTATTTTTTTCACGTCGGGTTCACCAATTTTATACATTGGAAAAGTGACAGGCGAGCGTGAGAATCAACAAGTAACTCTTCCGCATACCCGACCTCCCGAGGTCGTGCCGAGACAGCCGGTGGGGATGGAATATGCAGACAAACTAGTTAGGCAGTCTAATGTCTTCGACATGCACTAGTGGAATTTGTGAATCTAAGGCAAAGAAGGCCCTTCTAACTTGGACTGGTGTGATAGATCGATCAGCGAGGATGACTACTCGAAGGCTCCAATCAATATCGAGCTCTGGCGTGATTCGATCTATGGGTTGCAGAGTACGTGGAAAATGACCTGGGATTGTTTCGTGTATATCTCCTGATAAGGTCATATAGTGGATGATGAATACAATTGATTCTATGGACAATTTTCTGGCCTAGTCCAGAATTCCCTAGCTTCGTTAGCCACTATATCTAGTAAGGACAGTTGTTCGATGATGATAGGTGGAAGTGGGGTGGAATGAAATACTAGTGTGCGTAGGCCAGTATCTATATCTAATTGACTTTTGGATTCTTTGGGCTGTGGGATCTGTGGATCACAACCGTAGACTCTTGGTTGTTGCGGTCCTGTTATGGTCATACAAAACAAAATGCAATCTAACTGTGATGAAACAAATTCTAACTAAGTGAAATAAATCTAACTACATATAAATTTTATTTTTCTATGAAATATTCTAACAATTTTAAGGAAAGTAAACTATTTTAAGCGTATCTAGAAATAATAGCTAAGCAATAATTTAAAACAGACAAGATAACCGAGTGTGGTTATTTTCCTGTGCGATTTATAGAATTATTCTAAATAAAACAGTTTTTCTAATCTACCGGCAAGATTCTCGATCCTACCTCAGAAGTGAGGAGTGAATCATAGTTTCTCAGAAACTATCAATCCCCACAGCTTCCTTAGCAATGTCGAGAATAGAATGAAATGAAATAAAGTGATTAACTACTCTATTTGATATGAATCTGACTAGAACTTTGAAATGTAAAACCTGGATTCCGCAGAACAGTGGCGAATCCGATGGTGTGTGTATGATCTCATCCCCTCAGTATGATCTTCTCGTTCTTTCATGTTCACTTGGATCCAGAAAAGCGTGTAATGCTAGCACCGATAGGAGTAGATTTTGGGACAAGGACAGCTCAGAATACAGACCGAGAATGCGAGTAGGAGAGGGATAGTGCAAGAGTACAGAGCTTGGCTTATGCGATTCCTAGCGGGATTTTACTGCGAGTCATGCAACGTGAAGCGACCAGAACCTTTGACTATCCTATACGAAGAGCAAAACCTGCAACTTTAATGGCTTCCTAAGCTATTCCATTTAAAATAAAGACACTGCTTGCACAAGTTGGATCTGTGGCTTACCAACAGCTGAATAAAGCTAACCAGGTATATAATGAATTGAACTAAGAGCTCTAAGTCACAGTAAAAACAAATCTACAGTAAAGAGGAATTCAGAGGCAAGCTTCTAACCGGATTGGATGGAACAACAGGACTGCCTGCACAAGATGGGTCTGTGGCTTACCGACAGCTGAGCAATACTAACCAAGTATGAAATAAACTATGCTATCAATCCTAAGAAAGCTAACTAAAACACTAAAAATCAGAAGACTCTAACAAGGAAAAATGGTGACCAAAACTCCAGCTCAAATTCTTCACCCAAACTCAGACCAAAATCAGACCATTTGCATGTATACAAACCATGCATTTATAGGAATTCCAACTCTCAAAAACCAAAACCAAATTGAACTCCTAAACAATAAACAAAGGAAAAACACTGTTCCATGTGACCAAAAACATTAATGCATGCTCATGTCGGCAAAGAAAAGCTTGTGAAATATGATATTTCATGCGGGTCACATCAAAAGAGCGTTCTGGAAAATGCGCACAGGACCGCCGCTCTGAGCAGGGTGGCGGTTACAGGACCGCCACCCTGCAGGGCGGCGGTTTCGTCACTGAAGGTCAAGAGGCCAAGGAAAGAGGGGAAAAGGGGAAAACAAAGGGCGTGGGGGCTAAGCGGGGCATGCGGGATGTTAACGCATACTCCGAAGGATTTTTCGGATCCCGAACACCTTGTGAGGAGACCTGTATCATCATTGGGGCACTTGTTACACTATTCTGGCGGTACAATACCTTACAATTTTGGGTACGTACAGTTACCAAGGGTGCTCTTGTGGTGGTAAGATGTAAGAAGATGAGAACCTTCTATTTAACCACTGATAGAACTAATGCTTGTAATCTTGTGGCTTCAGAAGCTGATATAACATTGTGGCACTATAGGCTCTATCATGTAAGCCATAAGAGCGTGGAGATCATAAAGAAGGATATTCCCAGATATATAGAAACAAGTTTCTAATTTTATGATAACTGAGTATATGGGAAACAAAATCGAATAAGGTTTCTCAAGGTTAGACCTAAGAAGAAAGAGGGTAAGTTAGATCTGGTACATTCTGATGTGTGCGAGTTAGCTCAGGTATCATCTATCAGGGGTTAAAATTATTATGTTACTTTTATCAATGATGCAACAAGGAAGGTTTGGGTATATTGTATTATAAATAAATACGATGTATTTAATACTTTTGTTAAATGGAAATCCTTGGTAGAGAATAAAATAGGTCTTAAGCTAAAATTTCTCAGGTAGCTAAAGAAGGGGAGTATTCCAAAATTGAGTTTGATGACTATTGTTCTAAGATTAATCCACAGAAAAAATACATTTCCAGGAACTGCACAACAGAATGGGGTGTTATAAAGGATGACCAAAAAAATAATGGAACATGTAAGGAGCATGAGGTTACTTGCAGGACTTCCCTTTTATTTTTGGGAAGAAGCAATGATCACGGTTGTGTACTTGATAAACAAAGGACCCTCAAGTGCCTTGGATGGAGGCATACTTGAGGAGGCTTGGTATTGTAAGAAATTTCATTATTCATTTCTTAGAGTGTTTGTATGTGATGTGTTTGTCCATATAAACAAGGATGATAGGACCAAGCTAGAAGATAAATTAGAAAAAATACACTTTCATTGGTTATGGTTGTGATGAATTTGGATTTAAATTCTAGAGTATTAAGGAATATAAAATAATTTTATCTAGGGATGTAATATTTAAAGATAAATTCATGTATAAGCAACAACTGCAAGAAAATAGGGAATAATCCAAGAAAGAATATAGAGTGGTAGAGGATCTTCCAGATGGGAAAGTGACACAGGAATCATTTTAGGAACCTACTCAATAGGAACCCCAATCTCCTATATTGAGGAGATCTTCTAGGGTAAGAAGAGAACTTGAACATTTTTTTCCTTTTGTTTATTATTTATTACTCACTGAAAGTGGAGATCTAGAGAGATTTGATGAATCAATGTAGGTAGTTTCTAGGAAGAAGTGAGAGCAAGCCATGGATGAGGAGCATCACTCTCTCATGGAGAATAAGACTTGGGATTTGGTGAAGCTACTCGAAGGAAGAAAAGAATTAAAAATCAAGTGGGTGTACAAAGTTTAAAAGCAAGGAGGAAAGAAAATATATAATGACTAGTTGGTGGTCAAGGGGTTTGTATAAAAAAAGGTATATATATGAGATTTTTTCTCACGTAGTTAAATGACTTCTATTAAAACTGTTATTGGAATAGTAGCAATAGAATACTTCTACTTAGAATAGCTAGATGTAAAGACTGCATTTCTCCATGGTGATTTGGAGGAGGATCTATATATGCAGTAGCCAGAGGGTTATGAGGTCAAAGGTAAAGAGGAGATGGTGTGCAAACTGAAGAAGAGCTTGTATGGCCTGAAACAAGCTCCACGTAAATGGTATAAAAAATTTGATAGCTTCATGATGGATAAAGGTTATATTAAATGTCATTCTTACCATTGCGTGTATACAAATAAATTTGAAGATTCCAATTATATTATCCTGTGCATTTATGCGGATGAAATATTGGTTGCAAGAAAAAACATGCAGGAAATAAAATTACTCAAGAAGCAACTAAGTGACTCCTTTGCTATGAAGCATTTGGGGGAAGCCAAAAAAATCCTTGGTATGAGCATATATCAAGATAGAAAGGAACAAAAGCTGACTTTATCTCAGGATAATTACATTAAGATGGTCTTGGAGACGTTTAATATGCAAGATGATGCAATTGGAACTCCTTTGGTAGGACATTTCAAGTTATCAAAGTATCTATATCCCAAGAAAGAGAAAGAGATAAAATAGATGTCCAAGGTCCTTACTCATCAGTGGTTGGAATTTTGATGTATGCCATGGTGTGCACCAGGACTGATATTTCCCATGTAGTGTGAGCGGTGAGTATATTTGTGAGTGATCCAGGTAGATATCACTTGCAGGCAGTAAAGTGGATCCTTTAGTATTTGAGAGGGACCATGGGGACAATTTTTTTTATATTGGATCAGACACTACTTTTCATGTTTATGTAGATTCAGATATGGCTGGAGATGTAGACATCATGAGGAACATGACATGCTATAGTTACACTGTAGGTGGGACAATACTGAGATGGAATTCACAAATATAGAAGATGGTGGATTTTTCAACCACGAAGGTTGAATATGTTGTTGCCACATAGGCAAGAAAAGAGATGATTTAGCTATAGTAATTGCTTGAGGAGTTGATGCATATGCATGAGGAAGGGAAGATGTATAGTTATATTCATAGTGTTATACACCTAGCTAAGAAATTTTCTTTCCACTCTAGGATGAAGCATATATAACTTAGGTACCATTTCATTAAGACAACTTTAGAGGAAGAGAAGTTAAATCTAAAGAATATCCATACCATTTAGAATCCTGCAAAGATGATGACCAACGTGGTCACAAGGGAGAAACTAAAGTTGTGTTCAACTTTGGTTGGTTTTCACGAATGATAGTGAATAGTTGAAAAGCTTACTAAGATTAAAACTAGTCTCTAAGTGGGATATTGTTATGTTAAAGAGCCTATTTTTTATGTGTGAAAGTGTTCAAGACTGTACACTAAATGGTACTATAAACTTTCCACAATTGTCTTATTGGGTTTCAGGGGTGTAACCCCTGTGAAAAAAAAATGGCCTCGAAAAATGTGTCTGATATGGGTGGAATTTGTGACCCATAGGATTATGGAATAGTTTTTACCAATGATTTTGATACCCACGATATTGTAAAATTTCTTAAGTAGTTATCTACTTATGTGGTTTTGTGCATATGGTAGGGTGTATGTAACATTGCAGATGTGTGTGAATTCGGGTGTGAATTCTATAGAGTTTATTGAGCATATCTCCTAATACATCTAGGTATTATATTGAGAGAGCGGTGGCTGGTAATTAGATCTGAGAAAGTGATTTTTTGTGGACGTAGCCCAAATTTGGTGAACCATGTTAAAAATTGTCTCTTTGTATTGTTCTTTTATTAGTCTACACTTTTATTTCAGATCTATAATATTTTTTGCATATTATTTTCCACTGTTACGATTCTGTGAGGAATTGTTTAACATATTTTATCCATTATTTCCTAACACTATTCATATGAATTTTTTATTTTTTAAGAAATTAATGATTTGGATATGGTTTCACAGGTAAATCTTCATGTGACATCTATAGTGACATAAACGACATTATTTTGACACTTGCATGACAGGAGAAAAGATATTACAAAGATATTGCGACACTATCGAATTCAAGTTCTGAGATTTTCTGTAGTCTACAACACCTAGACCACAAACTAAGGTACCTCAGGGCACCCCCAATATCTTCCCACATTCCTTAGTATAGAAAAAACATCTAGCTTTTACCTTTTCCAAGGTGATTTAGTCACAACTTTCTCAGTCTACATACCAACATGTTACAGTCAAGAACATAGTGAGTTAAGTTAACTTGAGGTTAGTACCATATCCCTCTTATTTCTATTACTTCAATATATTCAAATACTAAATCAAAATAGCTAGATCTATCCTTTTAATATAACATTTAGTTTCTATTTATATTAACTTATAAAATAGCTAGATTAGTCCTATTTTAAGTTATCATTTTAGTGAACCCCACATTTCAAACATTTTACTTTTGGATTATCTTTCATACCATAATGGTTAGCCATAGTTTTTATCTTTCCTCATCACGTCTCCTTTTAGTGTCAACCCTATCTATGATGAGGGTGCCAGAGCTGAGCTTAAGGATTTATATAGTGCACCTATGATCTTACTTAATGAGACTCAACAAACCATTTTGGAACACTAACAACGTGTGCCGACTAACCCTGCTTATTCTCCTATACAAATATGCATTGTTAATGAACCTATTTCCTTCACTCATTATATGCCATGCCATCTAGTTGCATATGATCCTTCTTCTTAACTACCACCTGATGTTTTAGATCACTGTATCATTGATTACTTATGAGGAATTGATTCCCAATCCAGTGTACCTCATGCTTCTCCTTTAGGTACTTGTATTGTTACCCCTATATCTTCTACCGCTTCGGAGAATCCTTCCCACACATATTGGTTGAGCTTGCATTATCCTTCCTATTACATTTATGATCCTATAGATTATTATCATGATCATACCATTATTTCTGGAACCCCACCTTCTACTGATCAACCTCATGATATCCTTCTTTCCATACTGTTGCATATGACTCTCCCACTTTATTTTTATCCTCACCTAAAGTTATATCTACTATTGCACATGAGGCACCCCTTGATGTTGCTTCTTCTCCTACTATTCCCACATCCTGTACCCCTTCTACAACATCTTCACCTATTGAGGTTTCTTCCTTTCTCACCAAACCTACTAGGGTTTTTATTGATACTAGTCTTACTACCACTCCTATACTTACATCTACCACTACACCTTTAACATCTGATTCCACTATATCACCTCTCTAAAATTTCCATGATCACCCATGATGTGAAACTTCAACCAATTAATACATTATTTCCATATCCTAGCATCCCCTCACATGATATTCTCTCTCTCTCTCTCTCTCATGCTTGTTTTAGGAAAACTCCAATCGCAAGCTCATACTCATAATTTATAAAGTAGATCCTATTATTACTCCATTGACAACAACTCTTTACATAGAAATCTTGTTCTTAAAAATATTCATAATTCTATCATCCCAAAATATTTTTTAATTCCTACTTTCACATGCTTTGATGGTACCAGTGATCCTCATGCTCATATCCTCCATTACCATACACTTATGGCTGACTACCTAATGATCAATTGTTTCTTAATTCCTTATGTTATAGTCTTACTGAGGAGGCACTACAATGGTATGACCACTTACCATTTGGGTCCATTAGTACTTTTTATGACATGGAGGATGCTTTCGTCAATCGTTTTATTCTTAACAATGGCCCTAGGGTTACATATGACAACAATATTACATTACATCAAGGCTCCTTTGAACCCATCAAGGATTATATTTTATGCTTCAATGCTTATATACATGAACTCATTTTCTATCCCACTGACATAGAAAAGTAATTCATCTTTTTTTGTGTTCTTATTCCTCCACTTAAACAAAGGCTACAAAACGAAACTTGTGATGCATTCATTCTCTTATGCTATAAGGTTATATATCTAGAACAAGATATTTCATCCTCACATGAAATTACACCCACACATGTTCCTCCACCACTTCCATCTACTGCTTTTCTACACTCATCACCAGTTAAGCATCAAAAGAAATCTCCACCAATGTCTATAGGAAATTCTAAGAAAGCTCCACCCTCTTCTTCCCCACAATTATATTCTTCTCCAGTTCCACAACATGATCCTACTTCCACAACTCCACCTCCTTCATGCAAGCCCTTTTATGTATCTCCTCACACTCGAACACATGATATACTTCACATATTAATCAATGAACCATTGATTTTGCTACTCTCTAACCAACACCATCCTCCACATCACAACATTCACATGACCAACACTATTGTAATTATCATTGCATTTCTTGTCATAGGAACAATGATTTCCTTTCCTTATGTGAAAAGATACAACAACTAGTGGATTATGACAACATCTCCTTCACCTCTTATGAGCACTCATTTTCTCCTTCTACTCATCAGTGTAGGCATACCCCACTTGCATCCTCTCCATTAGGTACTGCGTATATTCTTCATGCTCCACTTCCATGTTCATCTTGCACCTCATCGCTCATTTCCACCATCACATTCACTTCATATATTACATTCAAAGTATCCATTGCTTCCTTTTATTCCATCTCATAGTTTTTCACCATTCCTTACATACCCCATCATCACTACACATGATACCCTATTTGGTCCATATACTCATTATCCATCCATTCCACATATCTCCACCGCTACTAACCATATTTTTATTTGGTAGGTGATTTATATCACCTTACCTCTTGATGACACACTTGTGTTCTTATGGTACTTACATGACTATTGAGGGATTAGTTCTAAGAACCTTTCATCACACACTTTGTGATTCATCTAGTTCACTTTAATCATATCCCGATGATGCACTCTTTCTTACGTGGCTCATACTTGACTACTGAGGGGTATAATTACATGACCCTATTCATCCATATGTTGGGGGACATCATTACTATTCCCCCACTCCTATTTTCAAGACTTTATCCTATTACATTGCATGTTCACATATTCATTATGATACATTTATCTATTTCAACAATTATTCTACTATCACTATTACATTGCCTACATGGTACATATCTAATCTTTTACATTAGCTATCTACAACATCATTCTCCATACATGTTTTATATAGCATTACTAATATCATTATTCAGTACATACTATACAATACAAATGCTAGGATAATAACTATTGAACTATACAACATCCATTATATAACAAGCATGAAACATTTGAACATTGATCTCACATATATTAAAAAATAGGTGTCCATACATATATCGTTCATCCAATCATCATACAAAAAACATGTTTCATCACTGGGGGAAAGACCCCTTATATCATATATAATCATCGCTATCAAACCTCATCATCACTATAAGTCTTTTGTAATATGAGACCACTAGAACTACATGCCTCTCAAAAAATGTGACACCACATTTCATGGCCTCTAGCCAAAAGAGGACCTAAGGCACCCATGTTCAACCTCATTTTACCCTTTACATAACTTATTTTCTCCAAGAATACATTAAAACAACTACATCAAGCCAAAAATGGCCTATACATTCAAATCTTGCAATTCAGAGGGAAAATGATCCATTTGAATTTTGAAAGGCCTAAACCAAAACTAGCAATACTAATGGACTCCTAATGACCCCTATGACCTATAACCATTATTAACAAACCAAAAATGATGTTACCATTCCTATGTACACACTAGAGTTGATGCTCATGCATCAAGTTCCCTATAAAAAATAGATAATAGGAAAGCATACTGCACATTTGTTCTTAAATAATGTTTGGGTTCATTTTGATTTTCCCACATCTATTGTATCGAATAAGGATTTTCAATTCATTGGGAATTTTTTGCCATCTTTATAAGACTTGATGGATGCAAAACTCAAGAAGGGAATTGAATAGAAACAAAACATGGTCTATATGAATGGTTAGTACTTCATTTGGGTTTATGTAATACACCTACTACATTCATGAGATTGATGAATAATATATCGGTCTTTCATATATGCATATGCACGGTGTGTGTTATTTGAAATGTGTTATATATTTTCCATGATTTACACTTTGAGTACTTTACACTTGTTTGGACTATACATGTGTAATGGGGTTGCTTAATGTATTTTTTGGGCCGAAATGGGTGGTAATCTAAGTTATTATATTTTTGGTTAGATAACTCATATTTGATGTGGAACCATTATGGGTTGTATTTGTTTCACATGATATTGTGATATTGGCACTCATTGTATTGTAATATAACTTGGATGACTTTCTAATTATATTCCCATATTACTTGCACATAGATTAGGGTATAGTAGGACTTTGAAGTATGTTATTTTTTATTAAACGAGTGACTTAATACACTGAGGAAGAAGGATATTGTGTTGGGATTTTTTACCCGAAGGGTTTTCCGAGATGATGCTTTGTGTATTGTGTAACCTTGTATGTACGCCATTTTTAATTTAGTTTTAGATTAAATATTATGTTATAATTGATATTGTTGTATATGTTTATCAATTATTTCTCTTTATTTCTTATCATAGGTTTAGTTTTTTTTGAAGAGTTAGTATTTTCGTACTATGATAAACTTTTCTTAACTAGGAGTTGTGTTAGAATAATTTTTTCAAGTATTTGCACCCTAAAAACACATGTAAGTGGTTTAAGAATGTAACAAGTAGAATATTATGAATAAATTAATCCATGTTAACCATACAATCCAAAATATAACTCTTAATATAGTATTTAAGATGATACATATATGAAATGATGTTATATAACATAAGAAGGTATGAATATTAAGTTGAGTAAAAAGCTAATTATGTGATCTAGGTGTGTAGACTGGATGGAAAGTATGATCTAAATATAGAAATGATTTACTCCTAAGATTTCTCCTAGAAATTCCTCTTATACAAAACCATATATATGTAGTTAGGGCGCAATATGGCGTAATATTTCTTTATACAGTTTCAAACATATAAATTTTGATATATGTAACTTCAATTTCCTATCACTAGGTTTGAAATGGTTTTCATTTTCTGGTTCTAGACACCTTCAAAACCACCTATAATGACCTACAACAAATGAAAAACCCTAGATACATGTTAACTGATTAGATAACAAAAAGGAGAAATCCATGTATGGATCAAGGTGGACTGACCCTTGTGTTCAATCCATGTTGAACCAATCCACATGTTACACTACATTCCCTTGAGTGGGAACAACCCTCATTTATTTTTTCTCCTGTCGGTGCAAGTAGTGTATCTAATCTAAACCAACCCCCTATGTTAGCTTCATGTCTTCTAACACAAATAATAACTATAAATATAATAGAAATGTACCCGACATGGTACTTATAGTGTGGTGTGGTGTGTTTCAAATGATAAAATTGATTCTCTTTGTCCCTTAAGACATTTAAAAAATGTGTGGAGTGACTTACTCTTGCTAAGACATAGCTCTAGAAATTTTTTATGATTAGTAATGGGGGAATCTAAAATTTTAACCTAGTTTGTTTACTTAAGACCTATGTGATGATTTCTCCAAAGGATGTTCTTATAATTTTGGAATATTTAGGATAGCCTTGAGTGTTTTAGTGTTGATATTTTGTAATACAAGTGGTTGAGAGTCCCAAGTGAGTTATAAAGTGTATTTAAATTCCTTATATAGGATTTTGTAGGTTAGGTATCACATTTAGGCCAAACACATACTAGGGAAGATGAAACAATACACATAATACATTCATATCAAGAAAAGAATCATTATAAGAGATGGTATGGGACCATACAAGTTGGTGTAGACCATATTTTTGTCCACTAGAAATCCAAACCCAGGGGAAAATAATTTGGGAGTGATTTCTAACATGTGGGACCCTAGGTCATTTGAGGTAAACCTCTCGAGATAACCAGTTGTGACCCTAACCTATTCTGATCTAATGACTACGACTACTCCTATCTAAGATAAAAATTGCATGAGGAAAAGGGACATGGAAATAATATGAAATAAAATGGGCGTTGATTGTACCTGAGAAGAAGTGGGGTCACTCTCTTTATGACATTTTAAATGCAGTGCAGTATAAACCTACAATAGTAACTCAAACACAATATAACCCATATATATTAGAATTCATGAAGCCAATTAACATAATAGTGAATGGAATGTATAATCCATAATCAAAATTACATTAATGATTATAGTATGCACAATGCACAATTCACAGAGTGTGAGAGAGGCATTGGATGCATTGCAATAGTTCAGTACAGAGGCTAGCAAGACAATGAAATGATGGGAACTCAAAAGGGAAGAGCATCCTTACATCCAAAATAGAGGACAACCTTTATAATGAAGATCCTTACATTTATAACAGAGAAGAGAAGACGGGAGAAAAGAGAGGGAAAAATCAAAAGTTGGAGGCCCAAAATTCTGCCTAAAATTTGGTTGCAGAATATAACTCACTTGAATATAACTTCCAACTATAAAATACTCTACATAATAATGCTAGACTTCGAGTATTCAAAAATTGGGCAATGTTTTGATGGATAATAAGTCTACATGAAACATTGAAGTGTTGGGATTTAGAAATAAACTCCTTTGAGTTTCTGTAGACACAAAATCATGCACTTGGGTATATTTTTAGGTCCAACTCACATACTAACATTCATATGATTCTTGAGTAAGAAAAATAATAATTGAGGATTGTATTTGGCCTCTTTCCTATGCTTCTTGTTTTCTATTTGGTATTTTACACCCTAAAACTCAGTCAATATTTTACTCATTTATCTTTTATGGCTCCAGATACCAGCGCCTAGCTAGGACAAGAGTGCCCATGCGCCCTTGTCCCATATGGGCACCCTTGACACTTTTCCACCTTACTCACTTTTTTGGGTCTCTTTTATCTTTTATGCACCTCACTTTGTAGTCACAAAATCACGCACTTACTATTACATTTATACCACCGGGTATCTTAATTTATATATGGATCTTGCGTAATAAAAGTATTCACTAGTGACCCATTTCTAGGTCTTGTTGTTAGTTGGTCAGGTTTCATTGTGTTTTGTCTGGTTCAATCGTCATTTATCTCTGCAGTTTTGGCCATCTTTCAGGGTGTCTCAGATGTCGTAATTTTCTCAGTTGTCATCTTTAGGTCTACACTGGGGAACACCCCGGTCCGTGATTTTAGGTGCATGTGTTGTCATAATTTTTGGTCTTAATTTCTTTATTCGAGGTCGGTCCTAACGATTACCCCGTGTATTCCCCTAGGTCGTAGTTCTTAAATTTCGGGTCACTAGTATCCAAATTTAAACAAGAGATCCCTATATAAACATAACATACTCACTACATTAGGGGAGAAAATCTTACTATCAAGGGCATCTATCTGCAAAGGCAAGGGATTGCATTTAGGATCCTTCTACATCTACATCAGACAAACATAGGGGGAAAGGGTTTTATTCTTTCCATTCCATCCACCATTTTGCATTTTACATCTAGTTATTGCCCCCTACTACCGCGTCATTGATGTTAGGGAATTCTAGGCAGAAAATTGCACACACACGCACATAGAACTACATTGGTTCTAAAATGTAGTGTAGCGCTCAGTAATAAGACCACTAGTTTGGCAGTTGAGGTCAGTCTGACCTATTCATATGCATTTTAATTTTTTAGGAATTGATGATTTGGATAGGTTTTTGTAGTTAATTATTCATGTGATATCTATAGCAACATAGACAACATTATTGTGACACCTTTGTGACAATATTGAAGGTATTATAGAGATATTGTAACATTTCAAAATTTAAGTTCTGATCTTTTCTTCATTCTACAGTGCTCAGAATATAGACCAGGGTGTCCCGACGCACCCCAGTATCCTCCCAAGGGCCTCAATACTGACAAAACTCTAGCTTCCTCCCTTCCCGAGGCCATATAGTCACAACTTTCCCATTCTACATACCATCCTACTACAGTCATCCAAATAATGAGGTAAGTTAACTTAAGGTTAGTACCATATCCCTCTTATTTCTATTACTTCAATATAATTATATCTACCATATCCCTCTTATGACACAAGGTTTAAAGTGAGAAACCTAAAATGGAAGAAAACCCACTGAAAATATAAACTATGCTTAGGACCAATATGTCATGCTTTTGTTAGATTAGTTTCAAGATTGAGCTTCAAATCAACCAGGGGCTTCTATTTCCTCAATTTGACCAAGCTACTTCCTTATTTAAAGGCTTTAACCCCCTAAAATTTAATTAACTTTTACTGATCATTTAGTGAGCATTCAACTCATAGGGAAGCTTCAACTCCCCAACTGCTAAGTCTTCTGCCACTTAGACTTGTTCCAGCTAATAATTGTCACTCTTGAGTTACTAATCTCCAACAGCTATATGACCATAAATTTTCAGTCTTGATCTCTACTTCAAAATTGTCTTGACATGTCTGATTGTCACTAAATCTGAACAACAAAACTCTGCTTCCTTTCTTTTTAGTCACTTATTCTTGAAAATTTCTTCTTGATTCACACACCTAAATTGTCTCTAAATTATTCACCTGAGTCAAACATTTGTACTTCCTATTTTTATCACTTACAAAGGTTTTCATTTTCTCAAAACCACATAATTCTGCTTGTACTCATTTTACACACTTAGCAAATTGATTCATGAATATTGTATGATATTCAAGATTGAGAAATTTTTCTTGAACACTCAACTTAATTATTTCTCTATGTATTTCATTTTCCAAATCCTTCAAGAACACTTAAAACATGACTAATTCATACCTCACTGTTTTACACACCTACTACAATCACACTTATTGTTAACTACATTATTTCTACCACTAAGATTTATGTATCTTCTTCAACAACACATTAAAAATTGTGCATTCTAGAAGATTTCTCATCACTTCCTCATACAATTTATCATTCATTCATTTCATGACTCTCATAAATTCTTCAAACATTTCACACAAAAACTTTTTCTATTTAAAGATTTTCAACTCTTTCCATCTCAGATTTGGACTTAGTACTTTCACTCCACTTCCCTTTACTTTTAAAAACTCCTTCATTACCCTCACTTACTTCGTATACAAGACTACATAAATACAAACATAGAGAATTATATCTTTCACTTCGAGCTTGATAGTTATTTTTCAACTCCATCTCCTTTATTTCTAGCTCTCTAATTCCAAGATCTTCACATGACCTACCTATTTTTAACCATGCATCTTTTTAAAAATTCAAAGAACAAAAAAACCTGACCTTTTGAATTTCCTCAAATGAAATATCATACAAATCCTCTTCATAGTCAACACCTCAAGCTAAAGGTTAATTTTCCTTTTGTTACAACAAAACCAAATATTTTTTCCTTTTCATCTTCTCGTTAATATGAGATCACATTTCTTGTAACTTTCCTAGCAAGTTGAATTCCTAAGGTCCTATTCGAAATGAGAAAGAACTGTATAACTTGACTTTGAATTTTCAACTAGGAGCATTACTTCATGGAAAATTATAACTTTACACTTACCTTCACCTATGCTTCTTCTATTCTCACTAGCCTTTCAAGCATTGTGATCAACCTTGACCTTGAAAAAATTAGTTCTCAATTATCATATTGAGAATACCTGATTATACATCTACCTGTACTATGACTCAAACTTAATATAAGATCATTTTTTCAATGTTAGATTTCATAGCTTTAAGGTGTTTCTTTAAAAATTGTTATAGGCTCAAACTTATTTGTGAGAAACCAATTACAATGTCACTAACCATTAAAGGAGAAAATAACACTATCCAGAATGTCACCAATCTTAGTAAGGACTTTTAAAACATTTTAAGACTTGAGAAGTCTCTCACACTTATTAGAATATTTTATTTTTACCCAACCAAGGTTTAATGAAGCTCTTATCACAAGTATACTCCCAATGCTATGACTGATAATTTATTTTCATAATCACATTTCAAAGTTCCAAGAAGTATATTCGAGGACAAGAAACATCATGAGCTTATAGCTTCACCAATGTTACTGAGGGAGATTAAAAATTTCCATACAGATTGAGGGTAGTATACTTTGTTGAAAAAATAAGATTACCTTCTTAAACAGCCTGATAACCTTCTCACATTGTCTTTGAAGGAGAAAATTTTAGCAGACTATTGATGAAAATAGTTCATTCATGATTGGATTATTGTTTTCAAACTTCATATGTTCTTCTCACAGTCTTCCCATCTAATATCTTCCATTTATTATATCAAAACCACTGAAAATTTGAAGAATATTTTTGTCTCTTGACTGAGCACAAATTTTCCAAAAAAAATATGAGAAGAAAATCTAATTCACTACACCATTTTTTTCTCCAATATCTTTTGTAATATCTTGAGGATAGAAATTCAAACCAACTGTCTAAATTTTATCAAATTTCATTTGATAAAACAATAGCAGTGATTAAAAACCTCCTTCAATGAACCTTAGGATAGGGTATTACCTAGTTTCTTACTCAATGAGTTAAATGAGAAAACCTCTTCATAAATTTTTTGTGAAACATAAGTTTGAGAACATATAATAACTTTGAATAATGTGTTCATAATTTCAAATCAATGAGATGACAGGCTTGAAAAGATTTACATTGCTCAAAGCACATGTTTGTACCTAAAAGTTGATAAATCTTAACTATATAGATGGTCTAGTTCTATAACCAATATAAAGATTTAATTTTGATAACATGGGCCTTAAAATCCTTCAATCATGAGTGAATAAAGTTTCACATCATCTAGCTATGGATTTGACTTGAAGAGGTCTTCAAATAAGACATTGCGAACTCCACTTACAGTCTTGAGTGTAATAAACTTATATTTTCAACAATATTACCTAAAATAATTAAATTAATATGAAAATAATTTCTTTACCTTCTAATTACTCTACATCGAGGATGGTAAACTGATCAAGTCACTGAAATTGAAAGCAGGATTGTTGGTATAATGATTTAGGTACATTGAGCTAGGTGCTCTCCAAGACAGTCTTGTCCATAAAAGTTTAGTGAATTACAATGCCAAAAAAAATTGAGAATGATTACAAACATTTATATGTTCATGTTGAATATTTCTTATCATTCAATGAGAAAAAATTCCATTTGAAACAATTAGTACCTTCATATGTCAGAGCATTCACACTAAGACATGGTGTCAGAAGCAAATATCTATACCTTCAAGAAAAAAACCCTTAAAATACATTTTGATCCTGAAAAAAATAATTACTAAGATAATAAGATAATTTGGTGGTGATAAAACAATACTTGGAGTCCAAATTAAATTTTTTTCTCCTATCAATTTGGTGCACACCTAGGAGAGAGAAAAATTGCTCCACCAAAATGCTCATAAATTTTCAACCACACCTCCTTTTGAGAAAATTATTTTTTCACATGAATTTTATGAAAATTTAATCCAAAAATTAATTATATTATTTAGTTTAAGGAAAATTTATAATTGTTTCTGAAGGCTAAGAAGGTAGGCAACTCAAAATGAGTTTTTCAAAAAGCTTGTTTTACAAAAACTCACATAACTTGAACAAATGACCTAACTTTGACCTAAAAATTTTCATGAAGCATTTAAACAACTTCTTGTAGCATCTCCCCAATTTTTATGAAAAAATAGTTACATATTTTTCTATCCCATCTCATTTTCATGCTAGAACACTGTTTGTTCTCAACACTATTTCTAACCAACATACAAAAAAGACTCTTGGAGCTGAAATGAGACTAAAATTTTCTCAAAAATACTTTACATACACTCTCAATACCTCTCCCATGATGTTTCTAACCTGTACCATCCTATTTCACTTCATTAGGCACCTAAAACCACCTTGAAATGAAACTTTCACTCAACTGTCAGGACCCTGTCTTCTTAAAAATTAATGAAGTCACCTGGAACCTATGAACAATACCTAAGAAACATGATATTATACTCTACCTTTTCTATCAATGCGTTTGAAATCAATGACAATAACTACAAAACCAACAGGGTGCAACAATCTTCTCAACTCAACAAACTCGACATGTTTGTAATAGTGTTCCATGATCCTCTAATCAAACTAACATATGCATTTTCACCTTTGACTAATCTAAATTGATCTTAAAGTTGTTCAAAAGTTTCTTCCTCTTGATTTTCTTCATGTTTGGTCTCTATTTATTCATCTATGACATGATTTCTTATATTTTCCTCTTCACCTTGTCTACCTACATTCACCTATACAAAGAAACTATCATATTTCAAATTTGGGGTCCATTTAGCCCCTTGAGAAGCTCTTTGTAAGATTTCTTTTCCTTCTTCTTGAAACTACTATTTTTCTTCACTATCTTTTGCTTCTTATTCATTAAGAACAATTCCCACTTCTAAACCACATAAAATTACCTTCATGCATACTTTATTCCTTCTTTCATCTCTTTTCAAGGAATTTATTTTCCTCATTCTCATTTCCAAAAGCCATTATATAGTCCATTTCATTCTCACTCTTTTTTCTTTCCTCAAGAAATTATGTTTCACCTTTCTTCTTCTCAACGAATCACCTAGGATTCTTACTTAGTTTATATGTGTGTTTTCTCTTTTATTACCTCTCTCCATGATTATTTCACCTTAGATTTCCTCTATCTTTCTTATTATTTGTTCCTTAATCCTTTTAGACTAGGTTTCTTATTCACTACACATTCACTCTTCACTTCTTTATATTTTTTAGTTCTTTATTATTGTAATATCAAGAGAATATGCATGATATGATACTAAATGATGTAGAGAAAAATGTAAAACAACAACCAATCATCAATTATATGAATTGCTTAAAATAATAAATAAAAACCATACCATTTTTCAACTTTTCTCAAATCCAAAACTTGCAATACCACCCACATTACTATGTAAAAATAAATAAAAACATAATAATACTTTACACCTAGTTTTTTCCACTAAAAATATATACAAATTCTTAATACAAATTTTATCCTTCAACTTTACCCAATCTCACTCTAGACCACATAATTTGTTCTAGCCCTCTAAAAAAGAATGATCTATTATAAAATCAACATTTCAAGGAGAAAATACTTGCCAGTAAATTTTTCAAGTACTCATTTATCCCATTAAAGACACTAGAAAGTTTTAGTAACTAATTCCTCATCCAAAAAAAATTATTCTTCTTCTAATATTTTTCCCAGGTCTCTTAATTAGCCCTAGTTTCATGTAAATCACTATGAGTAAAAAAAACTACCAAATTTCATGAAAAAGTGAAATATGATCTGGATACCTATTTGGTAATTCTTTCTTTCAAATGAGTTTCGTGAGTTGTCTCTAACCATAATCTCCTCACCTCCACTTTTCCCCTTGTTCACAATCTCTTTTCGGCCTCTTTTAGGGTTCATGTTATTTGTAGAGTTTCATTATTTTCAAGCTATTTAAACCATTCAAACTCCTTCATACACCTATATTAAACTTGTTAAGGTATTTTCAAACAATCAACACATTACAATATCTGTTTATACTTCTTTCTCACTTATAACTCCTCAAGTCCAGTTATTTGACCTAAACACTCAATGGTTCCCTATACTTTGTTTCTACTTCCTCCGAGACTTGCTTTGATCTTCATATCCGTCACTTACTCCAACATTATATCTCTCTCTATATTGTTTCTACATCCCCTCACAACCTTGTCTAAGTTACTTATTTACAAACTTCCATGTACACTCCTTACACTTCTCCTCTTCACTGTGATAGGATGGTCATCTATATCCTTTGAATGTGATTCCTTTTGTACTCCTCACACTATTCACATGACATTTAATCATTCTTTCACACTCCAAAAATTATTTTAAATCTCCTTACAATGCATCTATATTCAAATGTATAGTTACTCTGCTCTATCTTTCTAATCATATTGTCACAGTTAACATCTAGGTTTGTGGATGCTCTTTTACTAAGTTTAACACCTTCATTATCTTCTAAATATTTATAGTAGGAAACATAACTGCTTTAATTTTCTAAAAATCATTAAAAATTATTTACAAGGTTTCATAAACATGGGCTAAAGCCATTATAGATGGCTAACTACCTTCAAACTCCTTTAAACTGTGTATACCACAGTTATAGTTGAGTTTCCCTGAGTTTTTCTGGTTTGGTTTGCATTTTACTTCCTACCTTATTAATTCTCCTTGGATAATCAAAACATATTCCCATATATTTATACCAGCCTTTATCTGCCTTAATAGCCTCTCTTATCTCTCAATTAGGGTATTTTGGTCTTAAAAGCCTCATCTTCAACCCTGAAATAGGGTATACCAAAATTATGATAAGATTAAGAATTTAACTTTCTAGAATTGATTTTTTAGAGCTATGATAAGCCTTTTTGATATGCTTAAATGTTTATTTCTTGTTCACTTCACGATTTTTTTTGATCTCAAACTCTATGTCTGCATATTTCAGCCTGGGACATAATGGTTCCTAGTTATTTACCTTTAATGTTATCTTAAACAATATTGTAAATGTTATTTACAATTATTACATTTCCCTTCAAATTTGATACATTTCAAACACCATATTGTATACCCTAACAAAGGTTAAATATCCTAAATGACCTTCAAACAAGTATGCAAAGACTATACTTCACAGAATTACAATTTAAATATAAGATTTTACTTCTAGATGCATTTTTCTCTTCCTTGGGTAAAATATTTCAACATAACCATGAATAATTCTTAATGTAAACCCTATCACACAATCCTTCAATAGAATTCTATCTAAAAATCATTTTTTCACGCACATATGATATTTTCAAGTGAAGGAAAGGGTCGTACTACTATTAAAACCCATTATTCATAAATATGACTCATTATAATCTCTCCTTCACGAATATATTTCATAACCTTACAATGAACTCGTAGTTTCATGTACTTATACATTCACTATATTTTCAAAGATTTTGATAAAATTTCATAGATATCGATTTTATATGCCACCCAAAGGCCATTATCACATAGTTTTATCAGATGTAAATAACCTTTCATTAGAACATTCATGTAAATACAAAGCTCCAAGATCCATCAAGGATCGCTAAATAGAAAATAATTCAATCCACCTTTGTTCCTAACTTCCTTACGCACTCATATAATTTTATCAATTCAAATTCACTTCATAATGATACAAGATTAGGATGGTAGTTAGGGTTTTAACTACCCACACTAACCCATGAGAAGGCTGACCATGTTGATTTCATGCCTAATAGGTTGATTATGTCATTTATAGGGAAAAAATAATTCTAATAAAACCCGATTACATCATTTATTGATTTTAGATTAACACCTAGGCTTATGAACTACTACTTAAACATTGCAAAATTCAAATTTAAGGTTTTAGAAATAAACCTCTTATTAGAAAAAAAATGAGTAGAAATGGACTAATTACATTACATGATCCTCAATATGAACTCAACACATACCTAAAAATTTAAATCACACCCAAAATTATCTATTTATAATGATGATCCTCCGTCAAGCACCAAAATAGAAGTGAGTCTTTATTAGAATAGTGTTTGATTAGTTATATGATGTGTATTTTTTCCTACTTGTATTTTTCCTCTCCTCTCATGGAGCTTAAAAAAAACTCAATAAACAATCCTATAATATTTACTCTAACTATGTTCCTTGTTACTGATACCCAAATAATATATGCCTCTTGTGTCCATTGTGGATTATTAAATTACATGTGCTACATTGTCAAAAAAAGGTTACAAAATTCCCCAATGATGATTCAAGTCCTTTCAAGAAGGTGTTCGAGCTCCAAAAACCATTCGCAGTGTATATTTGTAGCATAAACATCCTTACTTAGCCTTCCCGCACTTTTTCCAATTTTGTACTTCTTTCTGTGCATGTTTTGGCCTTTAGTGCCAGGACCACCACCCTTGCCTGGGTGGCATATTCTGAAACTGGGTAGTGGTCCCACCCCTATGCAGGGCGGCGGTCCTGACCGATTTTTCTAGATTCCGTCATGCATGTTTTTAACATGTGATGATTCACTTAACTTCACTTTTAGCATGCATCTGTGGGCCAAATTGTCTAAAAATTGTTTGATTGCTTGGTTCTCCTTCCCTCTTCTATTTTTGCATGTGCTTTAGTTAGTTGGAACTACCTCTTCTTGTCTTATGCATGAAGGCACATCCCAACCCCAATTATTATATATTCCATGCTTTGTATTCAAGAAAAAGGCCTGAGAATTTTTATGTATCTTGCATTGTATTTCTACCACAATCTTGCTAGGAATTGCATAGCCAAGCTCAGATCTCTTGTGCTATCTCTCTTCTACTTGCATTACATCCAGACTACCTTCAAGCTGCCATTTCTCAAGTGCCATCCTCCTGTCATTGTTCTTGCATTCCCAATCCCTTGGACTCATATGAACACTTAGAGAAAGAAAGGAACAAACTGAGGGGACAGATACAAATACAACCAGATTTTCCAAAGCTCTTACTTATCCAGGTTGGAATTGTGTGTTTGTTTTCTTTATTTGTTAAATTGTCAATTTTAAATCACTAGTTTCAATTGCATATCAAATAGAGTAGAAATTTTTTTCATTTCAATTGATTGGGAAATTACAAGTAGATCAAATATTTAGGAAGTTTTCTCTCTAACATTACCAGGGAAGTTATGGGGAACAATAACTCTTTCAGGGTCATGATTTGTTCTTCACCTCTGAGGTAGGGTTTGAAGGGTTTTGATTAGATTAGGTTATTTGTTTTAGATTAGATTCACATATTCACACAAGTAACCAGCTACATCTGAATGATTACTTGTCTTTAGTTTATTTATTAGATTAGAATGCATTGCTTAAAAACTAGAAAAGATAAAAAATATTTCCTTTGATAGATTAGTTTGCTTTTTATTGTTTTTCTCTGACATATTGTGAAAACTCAAAAAACATAGATTAGATTTCTTTTAATAGTTAGTTTTCTTATTAAAATCATTTCATTTCATTTTGTATGACCATCAATGGTCCACAACAAGAAAAGACATATAGTTGTGATCCCTTGGTCCCACAACCCAATGGGCCAGAATTGATAAATGACATTGATACAAGTTTACATTTGATAGTCTTACACACACTTGCAACTTTTGATGAGGAAATAGAACAACTAAATACACTAAACATCACTGCTAATCAAGCCTACGATTATTGGACTGCTCCTGGAAATAGGGTTTGATTACGTGCATGACCATACAAGGGCCACAACCTCCATGAGTCTTTGGTTGTGATCCTCAGGTCCCACAACCCAACGGGCCTGCTGACCAATTAGACATTGACACTAGTTTGTGTACATTAGTATTCAGATCTTCACCACTTCCACCAGACATTATTGCACAACTTTCCTTACTGAACATAGCAACCGATCAGGCTAAGACTTTCTAGACTAGACCAGAAAATTTCCCATAGTCCCTGTGGCTCCACTACGTCTCTCATTCTCACTTCCATGACCTTGTCTGGAAATCCATATGAGGCACTTGCAGGTCACTTTACACATGTTCAACAACAAATAAAAATAATCTCGATAGAGCTCGATATTGATTGGAGTCTCTGAGAAGCTATTATATCAGACTGAGCCATCACACCACTTCAGGTTAGGAGAGCATTCTTCACCTTAGACTCACAGATCCTGATATTGCATGTTGAAGACATAATATTTCCCAACTAGCTTGATCACCATCACCACACTCACATTCACTTCCATTCTACACCGGATGTCTCGGCACGACCTCAAGAGGTCAGGTGCGAAGAAGGTCACATGTTGATTTTCTATCATACAAATTGGTGAACCCAACATGAAGAGCTAGTCTCTAAACATTTCCACTTTCTTCTTCCATCCTTTATTCTATGGGTATTCTTATACCCCCCCGAATATGTCGGGATATGACGAGTACGGTTGACCCATCCCATGTTTTGACATGTACAACTACCAGAAAGGTATACCACAACAATCACCTTCACTCTCAATGTGGGTGGACAGTTGCTCAACTACTCAAAACCCTCTTCTTCAGGGAACCAATGTTGGTTCCTTTGTACATATTGAGGAACTTGACCAAATCACGCAGACTTATCCTCACAAACAATCAAGTTCAAACAACATGAATTTCATTGGGGAAGCAAGTTCATCTCCTCAGGTATTGTTTCGACAACCCATTAGCATGCAATCAGACCAACTCCCGCATCTAGATGAGGAATACTTAGCATGATATGCTAGGAGTGAACAACACTTCCAGAATATGAACCGAGATTTTGATAGGTTATAAGGACAAGGTGATGTTCTACTCCAAAACAATAACACTACCCCTCCACCAACTGAAAATATTGCTAATGAGGGGTGGCAACATAGTGAACAATTCATAGCAGGATACCACACTCCTCAACAACCTCCAAGGGTTCAACAAAAATCACCTAAGAAAAGCACCACCCCATCAATGGGTGATGTCATCTCAACATTAGTAGACAAAGTCAAGGAGCTAGATCTTTCCCAAAATGCTTAAAATTAATATGCAGGGTAATAAAGAACTTATCCCTATCCGTAGAATTATGGATAAAAACCTACTATACAAAATCCTCTACTTTATACGGGTACTCAAAACCCTGAAGATTTACTGACTAGGACATGTACCTTGGGTATGCCCCCTCATGCCACATATGGATATCTACAACAACAACCAGCTAGAAGTGCATTCTCAAACACCATACCAGCTGGAAATGTAACGTTCCCTGGCTTCGTGCCTTTGATTCCATATCAAAGTAATCAACCCCCCTACGTACACATGTATTCTAAATATCTACAAGGGGATATGTACACCTACCTAGGTCCATATGGACAATCACAGGGGATGTCATACACCCTAAAAAATGTCTATATTGTCCCATTTCAGCAACCAATGCAACCTCCACCTCCCCAACAAGGATCTTCAATGGTGGAAATGTATGCAATGGGGACCTATTATGAATATCTTAAGGAGCCTCTAGACTTCTCCATCCAGATAGTCATGCTCCCAAGACCCTTTCCTGATCTTCTCAAATTCAAAGGGGAGGGTGATCCTAACACCCACATCAAAGCTTACACAATGGCCATTCGAGAATTGCTCCCATGGGACGCAGTTGTTGCGAAGATTTTCCCTAAGATGCTAGAAGGTATTTCTCTCGATTGGTACTATAGGATACCAGAGGCTTCAATACACTCCTTCAAGTAACTTGTATCAAAATTTATTAAGGATTTTGATATGAACAAAATTTTGAGAACAGGAATTAAGGAATTCCTTCATATCAAGCAAGAGCACAATGAGTCTACAGCTCACTTCATTCAAAGGTGGTAACAAGGTCTCTACTCCTATAGAAGCACTACAAATATCAATTATATAGAGCATTATGATTTTTTCCTCAACTCTCTCAATAGGGAGACAAAGGAAGAAGTTCAAAATTTCCCACTAAGGAGCTATGAAGAGGTACTAGATGGTGCTCTTCGAATTGACCAAGCAGCCATTGATAGTGGTCATAAGACTTATGGAGCTAATGGAAGGTTATTCACCCCTAATCAAAATAACCCCGGTTAGTCCAATAACATGAATAAAAATCAATGAAAAAAATTTCTTAATAAGAATTTTGGAGTAATGACGGATGGGGTGATAGACCGAACTAAGAAATCTAACGTGTTAATGCTCCCAATACAAGCACTTCAAACAAAAAATAATAATAATGGAAAAAATAAAAGAAAATGTAACTTCTCACCCTCAGTCAACAGCGTAAATTTTAACCATCAACAACATCAACAACAACAACCTTAGCAATCAAGAAAAACACAGACCCAAGGCCTTAACCAATACCTAGGCGGGTATCTAAACCAATTTCAAAACCAAGGGAAAGGGTTCCCAAATTTTAACTATAACAATCAACAATTGAATAATAATCATAATTTCAAACCACAACAAAATACCAACCAAAGGCCTCAAGATTATGATGTTGATTTGTATTGCGGTTTCCATAGGGTTTGTGGGCATGATGCAAGAACATGCCGTGATTGTAACAAATTTTTACAGCGTTTTCTAGATGATCAAAGACAATTATTTTTTGACATGTTTTTGGAAAACCCAACAGCACCCACTCAAAACACCTATATGGGACCAGTATCTCCACAGAACACACCACTTGGAATCTTTAACGATCCTCTCCCCACACATCCAAAGGATGGTAGAATAGATCCCAATGGTTCAAACAAAGGTATTGTAATAGGGACCCATGATCGCGAAGCCTCAACTTCATCAAACCCACAAGTGGCACCTCCTTTGGATGGTCGCCAACAAACAAAAATTGTGGGGTTGGTGGAGTTGGACACTGAACCTCAAATTAACATTGATACTAGAACCAAGGATTATTCTTCACAACCAATCCTGATCTACCCAACTATATCAAATGACATTCGTGATATGCTAGGCAAGCCAGTAGGAGCTTATGACTTGATCAGTGACTTAACCAAGACTTTCTCTCACATTTCCTTCTTGGATCTATTAAAGAATTCCCCTACTCATAGAGCCACTCTACTAGAAGCACTAGGTCTTGGTCATTTGATTAACATCACCCCTCCTCCAGAAGCACAAATAAACCATGTGGAATTTGATGTCTATCCTCCAGGGCATCCTGAAAGAGATGTTGGATTTGTATTCGACATCAACAAGATGCCCATAGATGCTGAAATAGCTCATAGAGGTGATCCAACATTATTTTTACAAGTCTAGATTTACAACAAATACATAAAGTGTGTGATGATTGATGATGGGGAAGTGGTCAACATAGTCCCCTTCTCTTTCCTTCAAAATCTAGGGTACAGAGAGACCAATTTATCTTCAACATGAAAGACTCTTAGAAGCTATGATAGCCTCAAGGAAACATCAATCAAAACTATAGTGTTGTCAGTCACCCTTGGACCTAAGATGGTACTAATCAAGTTTTATATTATAGATTGGGAAACCAACTATAATATGATCCTTTCGCATCCTTGGATTCATCACATGAAGGTGATTCCCTCCACTTTATTTCAAGAAGTTAGGTTCCTACATTTAGGGAAGGTATTTGTGGCATAGGGTGATCCAAAACCCTTCGACATACACCTAGCTAACTTGAAAAAGAGGCCAGGGATCCACTCTGAGTTTGAGCTTCCTACAAATCAGTTAAATAAACCTACAAGCTCAGTACCAGAGGAAAAATTGGTTCCTAAAATGGAGTTAGAAGTCATGAGTTTGATTAAAGGCATTCTGGAAGTCAAAGATGAAATTCTCATCGTAGAGACAATATCCTTAACAACCAAAGAAAATATTGTCAAAATATTGGAGAAGGATTTACTTATCCTTATTCCATTCTATTATATGGGTATGGAACATTCCCTGGGACTCTGGTTCTCTTCCAGCAGATGAGGTTTGTATGGTTGAGGTAACTGAGGTAAAGGAGGAAGATTCAAAGGATGATCCAACATCCATTTTTCCAAGTAATTGTTGGACTCTCCATTTTGATGGAGCCAAGTTCCATTTTGGTGCATCAGGGAAGGTGTGATTCTTACCTCTCCTGAGGGAAGGATTCTACCTTTTTCCTTTGAGTTAAACTTTGAATGTACAAATAATGGGGCTGAATATGAAGCCCTTCTACTTGGTCTCATTATAGCCAAAAGAATGGGTGATCTTAATATTAGGGTGCTGGGTGATTCACAACTTGTTGCAAATCAGATATCCAGAAGTATATGAGACTAGAGCTGAGCATTTACAACTCTACAAAATAGTAGTGTTGAATCTAACAAAGAGATTTGACTTCATATCAATCGAAGCAATTCCATGAGAGAAGAATCTCCTCACAGACTCGATAGCAACTTCCGCTTCTTTCTTTAATCCAAGTAATGAGTTTGAAAATACAAAATTCACGGTCTCAGTTTGTGTAGAGCCTTTGGTTCGTAAGACACTAGTAACTCCAATGTTGACATACATAGAGACTGAGAGTGATTTTGTCATTGCATATCACATTGACATTGACAAAGAAACTCTAGGATATCTAAATGCTCTTGCAGAATTACATCTTACTCATCATGAGGTTGATATTTCTCCAATTCCACACTCTTCCTCCTATTTTTGAAATCCCATGATAGAATCTTCCCCTGGGAAGGAAATAAAAATTTATGAGGTAGGAGAAGAGGGGGATTTAGAGTTTCCTCCATACCCGCCTGAGTTTGAGGAAGGAAACACCTCCTTAATCGAGGGAACAATTGATATAAATATTGGGACCGAGGAAGAACCAAAAATCTTGAAACTAGGATCCTCTTTAACTCCTGAGGAAGTTGAAATACATACCCATATTCTCAAGGAGCATAAAAAAGCATTCAAATTTAGCTACAAAGAAATGACAGGAATTACATCACACATTGCAGTGCACAATCTTGTCACCAAGCCAAATGCTAAGCCAATTAAGAAAAATTCAAGGCCCATGAAGCCAAAGGTGGCCCTCATGGTGAAGGAAGAAGTGATGAAACTCCTCTAGGTAGGGTTCATCAAGCCAGTTGACTACTCACAATGGGTGTCTAATATCATCCCTGTCCTAAAGAAGAATGGAAAGATCCACATTTGCATAGACTTTTGGGATATCAACAAGGCTTGTCCCAAAGATGATTTCCCATTACCATCCATCAATGTTATTGTTGACGTGACAATTTGGTTTTGAGTTTTTGTCTCTCATGGATGGGTTCTCTGGGTACAATCAAATCAGAATCTCTGAAGAAGATCAGGCCAAAACTACGTTCATAACTCCTTGGGGAACCTATTGTTATGTTGTTATGTTATTCGAGATTAAGAATTTTGGTGATATGTACCAATGGGTGATGACTTATATATTTCATGATCTTATACATAATATTGTGGAATCCTACATGGATGACCTTCTGGCTAAGGCTAGAAAATGTTGTGATCACCCAGAGGTGCTTCATATCATCCTTTCTCACTTAATCGAATATGACATCATGTTGAATCCAAAAAATGTGTATTCGGTGTAACAGGAGGTAAGATTTTGGGATACATCATATCTTCAAGATGGATTTATGTTGAACCCACAAAGATCTAGACTGTACTAGAAATGACTCCACCATCATACGAGTCTGAGATCAAATCTTTCCATTCGAAACTCGGTGCAATCCAAAGGTTTATCCCTGATTTGACCTTTTCTATTCACCCAATCAACAATTTGTTGAAAAAGGATTATACATTGATTGGATAGATGAATGCAATGAGGCATTTGATTCAGTTAAATGATTCTTATTATCCCCTCCCACGCTCATGCCACCTAGGTCAGATCACCCTTTGATCTTGTATTCATGAGCTATGGATGTTTCACTAGCCTACATGTTGGCTCAAGAAGATGATGATAAATGAGAACGTGCAGTATATTTTATTATTTGAATGTTGCTTGATTATGAGACATGTTACACATAGGCAGAAAAATAATTCCTTGCCATAGTATTTGTGACAAAGCGTTTGAGACATTATATGTTAAATAAAGAAATAATGGTTAATGTTAAGTCAGATCACTTATGGACATTTCTCACGTAAGGGTCCTTATCTAAGAATGTCGAGTGCTTCATAAATCTGATGGGAGAATTTTAGTTAACAATTTTTAATCAGAATTTTGTCAAATGACAAATCATTACAGACTGGTTGGCTGATAATTAGTTGGATGGAGGTAATCTGGTAGATCTAAACTTCCCTGATGAGTGTGTATACTTTGTCGAGACTAGGCCCCCCATTTCTGCATGTCCATGGTATACTGACATCATTAATTTTATAGTGGACCATACGTATCCAGAAGGGGAAACATCAACAAAGAAGGTGGTTACACATCATTGCTACTAAGTATGTTATTTTGGAACAAGTGCTCTATCGTAGATCCTTCAATGAAATGTTCCTAAGATTTTTTGACACTGAAGAATCTAAAAATATTATTTATGAATCACATAGGAGAGTATGTAGAGGCCACTTCGGTGGCCACACCACTTCTCAGAAGATACATCAGATGGGATATTTCTGGCCCACTCTAGAGCATGACGAATAGATTTTGTGCAAAGATGCCATAAATGCCAAGAGTTCTCCCATGAGATCCACATACTGGCACTAACTTTGCAACTAATTATAACCCCATGGCCCTTTTCCACATGGGGCCTGGATTTAATATGGAAATTCTCTCCCTCATCAATAGATGGCCATAACTTTATAATCATGGCCACATAGTACTTTACTAAGTGGGTAGAAGCTATGCCTTTTACAACTATACCTGGGTCTATGATCGTTAAGTTCATCTTGAACTAGATAATTTGTAGGTACAGGGTGCCACAGGTCATTATCTAAGATAATGACACATCTTTAGAAAATGACAAAGTACATGAATTGTGTGCAAAGTTGAAGATAAATCATCACACTACTTTTTATTATCCTTAGGCCAATGCATAAGCTGAGGCTACGAATAAGACATTAAAGTCCATCCTCCTTAAGACTGTTAATTAGAACAAATGAGATTGACATTTAAATCTCTTTTCTAGACTTGTGGGCCTATCGAACATTAGTTAGAACACCATCAGGGGAAACCCCCTTTTCTTTGGTATTTGGTGCATAAGCGGTTTTACTGCTTGAAGTCGAAATACCTAGTCTTTGTATTTCACTGCAAGGAATCTTGGGTGAAGAAGGCTATCAAGAAATGTGACTCTTTTAGTTAGAGAGTCTTGATGAGGCTCGACTCAATGTCGAACAACGACACAACGTTTACGCTGATCGGATGGCTTAACAATATAACAAGAAGGTCTAAGAAAGTGAAATATATGAGGGAGATTTTGTCTTAATACTTGACATCTAGATAGAGAAAAAGATAGGCAAAGTAAGGAAATTTAAACCCAGGTGGTTAGGTCCATATCAAGTAATAAAATAGTACGAAAATGGGGCATTTCACTTGCGTAGACAAGAAGGTAAGGAGATTAACGAATCTTTGAAATATCTTCACCTAAAGATGTATTACGCATGATCCATTATCATTTTTCATATGTACATTACTACATCCGCATTGCACTTTCATTTTCCAGTTCATTCTGTAAAATTTGTAGATCAAGGGACTTATTCTTATAAAAAATCCTAAAAACTTCTGTAAAGAATGTCAAAACATTCAAATCATATTTCTTCAAATTTTCATGTTATCATGAATTGTTTCTGAATCATTTGATCAATTCAAATAGGATAAGACACTGTTTTGACTTTAACCATACTAAGACATGCATACTTGGTTCTGCCTATAGTCTCTTTCTAGGTTAAGTGTCTTTGCCTATAGTTTTTTCTAGAAGCTTAATGTTGCCAAATCCATCCGATAAATATCTCTTTGGAAACAATAACATACTAAACATTTTTCCTAAATAAGTAACTCAAACGCAAATCCAAAAAAAAAATTATTTTACACATTTCTTTGCCGTACCAACCTTCGGTGTTGAGACAAAAACATGAGAAAACATCAAAAATACAAAAAAATTCAAGTTAATACATGTTTTTATCATTCTATGTAGAACTACCGCCCAGTGCAAGGCACTAGTTCTAAGAATGCCATCGTGGTAGGGTGGCAGTCTCGTGACCTCTGTCGTACTTTGGGTAGTGGTCCTGAGCTAATTTTCAAAATCCAGCCTTAACCCTAAAAAATGCTCAAAAATTAAAAAAATGACCATTTTGGACAAAACAAAGGACTACCCTATCGACACCCCCCCTAAAGACTCATTCAAGATCAATTATTTTGAAAATAGTCCCCCCCTAGGTAAAATTTTCAAGAATTTTACATTTTAGGTATGAAAAGGAAAAAGTTAAAAAAACCAACCTTAGACCGCACTCGTCGATCTCTCACTCATGGAGACATGATCGCGATCTCATAATAGTCATTTTGGTTGTAATCTCTTCGAAAATGGTCACTTTGGGCCTAGAGCTCCGAATTCACCAAAACAAATATGTGCAAATGAATTGAAAAATGTGTTATTTTGATATATATATATATATATATATATATATATATGATGTTTTGACCTCGCTTGAGTGTATGCGTTTACAAGGATGGAGCGTTGGTGCATGTATATCTCTATGTCCCCGCATGAATGGTAAGTCCTCTTGTCATTTAATTTTAGTGTTTATTGTTTGATATTTTATCTATCTGCACTTGAGCTTTATTTTCTCTTGCAGGTAGCGGGAGTTTGAATGGTTACGTTTTAACACATGGATGTATTAGGTGTAGCTTATAACTCCCCGTTTTGTGAACACCATACTCAGACTCTACGTTTTATGCCTCTTTATGGCTAAGATGATTCTCTGAGGGGTAAATATGTACATACCCAAAGTTGCATGTGCTACATTGTCAGAGAAAAGTTACAAAATTCTCCAACAATGATTCAAGTTCTTTCAAGAAGGTTTTTGAGCTCCAAAACCCATTCGAAGCGTATATTTGTAACCTACACATCCTTACTTAGCCTTTCCACACTTTTTCTAGTTTTCTTGCTCTTTTTGTGCATGTTTAGGACATTAGTTATAGGGCAGATGCCCTGTATGGAAGGTAGTTCTGAGACCACCACCTAGGCAGGGTAGCAGTCCTATGACCGGTGCCCTGTGCAAGGCAGTGGTCTTGACCGATTTTTCTAGATTCTGTTATGTGTGTTTTTAACATACGATGATTCACTTAAATTCACTTTTATCATGCATCTATGGGCCAAATTTTCTAATTATATATTTGATTTCTTAGTTCTCCTTCCCTCTTCTATTTTTGTATGTGATTTAGTTAGTTGGATCTTCCTCTTCTTTCCTTCTACATGAAGCCACATCCTAGCCCCAATTCTTATATATTTCATGCTTGTGTTCAAGAAAAAGGCCTAAGAATTTTTGTGTATCTTGCATTGTATTTCTACAAAAATATTTCTAGGAATTTCATAGCCAAGATCAGATCTCTTGTGTTATCTCTCTTCTACTTGTATTGCATCCAGACTACCTTCAAGATTTCAATACTCAAGTTCCATCCTCTAATTGTTGTTCTTGCATTACCAATCCCTTGGACTCATATGAACACTCAAAGCAAGAAAGGAAAAAAATTAGGGGAAAGATACAATACAACCAGATTTGCCAAAGCTCTTGCTTATCCAGGTTGGAATTATGTGTTTGTTTGCTTTATTTGTTAAATTGTCAATTTCAAATTAGTAGTTTAAATTGCATATCAAATAGAGTAGAAATTTTTTTGTTTCAATTTATCAGGAAATTACAAGTAGATCAAATCATTAGATAGTTTTCTCTTTGACATTACCGGGGAAGTTGTGGTGAACAATAGCTCTTTCAGGGTCATGATTTTTTCTTCACCTCTGAGGTAGGCTTTGAAGGGTTTTGATTAGATTAGGTTATTTGTTTTAGATTAGATTCACATATTCACACAAGTAACCAAATACATCCATATGATTACTTGTCTTTATTTTATTTATTAGATTAGACACATTATTTGAAAACTATAAAAGATCAAAAACATTTACTTTATTATATTAGTTTTTCTTTCATTGTTCTTCTCTAATATATTATGAAAATGACAAAAAAATAGATTAGATTTCACTTTATAAAAAGTTTGTTTTATCAGGATCATTTCAAATTTCATTCTATATGACAATCAACAGTTCATAACAATAAAATACGTATAGTTGTGATCCCTTCATCCCATAAGCCAATGGACCGAAATCGATAACTAACATTGATACAAATTTACGTTTGACAGTCTTATGCACACCTTCTACAATCGCTGAGAAAATAGAACAACTAAATATGCTAAACATCATTTCTAATCAATCCTACAATCATTGGACCACTTCTGGCAATAGGGTTTGATTATGTACATGACCATACAAAGGGCCACAACCACCATGAGTATTTGGTTGTGATCCTCATGTACCACAACCCAACGGGATTGCTGACCAATTAGACATTGAGACAAGTTTACATATATTAATATTCAAATCTTCATCGCTTCAAATAGACAGTATTCCACAAATTTTCTTACTAAACATATCAGCCAATCATGCAAAGATTTTTGGACTAGAACATAAAATCTCCCAGTCCTTGTGGCTCCACTACGTCTCTCGTTCTCATTTCCATGACCTTGTTTGGAAATCGATATGAGGCACCCACAGCTCACTTTCCACGTGTTCAAAAACCAGTAAATAGAATCTTTGTCAATATCAATATCAATTAGAGTCTATGAGAAGCTATTATATCAAACTGAGACATCACACCACTTTAGGTTAGGAGAGTATTCTTCGCCTTAGACTCGCAAATCTTGATATTGTGTGTTTAAGACATAAGATTGCTTAAATAGCTTGATGGCCATCACCAAACTCACATTTAATTCCATTCTACATCGGATTTCTCAGCATGACCTTAAGAGGTTGAGTGTGAAGAATGTCACATGTTTATTTTCTATCATACAATGGTTTAGCTATTTTTTGGTAGCATATAAACCCTAATATATCAAGATATTTTCTCCAATAAGGGTAGCACCTTAATTGAAGTGGCCCTATAATTATTACCAAAATGTATTAGAGGTTACTGAATGAGAACATTTGATAGATTAACCTTATCCTTTCCTCTTGTTTAACTTCAAAAAACCCATTAAATAAATCCTAAAATATTGTTACCGACTTCAGCATTGCTACTCAAGTCTGATATGTCTCTTCACACCATCTAGGAATTTCCATAAGATTCTTAAAATTCTTATGTGATCATAAAATAAATACCACATTAATTTTTTTGGTTAGATGGTATGTGATAACATATAAATTTTAATATATTTTATCCTTATTTAAATATGGGTGGCATCATAGTGGAAGTAACCCAATTACTACTGTAACAGACAATAATTTTCACGATGAATACATTTTATTTCTTGGAAATTTTTCTATCCTCCCCCATGGATTGAAAAAAACCCTAATGATAAAATCCTTTAAAAATTTCATTGAATACATGTGATGTTATTGTTACCCAAATATAATATGAATTTTTATTCCATCTTGGAATTTATTTTACAACTTTAAAAATAGTCATGGTATCATAATGTAAATTCCTTATTGGTTGGTTGTATTTTTTCATGGTAGCATATAAACACTAATATGATTAATCTTACACCAATATGGCTGATGCCACAATTAAAGTGTCCCTATTTTACCAAAATTTCTAATGGGTTGTAGAATTGAGAACATTTTATTTCTTGAAATTTTCCATTTCTCCCATAAATCTTAAAAAGAAATGACAAAATCGTGTAAGATTGGATATAACTACATGTTTTGTTATCTAAATATGATATAACTCTTCATTCTATCTTGAAATTTCTCCTACGAATCTCAAAAAAATGATACGGTCCTTAAATAAATCTTATATTAGTTATTTTTCTTGTTTGATGAAACATTTAAACCCTAATATATCAAGATAATTACGCCAATATGGTGGCACCATAATGGAAGTGGACTTATGACTATAAAATGTGAATTTTATAGAATGAGTATGTTAATACTAACTTGTCCTTTTCTTATCTTACCCCATAAATTTGGAAAACTTAATGAAAAAATTAAGTAAAATGTCCTCTAACTATATGCCTTGTTATTGTTACCATTTTTGGATATTCCTTTTTGTTCCATCATGTAATTTTTTATACAATACTAAAAAATATCATGTAATCATAGACAAACCCCAATTTATGTTTGTTGGATGGATTCATTTATGGTATCATATAAAACCTAATATATTAGGATCATTACACTAGTATGGGTTGTTCCCTAATGAAAATGGAAGTATTATTACCGTAATGGATGATGGGATGTAGGATAAGTATGTTTCCTCACTCAATATTTTCCTCTTTACCCCTACAAATTTAACAAACCCAAAAGTGGGTGTAGAATTATATCTAATTACATGTCGTATTACCAAAATTTGATATTCATATTTAGTCCATCTTGAAATTTACTGCATGAATCTAAAAATTATTGTGCAATAATAAATTAAATCCCTCATTGGCTAACTATATTGGTCCATTCTAATATTTAAACCCTATAAATATATCAATATCCTTACACCAATATAGGAAGTGCCAAAATGGAATTGGCCCTATTAATAGAATAATGTCTAACAAGTTACAAGATGAGTATGTTTGAAGGTTTAGTATTCTCTTCTCCTCTGATGTAGCTTAAGAAGATCAAATGATTTTTTTATTGTAATATTTCCTAAAGATAAATACCTTATTATTGTTACCCAAATATGATATTCCTCTTAATTTTATATTTTAATTGATCCTATGACTATAAAAATCATCATGCAATATTTAAATAAATCTCACATGTTACTTGTTTGGCTTTGTCGGTAGCAACATATAAAATCTAATATATAATGTTGTTTACATCAATATGGGTGATGTTACGATGTAAATCGACTTATTAATACCAAAATGGTTGATGGATTGTAAGATGATTAAGTTTTATTTCTCATCATTCTCTTATCCTCCTTCGTGGCATTAAAAACCCAATAAAATATTAATGTAAGATTTTGTCTCACTACAATATGCCTCTTTATCCGAATCTAATATGCCTCTTTGTTCCATCTTTTAATTTATTATATGACTCTAAAAATGTCATGTGATCATATAATAAATTTAAAATAAATTAATTTTCCAATTATCAATAACATATAAACATTAATGTATCAATATCCTTATACCAATATAGGTGGTTCCATAATGGAAGTGGTCTTATTACTATGAAAATGGCTAATAGGTTGAATAATAAGTAAATTTTCTTGTTTGGAATTTTTATCTCCTCCCACAACTTCAAATAAACCCAATGAACAAATTATATAATACTACCTCTAATTACATAACTTACTACCTAATTTTGATATGGGTATTTATTCCATCTTTGAATTTATTTTGTGAATCTTTAAATCCTCATGCATTCAAAAAATATATTTGAATTTCATGTATTTTTTATATTACAATAAAAATAAAACCTAATATATTAGGATCCTTACCTAATTGGGTGGCACTAGAATGAAAATTTTCCTATTACTACCAAAATACATGATGGGTTACAAGATGAATTATATATTTTATTTCTCCTAGTTTTCCTCTCTTCCCTTGGAAATTAGACAACATTGGAACCCTAAACCTTATAACTATATATAAGTGGTGTTTTTACAAAATATTATGTCGATTGTGTCAAATAAAACAAGTTTGGGAGAGGATTTTGTTAAAGGTTTGAAAATTGGAAATGATCTTCCTACCTCTACCTTTAATTTGATCACTTTCCTTATCTAAATTTTTCATAGAGATAGAAAGAGAGATCAATCCCCATTTTTTGGTGTTATCGACTCATTTATTTGTCTTAGTTTTTAAATTTTTTCCTTCTCCCCCTCTCCCTCATTACTGGTCTCTTATAATTGAACCCTTATGATTTGATCATTGAAGATCAATACATCCTCAACAACATTGGATTATTTCTAAGTGTGGGACTTGAAAATTGAAACAATCCTCCAAAGAAGGTTATTTCCTCCACCTATTCTAATGATAAAACTATTTATAGACTAATCCTAGTCTAAAAGATACAAGTAAGTAGGGAGAGAGGGATAAGGAGAACATAAAAAAAATAATCCAAATAAATGAGGTGATAACACCAAAAACTTGGGATTGATCTCTCTTTCTCTCTCTCTGAAAGTTTTAGATGAGGAAAGAGATTAAATTAAAGGTAGAGGTAGGAATATCCTTTCCCCTTTTCAACCCTTTAACTAAATACTCTCTCGACCCCATTTTATTTTACACAATCCACATAAAATTTTGTAAAAACCCACTTCTACATAGTTAAAATTAAAAGAGCAGAAGGAAAGAACATAATAATAGACACAAGTGACAGATTTATGCCAAAATTTATATCGTATTATTTATTTTTGTTGGCACATACTTCTATAACTAAATTTGGAGGTAAAATGTTTCATAAAACATATGTCCATATCTTGAACTCCTTAGTTATATTAAAATTTTAGCATTATAACATTGATAAAAAAGAGAGATCCCTTTTCTAATGAAGAACATAAAAAATTTATATAAGAGAGGAGAGGAGAGGGGATCCACGTATGCTATGAAATAATTGAACTACTAAACCTTGTAATATTATTATGAAACTACCTCCTATAGGTCACTTCATTCCTCATGGTGGATCATGCTTATGGAGATATCTTGGTATGGAAGAAAACTTAAAATATCCAATTATAGTTGATCACATCCCTTAAATCAATGGAGATTAATGAAATTTAGTGGTTGATACAATAAAAATTTGCTAAAAATCTATATTTCCTTGCACAAACTATCAATGCTAATCATTTTAGTTGAGCATGTAGGAATATGAAAATTTTGAGGTATTTGTAGGATCCGAAAGTGGGAGAAGATCAAATCAAAATCATTCATCTAAAGTAACCATTTTCCACTCTTTAATATTGACATGAAACAATATTTGAATTCAGAAATATAATTTTAAAGTTACTCCTCTATTTTTTACATTTTCACCCACAAAACCTCATAAATTTCTAAAATAATAGTGCTAATTTGAATGGTTCTATTAGACCTTTCCAATTAGACCAATTGCATAGAATTTGGAGTAGCGGAGAGAAATTTATGAACATTTGAAATTTTATAACTCAAGAAGAAGATATGACTGATACACCATGGCTTTTGATTGATGTTTCCTTCATTGTGAAGGTTATACCAGGGCTTTGACCCTTATATTAGTGTGTTTTATCATGAAGTAACAGCCGATAAGAAATCTCCACACACTTCCCAATGTCAAAATATTATTTGACCTATAACATCCATGAAGCGTAACCCAATGATAATGCTCCACAAAATATATAATTTTAGACTGATTATTGACCTCTTTTAATCACCATGAAGTGCAATCCAATGAGAAATATATATGCACATTGTAAACCTCCTTTGACCTCCATGACTCACGATTAAATGAGAAATTTCCTCAAACTTCACAATTTCATACTTATTTGTCTTACGTATGCAAAGTGAGAACCAATCAAAAATCTCCACACCTAGATAGACTTCACATTGTTAGACTTTATATTTCCTTCACATTTTCTTTTGTTTTACTAAATGTGAAAGGAGAGCTAGTTAGAAGACTCCACGTGTCTTTCATAGTTTATCGTGTCAAATTTTGCATTTACCATTTCCTTTTGGTTTTTTGGGATTTTCCTCCATACAAACTTAAAAATTTATTGAATTTGGGCATATTACCACAAACATGGGGTATGGAAAACCTTTTCCTTACAGTGGTGATGAAATGATACTGTGTTTCTATTTAAATTAATTTTTTTCCTATTCAACCTAGATTTAAACTTCCCCCACAGATTTAAATAAAACCCACCCATTCCATTTAGACTTAGTCTCATATAGGCTTCTAAAATAGTTAGTGGAGTCTTTAAAATTTGATGGTTTCATCAATTTTTTAGTGGACTTCGAATGGTAAAGTAGTCCTCCAAAGGTAAGTTATCCAAATTAATTCGAGGGGTCAATTTAAGATAACAATTTTGGTGACTCGGTGAGGTAATATTCCTTTTAGATGAAGATCACTAGACTTGAGAATCCATTTGGAAAGGATTCGAGCCTAAGAAACTTTGAAAATTGATCTCAAACTCAAAATTATACCCCCTTATCCATATGAAGTACTTCTAAACTTAGAACAAATCAATATTTGCTTGAAATGATTTGTGGAGATCCAAAAAAAAATTATAAAGCTACTATAAATATTTGATTCCACCATGAACCTTGTTTAGGATTGGATTCACTAGGAAGATTACCTTCGTCTGCTATTGAATCCAATTTTTGGGAGCTTTAGATGATTTTTTTTACTTTCCTAATGCACTGAATTATTTAACCAAGGGATAGGAACAAGGAACTCCAACTACATACGATCTTAGGGAATAAATATGTAAACTTTTGAATACATTCCCCATATTTTATTTTACCTAGGATCTTTCTCTTACAAATGAACTATGCAACAACAACAAAAGACAAAAAAATATGTAAAAACATGGGAAAATCATACATTCTCTAACTGAAGTATGCAAAGTGTGATCAATGCACTTTCTTTAATAAGAAAACCTAAACTATCGTACTTAAACCAAAATGAAAAGAAGCTAAACAAAAGTAGTAATTGGTTGGGAGAAATCACTTCCCTTCCTTACGAACTTAGACATGTGTTTAATTTTACAACTAAAACACATGGTAGAAGTGCTAACATTGCTTGCACTTCATTTTTCTCAAAGTATCATCTAGAAAGAGAAAGAATACCTTATAAACTTTCTCTATATTTATTTGGAGTCTTTATAGCTAACCTTTGGCACATTGATGATCTTCCTCATTATCTAAAGTAAGAATGTTTGGTTAAAACTCCTTTTTTAGCTATACATTATCTATGAATATAATTGGGAAAGGAATAATTTATATGGTTTTTCCATACTATTTGATCTTTTCCCCATGGATAGGGTCATTATGTAGAGTTTCCTCATCAACACTGTGGGTTTTTTCAAGTATTTCTAAACTTTTCCTTGTCTCCTCTTGCAAAAACACATTTAAATCTAACATTACATGTTGATTTTCCCCATATTTCTCTTCAGACAAGAAGTTTGTAAGATTAAACTTACCATCCACTTTATGGACAAGAATGTTTTCAATATTATCTACACTTTCTCTTGATTTTTCAAGACACTCAACCTATATGATGATGATTGCTGATTTGGAAATGGTTTCCTCATTCATCTCCTCATATTTAAATAAGATGTTTGAAGGATCAAACCTATAGGGATGTCTTTGATGTCTTTGCAACAAATAAGAAGTGGAGAAAGCACTAATCATGCTTACAAATGAAGATCATTACATTCAATTTCTACATCCTTCCCACTTTGTATAAATTCTTCATCAAGGCCTTGAATAATAAAAGTGTTTAAAACACCTTCTCTTCCCCTCCCATATCAATATGATTTTAATTAAAAGTTGTTTGATTTTTCTTGACATTTAACTCATATTTTTGTACAATTTGCACGTTCTCATACTATTAATATGAATTTTACTACTTTTAAATTGCCATAAAATTGTCTTCCTTAGGGAAATTGATTCAACATGAGATATTAATAAGGGGAAACTAATTAGCTGCATTATTAGACATATATGATTTGGGCTCAAGATTTCTGATTTTATAATTCGTAGAAGCCATATGATCCTCCAAATCATAACCTAATCTTTGCAGTTCCTCTTCTCCATGTAAATAGAAATAATCCCATTATTCCAACATTGTAGGATAGTATGGTTTAATGAGGGTTGGGTAGAGTTTTAGGGAAGAATTTGAAAAACCACAATTCTTGAAAACATTATGAAAATGTTTATGAGTGTTAGGTAATTCCATGAGCAGGTATGGGAGGTTATTTTGGAAAACATAGTGGATTTTTTGGGAGTGATAAAATTGTGGATTATCAAAAGAAGAACTAAGAAAATAAGTATCTTCCCACATTTGGAATGGAACAAGATCTTTTCCTTTATTTATGTGATGGGTGTGGATAATTTGAGATGGTGAGGGAAGAATGGAATAAGTGGATATGGGATTCCTTTGTCCAACTTGAATGAGCATTTTCTTATCATGTAATGCAACTGAAAAATCCTAAGGAAGAGTAATTCCTCCTAAAGTTTGAATCAATACATTTAAGTCAACACCAAAGGACCTCAAATAATATAATATTTCCATATCTTTTGATGTCCTAAATTCTTAACAATTTTTGATTCATGCCCATGAGAATATGAAATCCATTATACCTCATTTTATCTTTTTTTATGTGTTATATGAGAGATATAACATCTGCATTATCCTTAAACTATTTTTTTAGTTATTCTCCCAGCTAATCCCATGTGTAAATGGATTATGGAGCCAAACTATTATACAAATCTATTTGTTTACCTTTGAATGATGAAGCAAGAATCCTAAGGAAAATGTTTTCTTCTTTGATGTTAAGACTTATTTCACTAAATCTTGAATTACTCTAGTTTGAGCAAGTAAAAACTATAGACAATATTAGAATCCAATATTAGTACTTTTGGATTCCAGAATGTTAAATATTGGAGTTATCTACACTCCAAAATCACACATATTGGATTCCAATATCACATATATTGGAATCCAGAATGAAATATATTGGAATCCAAAATCACATATATTTGAATCCAAAAATCAAAATATTGGAATCCAAAAATTTCAATATTAGAATCGATTAATTATCCTTCCAAAGTCAAATATATCTGATCATGAATTAAATTAATGAGTCAATGAAAAAAATGTAATGATTTAAGGGAATCCAACATTGTTCTGAGAAATATTACCTAGCAGTCGCTAGCCTGTATAAAACAGAAACATATTTTGTTTTATACGGGATAATGACCACTACCCTTAATGTTTGCTTTTGAATAAGGCTCTTATTAGTTTTAATATGTATTTAAGATTAAAATATGTGGGTTTGAATATTTAATAATCATTTGGCCTAGCGGATGGTGGGATAATGATATTCACAAGATGTGAGCCACTTCTAGGTTCATTTACTATGGTGTAATTGAACATCAGGGAAACCAAAGAATTACTAAATATTTTATGAAGAAACTAACATAGGGTGATGATTCAATGTAGGAGAATGTAATTAACTATAAAATCATTCCGGATATATTTTCATATTTAAATTCAAATATCAAATTAATTAATTTTATTATGGTATGATTGAACCACAATGCAACTTGATAATTTCTGAAGATGTTATGAAGAAATTAGCACATGGTGAAAATATAGTGTAGGAGAATGTAATTCACTATAAAACAATTTTATATATATATATATATATATATATATATATATATATATTTCATATGTAAATTTAGATATAAAATTAACTGTAAAAACATAGCATATACATTTTCATATTCAAATATGGATATGAAATTAATTAAAATTAACTTTAAAACCATCCCATATATATTTTAGTATATAAATATAGGTATGAAATATATTTAATTTACTTTAATAAAGGTATAATTATATTAAAAAAATTGAATAATATTTTGAATTTACATTGTAATGTTATTCTTGAAGATGGGCTTCTAAATCAATAATAGAAATCATAGTAAAGCTCCAATAAAAAATCTCCCTATAATTGTTTTTTGATAGAATAAAATCTTGAACATCTTCAACATCCTTCAATGGTCGCAACAAAGGCCACAACACATCTAACAAGTATTTATTTTCCAAATTAGAAACTATGTTAAATATTTTAGCATTTATGTAGTTTCTAACATCATTGAACTTGTTTTTCGCTAAAGAATCATCCACAAGCGCTATATTTTTATAATGGTGTGATGCATTAAATCACCAAAAAATGGAGTTAATATTCTTGAGATATAATTTGGAATTATCATAACCTTCATAATCAGCATGTTTTGTCTCAAGGTAATAGTCCTGTGTAAATATCAAATCGAGGATTCCAACCTCTATGATAATTTTTTGATGGAAAGATTGCATCATGTCATCAACATTTGATTTTCTCACTGATGTCCATAGTGCTATTTTGAAACGTTTTTTGCATCATTGCAATAAATCTTTCAAATTAAGTCTGATAAAAATTTTTTTTTGAGCTCAACGCTACTAAATGTTTTTTACTATTTTATGTCAAATCATCCTTTTGGAGATTCTATGCCAAAACACTATTTATATCAAATATGATTAGTTTCTTGTTGCATGTGTTTTTATCTGCAAATGAAAAAAACAAAATCAAATGGTTGAGGGTGGTGAATCAATCATTAAATAAAAAACCTGTCTCTCTTGATATTTTTATAACAAAAATCAAATGGTTATAGGTGGTGAAGAAGGGAAAACAAATCTATGCGTGTTCCTCATTTCTTATTATACTAGGAATATTTTTTTTACATAATTTGTTTGAATCGCATGTAATGTTTCAGTGCGATGAGTATTTACATAACTTATTATAGTTATTTCATTGAATTTGAAAGTGCTATATGTTTTTTGTTATTAAAGCAAAAAATAGTATTTAAGCATGCTCAAAATTAATTTACGAATACATATTTGATTAATAAAAATTTCTCAAATATTTGTTACAAGAAAGTTTCTCTATTAATTTGCATTCACAATTTATACACTCATACTCTCAACTTACAATAAGGGAAAATATAAATACTCCTAACTTATATTCATATAATCTTAGCATATACAATAGTTAAGAAGAACCATCATAAAACATATGAATGGATTTTATTTACAATGTTAAGAACCATTATCCTAATAATATTTTGAAATTATAGGTGAATATTTAGCATTTTCTCACTCCAAATATTTGATTCCCTCTACCACATTAAATCCTTTAGGCACTATTTGTGAGATGTCTTTGTAAAAATAAGTCATCAACCACATATATTTTAAACAAGTTTCTAATTTTCTTATCATCACAACCACAGGCACAAAATTTGTAGGAGGGTTTCCCTTTGCACTTAATGTAATACGCAACATGTCTTTATAACTTTATGGAACATTGTTTCTACTCCAAACCTTTTCTAGATAGTTTATTGAAATTCCATCAAATCTATTGTAATGTTCTTTTACAGAAGTGAGTATGGATTCAATTCAGTCAATAATATTTTAGTGAAGACCTTTGTCAACTTTTAAACATCAGCAAAAGTGATTTTCTTGAACTAGAATCCCATTAGAATTGTTTTTGACAATGACTTTATAAACTATTTCATCCCACTTCACAATTTTATAGTCTCCTTACTGAACTTGAATGAAATCTCCTTAGAGGACATTTGGTTTTTATCATACATTAATTCCTCCAAATCTAAAATAAGCTAGTAATTCTTGTGGCTAACTACAAGGAAGTAACTAAATTTTTTAATTGGTCTCATATCAATTCTAGCAAATGAAAGTTATTAGCATTTTGGCTTGTGGCTACCACTTACCAATGGGGCTTATATGTAGGATTGCATCTTCTTTACCCATGATTAGATCATTCGATGTAAGATATATTTCAAACAAACATTAATCTATTCATAATATAGAAATTTTTATGGCAAATGTAAGCATATTTTTAAAAACATAGTGATCTACATGGTAAAATAATAAATTCAATATCATCACTTTAGGAGGCTACTACCACTTACAAATTGACATTCTAGATTGGATTTAATTAACCTTACCCACTACTAATTTTTTTGATACAATTTGTATTGTAAACAACATGAATCAATTCATAATCAATTTCATGTTATGGAAAATCAAAGCATAATTGAAGAGACTACTGCTCTCTAAGGTAATATGGTATGTACAAAATTAATTATTCTATGTCTTGTGAATGAATTTTTGTGGTCACTAGAGTTTGTTTGTGTTAGTTTAACCACCCATTTGAGGACAACGCTTCTCATATATTGATTTGGATTAACAACCACTTGGTTATGCCATCATTGGCTAGATTAGGCATCGATACTAATGTATTTTAGTTATGAAATGGTAACTACAAAATATAGAGCATTGGATGCCACCATGAACTTTTGAAATAGGTTATTTGGTTATTTCTCTTTGGAAATGGTTCCTCTTCTAGAGTTAGTCAATATATTTTTCTATAACTTTTTGATCCTTATAAATGGTATTGTTTAAAAATACACATGGTTACCATACCAGGTTTTGACTACATATTATTTTTAGTTGCCACCATGTACTCCACTATTACATTCTTCAATTTTTGGTTGTCTACATAAATTATTAATTATATTATAAATTTGTTGGTCTTAGTAGTAATTTTTCGTTATAAATTCAAATGACTAATATACAAAGATTTGATTACATATTTTTGTTAGATGTGGATGAGTCTCCTCATCTATCATCAAAGTTGGTGAACATGGAGTATTGTCAAAAAAGGAAAACCATGGCAATTGAAAATAGAGATCAATAAACATATTTATAAAATTATTAAAGGTCAATCACCATATTGAATTGGTTATGGAGCATCAAGTTGAGAGGGTTGTACATCAACTCCTATTGTTTTTTGGTTGTCTACGTAAATAATAAATATGTAAGGATATTTTTTGGTTAAAATACATTTAAAAAAATCAAATTTTCAAGTTGTATTCTTGGATGAACCTTTATTCATATGGTAATAGTAATGTTTCAAAAATATTTCTTGAATATGTGTCTCAACAATTAAAAAGAAAATATAGATTGGATGCACACAGTGCGACACTGGCAATATAAATAAATAATACTAAATATTTTTGAGAAAAAAATTGATTAAACATCTCAACCAAGAACTCATATGATCATTCGCAACGAAAATGATGTGTGTTTCCTTTTATGCTAATTTCTCTTTCAGTTACCATTTTCTGTGGTAATTTTCCCATCCAATCCCTAATGTATTATTCTTTTTCATCATTATTATCATTCCAGTTGTGCACACCAGTTATTGTGTACATATGACACACAATTTTAAATTTCTCACTGCAATCATAAGTGTTGTATCATCCATCCAGAATCGACTCTCCAATGTAATTAACCTTTTCCATGTATGTTTTACTATTTTATTAAAACTTTTTAATATTTAATTGGTATGATAATAATAATAATACAATCTAGCACACTGGTTCTAATAACTATTAGCTTCTCCATTATTACTTTAAAATAAATATCGCTAGGAAAACTGTAAGAATCAATAATAACACATTCAACATTGAAAGGATTGGTGACACAAATAGGTGATTAAATTGATGGAAGATGGAATGAGTACGCACATTCAAAATGAAAATATTATGTTTCCTCCATCCTTGTTGGTATATTTTCTTCCATTGATATCACATAGTTGTCTAATATTGTCTGATCCTTGATGGGAAGAACTTCTTCCACCACATGGTCCTTTTTTTGTTTCACCTTTTCCCCTATTTGGGAATCATGTTTTCTCTTTCCTTTTCTCTCTTCTCTAAATAGTAAAAAAAAGTGGCGATAGTTTGATTCATGAAATTTTAAATTTTCAAGTACATTGGATTCATTGTGGGATAACAATATAATATTATCCGAGTTTTTTTCTTTAACATAATGTATAAATTTTGATCTCTTTTTTTGTCTCCTTTTTTCTCCAAAAGAAAGAATAATATTCCTTTGTTATGAGGCCTACTTGAATAGAGCTAGTTAATAAGGCATACCCTAATTGTACTTTATATGCTAGTACTGATAGTTTTTCTTTGGTCATTCCTCTAGTAGCCCTGAATGAATTGGCTATGAATACTGCCAATGAATTTGGCTGAAAGTTAACCTGATTATCTTCAATAGGTGACCAAGTAAGGCCATCTGATCTAAAAAACTTAAATTTTGTTTTCCATTTAGTCCATATATCATCTAGAAATAAATAAAAAGTTCATTTTCTTGATAGACTTCTAGTTTTTCCCACTTTGAAAATCAAAAGGAATTTATTCTCAAAGTTCCACATTCGAAGGACAATCATACATTTTAATTTTTTATATAATGAAAGTAAAGGTTGATAACCAATGCAATAAAATTAAAATGCATTACCTTTCAGTGTTGTTTTTTTGTTTTTGTCAATCCAGGACATTGAGGATATCCTAGTGATTTCCAAAATGATCTATCTTTGTAGCACAAATAAATAAACTTGTTTTATATCCAAGTTTTGTTCAATTCATTATTTTTTTGCAAATATTTATTTTATTATTGGTAAATAGTATTTTGAAAGGGACTATACCCTTACATAAAAAGGATTAGAATCTGGATATTACAATAGTATCAAATCAAAAATGATCAAAATCAGTATATTACAACAGAGCCCAAAAGTAGAAAAAATATGCCAAGATAAAAACAACTAGTAAAAGCAAAACAAAGTGTAGATAGAAAAAAATAGTTATATAAAAACAACAAAGCATCAAGATAAGACACCAAAAAAATAGACAGTGATATCCACATCACTTGAAGGATTTTGAAATATTCTTCTTCATCTCTTGAAGTGCAGTGAATAGTACCAATGTTGTGACTTGTGAAGAATCAGTCTTGTCCACCTGGCTAAAAACTTGATCTCAAGTTAGCCCATTCTTCTAGATATTTTTAGAAATGTTGCTAAACATGTAAAAAAAATTAACACGTGCTTCCAAAAATTTTATTATTGCTTTGAAGGATGAAAGAGTATCATCTTGAATGTGCCTTACATTAAGAAGCCTAGGATCCAAGGAATGAAACTTCTTATAAATCTCAACAATCTGCCTCTCTTCTAGGCCATAACCCTCATCCAATTTTCTTTTTCATTCTTTCTTAGATAATTATTTCACCTCACCCTTTAAATATTTCATTTCCATTTCCATATCATAAATTCTCTGTTACAAATCTCCTTTCTTAACATCCTTCAAGGACAACAGGTATTGAACAACTTCAATTTCTTGGTTTATTATGCTACAAAGAATCCTCTTTGCAAGGGAAGATATGTTGGGGGAATAGAAGGGGTTATTTGACCAGAATTTCCTCTACCACATCATGTTAGAAGGAATGGGCATAGAGGCTTTAGGGAGAGGGCTAGTGTTACGAGAGACATTGGGGTCTTGGTGGAGGCTATACTGATGGTGAAGAAATATGATCCCCTAATGCAAGGGAAGAGCCCTGGGATGCTTCTTGACCTCTAAGATGGAATGTTTTGGAGATTTTAAAATGAAATGAGGAAAACAAACTAAAGTAGCCAAAATCTTAACAAACTTGATATACTACAAATAACATGAACTCTAAAACAAAATAGATCTCCTTCTTTGTTATTCAATAATCAATTACAATGTTTCCTAAATAGGAAAAAAAATCCCAAATTGAGTTGTCATGCAAACCCTAACTAAATTTGACTAAATCTACTCTAGGTGGCGGAATTTACTATTTTAAGCAGTTTACTAGAACATGATATTCTTATTAAGTTTGCATGCTTATTTGTACGGGAAGATAAATTTCCACGCATATTCTACATTCCTAAATTAGAGGAATTTAAAAATTTCTAACTCATAATGCAACTAACAGACTAAAATTAACTAATGCCAAAAAATAGGAAAAAACTAAACTACAACTTAAATCATAATTTTTGGCCTCAAGATGGTGGATTTAGGGCCCAAAAATGAACCAAAACATTCCCCAAGCAAAAGGACAGGTAGTCACTGCATTCCTCTCATTAAAACATGTGGTTTAAAATAAAAAAACTCAAATGGACACCCGAATTTCAAGTTATGTCCTTGTTAAGTTCCTGCTAATTCTTGTGCATCATTCTCCCCTACTTACAAAAAATGCAGCTCCTGCAAGTTGTCTTCTTCAAGTTGCTTCCATTCATCTACATCTAACTTCTTAATCTCCCACTTTGTGACCCAAGTATTGTCCTCTTGTTCCAGTGCTTTCTATTGTACCAAATATTTGTTTTATTTCCCATGTCGCGTGTCTATTGTTTTCTTATCTAGAATATGATCCACTTCTTCTTTCTTCTTCACTAGAACTTGTTTCCTCCAATATACTACTTCATCAATAACATCCCCTTCTACACCATCCCCATGAAAATAATAAAAATTTGAAACATTAAACACTGGAGAAATATTAAAATTCCCTAACAATTCTATCTCATAAGCATTATCATTTATTTTTTCCATGATTTTGCTGGGACCAATCTTCGTGTAGTTCAGCTTGTTATAGGTTCCTTTTAGAAACCATTCCTTCCACAGATATACCATAACCAACACACCAACTGTAAATACCTTTCTCCTTCTATGCACATATGTTATTTCCTTATACTTATCATTACTATTATGCACCTTATTCCACACTTCTTCCTGCAATTATTTTATATGTTCAAAAAATGCTTCGCAATCATCACTAACTCAACCATCAACTTGTATTTGTACCAAATCTAACACCCCATTTGGATTACTCCCATACAAAATTGAAAATGGAGACTTTCTTATGGATCTCTTTATAGAACTGTTATATGCAAACTCAACTTGTGGTAATGTTCAGTCCCAATGTTTCACCTTTTCCCTAACGATGCACCTTAATAGGTTTCCTAAACGCCAATTTACCACATTTGTTTTCCCATCAGTCTAAGGATGATAGGCACTGTTGAACTCTAGTTGAGTTCCTGATTTATTCCATAAAGTCCACTAGAAGTGACTTAAGAACCTTGAGTCCCTATCTAAAGTAATGGTTTTTGAAACACCATGCATACTAACAACTTCTCTTAAAAACAAATCTGCTATGCTTGTCACATCACTTATTTTATCGTAGGCAAAAATTGAGTCATTACCTCATTGTTTTTTTGGTATTCCCAAAACAAAATCCATACTCAGATCTGTCCACGACCCTTTAGGAATAGGAAACAACATATACAACCCTATATTTTGTGCATGGCCTTTTGAGACTTGGTAAATTTGACACCTCTCCACATATCTTACCACTTCTCTATTAAGAATTGGCAAATATTATTTCTCTATTACGAAGGCTATCATCTTATCTTTACCAAAATTCCCAACCAATCCTCCGCTGAGAAACTCTTTCACTATATTCTCTCTCATAGACCCAATTGAAATACATAGTTGGTGTCCCTTGAATAGGTATCCCTCCTGTAGAATGTACTCATCCTGGACATCTCCTGAATTGTCTAACAATGGAAAAATTAATCTTTCAGAAATATCCTTGAAATTAGAAATAGATGAATACAAAACCTTTATTGCTTCAAAACCCACCACCTCTTTTTCCATAGTGGTAAACTTGAAGTCACACGCCTACTTAATGCATCTGTAACTTGATTCTGTTTTCCAAATTTATGTTTTAGATAAAAAGTATAACCCTATAAAAATTATACCCACTTTACATGCCTACTATTTAACTTCTTTTGTGTAATCACATACTTTAGGGCTATGTGGTCTATAAATAACACAAAATCCTTAGGAACTAAGTAATGCCTCCAATGCCTTAATGCTTGTACAATTACATAAAATTCCACAACATAAATAGAGTAGTTCTTTCTTATCTCATTTAGTTTCTCACTAAATAAATGTATTGTCTTTCCACCTTGACTTAGAACAACACCAATAACCACATGTGAGGTGTCACAATCAACCTCAATCACTTTATCAAAATCTAGTAGTGCCAAAATGGGTTCCTCTGTCACCTTCTTCTTCAAGAACTGAAAACTATCCTCAACTACCTTTTTCCACAAAAACTCCCTTCCTTTTGTGAAATTTGCTATAGGTGCTACAATACTGCTAAATTTTTTAATAAACTTTCTGTAAAATGTTGCTAGACCATGAAATATTCTTACCTTTGTTCTTCTCCATGGAGTAGGCCATTCAATAATTTCCTTTATCTTTTTTGAGTTCATATGTATCCCATCCATAAAAATAATAAAGCCTAAGAATAAAAAACTCTCTTGCATAAATGTGCACTTCTTCATATTTGCATAGAGTTTATCTTTCCTTAACACTTCAAATATTACCCTTATATGCCTCAAATGTTCTTCTTTAGTTTTAATAAAGATCAAGATATCATCAAAATAAACCACAACAAACTTACCATTATACTCCCGCAGCACGGTGTTCATTAGTCTCATAAAAGTACTAGGTGCATTGGATAACCTGAATGGCATCACGAAACACTCATATAATCCATTTCCTATCTTGAATGTTGTTTTCCACTCATCTCCTTCATTGATCTGAATCTGATGGTAACCAATTCGAAGATCAATCTTGGTGAAATACCTAGATCTAGTAAGAACATCCATAATATCATCAAGGCGATGTATTGGGAACTTATACTTGATTTTAATTTTATTGATTTCTCTACTATCCATGCACATTATCCACGTTCCATCCTTCTTCGGTGTTTATAAAGCTAGGGTTACACACGGACTCATGCTCTCCCTTACGACACCCATTTTCATGAGCTCTGACACTTGCCTATTCAACTCTACATGCAATTTCAGGATCATCCTATAAGTCACTTAATTTTGGAGTGCAGACCCTGGAATCAAATCAATATGGTGTTGAATATCTCTTTTGGGCGGTGATCCATCTGGTAGCTCATCAGTAATAACATTAGAAAATTCTTCTATTAATTCTGCATTTTCTACTCGATTTTGTGCACTTACAGGTTCATCTTTATTTATGACTAATGCATAACAAAAACCAATTACCTTTTCCTCCTTCACAAATTCCTTTGTAGAAATCATATTTTCAGCCTTCCCCTCTTCCTTAAGAGGTAGCAAAACTTTTCTTTTTGCATCCTTCCAGAAAGTATAAGTATCCTTTCCCCCTTCATGAATAACTTTCCTATAAAATTTCCATGGTCTTCTGAGCAGCATATAAAATGCATCCATAGGAGTAAAATCACACCAAATCTTATCCTTGTAACTATTCCCAATAGAAAAACTTATTAAATATCTCTTATCAACAGTAACTTTACTACCCTTCTTAAACCATGTAATACGATAAGGGTTAGGATTCTTCTCACAATGAAGACCCAATTTCTCAACCATCTCATTTGATATCATGTTCTCACAATTACCACCATCAATAATAACATTACATACCTTTCCTCCTGAAGTGCATCTTGTTCTAAAAATATTTGTACGCAACCATGCATCCCCCTAGATTCCCTTTCTTGGAGAAATCATCGTCCTCTTGATCATCAATTTTTCTACAAAATCTGGTGGAATTTCTAGGATGTGTTCATATTCTACTTGTTCAACTTCAACAAGATTTACTCTTAGAGCATCTCCTTACCTTTTTTCATGTGTATAAGAATGTTGTCATTCAAAATCCTTATGTCCCTCTACACCACATCTGTAACAAACAAATGGTCTTCGTGGAGCCTCCCATCCTCTATCGTTAGCATATCCTCAGCCCCTAGAAAATCCTTTGCCTCTTTGTTGATTCTGGAAATGTTGTCTCGTATCTTCTTACTTTTATAATCCACGAGATGATTCTCCCCTACCTTGGTTGAAACCATATCATCCCCAAAAGGAAGATGAGGTTGCCTCTATTCATTCCAGGTGATCTCCTAAAACTTTGACGATTTTTTTTTCTGACCTTTAAGGCTAATTGATAGGCATCCTCCATGATATTAATCCTATACATACTTATATCATCTTGAATATAAAATTTTAATCCATTTACATACCTTGCAGCCATTTTTTCCCCAGTTTATTCATGCTCTACACGAATGGACAACTTGTAGAACTTATATGTGTATTCTTGCATTGTTTGTAAGTTCTGTCTGAGATTTTGAAACCTCCTGTAAATGGCTTGGGAATAATCCATCGGGAGAAGTTTATCTTTCATCTTCTTCTCCATCTTACTCCACATCCTAATTCTTTCTTTCCCTTTTCTTGACCACTCTTTATGTAGGTGATCCCACCATAATATAACATGACCTTTCAATTTTATGCATGTAAATTTTACTTTCTTTTCTTTTGACATGGCCTTCCCTTCAAAACATTTCCCCATGCTAGTCAATCAGTCTATCATCTCCTCTGGTTTTAGACTACCACCATACTTTGAAACATCAACACTTATCCCACCATTCTTTCCTTATAATGCTCGAAGAATCCTTTCTTCAAAAGCTAATGGCGGTGCTTATGTTTCCTCCTCTTCACAAACTTCTTCTTCATATGTGTCATCTCCACCTTGATTTCCTCTCTAGGTTATCATTGTAGCAAGCACAACAAAATACGTCTGTAGATATTTCATATTTCTATTCATATGAGCAATACCGCCTCCTCTTCCTCTTCCTCTTCCTCTTCCTGCCATTTTTTTTAAAGACTCAAACTAGCTCTAATACCAGATAATGTACACAAATTCTAAACAAAATTGATATACGACAAATAACATGAACTCCAAAAGAAAATTGATCTCCTTCTTCATTATTCAATAATCAATTACAATGTTTCCTAAATAGGAAAACAACTCCCAACTCAAGTTGTCATGTAAACCATAACTAACTTTGACTAACTCTATTGTAGGTGGTGGAATTTACTATTTTTAGCAGATTACTAGAACATGTTATTCTTAGTAAGTTCACATGATTATTCGTACGGGCATAGAAATTTCCACGCATCTTATACATTCCTAAATTAGAGGAATTGTGATATTTTTAACTCATAATGCAACTAATAAACTAAAATTAACTAATTCCCAAAAATAGGAAAAAAACCGAACTACAACTTAAATCCTAATTTCGACCTCAAGATGGTAAAATTAGGGCCCGAAAATGTGCCAAAAAATTCCCCAACCGATACAGTGGATTTTCACTGCGTTCATCTGATAAAAACATGTGGTTTGAAAAAAATAGACTCAAACAAACACTTGGATCTCAAGTTATGATCTTGTCAAGTTTCTACAAATTTTGGCGCATCATTCTCCCTTGCTTAAAAAAAACGTAGCTCCTGTAAGTTGTCTTCTTCAAAGTGCTTCCATTTATCTACATCTAACTTCTTAATCTCCCACTTTGTGACCCAAGTATTTTCCTCTTGTTCCAGTCCTTTCCAATGTACCAAATATTTTTTGTATTTCCAGTGTCGTGTGTCCATTGTTTTCTTATCTAGAATCTGATACACTTCTTCTTTCTTCTTCACTACAACCTTATGTCTCCAATCTACTACTTCATCAATAAAATCTCCTTCTGCACCATCCCCATGAAAATAATACAAATATAAAACATTAAACATTGGATAAATATAAAAATTCCCTGGAAAATCTACCTAATAAACAAGATCATTTATTTTTTTCACAATTTCGCAGGGACCAATCTTCATGTACTTCAGCTTGTTATAGGTTCTTTTTGGAAACCTTTGCTTCCACAAATATACCATAACCAACTCACCAACTCTAAATACCTTTCTCCCCTATGCACATTTGTTATTTCCTTATACTTATCATTACTATTTTGTAGATTCTTCCACACTTCTTCCTACAATTATTATATATGTTTGGTAAATGCTTCTGCATCATCACTGACTCTACCATCAAATCATAATTGTACCAAATCTAACACCCCATTTGGATTACTCCCATACACAATTGAAAATGGATACTTTCCTGTGGATTTGTTTATGGAGCTATTATATGCAAACTCATCTTGTGGTAATGATAAGTCCCATTGTTTTGACCTTTCCCCAACATTGCACCTTAATAGGTTTCCGAAACTCTGATTTACCACCTCTATTTTCCCATCAGTCTGAGGATGATAGGAACTATTGAATGGTAGTTGAGTTCCCATGTTCTTCCATAAAGTCTGCTAGAAGTGACTTAAGAACCTTGTGTCCCTATCTGAAGTAATGTTTTCTGGAACACCATGCAAATGAACAACTTCTCTGAAAAAAAATCTGTTGCGCTTGTTGCATCACTTGTTTTCTTATAGAAAATAAAATGAACCATCTTAGAAAACCTATGAACAACCACAAAAGTTGAGTCATTACCTCATTGTGTTATTGCTAATCCCAAAAAAAAATCCATCCTCAGATCTATCCACGACCATTTAGGAATAGGCAACAACATATACAACCCTATATTTTGTGCATGGCCTTTTGAGACTTGGAAAATTCGACACCTCTCCATATATGTTACCACATCTCTATTAAGCTTTGGCCAATAGTATTTCTCTGGGTTATCATTGTAGGAATAGCAATAACTTTCCTCTGTAGATCTTGCATATTTCTATTCATTTGAGCAATACCACCTCCTCTTCCTCTTCCTGTGATTTTTTTAAAGACTCGAACCAACTCTGATACTAGATAATGTAGCCAAATTCTAAACAAACTTGATATACCACAAATAACATGAACTCCAAAAGAAAATAGATATCCTTCTTCATTATTCAATAATCAATTACAATGTTTCCTAAATAGGAAAAAAAATCCCAATTCAAGTTGTCATGCAAACCCTAACTAACTTTGACTAAATCTACTTTAGGTGGAAGAATTTACTATTGTTGTCATTTTACTAGAACTTGTTATTCTTAGTAAGTTCACATGATTATTTGTATAGGCACATAAATTGCCACACATCTTCTACATTTTTAAATTAGAGGAATTTCCAACTTTCTAACTCATAATGCAACTAATAGACTAAAATTAACTAATGCCCAAAAATAGGAAAAAAATTGAACTACAACTTAAATCCTAATTTTCAGCCTCAAGATGGTGGATTTAGGGCCTGAAAATGTGTCTAAAATTTCCCCAACCGGTAGGGCGGGTTATTGTTGTGTTTACCTCATTGAAACATGTTGTTTCAAAAAAGACAGACTCAAACAGACATTCAGAGGTCAAGTTGTAACCTTGTCAAGTTCCTACTAATTCTAGCACATCATTCTTCCCTACTTAAAAACAACATAGCTCTTGCAAGTTGTCTTCTTCAAAATTCTTCCATTTATCTACATCCAGCTTCTTAATATTCCATTCTATGACCCAATTATTGTCCTCTTGTTCCATTCCTTTCCAGTGTAATAAATATTTTTTGTATTTCCCATGTCACGTGTCCATTTTTTTCTTATCTAGAATATGATCCACTTATTCTTTCTTCTTCACTAGAACTTGCTTCCTCCAATCTACTACTTCATCAATAACATCCCCTTCTACACCATCCCCATAAAAAGAATACAAATTTTAAACATTAAACACTAGAGAAATATCAAAATTCCCTGGTAATTCTACCTGATAAGAATTATTGTTTATTTTTTTCGTGATTTAACAGGGACCAATCTTCTTGTACTTCAACGTGTTATAGGTTCCTTTTGGAAACATTTCCTTCCATAGATATACCATAACCAACTCACAAACTGTAAATACCTTTCTCTATCTGTGCACATCTTCTATTTCCTTTATACTTATCATTGCTATTCTGTAGCTTCTTGCACACTTCTTCCTACAATTATTGTATATGTTTGACAAATACTTCTTCATCGTCACTGAATCTTCCATCAAATAGTATGTGTACCAAATATAACACCCCATTTGGATTACTCCCATACATAATTGAAAATGGATACTTTCATGTGGATCTGTTTATGGAAATTTTATATACAAATGCAGCTTGTGGTAATGTTAAGTCCCATTGTTTCGGATTTTTCCCAACGATGCACCTTAATAGGTTTCCCAAACTCCAATCTGCCATCTCTATTTTCCCATCAGTTTGAGGATTGTAGGCACTCCTAAACTATAGTTCAGTTCCCAATTTCTTCCATAAAGTCCACCAGAAGTGACTTAAGAATCTATTATCCCAATATGAAGTAATGGTTTGTGGAAAACCATGCAAACAAACAACTTCTCTGAAAAACAAATCTACTACACCTGTCACATCACTTGTTTTCTTATAGGCAATAAAATGAACCATCTTAGATAACCTATCAACAACCACAAAAATTGAGTCATTACCTTGTTTTGTTTTTTGTAATCCCAAAACAAAATCCATACTCTGATATGTCCATGACCTTTAGGAATAGGCAATGGCATATACAACCTTGTATTTTGTGCATGGTCTTCTGAGACTTGGAAAATTTGACACCTCTCCACATATCTTACCACATCTCTCTTAAGCTTTGGCCAATAGTATTTATCTGCTACCAAGCCTATCGTCTTATCTTTACCAAAATGCTAGGCCAATCCTCTGTTATGCAACTATTTCACTATATTCTCTCTCATAGACCCAATTAGAATACATATTTGGCATCCCTTGAATAGGTAGTTGTACGCACCCAAAATTACATGTACTACATTGGCAGGAAAATGGTTATTAAGTTCCCTAGTGATGATTGAAAATCCTTTTGAGAAGGTGTTCAAGCTCCAAAACCCATTTGCAGTATATATTTATGGGCTAGATAGCCTTACTTATCTTTTCCTTGCATTTTTCCCTTTTCCCCTTTTATTATGTGCTTGTTTAGCCTTCAGTGTCAGGACTGCTGCCCTGCCTGGGTAGCAGTTCACAAACTACTTCCCTGATTGATTTTTCCAAAAAAATCACGTGATAAATTACATGCAAAAATTAACTTAAGTTTATCATTTGAACGCGTCCGTGAGTTGAATTTGCTAAAATTAGCTTTGTTTTCTTGGTTCTCCTAGTTCCTTCTATTTTAAAATAGATTTAATGAGTGTAATTGCCTCTTCAATTCCTTGTGCATGAAGTAACCTTCTAGCCTCCATTCCTATATATTCCATGCTTGTATTCAAGCAAAGGGCCGAAGAATTTAATGTATCTTGTATTGTTGTGCTGTAATAATCTTACTAGGAATTGCATAGCTAAGTTCAGATATCTTGTGCTATCTTTCTTCTACCTGCATTATGCCTAGATTGCTTCCAAGCTATCATCACTCAAGCGCCATATTCTTGTTGTTTTTCTTTACATTCCCATCCTCTGACTCACATGAATGCTTAGAGAAAGAAAGGAAAGAACTGAGGGGATAGATACTCGTGCTTCCAAATTTGCCAAAAGTCTTTCTCTTCTAGGTTAGATTTGTGTATTTGTTTGCTTTGTTTTGTCAAATTACATATCAAATAGAGTAGAGAAATAATTCATTTTAATTAATTAGATAGTTACAAGTAGATCAAGTCAATAGGAATTTTTCTCTTCAATATTGCTAGGGAAATAGTAGCTCTGTTAGAGTCATGATTTATTCCTTCACTTTTGAGGTAGAGCTCGAGAGATTTTATTTGAATTTGAGTAGATCTTAGATTTAGATTCACACATTTGCGCATATAGCTAGCTACATCTAGCCAGTTATTTTTTTTCTTTAAATTGTTTGTTAGATTAGATGCATTGTCTGAAAAGTTAGAAAAGCACAAAAATATTTATTTTCATAGATTATCTTGTTTTATTATTTTGTTCTTATATATATTGAGAAAACATCAAAAATATAGTTTAGATTTCATTTGATAGATAGTTTATTCACCTAAAATGAATCAATTTCATTTTGTATGACCATCAACAGTACGCAATAGGAAAAGACCTATGGTTGTGATCCTATGGTCCCAGAACCCAATGGGCTAGAGTTAGTAACCGACATTGACACAAGTCTGCACTTAACAATATTATGCACACCCACCACATACATAGTGAAAATAAGATAGTTAGAGACTGTAAACATAGCTACTAATAAGGCCTATGAATTTTGGACTGCTCCTGAGAATAGGATTTGATTGCATATATGACCATTCTAGGGCCTCAACCTCAACAAATCTTTGGTTATGACCCACAAGTCCCGTAAACCAATGGACTTATTTTTCAGTTATATATTGACACTAGCCTACACACATAGGTATTCATATCCTTGCCAGTTCCACCTGATATTATCAAACAACTTTCATTTTTAAATATAGCAGCCAATCAAGCTAAGACTTTCTAGATAAAACTAGAGAATCTCCCTTAGTTCTTGCAGCTCCACTACATCTCTTGTCTCAATTTCCATGACCTTTTCTGGAAACCCATACAAGGCACCTATTGGTTACTTTCCACATATTCCGCAACCAATTAATAAAATCTCAGTTGAGCTAGACATTGATTGGATTCTCTGAGTAGCTATTATATCGGACCCTACCATCACACCCCTTCAAGTTAGGAGAGAATTCTTTTCCTTAGATTCATATATTTTGTTATTACGTGTCGAAGACATAATGCCCAATTATCTTGTTCATCACCATCACTTTCACTCCCACTTCAAATTCCACACAGGCTGTCTCGGCATGACCTCAGGAGGTTGGGTGTGTAGAAGTTCACATGTTGATTTATTATTGTAAAAATTGGTGAATCTGACGTGAAGAGCTAGTCTCTAAACATTTCCACTTTCATCCATCCTTTATTCATTGGGTATTCTTATAACCCCCTAATATGTCAGGATATGAAAAGTACGGTCAACCCATCCCAGGTTTCTACTTGTACCAACACCACTCAAACATACCACCACAATCACCTTCACTTTCAATATGGGAAGACAACCACTCATCTGATGAAAACCCTTTGCTTCAGGGAACTAATGTTGGTTCTTCTGTGCACATTGAAGAGCTGGATTAGATCACTCAAACTTACCCCCTTGAATAATCAAGTTCAAATAACATGACATTTACTAGATAAGCTAGTTCATCTCCTTGGGTATCGCTTCGATAGCCCATCACTGTGCAATCCAATCCACTCCCCCATCTTGATGAGGAGTATCTAGCATGATATGCTAGGAGAGAGCAATAAATCCAACAAATGAACCAATATTTTGATAGGTTGCAATGGCAAGGTACTGTCCCACTTCAACAAAATAATGCCACCTTGCCACCAACTAATAATACAACCAAAGAGGGGAGGCAACATCATGAACAATTCATAGTGTGACACCATATTCCTCAACAAACTTCAAGGGTTCAACCAAAGGAATCTAAGCAAGGCATCACCTCGTCAATGGGTGATGTCATTTCACCTTTGGTTGATAAGGTTAAGGAGTTAGAGCTTGCCCAAAATACACAGAATTCATATGCAGGGAAAGTGTGGGCTCCTTCCTACCCAAAGAACCATGGGCAAATACTGACTGCCCATAACTCTCCAGTCTACATGGATATTCCAAACCATGTAGAATTTTTAACTAGGATAGGTACCTTGGGTATGCCTCCTCAAGCCACATATGGTCATCTACAACAGGCACCAGCCAAAAGTGCATTCTCAAACACTATACCAGCCAGAAATGTGACATTCCTTGGCTTCTTGCCTTTAGATCCATATCAAGGAATATAACCCCCATATATACACATGTATTTCAAATCTCCATAGGGGGACATGTACACCTACCCAGGTCCATATGGAAAAATGCAAGGGATGTCATATACCCCGTCAAATATTTATATTGTCCCATTTCAGTAGCCAATGTAGCCCCCACCTCCCTAACAAGGGTCTTCAATGGTGGAAACTTATGCAATGGGCAATTATTCCAAATATCTCAAAGAACCCCTTGATTTCTCCATTCAAGAAGTCATGCTCCCGAGACCCTTTCCATATCTCCCAATGTTCAAGGGAGGGTGATCCAAATTCCCACATCAAAGCTTATATAATGGAAATTCGAGAGCTGATCCCATGGGATGCAGTCATTATAAATATTTTCCCGAAGACACTTGAAGGTATTGCTCTCTACTAGTATTATAGGATACCGAAGACTTTGATACATTTTTTCAAGTAACTAGTGTCAAATTTTATTGAAACCTTTGATATGAACAAGCTTTTGTGAACAGGAATCAAAGAATTTCTTCATATCAAAAAAGAAAATAATGAGTATGTAGCTCACTTCATTCAGAGGTGGTGACATGTTCTCTACTCTTCTGCAACTACTCCAAACATGGACCAAATGGAACTTTGTGATTTGTTCCTCTACTCCCTCAATAGAGAGATGAAGGAAGAGGTTCAAAAGTTCCTACTAAGGATCTATGAAGAGTTGTTAGAGGGTGCTCTTTGGATTAACCAAGCGGCCATCGACATTTGTCGTAAGACCTATGGAGCAAATGGGAAGTTAGTTACCCCTTATCAAAACACTCCCAGATACTCCAACAATAAAAATAACAATCAAGGACCAAATATCCTTAACAATAATCATGGAGTCACGACTGACGGTTTAACTGACGAGCCCAACTATCCTAATGTTGTTAATCCCACCGGTATAGGTATAAATAATAACAACAACAATGGGAATAATAATGGAAACAATCAAAAGAGAAATAATTTCTCACCCTCAGTAAACATTGTGGATTTTAATGGTCCCTAACAATAGCAACAACCTCAACCACAAAGTCAAATTTGACCCCAAGCTCTAGTCAATACCCCAACAAATTCTAGAACTAGGGGCAAGGGTTCCAAAGTGTTAACTATAACAGTCAACAACCAAAAAATAACCGTGGTTTTGGACCACAACAAGGAACCAACCAAAGGCCTCAAGATTATGATCCTGACTTGGATTGTGGTTTCCATAGGGTCCATGGGCATGACGCAAGAACTTGCCGTGATTGTAATAAGTTTTTGTAACATTTTCCAAAAGACCAAAGATAGTTGTTTATTGACATATTTCTTACCAATCTAACTACGCCTAATCAAAAAACCTATATGGGACCAGTTTCTTCACATAACACACCGTTAGGAATCTTCAATGATCCTCTCCCCACACATCTGAAGGATGGAATATTGGATCCTAATGATTTGAATAAAGGAATTGTAATAGGGACTCATGATTATGAAGCCTCAACTTTGTTAAACAAATAGGTGGAACCTCCTTTGGATGGTCACCAGTAAATGAAGATCATACATTTTGTTGAGTTAGATGCTGAACTCTAGATTAACGCTACAACAAGAGCTAGAGACTATTCATCACAGTCGATCTCTATTTACCCAGTTGTCTCAAATAATTCTCATGACACACTAAGCAAGCCAATAGGGGCTTATAACTTGATCAATGATCTAACCAAGACCTTTTCACACATTTCCTTCTTAGATCTACTAAAGAATTCTCATTGAGCCACTGTCTTGGAAGCGTTCGGTCTTGGCCGTTCGGCTAACACTACCCCACTGCTAGAGGAAAAGATAAACCATATAGACTTTGACATTTTCCCTCTAGGACAACCTAAAAGGGATATTGGGTTTGTATTTGACATAAGAAAGATGCCTACAGATGCCAAAATAGCTCGTAGAGGTGATCCAACCTTGTTTTTGCAAGTTTGGATCTATAACAATTATGTGAAGCATGCGATGATCGATGATGGGGAAGAAGTTAACATCATCCGCTTCTCTTTTCTTCAGAAGTTAGGATATGGGGAGAATAATTTCTCCTTAAGACAAAATGCATTAAGATGCTATGATAGTCTCAAAGCGACCTCGATCGGGACCATAGTAGTACCAGTCACTCTTTTACCCAAGATGGTGCTTACTCAGTTTTATATTATAGATCGGAAAACCAACTATAATATGATTCTTGGTCACCCTTAGATACACCGCATGAAAGCAATCCCATCCACCCTATTCCAAGAAGTCAAATTCTTGCATTTAGGGAAAGTCTTTGTCACTTAGTGTGATCCAAAACCCTTTGACATACATCTGGTCAACTTGAAGAAAAAGCCAGGGGTCCACTTTAAATTTAAACTTCCCACCAACCAGTTAAACAAACCGGTAAGAATGTTACCAGAAGAAAAGCTAGTTCCCATGATGAAATTAAAGGTTACAGGTTTGATCGAGGGTATTCCGGCATGCAAGGATGAAAGTATTGTTGTAGAGACATTTTTTCTAGGAACTACAACAAATATTGTTAAACTATTAGAAAAGGATTTGCCTATCTTTCTTCCCTTCGATTCCATGGGTATGGAACATGCTTTGGGACCTGGTTCCCTTCCAGCAGATGAGGTTTTTAGGGTAGATGTAATCAAAATAAAATAATAACTTACAAAAGATGACTCAACATCTATATTTCTGAGTAATTACTAGAATCTCCACTTTAATGGGGCTAAGTGTCACTTCGGTGATGGGGTAGGTGCAATCCTTACCTCACCTGAAGGAAGGGTTTTAATTTTTTCTTTCAAATCAAATTTTGAATGCATAAAAAATGGGACTGAGTATGAATATGTTCTAATAATTCTCATTATAGCCAAGAGAACGGGAATCCTCAATATTACAGTGTTGGGTGATTCACAACTAGTCAAAAATTAGGTATCCGAGGTATACGAGACTAGGGTTGAACACTTATAGCTCTATAAAACTATCATGTTAGACCTAAATAAGGGGTTTGATTTCATATAAATTGAGGTAGTTCCACAAGAACAAAACCTTCTGGTAGACTCTATAGTGAATTCTGCCTCATGCTTCACCCTAAGTAATAATTTAGAGGAAACTAACTTCACGGCTTCACTCTGCACTGAATCCTTGATTCACAAAGTGTCAGTGGCGTAAATGTTGACATAAGTGGAAGATGAGGGCTAGTTTGACTCTTCGAACCTTGTCAATGGGGATGATTCAACTTTATCTTATTTAAACACTTTGGTAGAATTACATCTTACTTGTCAAGAGGTAGAATTTTCCTTAATTCCAATTTCCTCCTCTTATTTTGGGAATCCAATGATTGAGTCATCTTCGGGAAGAGATCTTGAAATTTATGAGGTAGAAGAGGAAGGGGAATTAGAGTTTCCACTATCCCCTCCTGATTTTGAGGAGGATAATTCCTCCTTATTTGAGGGAACGATTGATATAAACATCGAAACAAAGGAGGAACCAAAAATCTTAAAACTAGGGTCCTATTTAACTCCAGAGGAATTAGAAATTCATACCCGAGTCCTTAAGGAACATCGGAAATCCTTCACATTTAGTTGTAAGGAAATGATGGGAATCACACCACACATCACAGTTCACAATCTTGTTACTAAGTTGCACGCCAAACCAATTATGTAGAAATCAAGACCTATGAAGCCAAAGGTAGCCCTTATGGTAAAAGAAGAAGTAACAAAGCTTCTCCAAGTAGGATTTATCAAGTTAGTTGATTATTCACAATGGGTATCTAACATTGTCCCCATTATAAAAAAATGGAAAGATCCGTATTTGCATAGACTTCCATGACATCAAAAAAGATTTTCCCAAGGATGTTTTCCCACTACCATCCATTGATGTTATCATCGATGCAACGACAGGATTTGAGTTTTCTTCCCTCATGGATGGGTTTTTGGGATACAATCAAATCAAAATCTCTACCGAGGATCAAGATAAAACTACATTTATAACTCAGTGGGGAACTTATTATTATTCCATCATGTTATTTGGTCTTAAGAATGCTGGCACTCCATACCAATGAGCAATGACCTACATATTCCATGATCTTATTCATAAGATTGTGAAATCCTACGTAGATGACCTGCTGGCCAAGGCCAAGAAGCACTACAATCACCCATAGGTGCTTCGTATCATTCTCTTGTGCTTGATTGAGTATGGAGTCACATTGAATCTAGAGAAATGTGTATTCAGTGTGATAGGTGGAAAGCTCCTGGGTTACATTATATCTTCATGAGGAATTGATTTTGACCCGGCCAAAATCTGGGCTGTGTTAGAAATGGTTCTGCCATTAGATGAGTCTAGTATTAGATCTTTTCTTGGGAAAATCAGTGTAATCTGAAGGTTCATCCATGACTTGTCCTTTTTCATTCATCTAATCAACAATTTGTTAAAGAAAAATTATATCTTGGATTGGGTGGAGGAATGTGATGAGGCCTTTAAGGAAGTTAAGTTATTTTTGTTATCCCCTCCCATGTTAATGCAACCAAGGTTAGATCGCCCTTTGATATTATATTCATGGGCTACCGAAGTTTCAATGGCATGTATGTTGGCATAAGAGGATGATGACAAGTGAGAATGGGATGTTTATTTTATAAATCAGATGTTACTTGAGTACGAGACACACTACATGTAGGTAAAAAAAGAATGTCTTTCCATAGTTTTCACAACCAAGCACTTAAGACATTACATGCTTAATCAAGAGACAAGGGTCATTGTCAAGTCAAACCACTTACAGAAATTCCTCGTGCAAGGATCCTTGTCTAAAAATGTTGGGCATTTCATTACATTAATGGGTGAGTTAGAACTAATGTTTGTAAATCAAAAATCAGTTAAGGGTCAAATCATTTCAGATTGGTTGGCTAATAATCTATTCGATAGGGGAGATTTGGTAGATTTGGAATTTCTTGACGAGTGGGTATATTTCATTGAAACCATGCCCCCTATCTCTGTATGTCCTTGGTACACGGACATCATCAATTTCATCATGGACCACACATACCCATAAGGGGAAACGTCACAAAAAAGAAGGTAGTTATGCATGATTTCTACCAATTACATCATCCTGGAACAGGTGCTTTATTGTAGAGAGTTTGACATAATTCTATTGAGATGTGTTAATTATAAAGAGTCTGAAAAGATTCTTTATGAGTCACATAGTGGGGTATGTGGTGGTCACTTTAGCGGCCATGCTACTTCCTGAAAGATACATCGGATTGGCTATTTCTAGCCCACCCTCAAACATGATGCGGTAGAGTTTGTGTATAGATGCCATAAGTGTCAAGATTTTTCCCATGAAATCCACATACCGACACAAGCTTTACAACCAATCGCAACTCCATGGCCCTTCTCCATGTGGGGCCTAGATCTGATAGGGAAATTCTCTCCCTCATCAACAGATGGCCATAATTTCATAATTACAGCCATGGAGTACTTTACCAAGTGGGTAGAGACCATTCCCCTTACCACTATCCCTGGCTCTGTAATCACTAAGTTCATCTTGAACTAGATCATTTGTAGGTATGGGGTGACACATGTCATTATTTCTGATAATGGCACGTCTTTCAAAAATGATGAGGTGTGTGAGTTGTGTGAAAATTTCAAAATAAATCATCACATAACTTCTCTCTATTACCCTCAAGCTAATGGACAAGCTGAGGCTACCAATAAGACTTTAAAGTCCATTATTCTAAAAAATGTTAAGGAGAATAAACAAGATTGGCATCTGAAGCTTTTTTTGGCCTTGTGGGCCTACCAAATGTCAGTTAGAATACCAATGGGAGCAACTCCTTGTTCTTTAGTGTTCGGTGCTAAGGTATTTCTACCACTGGAGGTCGAAGTACCTAGTCTCTGCATTTCATTACATGGGATCCTAGGATAAGAGGGTTATTGAGAAGGTTGTCTCTCCTAATTAGAAATCCTCGAAGAAGTTAGATTGAATGTTAAGCAATGGCACAATGTGTATGTTGACTGCATGGCTCAAAAATACAATAAAAATGTATATGAACGTGAGATCTACAAAGGAGATTTGGTGTTAAGAATCGATAGCTGAATTTACAAGAAGGCCGGTGAGGGAAGAAAGTTTAGACCTAGGTGGATGGGTCTATATCAAGTGGTGGAAGATTATAAAAATGGCACATTCCATTTGCGTACCCTAGAAGGTGAGGATTTTAGTGAATCTGTGCACTCCCTTCACCTAAAGAGATACTACGCATGATCCATCAACATTTTCATATGTACATTATTGCATTTGCATTGCATTTTCATTTTTCCATTCAATTTGTAAAAAAAGTGTGATCAAGGATCTTATCCTTATAGCAATCCCCAAGAACTTATGAAAATATTGGAAAAACAATAAAATCATGTCTGTTCAAATCTTCATTGTATCATCAACTATTTCTGCATCATTTTATTAGTTCTAGTAGGATAAGATGAAGTTTTGAGAGTACCCATACCAAGGCATGCATACTTGGTTCTACTTTTTCTTTCTTCTTAGGATAGGTGTCTTTTGTTCATGGTGTCACATCAATCCCACTTACATCTCCTTGGAAATATAAACATTCTAAATATTTTTCCGAAATTAGTAAGTCAAGTACAAATCAATAGAAAATTTTATTTTACACATTTATGTTTCGTAACAACCTTCAGTGTTGAGCCTACATCTCTTACTAGTGACGTAGGGGTAGGAAAGGAAGGAAATTACCTTACTCACCTATGCTTTGTCCATGGTGATGATCCTGTAATTCCTACTGGTAGAATGGGGCAAGGTATAGGGTGTCTCTTTGACAAACTTGAAAGTCATAAACAATTGGACCGATTACTAGGAAATCTTAAGTCAAAACAAAGTGGATTAGATGTTCAAAATTCCAAGAAGAATTCAAAACATTAAAACCATATTTTTTCAACCAAGTGGCCATCTATAGATCCATGTCTAGATAAACTACAAAGAAATTCACATTCTAAACTATGAGGTAGCATTAGTGGGGTAAGGTTGTAGCGTCCCAATTTGGCTCTGTCAAACCTCTGTCTTCGTCTCATCACTATCATTCAACTAATTTCATGGCTTGTGCCCTTCCTATCTCTCGGTGTTGAGCCCTAACATCTTACTAGTTATGTGGGAATAGGAGTGGGGCAAACATATTTATTCATCATATCATTATGTCATCATGTTTTATCAAGACAAATATGAGGTATTGAAAATTGTAAAAGAAACTAAGTTTTAAGATCACATTGTGTTTGCATCATCATATATCAGCATCATGAAATATAAAAAAAGAAATAATTATGTTATCATTTGACATCCATTGCATACATTCTGAAAAGAATGGAAAAGTGGAACTCTAAACATTTAGAGTACACATGAGAGATAAGCCAAAGAGGGTCAACTCACATATAATGGAATGATGAACCAAAAATAGAGTCAATTTTGTGTACAATGTCATCATGCACTAGGCATGGTCAAAAATGCTCGCAATAAGCCTGAAATGTACAAAAAAAATCGTATAATGTAAAAAAAAATTAGTATCAAAGTGATAAAGGCTCAACCTCCTTTCAGTCCTTGTGGGATCCATCATATGGTGTGCACCTATGCCTAGGGATCCTACTGTGACTGTGACGGTGCTTAGAATTGACATAATGGTGTGAATGCTCATGGTGGTGCCCACTGCATGTAGCCTCGCTACGAGAATGGCTTCATCTCATCAGGCACTCGGTAGTCTCATACTCAACACCTGCAGAGTAAACAGAGAGATGGAGAGTGTGGGCGGAGCTCTACAAAAATACTATAATAACTCTATTAATGGATAATTGCATTTGGAAAAGGATGTATTAGGCATGGGGATTGTAGTTTTCTTTTTGGTAGCTTAGTTACATAAGTCCAGTTGCAATGCATGATTGTGGTATGCCTCTTTATAGCACTCTGTAATAGCTCCATGGATGTATTGAGGTTACCTATTATATATACATGAATATCAATGATTCTGATTCATACTTCTCTCTAATGATTTCTCTTTCCTTTTATCCTAAGTATGGATGCTTGAATGCTTCATTTTGATATGATACATGTTATAGATTCTGTTAAGTACTCTATTCAAAATGACTGCAAGGATCTAGAGGCCATTCTAAGCCCTATGGTTCTTCTATGTCCTAAACCCATTTGAAAGTCTTTTAAACACAAATCATAGATGATGTTTCCCACTAAACTCACATAAAAGAGACTCGGCACCCGTGCGTGCCTCGGGTGAATGCCTAGGTTTTACAGAGTGATAGGCCAATGTGCATGGGGTTCATTTATTTTGTGTTAAGGGTAAAAATGCCTGCATCTTACTTCCATTGTTGGGACCTCTTTTTGAAGTTGTAGTGGGAAATAACAGGCATCATGATTTGTGTAGTGAGTAATGACAGAGTGGTTAACTTTGGAAAGTGTTGAATCATGGTTTAAAATCAAGGAGGATGAATTTTCTTAGAGATTAAACACTGGACGCAAGTTTAATACACATAGATGGGTAGAAGAGAATCTCTACCATGATTTGTATGAGACTTTTTTCTGTTGCTTCCCAGTGGAACTATATGAATGGCTCAAAAACTATGCATCTAGATCAAGTTGGCATTATGGATCACATGTGTGGACCCAAGAAGAATACCAGAGGCTATAGCATGCAGATCTGACGTGGACCCATACTGTGGATCAATGGTGTAAAGGAGTACTAGCTATCTACACTCTAGAGTATGCCATTTCCACATAGTCTTGTCTGGAGGTTGCTGAGTTTGAGTTTCTGTGGGAGCCTAGAGGATTGTTTCTGCATGATATCCCTTTGTCTATGATATCTTTATGGTTAATATGAGTTTGGAGGCATTCCCAATTTCCGGCTAAACCATTCTGAGCATTGGGCAAGGAAGCTAGGGTGGAGGAAGATGGCAGATGTTGTGACATAGAAAGGTAGGGAGGAAAGATGACTCAAGTATGGTGAAGCACATGAAAGGGAGATTGCTAGATAATGCAAGATTTCAGGTGTGATGGATGTATGGTGGCAGATGTTATGGGAAGGATTTGAGGTTTAAGCAGAGGATGTAGAATCTAAGCAGTCTGTGTGACCCCATCTTAGCAAGTGCGTAAGAGATACCCCTTCGACTTCTGATGAGAGTTCATTGTGTGGAGAAATAAGAACCGTTGGCACACATCTAAGCCCACCTAGTGACTGGACCCTGGTGCTTGATTTTCTAGATCAGGAAGAAAATATTGCCAGTCTAGTTGGTTACATTGGAAGTGATCGGTCTACACCTAGGAGGTATAATTTCTCATTTGGGCCTTCGATGGCTGCAAACACAAACCATATGTCAGTACTTTTTTGGCAAGGTATAGACACACAAGATTTTGGTCTCACATCTAGGAGTGGCGCAGGGTATACTATTTACAGTGGGTCATTTTCATAGACTATAAGTGCACAACTCATTGGAACTGTGAGGACCCTTAGCATGAACACTTTAGGACCTTATGGGTCTGGTGGATCTGGTGGTTCAGGACCTGGTGGACCTAGTGGGTCTGGTGGTTTAGGAGTAATAGGATTTGGTGGATCTGATGAATCTAGTGGTTCAGGACCTGGTGGGCCTATTGGGTCTAGTGGTTCAAGACCTGGCAGACCTAGTGGAGCAGGTGGTGGCGGAAACATAGGTGGAAACCAAGGCTCTAGTTCATGAGGATTCAGACCCCAACCACCCCCGCAAGGTTTCTTTAAAATGTCTCTACACTTTCCTAATTACAGAGGTATTGAGGATGATGCGGAACATGTTCACAAGTGTGAACTGCTATCGGGTGGAAAGGGTATCACAACCCCAAAAAGGAAGGCTAGTTAGTTTGTGACCATGTTGCAAGGGTTCAGACATAGCTGGTATAGGAAGTATGACCCTCGACTTATAGTGGTGGAATATACTATTTTAAAGAATGCACTCTTTGCAAAATTCCACATTCTTGAGTTTAAGCAAAAGAGCATCAGCGCTTTGAAGAAGATTCTGCAAGGAATGGCATAGAGTGTGTGAGAGTATGATGCACACTTTAAAACTCTCTTGTCTAAATTATCATATGATATTCACCCTTCACATCATGCTCAGTGGTTTGTTAGAGGGTTGATCACTCCTTTTAGAAGGGCCTTATCTCATAAATTTTTTGAACTTATTCAATATTCCAGGGTCCCAACATCACCCCACACTATGCATGTTCTCCTTCCATGGGAACACTTCCCTTAGTGAGAGAAAAAATACAAATAGGCTTACGCCTAGGAAAAATAATAAGAGGATGAAAGTATGGGAAAGAAGAAAGAATGGGAGAGTGAAAGAATCATTGCAACAGACTAGGAAAATCATTTTGCAAGTCACCCTCAATTTTATTCCAGGAATCGACTTCATCATGCGCTCTTTGATAGAGGTCACCAACCAGGGTGCTTACCTCCTCAAAATTTAGTCCATATCCTTACGTGCTCATAGTATCCGTGATTTTCTCCAACTCCTTGCATATATCCTCTAACACATCCATTCTTCATGTGATACACAGATATATATCCTTCAACCAGTTTTTGATTGAAGCCCTTAGGGTTTCAATGGCCTCTTATTTCTTCTCAACCTTGGCAAGGATTTTGTATCTTTCAGCCCTATTCCCCTTGTTTTTGTCCTGGAAATCCTTGAGTTATGCCTATTGAGTGGCAACTAGGGTTCCTGTTACTTTGTCTCTATCCACGTAATTATCATATGCAACCTCAGTAGTATGGTAAGCAACCCTTACATCAGTAAGCACTTTGATTTACTCTACGACAAGCACTATGATTTTCAACTTATCTTCCCTTTCTAGGTGTACAAGCAATTCATCTACAAACTCCAAGGCTGGCAGTTATCTTTCCACGGTGAACACTCTTGTCAAATCCTCTAGGCATCCCAAAGTAGATCCATACTTCTGTTTGGGCGATGCTATGTCCGAATGCTTTAATAGTATGGCCTTGTTGATGGATTCTACTTTCTTGTACACAACACTCACCTTGTCCTTTTCATCCTTCAATTCCCGCTGCCACTGGGTGCTCATTAACTTTTCCTAGATCAGCTCCTTGGTTAATGTAGCTAGCTCTTCCTCTTTGTCCTCTAGTTCCCCTTCCATATCCCTGATCCTATCATTTCACCCGATGAGTCTAGATTCTATCTCAACAGAGACCTTGTTAAGCACATTGCTCAATTGTTCATCCGAGAGCTGTTGGGTATCAACTAATGGGTTATCTTCTCCCAGTCCTAAAATTTTTACTATTTCCCCTTGGCTTACCTCAAACTCTAGCTCATCAAGGTGGGACTCAATTTCCCAAGAGATCATCTTCCTTATCCATGGGTAGGAAGTATCCTTGTCGAAAGATAACATACATACAAGATCCTCTACTAGAAGTGTACCCTAGAACCACATGTGAAACACCTTGTTGAGGTCATTAATATAACCCATCTCTGGCCTCCCACACTCTGTGTGCCTTCCTCCCGTGTGCGTACCTTTTGGTATACTTCCAGTTAAAAATGGGCCTCTAGTGCTATCATGTTCCTCTTCCACACTCTCTTTCTCCTTGTTCAACACTTCCTCAGCGCTGCACTCCACCTTGTCCTCCACCAGGTTCTTAATGTCCCTTGTCTCCCCTTCTTCTTCCACCTTGTCCATTTTCTCTTATGTTGAGCTTGGAACCTCTTGCTTCTATGCGCTAGCCTCTTCATCTTTTCCCATGTCTTGGGAACTTCCTCCTACCTGGCTATCCTTATACAGCACAAAAAGGAACCGTTTTTCTTCTTCTCTGCCTTCCTCCTCTAAATCATGTATATTGAAAACAGGTTGCCCTTGATCTTTCCCAAGGTCCTCTTCCCCACTTAATTCTTTCTCACTACCATCCTTCTCTCCTATGTACTTTCCCATACTTCTAGCTTCTTCTGAGGTGGTCCCCTCTTCTACCCTATGATTTTTCCTAACTAGAGATTCCAGTGTAGGTGACTCTGTTTCTTCTTCTAATGACTCCTTATCTGATGGTTCTTCTAGCTTTGGAGTCTTTATTCTGATTACGACCTTTTTCTTACACGTGTATGTGCTAGTTCTAGTGCTTATTCTAGGGGAACCTATTTCCTGTGTCTCCACCACACTTAGGATTTTCTTTGTGCGTCAAGGCTATTAGTAGTGTTGATACTATTGTTAGCCCGTTCCTAGAGGCTTAGATTGCTACTATAGATAAGTAGTTGGAAAATTTGTCTGCGAACTCAGCCCATGATACTTACAGTGGTTTGTGGTACAAATATTGTGAAGTAGAGGGGCACGTTAAGGATAATTTCCCCTAAAGGAAAGTACATGCTATGAAAATAGATTGTGAAATTTGTTATGGGAACCATGATGCTAGTAGGTGCCCCTTGCTGCAATGCACAATCCAGAAGAATGTATCTTGTTACTACAATATTTATACCTATATAACCCATGATACTAAGGACTGTAGGCTCATTTATCAGATCCATGAGGCCATTGTTCATTGGGTGCACCAGACCAGCATTACTAGTAGTTCTAAGGGTGATGATCGTCATTATCAGGAGCGCGCAGATGGAGACATGCATGGAAGAGGTTTTTAAGGAGGGTTTCATGGTCGTGGTAATCATGGAGGAGGAAGGAATGAGTTCCCACATGGAACCTATTTCAACTGTGGATCTACAAATCATTACAAACGTGAATGCCTAGACCTGTTGCAGTGCTCATCGTGTAGAAAGAAGCATAAGTATGAGGAGTGCCTAAAATTGTTTGAGCACATGAATCAGTAGCATCAGAAAGATAAGGGCACTATAATGGTCAGTATTAAGAAGGTAGACACCCAGTGGATGCCTCGGGTAACATGGGATGTAGGTTTAGAGCCTGTCTTGGTAATAACAAGGGTAGAAGTTATGCGAACAAGAGAGATACCAAGACATAAGAACCTAGTATCAAGGGAGGAAGTAGTTCATGGAAAGTATCCATACCCTACGTATAAGAAGGAGGTATATCAAGACACTATGGATGTCATTCAGAGCTTACAAGGGTAAATATAGTGTCTAAAGGAGTAATCCAAGAGGGAGGAACAAGAAAGGAGAGTCGAGGCACCAAAGGATGACCTGGATGAGGTCAAGGAGGTGTGTAAAATGCTAAGGCAAAAGAATATCATTCCTTTGCTAGGATCATAGTTGAGAGAGAAGGTACCATGCTTCGGAGGAGAGCACGAGAGGTAGGTCTTGCACGTAAACCTTCCCCCTCACAGCCTTGACTATGAAAAGGAGATCACGTTGAATGTAGTTGTAAATTGATGGCTCATTAGTAATATCCTCATTGACATTGGCATGGAGGTTAATGTTCTAAATTTGGATGCATGACATCAGGTTTGGAAGACATGCATTATAGCCATTTTCAAATGTGTTGTATATGGAAAAAAAGACTAACCTAATTCCCATCAACATCTTAAAGGATGCAGCCATTACTATCTAGGGAGCTAAGTTTACTGGGGACTTTGAAGTCTTGGCACTCACCAAGGCAGACAATTTCCCAACACTACTTGGGTGCCCATGGTGTTACAAGAACAATACGGACCTTGAGTTCAAAAAATGGTACATGAGCTTTGAAAACAAGGAGGAGCGGGTCAATATACCCCTGGATAATGGGAAGCCGACACCCTATATTGAACCTTTGGGGGAATAAGTTCTGGATAGGATTTATGTGCGCTCAATCAGAGACCTAGAGATAATACATCCTACAAACAATGTTATCTAGTTTGAGGATGCTCAGTTAGTAAGTGATACCACCAGTCTAGCATGTGAAAATTGGGTGCATGGGACTTATGAATTGATGGGATGGTAGTTGAGAGGGTCAGTGACCAAGGTAATAAAGGCATGCATAGTCGGTGACCAAGGAAAAGATCTTCCCAAGTATTCAGGAGGAGCCTTCCCTAAGATCTTTCTACAAGAGGTGGAAGTTCAGTGGAAGGATGAGAAGGAATGAAGAGGGATGCTAAGTTATGTCCTACTTGGCACAATAGCATGATGGTGGGATACACATCAGGAGAGCCTTTTGGAATGGCGTGAAGTAAGAATTTCTCTCATTATCAGATTCTTTAGGAGCAACGTGCCCACCATAATCAAGGACTACCATGGGAAGGAGCTTGCCTCTTTCCATATCCAGGAGTGTGAATGGGTCTAGAGAGAAGGTGTGGAAGATTTTCCACCCTCCCTATGGGTGCACAAGTTGTATTCTACACTGCAGTTTTGCACGCATGCATGGTACATTCTTTCAAAGACACACCGCTAAACTGGGAATTGGCAAGAGCACGTCTGACCTTATTCAAACCTTTGAGTATCAGAGTACCAAGCCATCAGTTGATAAGGCCTTACAGGGTATCAAGCACCTTACCATGGGGGATAGTGCCATGGTGGAAGATAGGCTATTGGAATTACTAGGTGAACCAAGATTGGGAGCGTGCCTTGAAGAAGAAGTAGAGGAAACATAAGAGTTAAAGCTTGAGCATGCGTGTTTGGAAAAGGAGAAAGGAAAGTTGGTGTATATGATTGATGGAGAGGAATCAGAAAGCTTACATGTTAGCCATTTTATAGGGATGTGTGAGGTATTGGACAGTGCTGATACTCATGCATATGCCTACCATGAGCCCTTAAAGAAAAAGAAAGATAACATCAGTTCAGAAGAAGAACCTAAGGAAGATATTATTAGAGATTACTGGTTAGAGAAGGATGTTTCTAAGGTCATTGATCTATTGCATGAATTTGAGGATGTATTCCCGTGCGGGTAACATGAGCTCAAAGGCGTTCACCATTCCTTAGGGGATATGAAGATAAAACTAAAGGATGGTGCCCACCCGGCCAGGAAGAGGCCCTACCGAATGAATCCCAATTTGTGTGTGAAGGTTAAGGACGAGATAGATAAAATGATAGCTTTTGGGATGATTGAAGTGGTGGAGGAATCAAATTGGATAAGTCTAATGGTAATCAACATCAAGAAGGATGGGTGGATTATGATCTGTATGGATTATAAGGATTTGAACACAGTTTGTTTCATTGATCCCTTTTCGACCCCCTTCACTTAAGAAATTTTGGAAGGAGTCGCTGGGCACGAAATCTATTCTTTTACAGATGGAATTTCAGGGTACCACCAAGTATGGATTACAAAGGAGGACCAGGAGAAGACAACTTTCGCCATTGAGTGCGGAAATTTTACATACATGGTCATGCCCTTTGGGTTGAAGAATGTGCCTTCTATTTTTTTTTGCATAGTGGTGCAAGCGTTCTAGGACTTCATCCATAAGTTTCTTTAGGTCTATTTAGATGATTGGATAGTATATGGCCTAGTTAAAAACAATTATGAAAATTTAAGTTTAATGTTTAAGAGGTGTAGGCAGTTGAGGATATCCCTAAACATTAAGAAGTGTGTGTTTACTACACCCTTTGGGAGTTTATTGGGGCATATCATATGTAAGGACGGCTTGCTGGTAGATCTTGCTAAAGTTGTAGTTATTGTGGGGTTAGGGGAGCTTACTAGCCAGATCATAGTGTGCAGAGTCTTTGGGCATACGGGTTATTACAAGAAATTCATCAAGGGCTATGCCAAGATCACTGTGCCTTTAGAAGAACTAATCAGACAAAAAAATTCCTTCCATTGGGGAGAGGCACAATAGAGGGTGTTTGATACATTCAAGGATAGGCTTGTCACCGCACCTATATTATGTTTTACCTCTTCGAAAAAGCCCTTTCATGTCCATGTAGATGCCTCAGGGACTGCTATTGGAGAAGTTCTTGCACAACCAAGTAAAGGAATTGTTTATCATCCTCTATGTTTTTGAAGAAGCAAGCTGACACTAGCAGAGTAGAACTACACACCAACTGAGTGTGAGGAATTTCCAATGATCTACATGCTTTTCAAGTTTATACAGTATCTATTGGAAACACCCTTTGTGTTTTGCACTGACCACATGGCATTACATTATTTGGTGAACAAGCCTATTCTATAAGGGTGCATATGTCGGTGGTTGATTTTGTTTCAAGAGTTTGAATTCACCATTGTATTGAAGCCTGAGAAAAGAAATTGTGGACCTGATAATCTATCAAGGATTAACTCAGGGGAGGATACACAGAGTATTAAGGAGACAGTTCCAGACTCATAAATTTTTAGGTTGTGGTGCGCACCTTCAGATTTGGAAGTGATTGCAATATTTTTAAAGGAAGGTGTGGTACCGGAAGGAATGAAGGCATTAGAGAAAAATTAGTTAGTCATACGCATCATGCCCTACATGTTAATCAGTGGAGACTTATATAAGTTGTTACGTGATGAAGTTTTGCATAGGTGTTTATTAGACCATACTATCTGGCCATCATGGAGGAAGCACACGGAGGAAGTGCGGGTTAGAATTATGTATGTGATGCCACTACACGTAAGATATTAATGACAGGTTTGTGGTGGGAAACCCTGTATAAGGATTGTAAAGACTATTGTAAAGTGTGTGGCCATTGTCAGTGCATTCGAAAACTGGGAAAGAGAGATGAAATTCCTTTGTGCCGTATCCCTAGTGCAGAGCCCTTTAAAAATTGGGCAATAGACTTTGTAGGCCCTATTGCACCAGTGGCACATAGAACTGGGTCACGCTATGTCATCACTTGCAAAGTTTATTTAAATAGGTAGGTAGAGGAAGCCCCAACTAAAGATTACACAACAGCCACAATGGCAAGGTTCTTTTCGGATAACATTGTCATGAGGTATGGATGTTCGTTGAGTTTGACCAGTAATAGGGGTACACATTTCTTGAATGAGATCATGAGGATCCTCTTAGCAGAGTTCATGGTGGCTCATCACAAGACTACACTCTATCACCCACAAGTAAATGAACCGCGGAAGCATTCAACAAAAATACTAAGTCATACCTTGACCAAAATTTATGATGTCTGAAGACAAGATTGGGATGAAAAATTATTGGCAGTGTTGTGGGCTTACAGTAAAACATATAAAAGGCTGAAAAAATCGACACCATTTAAGTTGGTGTTTGGTGCGGAAGTTATTTTACCGGTTGAATTAATGTTACCTTCTCCGTGAATAGCGCATGTATCAGGGTTGGCTGATGAGCAATGAAATTGGATGAAAGATGATCACTCGTTAGGTGGAGTTAAACAATAGAGAAAGTAGAGTAGAAAGCTTGGCATGATCGCCACATTAGAAAAAAGAATTTTGAGGTTGGGCAGATTGTCTTACTATATGATTCTAAGTTTATGTGCCATCCTGTGAAGTTGAAAGTCTATTGGTTGGGTCCTTATACAATCTCATACATCCTTGATTCAGGCGCATGCCATTTACAAGCGCTGGATGGGACGAAATTTTTTGGACACTTCAATGGGAGTAGGCTGAAGCCCTACTATAAATAAGTCTTGTTGGTGTTTTTAAATAAGGTATTTTTGCGAGTTAGTTTAGAAATTTCCTTTATGCATTTATTTTGTTGTGTTTCCCTTTCATGTCGTTGTTTTGTTTTACACCTTGGGTGTTGGTAACCTTATTGCTACTTTTGGAGAATTTGTGAGTGCGCAAAGGACCACACATCATTTTAAGTGTGGGGTGGAGTAATGTGAGAGAGTGCATGGTTAAAGTTCCAAGGAAGTTTGTGATAAAATTCCCTGTTGAATGGCCTAGTTGAAAGATGTGTGTGGAGAGAAAAGATAGAAAAATAATGGTTGGTGCCAAGATAAAGCTACTTATAGATCACATATACAAAGGAGGAGAAAGCACATTAAGAAATGCAAGGTAGGTGAGAGAAAAAATAAGCACAGAAGAAGTGCCTTCGGCGTGGGTTTTGCAAGCGTAAGAGTCTCCTCTCAAGTTTGATTGGTTGTGAGCCAGAAGGTTGGAGGATTTTTCGATGCATGTTGGGCACATTAGGGAAAGTGCTTAAGTCAAAATTTGTTTGAAAAAGTTGCATTAAATGAAGAAAGTACAGTGGTAGGTGAAGTAGCACTTAATTCTCAAAAAGGGAAAAACTATAAATAAGGGGGTCAAAACACTTCATTTTTTCACTTTGCGTATAAGAGAACGAAGTGCTGTTTACACCTTTGCAAACTAGGGCTTCCAAAAAAAATCTTATCCATGTGAATAAAAATTTGGGGAAATTAAAGCATGAGTAGCTAGTTCAGATTTGCGAACCAAGAGGAAGGGATTTCACAGGCGTGGGAGAGGGTGTGAGAAGATGCCATCTTGTGAAGGGAGTATCCTAGTTAGGGTTTGAAGAACTAGGGCATGTGTTTAAGTAATATTCTTCAAAATTTTGAGATCTAGGGATGGAGAGAGCAAAATAATGAAGTAACATAAGTGATTGAAGTGGGTAGAAGACATAGAAAATGGAACCCAAGAAACCAGCTAGTACACCCATGAAGGGAAAAGGAAAGGGAAAGGGCAAGGACAAGCAGCAAGAAATTGAAGAAAGCACAAATGAGGAATGGTATGTAGAAATGCAGTATCCAGATGGAGTTTTTTTGGGGAAGGAGTGGGTGTCCCATCTTAGGGATATGTCTGTAAATGATTATAATCATCAGCCAAGCACAATTGAAAAGGAGTTGGCACTGGAGTTAGTGCACCTAACAAACAAGAGGACAGTAGAATATTTTCCATATATAATGATGACATGAAGGTAAAGTTAGAGAAGGTAGGGTTACTACAACTCTTTGAGTTTCGCTACTTTAGGAAACTTGAGTGACTATACCAGTGGCTGATGTCACATATGCACAAGGACTACTTCTACTTCATGGGGCACAAGATGTGCATAACTCCTCAGCTCATTTCACAATTCACAAGCCTCATCTGTGAAGGAGATGGGTTGGAAGATGATTTGACAGAAAAGGAATTGATTAAGGAATCTATCGCCACTCTTGCTTGCAAAAAGGGGTGAAGGTATTATGATATCGCAGACATAAAGGATCTAGTAATGAAGATGGCTACACACTTGGTGTCAAAGTTAAATGACCAGGAGAGATGGACTCAAGTTAGTAAGCCATGGTTAAACGTTTTCAGAAATATTTTAGAGGGCACCATCTATAATTTTTCCACATTTATCACGGATTAAATTATTAACTGGGCAAAGGAAGATGATAGGATTCTTTTTGGAAGTGTGTTGTTGACCATCGTGTTTTTGGAGATCGAGGTACCAGACGTATCAAATAAATTCATATGGGAGTACCCTGATGATGACCCCTTTCCCACTAAAATATTTGATAAGTACACTTGTGACACTATGAAAATAGTGCACAAGGTGCACTTGGAGAAGTGGTACACACGCCTAAGGAATGTGCTTGGGAAAGAATGGAGAATTCTTGAACAACTGATAGTGGCCACTAGGGGAGAGGCAAAATTTTCTGTGTACCAACATTACTATCTGGGTAGATTCAAGTTGATAGATGACTCATGGAGCCCATGGTGCAAGCTCCCCTTTGACTTCATAGCTTAGTAATTCTAAGCGGGAGTAAACAGATTCAAGGAGTCTAAACAATTTAAGTTGGACCTTGATAGTTTGGACAAAGACCATAGGGAATTATGCAAAGGGTTGGTCTACCATGGCAAGTACACATACATAGAGCGGTACGTGTCTCATGAAGTGCAAATGACAAGGCCCATGACACTATCCATTTCAGGAGGATCTGTAGTGTGGGTTTACATTTGCATCAGGCCCAAGTCAGAGAAGGGCACATAATTAGAGAATGAGGTATCTATACCTTAGGATCCAACTTGGAGGAAAAGGTCCATGCCTAAATGGGAGGAAAAAGAAAAAGAAAAGAAAATACCAAGTGTGGTGGAGACACAGAAATAGGTTCCCCCAGGACAAGCACTAGAACCAGCATGTACATGCACAAGAAAATGGTCGTAATTAGAGAAAAGACTCCAGAACCAGAATAACCATCAGAAGAAGAAACAAATTCACCTACACTGGAATCTCTGGTTAGGAAAAATTAGAGGGTAGAAGAGGGGACCACCTCAAAAGAAGCTGGAAGTATGGGCAAGTACATAGGAGAGAAGGATGGTAGTGAGGAAGAAGTATGTGGGGAAGAGGACCTTGGGAAAGATCAAGGGCCAATGTTTTTCAATATAAATGATTCAAAGGAGGAAGGTAGAGAAGAAGAACAAGGGTTCCTTTTTTTTTGGCACAAGGATAGCCAGGTAGGAGGAAGTTCCTAGGACATGGGAAAACATGAAGAGGCTAACGTGCAGAAGCAAGAGGTTCTAAGATTGGCACAAGAGAAAATGGCCAAGGTGGTAGAAGAAGGGGAGACAAGGGACATTAAGAACCTAGTGGAGGACAAGGTTGAGCGTAGCAATGAGCCAGTGTTGAACAAAGAGAAGGAGAGCATGGAAGAGGAATGCAGCAGCACTAGAGGCCAGGTTTTAACTATAAGTATACCCAAAGGTATGTGCATAGGAGGAAGGAGTGCAGAGGGGGGTAGGCCATAGATGGGTTATATTGATGACCCCAAGATGGTGTTTTGTACGTGGTTCCAAGGTACACTTCCGGTGGAGAATCTTGTATGCATGTCATCTTTTGACAAGGAGGCTACCTACCCATGGACAAGGAAGAAGATCTATTGGGAAATAGAGTCCCACCTTGATGAGCTAGAGTTTGAGGTAAGCCAAGGGGCAATAGTAACATTGCTAATACTAGGAGAAGATAACCCAGTGGTGGATACCTAGCAGCTCTTAGATGAATAACTGAGTAATGCACTTAACAAGGTCTCTATTGAGATAAAAACTAGACATTTCAGGTGAAATGTTAGGATCAGGGATCTAGAAGGGGAACTGAAGGAGAATGAGGAAGAGCTAGCTACATTAACCAAGGAGCTAAGCCAATAAAAGTTAATCAGTGCCTAGTGGCATCAGGAATTAAAGGATGAACAGGCCAAGGTGATCATTGTGTACAAGAAAGTAGAATCCATAAATAGGGCCATACTATTAAAGAATCCAGACTTGGCATCGACCACATAGAAGTATGGATCTACTTTGGGATGCTTGGAGGATTTCACAAGAGTACTCACCATGGAAAGACAGCTACCAACATTGGGTCTACAGAGAAAGTGGTCATGTGCCTAGAGAGGGAAGATAAGTTGAAAATCATAGCACTTGTCACAGAGTACAACAATGTGCTTGCTGATGTAAGGGCTGTTTCACAGAATGTTGAGGCCACGCTTGACAATTGTGTGGATAGAGACAAAGTGGCATGCACCCTAGTTTCCACTCATGAGGCATAACTCAAGGAGTTCTAGGACAAGAACAAGGGGAATAGGGCGGAAAGATACAAAATCCTTGCCGAGGTTGAGAAAAAATCAAAGGCCATTGAAACCCTAAGGGCTTCAATCAAAAACTAGTTAAAGGAGATATATCCACATATCACACGAAGAATGTATGTGTTGGAGGATATATTTAAGGATTTGGAGAAAATCACGCATACTATGAGCATGTAAGGAGATGGACTACTTTTTGAGGAGGTAAGCACCTTGGTCGGTGACCTCTGTCAAAGAGCACAGGATGAAATCAATGCCTAGAATAAATTCGAGGCCGAATTGCAAAAGGATTTTCCGAGTCTGTTGTAGTGATTTTTTCAATCTCCCATTCTTTCTTCTTTCCCATTCTTTCATCCTCTTATTGTTTTTCCTAGGTGTAAGCCTATTTGTATTCTTTCTCTCACTAAGTGAAGTGTTCCCATGGATAGAGAACAGGCATACTGTGGGGTGATGTTGGGCCCCTGGAATATTGACTAAGTACAAATGACACGCAAGGAAAAAGCGCGTAGGGTAGGGTTTTAGAAAATGGTTTAAGGAGCCCTGTGACACACGTGACACACATGGATAGAACCAAGGGTTTGGGACTTAGACAAATTGGACATTCGGGGAAGAACACTTGAAAATCATGACCTAACTACGTGTGGATAATGTGCCATCGTGGCGACAGGTTGGCCCAGGAAGGATTAGGCCTGTGGTGGAATCTTCTAGAAGCACATTATGGGATAAAGTAAGAAGCTCAAACCCAGAGAATCATGCTTGCATGGAGGACCACACTAAGACACTTGGCATCAGACCTGAGGGTGTTGAAGGATGAGTTGGAAATCTAGAAAATCTATAAATACAAGCACCTGCAGAGTAAACAGAGAGACAGAGAGTGTGGGCAGAGCTCTACAGAAATACTGTAAGAACTCTATTAATGGATAATCACATTCGGGAGAGGATGTATTAGCCATGGGGATTGTAGTTTTCTTTTTGGTAGCTTAGTTACATAAGTCCAGTTGCAATGCATGACTACGGTCTGCTTCTTTGTGACACTATTATAGACACCTAAAATTGGTTACCCAATTTAGTGTCCCCTGGGTTCATTTATCCTCTCGGGTAACCCAGGGCACCTTTATATTACCACTTCTCCCTTAGGGTATTACTTAAATATTTAATTTAAAGGCCTATCCTAAGTTTATTTCACCCCATTATATTTCACTCATGGATAATTAAATATTAACTATTTAATTATAGTTTTTACATTTATTTCAACTACTTATCTACCCCATACCAATTTCAAACCTCCCGTGCTATTTTTATCCATCTATTTGACCTATTTCTCCTCTCCTAGAACTATGTAGCACAATTATTCTCGTATTTGAGTCAGAGGGATATGTTTATTATCCCCATAATTCATTTTTGCCACATTGGGAGTCTGTTCCATGATCACCCCCGACAGTTTCTCGATTGACGCCGATTTTTCTAAGCGGCACCGATTTTATCTCAGTTGGTGCCAATTATAAATTTATGACCGAAGATCCTATTTGGTTAGATTCAGGAGCTAGTTGCCTAGGGATTGCTTTCATCTAAGTGATTAAAGAGATTATCAGAAGAAGAGAGTGAGTTTTGTGTAGTTTAATCCTTGAGAGGTGCATAGTTACTCTGTCTGCATATCTACAGCTATTGTGGGTTTCCACAGCTACCCTAGTCATCATCAATCATCAATCAAGCATTTTTCAGGTATTCTTCTTTGTTAGTTTCTGTAATCTCCTTTCCATCAACACTGATCTAGCTGGGTCAAATCTGATTAGTATTTAATCAATGAAGGTTTTATCCAAATCAGTTTCTGGGTTAGAATCCATCAATTTCTACCTCTGATCCTCTTTTTCCATCTTCAATCTCTCTTTTATGATCAATCTTCAATAATCTAGTCATATGTCTAATCCGTTTTGCTTATTTTTCTTTCTTCTTTTACTTTCTAGCCTTCTGTCTGCCTATGTGTCCAAACGACGCCGATCACTGTCTAATCGACATCGATCAAAACAAACAAAGTAAATCACTATCTGATTAACGAAGAACTCTATCTGATCGACGTCAATAAATAAAAATGATCCTGATCACTGTTTGATCGACGCTAATCAGTCTGCAGAAAGATGCAAAATTCAGGTAACATAACTTCAGCTTTGTTTTTATAGTTTCCTACTTTCTTTTAGTTTTTCCTGTGGTTTTTACATTCTGTCTACTATTTTTAATCAGAAAACCTAAATATTTGCTTACATATTTTATCATGTATGTCTTGATTCTTGATTGAAAATGTGAACTGACATCCGCCGAACCATGAAAGAATGTGGCACATCTATGCCCTCTTTTCCTCTTCCACCGACCATGTCAGTTGGTTCTCAAATGACCCTGCCTATCCCTAGTGTCACGGCTACCTCAAATACCCCACAACCTACTTTTAAGAGTCCTTCTTCTTCAGCTATGATGAGTGTGTCCATGCTCCCACAAATTGTTGTTAATTCTTCTATGCCATCTATTACATCTCAGGGTCAGTATCTCTCTGTGAACTAACTCCCTCCTACGATTCAGTCAGTTCCTCTTTCTCTTCCTCCAGCTGGTCTTTCTCCTAATGCTCCAACGATAGTGACCTTTACCCATCCTTTGGCATCGGCACCCCTAATAACCAATCTGACATTAAAAAGCTTCATTTAAAGTTTTTTTCCCACCATATCAAATCAAATAAACACCCACATTTCTCAATCCATTCCGATTCAGTCAGCAAGTGTGGGAACCCACCAATCACAGGCCCCATATTTCATGAAACCACCTTTCTCTCAACCACTTGTCATCTCACAACCTACTTATACTTAGGCTCCTTCACAACAAATACCTCGCCAGGCGTCTCCCAGAATGTCTGGTTATTCCTCTTATCATCCTGTTAATCAACAGATGAATCCCCCATTAACACCTCAACAAAAAATACCATTTTCTTCTTATATGGGACATTCTAACATGCCCCCTCCCCAATCTAACATCAACCAACTTCTTTTTAAAAAAATCACAGACCTAGGATTCTCCACCAAAGGGGCTAGCCCATCATACTCTTTTGAAGAAGTATGTAATGAACCGATTCATCCATCCGTGGCTTTTAAGCCTTATCCTCCCCAATGGGAACTTCCTAAGTTCTCAAAATTTCATATCCGGGAAGATCCTCAACAACACCTACGAGAATTCAAGCATGCTTGTTACCTTATAGTCTAGGATTGGGAGCTTATGCTCCGTACCTTTCCTATGTCTTTAGTAGGGCCTGCTTTAGACTTGTATAGTAAAATACCCCAACACTCCTTGTTTTCTTTCTCTTAATTAACTCAGATGTTTGTTGAAAACTTCTCAATAAACATCGCACATAATTTCTTGATTATAGATCTTTATAACATTAATCAATTCGATGATGATTCTATTGAAGACTTTGTCACTCGTTGGAGAGGAACAATAAATCAATTGTCTTTTTCCCTCCCTCAATCTCAACAAATCAAGTTGTTTACTCGATCTTATGCTAATCATATTTCTTCCACTTTAAGGATTCAAATATTTCATACATTTGAAGAAGCCTTTACAATGGCATGTAAACTTGAGTCCCATGCCATTGAACAAGGGAAGCTAAAACTTCGTTCTAAGTCTAAACCAGATTTTTCTTGGTTTACAAAATGAAACCCTTTCGCTTCTAACAAAGACAAGAATCAAGGGTCCACCAATGCTATTGTATTAAGAACATCACGGGATGATAATAGTTCTAATCAAACACCTTGGAGAGACTCTTCATCTTCTCTAAAAGGACCCTCATCATCTCGATATTTTACTTCATTAGGGGAATCATATGCTTCTATCTTAGAAAAAATGTTGGAAGTTCACATGATTGAACTTCCCCTTATTAGAAATTTTGATGAGAGCCAAGAATGACCATTCTGGTATAGGGAAAATGACTTTTGTTGTTATCATAGAAGCAAAGGCCATGACATTGAACAATGTCAGACCTTTAAAAACCTCATCCGAAAATTCATTGATAAAGGCAAGCTCATTCTGGATAACCCAAATGCTCCCCCAAATCAAGCGCTTGACATTTTTAAACAGCCTTTTCCAAATCATTCCCCAAACAATGATGCTTCAGGGTTTCAAAAACCAAAAACTCATACTATCATCTTCATTTCTACTAATGGTTCTTCTTCTAATTTTGAATCATCCACAAACACGTCGACTAAATCAGAACTCTCCTCTATTCCTTCAAATTCTGAGATTCCACCATCCTTAGATGGTCGATCTAGGAGTCTTCCTTTATTAGAAATAGAGTCATCTCCCTCTACCTCACCTTCTGATCTTCCACCTATACATGAAACAAGTTCATCTTCATTTGTCTCGTTGTTAGATATTCTTTCAATGCTTGAGTCATTTACATCCCTTAAAATTTCCACTACATATACTTCTACTTATGTTGCTCCCATTTTCTCTGTGACAATGCCTTTGCTTAATGTACCCATAGTTGTACCAACTTTCATGCCTTCGGAAGCATCCTTGATTTTAACCCTTACTATCACTTTTCCTACAGTAACTACACCCAAAATTACTACATCTGAAGTACCTTCCTCACAAGAGGCTGCCTCTTCATTACCTATATCTTCCACCATCATTGCTTCCTTGCCTATTAAGGAAACATCTAAAGAGATAACATCGACCCCTGTACTTCCAACTACTAGACTCAGACATAAAAAATTGGAGTTTAAACTTAAGGTTACATCATCAGTATCATCTCGTTTACTTCCTCCAAAATGGTTACAATCACCTTATGCGGTCAAAGTTTTCACCATCCTTGAAAAGGGAAAACCAATATTTTGGACCATCAAGACTCTCAGTGCTCTCCCTCAAAAATCCCTCTCTGTGCCTCATAAAAGATTGGATTTATCCACTAAAAAGGCATCTTATTCTACAACACTATCTTCACCGACGCCTCATAAAGTGGATTTACCTACTGGAAAGGGGTCACCTCTTTTATCAAAACCATCATCTTCATCACCAAAAGCTAAGGCACCCTTTGTGCCTCCTATCAGATCTATTTTGAGAGATCCTCCCCCATCTAAATCAGTCTTATCTAAATCATCATTTGTTTCAGCTAAGTAACCTTCTTCATCTCCGAAGACCAAAACACTTGTCACATCTTCATCATCTTCAAAATCTATCTTAGGATCTCCTCCTCAACCAAAATCAATCTTTCCTTGCTTCCATCTCAAGCACCTAAGGCTACTTTTCGCAATGTCCAAAAATGCAAAACAGTCCCTAAAAAGATTGTCAAACTAGATATGCAAGTTCTTTTACCTCGGCAGTCTGTTAAGACTAAAGAGGTGCCTTCATCATCTCTTTCCTTATCTTCATCTACTGGATTCTATACTGAAATCCTTCACCAAATTATCCAATCTTCATCTATATCTCTTCCTCCGATAAAACCCTATAATCCCAAAGGAGTAAAACCTTCATGGTTCAACTCTGATTTGATTTGTGCTTACCATCGTACTCTAGGTCATGACACAGAGGGATGTAAAGCCCTTTAATCTGTCATTAATAGCCTCTTGGAAGAAAGTGATCTTCTGCTAGAAGAGGAGGAGGAACAAGTGTCTCCTGTTATCCCAACTACATCTGACCCTGAATGGTCTACGTAGGCTTCTAATTCTATTATTTCCACTCCTGATGATCTTCCACCTTCTGAAATCGACACAATTCATATCACCACTAGAGCACAACAGTATGATAACCCATCATCTTCTACAACCTCTCGACCATAGGTCATCATTTCTACAGCCCCCAAAGGAGTTCCTCCTTCCTCATCAGCCCCAAGACCTCAGGTCTCTATTCATGCTTCACCTTAGGCTCAGGTTCCCGTGTCATTGGAGGAGAGTGTTATGAAATAACTCACCCATGCTCCGGTCAAAATGTCTCTTTTTGACCTCATTCAGTCATCTCCCTAGCATCACCAGGTTCTAATTGATAATCTACACCATATCACACTAAATTCAAATGAGCCCCAGCCTTTTGAGATGATTTTTGGATTGAATAGACCATCAACCACCATCTCCTTTGAGGTTTCTGAAATTCCTCCCCATTCTTCTAAGGATTTAGAGGCTCCTCTCTTTATCACAGTTCAAATCAATAACACTATGTTAAAACGCACTATGATCAATAGTGGTGCTGTAATCAACATCATTTCATCCCACACATTTGAACAACTTAAGTTACCAAAGAATGTAGTGTCACCACCATCTTTCACCCTTCGATCATTTAACGATCAACTGGCAGTTACTTTAGGAACTGTGGTCCTGCCTATTTGGGTAGGAAAGAAACTTCATGAGAATTTTTACATTGTTGAAGAAAATTTCCACTATAATATGATCCTCGGATGCTCTTGGATTCACACAATGCACTGCGTCACATTAACCCTCCATTGATGAATAAAATATCAGTATGAGGGCAAAATCTATACTCATCTAGGAGACCCTTTTCCATCTGCACAATGTGACATGACCGCAGGGTCTGTCCCTGTAAAAGAGAACACTTGTTCTCCTTATGAGGCTTCATCCTCTTCCATACATGTAACAAAACTACTAGATCTACAAAATCTAGAAGAAATGTTGCAATTTTTTTCTCTAGGAGAGCTTTCTCTTCCCTCTTTTGACGCCCATCTCAAACTTAATGAGTATGGTAGGAAAGATAAACAACCTAAATATCAGCCAGGTCTTGGTCACATCATCACCATTGGTCTACCCAATCAATAGAATAAATTCATATATGGTGGTCTTGATACACCTCACTATCGTCTGGATTCACCTCCTAGGGAAAAACCCTATTCAGCAGGGTTTGATTGTCTACAAAATCCCATGTTCGTAAAAACTTATCTATATCGATGTGTGTGGAAAGGCTTTGTCCTGGGAAAGTATGAATAGGGTGTGCATGACCTCACACCCATTCCAACTCTTAAACCACATTAAAAATTTGGTTTAGGGTTTAAACCTCTCCCGAAAGCCACTGTCACCATTCTCAATGAGCCTCTTTCCATTGAGGAGCCATCTTCTCCCATTAGGTCGGAAGCATCACTTGATGTGGACGAAACCATTTCCATCCTGCCTAACTTTTTTTTTAGTCAATACCATTTCCTTAGGTCCACTGACCTATAAGACTAATGGTACATCTGCTTCCATACCATTAGTATTCCTCAAAATAGTTGGGGACGACTCTCCCACTATCAATACTATCCACTGTGCGGATGATGATTCTATCCTTACCTATCTAGGGGAAAAGGATTCTTATCTTCCTAAAACCATTCCTTCTGACAAATCTACACTTCTCAATGAAGCCATTGTCAACCTTAATATAGGGACTTCTGAAGACCCTCGCATCATTAAGGTCGGCCAATCTCTTAACCCACAGGAGTTAGGAGACTTCACCACCTTTCTTTCCCACCATCTCCAAGAATTTTCTTGTCTATATGAAGATATGCCAGGCCTCGATCCTAATATCGTTGTCCACAATATTGTTACTCTTCCAGACATCAAACTAGTTAAATAAAAACTACGTAAGATGCATCCTTGTGTATCCCTCTTTATCAAAGAAGAGTTTCAGTGCTTGCTTTCCACCAACTTCATCCAACCCATTGACTATACACAATGGGTTTCAAATGTAGTACCAGTAACGAAAGCTACTAGGAAAATTTGAATTTGCACCGAATTTTGGGATCTTAATCTCACTCGCTTGAAAGGTGATTTTCCTCTACCTAATAGCAACCAACTCATGAATTTAACTGCAAGTCATGAGATGCTTTCTCTTATGGATGGTTTCTCTTGGTATAATCAAATTCTCATCACACCAGAGGATAGCATAAGACTTCTTTCATAACCCCATGGGGGACTTTTTATTATCATGTCATGCCCTTTAGTCTTAAGAATGCAAGAGTGACTTATCAACGTGCAATGACCTACATCTTCCATGACCTCTTACACAAAAATGTAGAAGATTACGTTGACGACCTCCTCGGTAAGTCCAAATGTCGTCAAGATCATTTTTTCATTCTTGCACCTCTCTTTGAGGGACTCATTCATTTTGTTCTTCACCTAAATCCATCTAAATGCATGTTTGGTGTTCTCACTGGTAAACTCTTAGGATTTATCATTTCTATTAGGGGCATTGAATTCGATCCCACAAAAATAAAAGCTATCCTCGAGATGCCTCCCCCTTCCAACTTAAAGTAGCTCCGTGCTCTTCAAGGATGCCTTCAATCAGTGCATTGTTTTCTCTCACAAATTTCAAAATGTTGTTAACCTTTTCATCATTTCCTCCGTAAAAATGTTCATTTTGAAAGGGATGAGCATTACTAAAAGGCCTTTGATGATATCAAAGCTTATCTTCTTTCTCCACATGTGCTTACACCTCCGCGCGAGGGGGAGCCATTCTATCTTTATATTTTGTGACTGACCATGCTCTGGGAGCCATGATCTCACATCAGGACGCTAATGGTAAAGAATAATCCATCTATTATATCACTCGCACTCTTCATGAGTATGAAACACACTATTCCAAAGCTGAAAAACTATGTTGTGCTCTCTTCTTTGCAACTTCTAAAATTTGTCATTACCTCCTTAATCACAAAAATTACATTGTTACAAGTGTCAATCCACTCAAGAAAATGCATGTGAAACCTTATCACAATGATTGTATCACTCGTTGACTCATGCTCATGACAGAGTTTGACCTCAAGTTCATCTCACATAAATCTATCAAGGGTCAGGTCATTAAGGATCGATTACCTGAAACTCCTCTTTTGGAAACTCAAATCCCCCTCACTCAATTCCCATACGAGTACATCTAACAAATCAATTTCGGTCCGTCTCCAATTAAAGTAAAACTCTTCTTTGATGGGTCCAAATGTCAGCAAGGGGGAGGTTTGGGTTTCGTCATAATTCCTCCTTGGGGTGCACCTATCCCCGTCACACACAAGCTTAACTTTGAATGTACCAATAACATGGCCAAATATGAAGCTCTCGTTTTAGGTCTTCAAAATTCCATTAACCTTTGCACTCACCATATCGACATCTTCGGTGACTCTGAACTCATCGTTAATCAAGTCACTCGAGTATATCAATGCAAAAATGATATCCTTCAAAAATATCACGATATCGTTCTCTTTCAGCTTCAATCTTTCGATAAATTTACTATCCAGGCTATTCCTCACATTCTAAACTGATTCGTAGATACAATGTCTTATTTAACCTCACTTATTCCACCTTTTACTGAAGACTCATGAATTTATGTGGTTTTTCAACGTTTAGACCAACCATCTCATCTCAGGCAGTTGACTTCAATCAATGTCATCATGACCAACACTCAAGATGAGTGGTATCAGCAAATTTTTTATTATTTATATTTTTCAGTGCTCCCTCCAGATTTAAATTCCAATGGAAGAAGATATTTTATCCAATGCGCTAACTATTATACCATTTTGGGTGGAATCCTCTACAAACATGGTTTTGATTGTATTTTTCTTCGGTGCCTCAAAACCCCTGAATCATCTAAAGCCATTCAGGAGGTCCACAATGGTATCTGTGGTGGAAACTTTGGTGGTTTGGCCATAGCTAAGTGCATCCTATGATTAGGTTATTATTGGCCTTCTCTTAATCAAGACTTTTGCGACTATGTCAATAAATGTGTCAAGTTTCAACAACACTCTAATCTCACACATATCCCTAGTCAGGTCATTCAACCCATAGTAGATTTATGGCCTTTTTCACAATAGGTTCTTGATCTGGTTGGCCTCGTCAATCCACACTCTTTGCATCGACAACACTCCATCATAACTACCACAAAATACTTCACTAAATGGGTGGAGGCTATTCCTATTTCATCAACCAAAGCTAAACCTATCGTTGATTTTATCTATCAACACATCATCTGTCACTTTGGTGTTCCTAAAAAACTCATCATAGACAATGGCAAGTCTTTCAAAAAAAAAAATTTGTAGAACCTTTGCAACACTTTGAATATTGAACTCAACTTTTCTTCCCCAGACTATCCACAATCTAATGGCCAAGTTGAGGCTTTTAATAAAAATTTACGTAATACCCTTGCAAAGGTAACTAGTTGAGCTAGTAGGGATTGACACTTACATATCCCTTTTGCTCTCTTGGCTTATCAGACTAGCATTCATACCCATAATTGTGCTAATCCTTTCTCTCTCATCTATGGGTCTAATGTTGTCCTTCATTTTTAAGTCTAGATTCCCTCTCTTCATGTCTCTCTCAGAGAGTTTGTCTCTGATGAGGATTATCATCAAAACCGTCTAGCACAACTTGAATTGTTAGATGAACACCGCCTCAACGCTCTTAAACATCATCAAGTCTATCTTGAGAATTTCAAACGAGCTTATAAAAAACATCTACAATAGCATGAATTCTAAGTTGGTGATCTTGTTCTTAAAGAAAACCAAAATGTCACTACTCTGGAACGGAGTCAACGTGGTAAGTTTGCTAATAACTAGATGGGACCATACCTTATCACTCATAAGTATGCGTCTAGGGATTATCACCTATCTTCCATGGATGGTATACCTAAAATGGAGCATCTTAATGCTTTGTATCTAAGGCCCTTCTACTATTAAAATCTATCTTACACGATCTTAGTCGCAAAACAAATATTTTCATCCATCTGTAACTAGTCATGCATTTCGTAGTGATTCAGAACTATGTGGTTCTTCACGTTATGTCTTTTTTACCTTAAATATGAGTACTGCAATTCTACTCATGGCATTTTCCTTACGGGTTTGTTCCTTCTCATGGTAGGAATACTTTAATCAGTACTTCATCCACCCTAGGTGTTCATCTTGGTCAGAAAAACTTTAGGGCATGAGTACATTATTATATACATTTTCTTCCCCTCTATCTGATCCATTTTGTCTAAACTCAGCTTCTTCCAAAGCTCAAAAAAAAGAGAGAGAGATTTTATCCTAGTCCCAAAAGATAGACTGATCCCTTGAAGGATAGCTATCCATTCCTTATCAACTAAAATAAAAAATATAGACCATTCCACGGCCAAGTTCCCCTTTTTCACACCTGAGGTCTATGTTACACATGCTAAACTTACGCGCCTTTAGCACACCAAATCCCCATATAACATGAAAAATATATGCACCTATGGTGCATCCTGTCCCTATGCAACATGAAAAATCCATGCGCCCAGTATAAAACACGCAAAAGTGGCATATGCGCACTCCCGCTTGCAACAACAAAAAAGGTCATGTGCAGTATCCATGCACCTTGTGCCCTTTGACACTAATTTGTCCCTTATAACACCATTTTTCTGTGCACCACACTATTTAGCCCTGTAGCCTTCAGTGTTCATGCGTCCTGCACCCTGATGCCTTAAAATTGCTAACTCTTCCTTCTGTCAATACTTTAATGGGAGATCAATCAACTAACATGACTCTCCTATGTTGGGTTTCACTTCTTCTTGCAGATCAACAACTAAGTTTAGGAATACATATGTCTACATCAAGCAAGAGGCCTACCAAGTCTAAGGGCAAAGCCAAGCTTACAGAGGAAGAAATGAAGTACAAATATCAAAGGGTCAGGATGCCCGAATCCCAGGTAGAGTGTGACCTGGACATAAGAGACTCAGAACTTGGTCATATCGATATGGAGGACTTCTGGCCTAGAACCAAAAGGGTCATAAGAAGTCCATGGATGGACAAACTGGTAGGCAGTGGCCTGCATTTTGCTGCAGGGATCCCGGTCAGTGCTATGAAAAATGAGTTCATGATGGTAGTAGCCCACTGCTACAACAAAGACACAAGGTGTGTCTAGAATGAGAAAGGTGAGGTCATGATCAACCTCATTGCCCAGCACTTTGAAATAATTCTTGGAATTTCTCACCACTAGCACTTTGTGGCCGTAAGCCAAGAAGATTGCACCAAGGCTTGGGAAGATAATGAAGATTAGTGTATGTAATTAATAAACGAGGTATACCTGAAAAAAAAGAAGGTGGTGACTAGATGGCCACAAGTCATTCATCGTAGTGATTTCTTAGAGGAACTCAGTGATACCATCACGTTCTTGAGTAGAGTATTTGGGCTTCCTAATGCCCACTACTTTCATAAATGGATGCTTAGATACCTGGAGAAAATGAACAAGAATTTACGAGATCAACGCTTCGAGTGGGAAAAGATCATAAGCAGCACTATAACTGAGTAGCTCCAACAACTTACCACAATGGGGAGGTTCTATATGAACTCCTAGATAGTTTATGCTACGGCCTCAGAAAAAGATTATCCAGCATTAATGCGGTGCGGGGTTTGGCCCCAGGTAAAAATATATGAATACTATCCAGAGCTGAAGCTGGAGAACAGTATTCCTCAATTTACAAAGATTAATGATGCCTTCTTCTACGGCATCGTCTTCCTTTTGAGGCCAAACATGACTCATGGTCATACAACCAAGAGCATTGTTGCAGCAACAGAGAAATGGGGGGCCTTGTTCACTTAATTCCCCACCTTCACTTATCTGAGGGCAGCCAACTTCTTGGGGGAACCAACCAAATTGCCAAGATATTCCGGCCCCAAGCTGATCTTGTTGGAGCTGTCAAGACATCTCATAACCCATCACAAGAAGTGCTTGAAGAGAAAGAAGGGTGGAACTCCTTTCCCCCTCATAGTGGGTAGGTACACTTGTCTCTCTCACCAAAAAGCATGGGAGATGTTTACAGAGCTAGAGCTACTAAATCTAAAGTACAGCTTCCCAGCAAGGACCACTTTCGACCCAAGGAATTGTCTACCCAGGGCCAAACTCGATCCGATCCACATTCCACAGATCGAGGATATTTATATCGACCTGTATCATGAGGTCGAGCTCAGGAGGAAAGACCATTCCTTCTTAGCCTTGGCTGAAATCATCTAGTATGGTGTAGCCATCATCCCAAAAGGTTATCAAACTACTGATTAAGAAATTGATCAGGTATATCTTGACACAGGTGGGGATGACTGGCCATTAGTTGTCATTGACAGAACCAAAGTGCCTCAGACGATAGAAGAAAGGGTCAAAGAAACTCTGCGAAGAATAGAGCACTGGTGCAGGATGAATTATCTCATATACCTCGGGGTTGATTTCACCACTTCTCCATTGGGAAATGCACCTTCCAGACCGAAACATCTTCCAAGGAGAAAAGGTAAAGACAAGGAGGGCGAGTCTAGCTCTGCCCAAGAAAATACTCCTGAGAGTCCCCCTTCCGCCGCACAAGAACAAGTTATAACTCTGGCTTCTCTAGAGAAAGAAGCGGCCGAGGATGTTCTGATGGGCACATCCACTCAGGATGTTGCCACTACTACAACTATTGAGGTCCCTTCTATCTCTTCTCCCTCTCCTCCTTCCCCTCCTCGAGTGACCCAAGCGATCATTCCTTTGGTCGTATCCTCTCCCCCGTCTTCTGTTGTTCTCCCTTCCTCATCGTCCATCTTCTCTTCTCTCGTGGAGCTGTCCCCCACCATTTCTTCCCTGATCTCTCAGCTCCCTTCCATTCCCATGTCTACCTCCCCTACAGTATCTCTTCCTCCCGTGAGCACTTCCTCGGCCTCCCTCTCAATGCCACCTCCAAGTGTCTCCACACATTTTCCTTCTACTACTGCAGCTGCTCCCTTTTCTATTTCTGACCCCTCTCGCATAAGTCCAGAATGGATCTCTCAGCACCTGAGCCAATAAAAGAGGAAAGTTCCCATCACACTGATGGACTTCTTCGTCATCCAATCAAAGGGGGCCAAGATGCAAAATCCTATAACCCTCTTCTCTCAGAGTGCGTCAGGAGAGAGAGTAATGGAGATAGCTTACCCCAATCCTTTAAAGGATAAAAAGGATTTTTCTTCAACAGATTGTATAGTGACCCAAGTCACAATGGGGACATATTCAGAAAGCCTTCAAGGAGAGGCCCCATCTGTAGTTGACGCCCTTTGCAAGAAGCTCTTGGAAGCAAAGGAGGAAAAGAGGCTGTTAAAGGAACAAAATAAACATCTCCTCCATGCCTTGCAGAAGATGGACAGTGCACCTCCTAAAACTACCACCGAAACTCCCGAGCCTCTAAGCCAGGACAAGATTACTGAATACACCAAAATCGGTGAGTAGGGTATGGAAGTTTCCGCTTGAAGGAGCCAAATCATCAAAGAAAGTGAGGGAGTGATCACCAAGTTCACTGAATTATATCAGAATATCAATCGGGTGAACAAAGAGCTGCAGGCGATAGCAGGACCCATCTCCGAAGAGCTAGACCATGCCAAGATGTAGCATGAGACCTTTCAAAAAATGCTCGACTATTCAGTCGAAGATCTGGTCAAGTTTGGCGTCTTTGGACACCCCAGAGCCCTCAACAAAATCCTTTCTACTCTGGATTATCAGGTTGATCAAATAGAGTTTGTCCTAGAGAAGATTGACAAGATAAAGGAGGAAGCCTTGGATGTAATGCATCAAATGGAAAAAATTGTCCTCAGAATGTCTCCGGGCTTGCTCACTCCTTCTTTTGCCTTAAGAAAGGTAGAGGAAACTATTCAGATCTTCAAGGAGATCATTTCACAAGGGCTAGGACCAGAGGTCACTTTCGACGCTGAATCCATCAATAACCTGCTGGCCTATCGTGACTTCATTGGGTACCTGATAGACGTGGAAAATGAATATTCCAAACTCCCAAAAAAGATCACAGACGAGCGAGACTTGCCAGGATCAGCTTCAACCCATGATCACCAAGTTCATGGAGTACCGTGCCCAATTCCACATCTCATCACCTGAGCAGCAGCAAAAGCAGGATACCCCCTTTTAGCCGTGGGACGATGATGAATAATCTCTTTCTTCCTGACCTTCTCCTTGTAAATATCTAAAGTATGTTGACACAAATGATGACATCATCCATGTTGCACCATGGGATGATGTCGTCCACAAAGTTGTCAAAAGTCAACAAATGACTTTGAGATATTTTGTAAGATATTTTTGTAATTAAGTGGTTGGTTCGTTTTTGCCTTCTCTTCTTCTCTTCTTCTATAAATACTTGAATACTTGTTTTATTCAGGTGTGGATATTTTTCAGATAAGAAATAGGAGTAGGAAGAAAAGATTTTGAACTTTTTGTAACAGAAACGAATATTAATACAATATTTAGACTTTGTGCTGAACACATGTGTTTTACATCAGACCTTTCTTATGTTAGATCTGTGTATTCATTCTGTTGAATCTACTTCTACTTTGTTGTCATTTATTCATCAGTATTGATTTATTTGTCTATGAAAAGTAGGTTCAGCTCTGTATACTACCAACCCAAATCATAGACCTTCTGACCTTTCAACTTTGGAATTCATTTCTTTTCTCCCTTCAGATCTTTCCTATCTCCCCACTTTGTTTCTTTCCCTTCTTTTACAGTTGGAAATACCTCTACTGGGATGAGATCCCAACCATTGAAGGTGGGATATTGTGAGACTTGCACAAGATTCTTGCTGCTAGAATAGCAATAAACCAGTTTCGCTTTGCTGACTCAAAGAGGGGCTATGCCCTGCACACTATTGGCTCATCTATCCATAGATTTGTCCACATGACAGATTTTCAAACCAATATTTTTTGGCGACTCCACTGGGGAATGAACAGATCTATCAGATCTATGATGGTGGTGTGTTTAAAAAATCAGTGAAAATTAGAAAAATCATTACTTGTTTGCAAATATGAACTTTTGCTTAAAACCTAAAATTTTTACAAAAGTGACCCAAATTGAAAATTTTCTTCAGAGATCCATAGATCTGGGCTAGATAGAAATCTTTAGTTCATTGAGTTTTTACAAAAATCTGTATTTTTCCGTAGATCTAAGTTTCTGACAGTTTACTAGAATTTTCAAATTCTTTGAAAAGTCAACTCTAGATCTGAAAATCAGCTTACTAAGTTTTACCATCATTTTATCCTTATTAATCAAACAAATAAACCACAATCGATTTTCAAGAGGAGGATAAAATTTAAATATTCAGAAAAGTACATGTTGTTGATTTTTGTCAGAATAATCAGAAAATTAGTAGGTACAGCCAAAAGGAGTTCTTAAATCCACTCCAAAGATTACAGATCTGGAAGGTACACTAGTAGGTGAACCATTTACTCGTAGCAGGAGAGCTCGTGGAGAAGTCGATCTTACCTTCGACCTATTTCAAAGGCACAACTTCAGTATAACACTGGCTCGCTTCTCATCACTAAGTTCAGCTGACCGGTCATCCAAAAGTGTCTCACCTCCACGAAGGAAGCATCTCTCATCAGGAACATCTACATCACTTTGTAGTGCCTTGCTGCTCAGCGGAACTGTGCTTCCAGCCTGCGTTCTTTTTCCACCCGTCCAGATGGCAATACCATGGGGAAATGCTATGGCCCCCCTGGCTTTGCCACATCCTGTTTACGCGCTCCCACATGGAAACCGAAATAATTTTCCCAAATTTGATGGGAGCGGAAACCAAAGCACAGATTCACACATATCTACATTCATCATGTCATGCAGTATCCTAGATGTGACCCATGAAGATGTGTCGGTTTGCCTTCTTCTGGAAAATTTGCAAGGGCCTAGAGCAGAATGGTTTCAGCATTTGCCGGCCAGATCTATTACTAGTTGGGCCTCCTTGTGGGCTACTTTTGAAGACAAGTATAAGCCTTCCAAAGACGCATTCGCGTTACTATCAAAGATCACTCACCTAAAGAAGGAGGCCAATGAAACTATGCATGACTTCATCACCCATTTCAATTCACTGATCAACTATGTTCTGGCTACCATGCTTCCAACACCGGAGAATCAAAAGTTTTTCTTCGTAAACGCTATGAGCTCGAAAGTAAGTTTCTTACTCCTGTAAGAACAAGTAGCTACCTTGATTCTTGCCCAGGATGCTGCCATCCGAATCAAAGATAACTTGCTAATATCTGGTGAATTAAAAAGGGAATTGTCCAAGCTTAAAGCTTCGAGCCCTTTCCCCACTACTTCATCTGATCTGACATTTCAAAAGATGGCGAATGACTTTGTCGCATTAAAGAAGCAGTTGGCCCAAGATTCCCCCAGTTCCTCATACCAGGATATTCCACGAATAACTTTCACTCCTAACAGCGTCCCGCATAGGCCGCATTTGCCTACAATTGCTCCACGGTTGGCACTTGAGGCTCCTCTGGTCAACGCTTTAGCCGAAATCGAAGAAGAAGAGAAAAATTATGAAGAACCTTTGTCTTAAGGAAAAGATGATCAAGATGTCGGTGAACCGACTGGCGACTCTACTATTGGGAATATGGAATTTGATGAGGAAGAATCTAACGAAGAAGAGGGTACCCAAGGATATGCAAGCAGATAATCATATGTTGTTTTTACCCGCTCACAAGGAAAAGAAGCAGAGATCGCTGCCAATGTGCAAAAAGAGAAGGCTACATCATCCACGCCCCCAACTATTGCTAAAAGAGGTAATCCTCTTCCTGCTCAACCCCCTATTAAGCCTTTTACAAAGAAATATTTTCCTCCCATCTCTCCTCCAAATCAGCCTTCTTCTATTTCCATAAAGACCAGTAACTTTACCCTACCATCATGAAATGAAGGACTCATTCCTCCATCAATGCAACCCTTGGCCGTGTTTGACATAATTGACCATGCTAAGAAGACCAAGATTCAAATTTCTGAGGCCGAGTACCTTCATTCAAACCCCAAACAACTTGTAAGGTTGACTGAATACATCCAAAGTCAGGTTGTCATAGCTAATCAGGTTTCCCCAAAAGGAATCCTTTCTACCCCTCCTTCATCCCGCATAAATGTTGCATCGACTTTCGCATCAGGAAAGATAGAACCTTTCTACCTCTCCCTCCTAATCAATGGCCACAAAATAAGAAACTGCATAATTAATTTTGGAGCTTTCGACAATGTCATGCCGGTAAAAGTCACCCATGCTCTGGGCCTCACCCTTACCAAGCCTTTTGGCTGATGTTATTCCTTGGAAACCAAGCAAGTTCCACTGATCGGTCAAATCAAGGACGCACAATTTACGTTTACAGCATTCCTGGAGAAAAGGGTAAAAATGATCGTCCTTGTTGCCGATATTCCAGTAGCCTATGGAATTCTGTTGGGAAGGAGTTTTTGCAGTGAAGTTGGGGGGGAGATTCATATGGACTTGTTTAAGGCTAGGATCCCCGTCAAAGGTGTAATGTAAACTTTGGAGCCTGAATCACAAAAGAAGTACCTGGTTACTAACTCCGATGACCCTAAAGCCCAAATTCTCTTCGAATCATCAGGGATGGGAAACTATTTCTTGTCTACTGAGTCTAACAAAATGGATGTCCTCATATAAGAAGGGGATCTTAACAAGATTTGGACTTTGTAGTTTAATGGCAGCTGCGCAACTAGTGGGGGTAGCGCTGGTGCCGTGCTTATATCTCCCCGAAGAAGAGATTATTCCTCTCTTTCAAGTTATAAGTTTTCAACACAAATAGTACTGCTGAGTATGAATCCGTGCTACTTGGCATGCAAGCCGCGAAGGAAAGAGGGATCAAGAATCTTAAGGTATAAGGTGATGCAGAGCTGGTCGTAAATCAAGTTAAGAGGATATACCAAGTGAAGAATGAAAGGCTCAGACATTACCGCAACGCGATGTGGGACAACATCGAGGAGTTTAATGCTTTTTCAATAAAATCCATCCCAATAGCTCAGAATGACATGGCCGATTCATTGGCCGTTTCAGCATCCCTCATGCTCCCTCACCCAGGTTTAAAAACAGACAAATATACCATTGAGGTGGTTTTCCACCCAAGTGTGCCGGACAATTCTCATCATTGGAAAGTATTCAAAAATGACAATCAACTCATTACCTTTCTAGAAAAGATGGAAAATTTTAGTGAACTTCATTTTGAAGGATCCACTTCTACATGCTGCGAATCAGTTACCGATCAAAATGAAGAATCAAAAGGAAGAGACGACATATGTCAGCTCAAAGGAAATAAAATCCCAAAAGGCCTGGTCTCCCTAGAGCGGTTGTTCGACAGGCATGATTGATTTGTTAAAAAGAAAAGGCAAGATGATCCTAACTCCTCCCCAGAAACCAAACCGGTCAATTTAGGTTCGGTAGAACATCCGTAGTTTGTGAACATTGGAAAATGTTGCACACCTGAAGAGGAGTGGAAGTTTGTAAAACTGTTGAAGAAATACATGGATGTATTGGCATGGTCCTACACCTATCTAAAGTCTTTTAAGCCAAAGGACGTCCAGCATGATATCCCATTGAAAGAAGACGTCAAACCTTTTCGCCAGAAGTAGAGACACTATAACCCTAAGATCTCAGGTACTATCTAGGCTGAAATTTAGAAAATGCTGGATGCATGGATCATTTTTCCTATCCATCACAGTACTTGGGTGGCAAACATTATGCCAGTGCACAAGAAGAATGGCGAGATATGCATATGTGTAGATTTTCGCAACTTGAATCATGCGTCCCTGAAGGACAACTGCCCACTTCCCATAATGGATCAGGTTCTGTAGGCAGTAACTGGATCAGAAATGTTCTCTATGCTTGATGGTTTTTCACTACTCCTTGGGGTACGTTTGCTTACAGCAGGATGCCTTTTGGCCTGACCAATGCTGGTGCCACTTTCCAACGAGCGATGGACTTTGCATTCAAAGGTATGATGGGGAAGGTCATCGTAGTCTACTTAGATGACTTAATTGTGTTCTCCAAATAGTGAAATGATCATTGTGATCATTTAGAGCAAGTATTGATTAGATGCCGAGAGCACGGGATCTCCCTGAATTTGAAAAAGTCTGTTTTCAGAGTCACAGAAGGAAAATTGTTAGGACATTTTGTTAGCAAAGAAGGGAAAAAGATAGATACCAAAAGAGTTAAGGCTATTTCGAGCCTTACTTTACCTACAAGCAAGACTGGTGTTCACTCTTTCTTCGGAAAAGTGAATTTTCTCAGGTGCTTTGTTCCCGACTTTGCTAAAAAAAATCGTCATATACTAGACATGATGAAAGGGTCACCAAATTTCCGATGGAGTGAAGAAGGGAAGAAGTCATTTGAGGAAATGAAAGCTTCCATCGCTCACACGCCGGTCCTGGTATGTCCCGATTTCTCAAAATATTTTATTATGTATAGCTACACATCCAAGCACACTGTGTCGGCCATCCTAATGAAAAAGAATTCTCAAAATGTTGAATCCCTGATTGCGTTTATGAGCTCTCCTCTCAAGCCTCATGAATTAAATATGTCTCATTTGGAAAAACATGCCTTTTTTGTGGTCAAAGTAGTCAAGAACTTCAGGTATTACATTCTAAACTCTCATACAGTAGTGTTGGTCCCTGACACGGCAGTCAAGTCAATTTTAACTCAATAGGAGTTAGGGAGCTTACGGGGGAATTGGATTGCAAAAGTCCAGGAGTATGATCTGGATATAAAAACCAACCAAGTTAGTAAGAGGAAAAGGCCTATGTCAACTTATGGCTGAAAACCAAGATTCAGGAGTTTCCGGAAGAAAAGATGATTGCACCCATGGAGCACAAAGCCAGCTGGAGAAACCTGATTCACCGCCTATGGTCCTATTTGTCGCAACCAGCGATAAGTGGTATTCTGATATTGCTTTCTTTCTCACTTATGGCGAATGCCTAGCCCATCTAACCATAAAGGAGAAGTGCGCTATAAAGCTCAGAGTAGCTAGATATATCATCTGGGACGACGGTTTATACAAACGCGGAATAGATGGCATCTTATTGTGATGTGTTGACAAACCACAACAAGTGAAGTTACTTGAGAGTTTTCATAATTCAGCCTGTGGGGGCCATTTCTTCTCTTCTGTGACAGCACAAAAGATCATCTAGGCTAGGTACTATTGACCGACGCTTTTTCAAGACACAGCCACCTAGGTAGTAAAGTGTGAGCGTTGCCAGCAGTTTTTCGGCAAGCCCAAGTTGGCTACTTTTCCCCTTAGGCTAGTCATTGTCGACGAACCATTCAAGTAGTGGGGAATTGATTTTATTGGTGCACTCAATCCCCAATCGAGTTCTGGACATAGTTATGTCTTGACGGAAATAGATTACTTTACAAAATGGGTGGAAGCCATACCTGTCAAACATGCCACTTCCGAAGTTGTTTGTAGTTTTATCAAAGAAAATATCATTGTCAGGTTTGGTGTTCCAAACAAGATTGTTGTTGATAACGCTTCCAATTTATCCTCACGAGAAGTTGTTGGTTTTTGCTATGAATACGGAATAAATCTAGATCACGCCTCAGATTATTACCCTCAGGGAAATGGTCAAGTAGAATCCAGTAATAAAAACTTAGTAACCATCAAACGAAAGCTAGTGGATGAAAATCAATGAATGTGGCACAAGTCATTATACGACGCTTTTTGGGCAGACCGCATCACTCTCAAGAGGTCTCTTGGCATGTCACCTTTTCAAGTGTTATATGGCACCAAAACCGAGCTTTCCATTTCTGCGGAACTCCCCGCTTTGCGCCTGGCACGAGAAATCGAAGATGAGACTTTCCAAAATTCCCTTGAAAATAGGATCATGTATCTAGCAGAGCTCGAAGAAAAGAGAGTAATAGTGGTCGACAAGATAACTGAACATCAGAATCAGGGCAAGAGATTGTTCGATAAAAAAGCTAACCAAAGAGAGTACTGGGTGGGAGACCTCGTCCTTTTGTGGGAAAAATGAAGAGAGCCAAAGGGCATGCACGGAAAATTTGATTCCCTATGGAGGGTACCTTTCAAGATCAAACAGCTCAACAGAGAGAATAGCTTCTATCTCTCGTATCCGGACGGAACTGGACTCCTGCTTCCCTATAGCGGGCAACATCTAAAAATCTTCAGGAAGTAGAGCTTTCTCTCTTCTTTGTATAGTTTTCTTCAGTTGTGTGTTTGTTTTTTTCATGTGTTTGCTTTTGTTAGTTGTGTGTTTCCTTTTACGGTCGCCCTTGTTTTTGACTCTGTACCCAATGGATAAGCATGTGTGGATCTGGGATTCTCTACCACTGATTTCCATTTAGAGATAGTCCCTAGAAAGAGCTAGTTGTTATCCCGTAAAATTGGTAAGGATAATTTTACGGGTAACCATACCAAAATTTTGTTCTGGTCCCTCATCAGGGACCCCTCCGCGTTCAGAACATTTCAAAAACCCTTTCCCAGGAAACCTGGTTTTCCGGACTTAGCCATTTTTGGTATTTTTGGGTTGGGCACACCTATTGTTTGTGCAACACAGGGTAAATCTGTGCCCCCTTCATATCCTTTGGCACACCATTTGGCGTGTCGACACACATTTTATTGCACCTCACCATGTTGCGCCTTTCTTACATGCGCCAAGGTGGATGCGCCTTCGTGTCAACAATATTTTTGTTGTGCCACGTTTTGGTGCACCATGGGCACACGTATTGCCATGTTGACAGCACTTTTTATGTGCCAAAGGCACACATAACAATGTTTTAACACGCATCTTGGTGCACCACGGGGCGTAAGTTTTACAATGTCAACAGGTGTTTTGATGCGCCACTTCAAGAAGTGGTTGGTGCATTTATTACACCTTTTCCTATATATAGGTGCATCCACCTTGTTATTATCACCAGTTAGAAAACACGTGATTGATCTTTTTCCTCTGCACCTATCAGCACACCTGTCGTCCTCGTGTCACATTCGTGGACCCCGTTTCACCTCTCGCATTCTATATATTCCAGGTAAGTGGTCCTCATTTTTCTCATGTTTTGGTTTTTCTGTTGTTTGTTTGATTGAGTGGTAGGATGGAATAGAGATAAGAACCATGAAGCTCCTCCTACTTTTCTGTTTTTCCCTCCCAAAGCCGTTCCCATCCTTTTTCCAGATCTGCTGGTTAGGATAACTCTGCCCTGAAAGCAAAAATCCAAAATCTCCTTCATCCCCCCCCCTTCACCACTTGAAGCAATGTGAAGTAAGCCTAAAAATTTTGATCTTTCAGAGAGGGAAGAATCATTTTCCAAAAACTATGTTTTCCCTTGCGCACACGAAACCCTTGTAACAAGAAGCATAGTTGCGCCTATGGCACACCGGCTTTAATTGTAGTGGATGAGCTCTCTGCGCTTTGTGAAAACTAGTCTCCGTATGGATGTAGGCACTTTCCTTATCGCTGCAACAAAAATTTCATATGCTACACGTAATAAATTTGCACCCTTGGGCACACCCAACTCCCATCTCGCATATCAAAAACCTATGCTATAGCAGCACCTTGCACCCATGCAACACCGGCATTACTTGCGCCGTGTAAAATTATGTTCAAATGTGCGGGCACATCCCATATTACACCAACACATGTCATGCAGACCTCCCATGTGCCATGCTAAGTTCCCCTTTTTCACACCTGAGGTCTATGTTACACATGCTAAACTTGTGCACCTTTGGCACACCAAATCCCCGTGTAACATGAAAAATATATGCACCTATGGCGCATCCTATCCCCGGGCAACATGAAAAATCCATGCGCCCGGTATAAAACACGCATAAGTGATGCAGGTGCACTCCTGATTGTAACAACAAAAAATGTCATGTGGAGTATCCATGCGCCTTACGCCCTTTGGCATTGATTTGTCCCTTGTAACACCATTTTTCTATGTGCCACACTATTTAGCCCTGCAGCCTGCAGTGTTCATGCACCCTTCACCCTGATGCCTTAAAATTGCTAACTCTTCCTTCTTTCAATACTTTAATGGGATATCAATCAGCTAACATGACTCTCATGTGTTGTGTTTCACTTCTTCTTCTTACAGATCAACAACTAAGTTCAGGACTACATATGTCTACATCAAGCAAGAGGCCTACCAAGTCTAAGGGCAAAGCCAAGCTTACAGAGGAAGAAATGAAGTACAAATATCAGAGGGTCAAGATGCCCAAATCCCAGGTAGAGTGTGACCTGGACATAAGAGACTCAGAACTTGGTCATATCGATATAAAGGAATTCTGGGCCAGAATCAGAAGGGTCACAAGAAGTCCGTGGATAGACAAACTTGTAGGCAGTGGCCTGCATTTTGTTGGAGGGATCCCAGTCAGTGTTGTGAACAACGAGTTCATGATGGTAGTAGCCTGCTGCTACAACAAAGACATAAGGTGTGTCCAGAATGAGAAAGGTGAGGTCATGATCAACCTCACTACCCAGATCTTTGAAATAATGCTTGGCATTCCTCACCACCGGTACTTTTTGGCTGTAAGCCAAGAAGATTGCACCAAGGCTTGGGAAGATAATGAAGATCAGTGTATGCAATTAATGAATGAGGTATACCTGAAAAACAAGAAGGTGGTGACTAGATGGCCACAAGTCATTAATCGCAATGATTTCTCAGAGGAACTCATTGATACCTTCACGTTCCTGAGCAGAGTATTTGGGCTTCCTGATGCCCACTACTTTAATAAATGGATGCTTAGATACCTAGAGACAATGAACAAGAATGTGCCAGATCAACGCTTCGAGTGGGAAGAGATCATAAGTAGCACTATATCTGAGCAGCTCCAATAACTTACCATAATGGGGAGGTTCTATATGAACTCCTACGTAGTTTATGTTGCGGCCTTAGAAAGAGATTATCCAGCGTTGTTGTGGTGCGGGGTTTGGCCCCAGGTAAAAATATATGAATACTATCAAGAGCTGAAGTTGCAAAATAGTATTCCTTAGCTTACAAAGATTAACGATGCCTTCTTCTATGGCATCGTCTTCCTTTTGAGGCCAAACATGACTCACGGTCATACGACCAAGAGCATTGTTTCATCAACAGAGAAATGGGAGTCCTTGTTCACTTAATTCCCCACCTTCACTTATCTGAGGGTAGCCAAATTCTTTGGGGAACCAACCAAATTGCCAAGATATGCCGGCCCCAAGCTGATACTATTGGAGCTGTCAAGACAGCTCATAACCTATCACGAGAAGTGTTTGACGAGAAAGAATGGTGGAACTTCTTTCCCCCTCAGAGTGGGCAGGTACACTTGTCTTTCTCACCACAAAGCACGGGAAATGTTTGTAGAGTTGGAGCTGCTAAATCTAAAGCATAACTTCCCAGCAAGGCCCACTTTCGACACAAGGAATTGTCTACCCAGGGCCAAACTAAATCGGATCCACATTCCATAGATCGAGGATATTTATATCAACCTGTATCATGAGGTCAAGCTCAGGAGGAAAGACCATTCCCACTTAGCCTTGGCTGAAATCATCTATTACGGTGTAGCCATCGTCCCAAAAGGTTATCAAACTAATGATCAAGAAGTTGATCAGGTATATCTTGACACGGGTGGGGACGACTGGCCATTCACTGTCATTAACAGAACCAAAGCACCTTAGACAATAAAAGAAAGGGTCAAAGAAACTCTGTGAAGAATAGAGCACTGGTGCATGGTCTCATCTACCTTGGGGTTGATTTCACAACTTCTCCATTGGGCAATGCACCTTCCAGACTGAAACATCTGCCAAGGAGCAAAGGTAAAGACAAGGAGGGTGAGTCCAGCTCTGCCCAAGAAAAGACTCCTGAGATTCCCCCTTCCACCACACAAGAACAAGTTATAACTTTGGCTTCTCTAGAGAAAGAAGCGGCTGAGAATGTTCCAATGGGCACATACACTTAGGATGTTACCAATACTGTAACTATTGAGGTCCCTTCTATCTCTTCTCCCTCTCCTCCTTCCCCTCCTTAACTGACCCAAGTGACCATTCCTTTGGTCGTATCCTCTCCCCCGTCTTCTGTTGTTCTCCCTTCCTCATTGTCCATCTTCTCTTCTCTCACGGAGCTGTCCCCCACCATTTCTTCCCTCATCTCTCAACTCCCTTCCATTCCCATGTCCACCTCCCCTATAGTATCTCTTCCTCCCGTGAGCACTTCCTCGGCCTCCCTCTCAATGCCACCTCCAAGTGTCTCCACGCATTTTCCTTCTACTACTACAGCTGCTCCCTTTTCTATTTCCGGCCCCTCTCCCATAAGTCCAGCATGGATCTCTCAGCACTTGAGCCAAAAAAAGAGGAAAGTTCCCATTGCACCGATGGACTTCTCTGTCATCCCATCAAAGGGGGCCAAGAAGCAAAAGCCTATAACCCACTTCTCTCATAGTGCATTAGGAGAGAGAGTAATGGAGATAGCTTACCCCAATCCTTTAAAGGATAAAAAGGATCTGTCTTCAACAGATTATACAGTGACCCAAGTCATAATGGGGACATCTTCAGAAAGCCTTCAAGGAGAGGCCCTATCTGCAGTTGACGCCCTTTGCAAGAAGCTCCAGGAAGCAAAGGAGGAAAAGATGTGGTTAAAGGAATAAAATAAACATCTCCTCCATGCCTTGCAGAAGATGGGAAGTGAGTGCACCTCCTACAACTTCCACCGAAACTCTTGAGCCTCTGAGCCAGGAGAAGATTAATGAATACGCCAAAATCGGTGAGTAGGGTATGGCAGTTTCCACCTGGAGGAGCCAAATCCTCAAAGAAAGTGGAGGAGTGATCGCCAAGTTCACCGGATTATATCAAAATATCAATCGGGTGAACAAAGAGCTCCAAGTGATAGCAGGACCCATCTTCGAAGAGATAGAGCATGCCAGGATGCAACATGAGACCTTTCAAAAAATGCTTGAATGTTCAGTCAAAGATCTGGTCAAGTTCAGCATCTTTGGACACCCCAAAGCCCTCAACAAAATCCTTTCTACTCTGGATTATCAGGTTGATCAACTGGAGTTCGTCCTAGAGAAGATTGACAAGATAAAGGAGGAAGCCCTGGATGCAATGCATCAAATGGAGAAAATTGTCCTGAGAATGTCTCCAGGATTTCTCACTCCTTCTTTCACCTTAAGAAAGGTAGAGGAAACTATTCAGATCTTCAAGGAGATCGTTTCACAAGGGCTAGGACTAGAGGTAACTTTCAACGCTGAATCCATCAATAACCTGCTGGCCTATCGTGACTTAATTAGGTATTTGATAGACATGGAAAACAAATATTCCAAACTCCCAGAAAATCTCACAGACGAGTGGGAGACTTGTGAAGCTATCATTTATCAACACAAGGATCCTTCCCAGGATCAGCTTCAACCCATGATCACCAAGTTCATGGAGTACCGTGCCTAGTTCCACATCTCGTCACCTGAGTAGCAGCAAAAGTAGGATACCCCCTTTCAGCCGTGGGATGATGATGAATAATCTCTTTCTTCCCAACCTTCTCCTTGTAAATATCTAAAGTATGTTGACACAAATGATGACATCATCCATGTTGCACCATGGGATGATGTCATCCACAAAGTTGTCAGAAGTCAACAAATGACTTTGAGATATTTTGTAAGATATTTTTGTAATTAAGTGGTTGGTTCGTTTTTGCCTTCTCTTCTTCTCTTCTTCTATAAATACATGAATACTTATTTTATTCAGGTGTGGATATTTTTCAAATAAGAAATAGGAGTAGGAGGAAAAGATTTTGAACTTTTTGTAACAGAAATGAATATTAATACAATATTTAGACTTTGTGCTGAATACATGTGTTTTACATTAGACCTTTCTTATGTTAGATCTGTGTGATTGTTCTGTTGAATCTACTTCTACTTTGTTGTCATTTATTCATCAGTATTGCTTTATTTGTCTATGTAAAGTAGGTTCAGCTTTGTATACTACCAACCCAAATCATAGACCTTCTCACCTTTCTGCTTTGGAATTCATTTCTTTTCTCCCTTCAGATCTTTCCTATCTCCCAACTTTGTTTCTTTCCCTTCTTTTAAAGTTTGAAATACCTCTACTGGAATGAGATCCCAACCCCTGAAGGTGGGATATTGCGAGACTTACACAAGATTCCTACTGGTAGAATAGCAATAAACTAGTTTCTCTTTGCTGACTCAAAGAGGGGCTATGCCCTGCACACTGTTGGCTCGTCTGTCCATAGATCTGTCCACGTGACAGATTTTCAAACCAACACAACAATATTCTTGAAATATGAATCAGAAGAATACAAACCCTTTATTTCTTAAAAACCCACCACCTCATTTTCCATAGTGGTAAACAAAGTCACACGCCTACTCAATGCATCTACAACGTGATTTTATTTTCCTGATTTATGTTTTAGAGAAAAAGTATAACCCTGAAAAAATGATACCCACTTTGCATGCCTACTATTTAACTTCTTTTGTTTATTCACATACTTCAGGGCTATATGGTTTGTAAATAACACAAACTCCTTAGGCACTAAGTAATTCCTCCAATGCCTTAATACTTGTACAGTTGCATAAAATCCCACATCATAAGTAGAGTAATTATTTCTTACCTCATTTATTTTCTCACTAAATAAAGCTATTGGCTTTCCACCTTGACTTACAATAACACCAATACCCATATGTTAGGTGTCATAATCAACCTCAAACACTTTATCAAAATCTGGTAGTGCCAAAATGGGTATCTTTGTCACCGTCTTCTTCAAAAACTGAAAACTCTCCTCAGTTGCCATTGTCAACAAAAACTACCTTCCTTTTGTGCAATCTGTTATAGGTGTTATAATACTGCTAAAGTTTTTAAGAAACTTTCTTTAAAAAATTTTTAGACCATGAAATCTTCTAACCTCTGTTATACTCCATGGAGTAGGCCATTTAATAATTTCCTTTATCTTTTCTGAGTCCATCTGTACCCGATCTACTGAAATAACAAATCCCAAGAATACCAAACTCTCTTGCATAAATGTGCACTTCTTCATATTTGCATAGATTTTCTCTTTCCTTAACACTTCAAATATCACCCTTAGATGCCTCAAATGTTCTTCTTTAGTTTTACTAAAGATCAAGATATCATCAAAATAAACCACAAGAAACTTACGATTATACTCCCGCATCATGGTGTTCATGAGTCTCATAAATGTACTAGGTGCATTGAATAACCCAAATGACATCACCAACCACTCATATAATCCATTTTATTTCTTGAATGTTTATTTCCACTCATCTCCTTCTTTGATGCGAATCTGATGGTAACCACTTCGAAGATCAATCTTGGTGAAATACCTAGATCCAACAATCAAATCCATCATATAATCAAGGTGAGGTATTAGGAACCTATAGTTGATTGTAATTTTATTGATTTCTATACTATCTATGCACATTCTCCATGTTCCATCTATCTTTGATGTTAATAAATTTGATGTTGCACAAAGACTCATGCTCTCCCTTACGATGCCCTTTTTCACAAGCTCTAACACTTTCCTATTCAACTATGTATGTAATTTCGGGCTCATCCTATAAGCTACTTGATTTGGGAGTGAAGATCTTGAAATAAAATCAATATGATTTTGAATATCTCTTTTGGGTGGTCATCCGTCTGGTAGCTCATCAGGAATAATATTATAAAATTCTTCTATTCATTCTGCTATTTCTACTGGTATTTATGCACTTGCAGGTTCATCCATATTTGTAACTAATGAATAACAAACACTAGTTTCCTTTGCCTCCTTCAGAAATTCATTTACAGAAAGCATATTTTCATCCTTCCCCTCTTCCTTAAGAGGTAGCAAAACTATTTTTGTGCCATCCTTCAAGAAAGTATAAGTATTCTTTCCCCTGTCATGAATAACTTTCCTATCAAATTGCCATGGTCTTCCTAGCAACATATGACATGCATCCATAGGAATAACATCACACAAAATCTCATATTTGTAACTATTCCTAATAGAAAAAATTATTAAACATCTCTTATCAACAGTAACTTTATTACCCTTCTTAAACCATGCAATACAGTAAGGGTTAGGATTCTTCTTAAAATGAAGACCCAATTTCTCAACCATCTCATTTGAAACAATGTTCTCACAACTACCACCATCAATAATAACATTAAATGCCTTTCCTCTTGAAGTGCATCTTGTTCTCTAAATATTTGTACGCAGCCATGCATCCCCCTTTATTCCCTTTTCTGGAGCCATCATCGTCCTCTTGATCATAAAATTTTGTCGAATATCTGGTGGAATTTCTAGGTCATTTTCATCTTCTACTTGTTTAGCTTCAACAAGATTTACTCTTGGACCATCTCCTTACCTCTTGTCATGTGTATAATAATGTGAGAATTCAAAATCTTGATGCCCCTTTTCACCACATCTGTAACAAAAAAATGGTCTTAGTGGAGCATCCCATCCTTGATCACTAGCATATCCTCTGCTTCGAGAAAATCCTCCACCTCTTTTTTAATTCTGGAAATATTTTCTCGTAATATTCTTACTTTTTCAATCCAAGAGATGATTCTCCCCTACCTTTCCTGTAACTAGCTCATCCCATAAAGGAAGATGAGGACCCCCTATTCATTCTAGGTGATCTCCTAAAAATTTGATGATTTTGTTTTTCCTTAGCCTTTAAGGCTAATTGATAGGCATCCTCCATGATCTTAATCCTATGCATACTTATCTCATATTGAATAGAAAAATTTAATCCATTTACATACCTTACAGCCATTTGTTTCTTAGTTTCTTCATGCTCTACGTGAATGGAAAACTTGTAGAACCCATCTATGTATTCTTGCATTGATTGTAAGTTCTATCTGAGATTCTAAAACCTCCTGTAAAGGGTTTGGGCATTGTTGTCTCCAAACCACTACACCCCTCGAATGGCATGAGAATTAATCACAACATTCACTGTGATTGGGACACATGGGATCACCTCTCAATCTATGGGACTTGTGCTTGAGATGAACCTCTGGAAAAGGCCGGATTCCTCTTCCTAAAGTAAAAAAAAAACACTACTTCTGATGTAAGAAAGATGGATAACTAGACCTATACTAACATTTCATGGGATTAGGGAGAGAGAATACAAGGAAATAAAATCTACGGTAGAAGTGGTGATGCACCAATAAAAGGGTTGTTCAACTTCTAGAAAGGTTAATGTGGGTAGGATTCTCACATCGTTGGTCACGTTCACCTATTGTAACTTAGAAAGGGTACAAAACACCACAGAATGGAAGCACATGTTCCTTCTATAAACTTTAAGCATACATAATAGAAATATCAAATTTGATTTGATACACATATAATTTATCAAGAGGATAATCACAAGCACATGTCAAGCATCCACTTAAGTGATAATAATAATACAACTCTTAATCAACCAAAGGAAAATAGTTTCTCATAACTGATGAAATATAATCACACTATTCATTTCACACTATGAAACGAATAATCTAAAATAAAGGTAAATTAATCAATGATGCCAAGCAATCGCATTCACAAGGCATACAATGACTAATAATTCAAAAAAATAAAATAGATCTTCAAGTGTAAGGTATAACTCTTAATATAATTAAAAGGATTCAACAAATCTCTGAAAGCACTCTTCCAAGATTGAAGAGAAACTTCACCAAAAATCTCTATAAATGTATCTCTCAAATAATGGAAGCATTCTGCTATTTATAAGTTCCTAGGCTGAGCCATTACAGTTGGTCCCTTAACTAACATTTAGCTAAAAATAGCAATGTCATTAATATAAGAGAACAGGTTCCCATGAAAATAGTAAATTTTTTGCAAAAGGTTGACCAAGTCAACCCTATAACTTTGACTAATTCCAGAGCTTGAACATGTCCTTTCATGGCCACTCAACTTTGGCCTGATTCATCTGAATCTCCTTTCTCTACAAGTTTCTACTGTCCTTCCTCCCATATAGTCATTTTGTGTCTGTACTTGAAGAAGCATTTGATAACACCCTGAGTTTCTTCATCTCCAAGCCCACATGCATAATGATTCACTATGTATGTTGTCTCAATCTCTTTCGTGATCCTGGATGGCAACCTTCAAAGTTTATTTTTGAATTTTTTGAGTCTCCCTATGAAATTATGACATAAGACCAGTTGATCAATGGAGTCACTAATGAAAGTATTTGTGTTGTCATTGTCATGCTTCACCAAATCTTTGAAATTTTCCTTAATTTGGTCCTCAGGAAGAGCATCGATATTTTTATTGAAGAATTTGTAGTTTCCGTTGTCAAACTCCTCTGAGATGTCATTCAAGGCATATGTAATCTCCACTTGTTTCTCATCCAATTTCTTAATTGGATCTTGTAATACCTGACACCGGAATTCCATGGCCTTTTGATATTCAAACAATTTAGAGGCATCATCAATCAGTTCTTCTTGAAGAAGCAAGTCAGAATCCTCTTCTCTAATGTCACTCCATGTTTCAAAAGTTAATTTAAATTATTATTATCCTTAAAGAAGGATTCACCCATCTTAGAAATGGTGATTTTTGTAACCTGTAAATCATTATATATCTTAACGGCTTCCTTGATCAAAGGATTAGCTTCCTACATGATTCTTTTCATCCATCCACTCACTGATCTCCCTTTCTGGGCTAGCTTTTCAAGATCATGATTAGAAATATCACTAATTGTAGATGAAATTTTCATAGCCATAGTAGTTGAGATGTCAGTGGATGGATTGGGTTGGGTTACTTTACGTAACAATGTAGTGAGCTGCTCGACCTTGGCCTTGAGCTCACCCCTGGTGGCCTTGTCTTTATCATATTTCTCCAAAAGGGCCCTAAGAGTATTATGTACATCTTGTTTGGCTCCTTCATGAGTAGCCTTACCTAGTGAGAACTTTGATATCTGGTAATCTATTGTTGTGATTGTTTCTTTAGTTTTCCCCTCAATGAGGGTAGCGCCACTTCTATCACATGCTCTCCAAATGGATTAACCATTAGAATCGATACAGTTCTCGGTATCTTGTCCTGTCTTTTGGGCATGGAATCCAATATACTAAGAACTATAACATCTCCTAGATGAAGTTTTTTATTTTTCTTGGGAGTTTGTCTAAACATCCATTCTGGTATGGATAGATCTGATGAAGATGGAATGGTAGATATAATACCTGAAGCATCAATTAGAGAAAGATCACTAGAAATACCAACTGATATCTGAGAAGAGGTAGCAATGATGGAAGGTGTCGATGTAAAGACAGCCATAGGAATTGAAAAAGTAATGTTGGGGGTTGTAATTGAAGAAAATGGGAGTGTCAAAGGAAGTGAAGAGGAAATGGGTGACCCAATATTTTCCCTAGGTGATAGAACTGGAAGTGACGAGAATACCTGGGCCATAGAAGGGGATGGAAAAGAAGAAATGATGGTGGAAGTGGAAAGAACTAGTATTGGAAGTGATAATGGAGAAAGGAGAAGATGTGATGGATCCTAGATAAAACTAGGAGATTCAATGACTTCAACTACTTCTGTCACTGGCACTACATGTGATGTAATCTTGGGAGAAGCATACCTAGAGAGAGATGAGCCACCGATAATAAATAAAAATCTTCTTGGGAATTGTAGGAACCCTTTCAGTCAACCTCTTACCTTTTATGGGTGTTGGTTGGTTTATTTCTGGTGTAGCCCCTATATTTGTAAGTTGATTTTTAAATTTGGGTGATATTCCCAAGGTGGTCAACCAATTGAAAGTCATCTTTAGATTGGGTCCTACCCTTTCCTTAATATTGTTGCATTCTTACACATACCAATCAACCCATGGCAGTGGTTGATTGACAATATTATCACTCTTGTATGATGAATCTAGGACCTCATCATTGTCCTACATATCCTTTGGCACATCAGCCAAACCAAATTACTGAACTTCATCAACCATAATCCCTTTGTCACACAATGTATTCATCCTGAAAATGAATCCATATATCTTTAATTGGGGTAAATGAGCACTGGACCGACCTATCTCCCAAAACTTACACCAATAGTCAAAATTAGTCCACATATGGAAGGTCCACAGGGTTACCTTAGCCATTTCTGCATCAACATTTTTTGCCTTGTGAATATTTGTGCAAGAATACCCACCAATTGAAATAGGGAAATGCATTCCCTTCTTGTGACGCTTATTTTGGATTCGATGATAATCCAGCAACTGCTGAAATAATTCTAAAAGAATTTATTTGTCAGCGGGGTACCTCGGCAATTCACTTGGGGCACCTATGAAACTTGGAATCCAAATGTAGGTGAATGTAGGAAATTGAAAGTAGATTGCTCCCCATTCTCACACCTCTTGGAAAGCCTCAGCAGAAACCCTTCGATTGTATGATTCTTTATCATAACGATAGAGGATGACAGTGAAGAAAGCTTCATTGACTCTTTGGAAATGCTTGCTCCCCTCATCCAGAGTGAGTTGGGGATAAAAGTCATATATTTGGGAGGTGTTGCAAACACCCCTGGTATTAAAACCCATAAAATATCCCATAGCAGCAGACACATGTAATAGGAAATATTTCATGTAGAAAGTACCTGTTTCTAACACTTTTCCCATCTGATAGTGAATGTTGCTACTAATATGCTCCCCCTATCGGATAAGCTCGTCATTCTTTTTTATAGTTTCTATGTATAAAAACATCCATTCCTAGAATTCCTCTGCAGAAGGAAGACCTCAGAATCTACTTAATAGCACAATAAGATCATTGACTTCTTGAATAAAATCTGATTGATGCATAGTTTTGGGTAATTTGGTGAAATTCTTAACTAGATAGGATTTCATCATAACCTTTGAGCATACTTCCTGTTTCTTATCCCAGTGTTCCACTACTATTTCTTGTGAAATTGTGGCATAATCTTGAATGTATGGAAGTTTAAACAAATCCTTGAAGAAATATGGGTCCAAACGAATTGCCACCTTATCATCACTATCCCTAACTGACATGGAATCCTCATCAAAGTGGGTTGTCACAGCTAAAAAAATTTTTGGGAAATGCACAGATGCGGGAAAACTAGCGGCAAGGGAAATACCACTGTTGTAGATCACCTGCATCCATTGTTTCTTATTTGGAGCCTTTAATCTCTCCCAAAAATTGGGAAGATCAATTTTTCCTAGATCAGTGTCCCTAATATTTCCTAAGCCAGAGGACAAGCAGGATTGGGTAGAAACGCCAAGAAATATGTACTTCATCTTTTCTTTTCCCTTTGAAGTTGAAGCAGACCTCAAAACTTGTGTTTCGGAAGCTGAAATTCATAGAAATTATAAAAACTTGAAACCAACAAATCTCCAAAGTTCTAAACTAGAAAAGTCCAAAAGGAATCATCGAATCGAAATCCTTGGAAGAGTTTGCTAAACTAAAATTTTGAAAACCAAAATCTCCGAAAGAAATATTTGAAACCAATTTTTCCAAAAATATTTTTTCTGAAAAAGTTTCCTGAAGGAAACAAATATTTGAAATTCCAAATTGGAAAATTCTCTGAAATCCTGAACTAAAAAATTCTTTGAAATCCCAAAAGCACTAAATCTCTGAAATGAACTTCCGAAACTGAAATCTCTGAAAATTTTCTCTGAAAAAATTCTCTAAATGATTTTCCCACTTTGTGATCTTCTAAAGGAATTATCTAAAGGAATTCTCTGAATGAGTCTTTTCGAAGATTTCTGAGAAATTTACAAAATTAATGTTAAATCACCAAAGCTAGAAGACGAGAAATGAAAAGAAGTACAAGAGGCCTAAAAAGATCCTTTGAACAACTTTGAAAACCTGGAGGAAACTCAAAAAATGAAACATGGCAAACCAAAAGAACAACATCATAAAAAATGCAGAGGGAAACCAAAAGAAAAACCCAAATGAGGAGGAAACAGAGGAAAAACCCCTAAAACCAAAATAAAAATAAACAAAAAACATACCTTGAAAAAGATGTCACAAAGTACAAGAATGAAATGTCAAAGAAAATGTGTCAGGTAATAATGCAAAGTATAAATCTGAGTTTAAATAGAAATCCCAATATTAATGGAAAAAATCCCATCCATACGGAGGTAGGTAAGATTAAATTATACACATAATCTCCAAAGATCCAAAACCTGAAACCCTAAAAATTTGGAAATTTGGGATTTCAGACTTCGGAAAATGGGAAGCAAAAAGATGAATTGGTGATTGAAAATTCTAAAACTTGAAAACCTAAAAGTCTAAAAATTTAGACTTTCAGAAATTTAGACTTCAGAAAACTTCAAGTGAAAATCCTAAAAATGACTCAGAGAACTCTGAAAACCTGAATTTCAGGTTTTTGGACATTCAGACTTCAGAAGTTCGAGAGGGATATAAAGAAAAAGATCCAAAAATTCTTGAAACCTGAAAACATGAACCTCCAAAAATTTAGACTTTCGGATTTTCAGATTTCAGAAAATTTCATATGAAACTCTAAAACTGAGCTTAAAATTTCCGAAAGAGAAAAAAATATGAAGTCTAAAAATATAGCCTTCTTTACAAAACATTGGCCTGACATATAGCCTTCTTCTGGGTAGGTTAAATGGTTAACAGACATAATCCATTGGGAGAAATTTATCTTTCAACTTCTTCTCCATCTTACTCCACATCCTAATTCTTTCTTTCCCCTTTCTTGACTGCTCTTTCTGTAGGTGATCCCACCATAACATAGCATGACCTTTCAATTTTGTGCATGAAAATTTTACTTTCTTTTCTTTTGACATGGCCTTCCACTCAAAAAATTTCCCCATGCTAGTCAACCAGTTTATCAGCTCCTCTGGTTTTAGACTACCACCATACTATGAAACATTAAATCTTATCACATCATTGTTTTCTTCTAATGCTCGAAGAATCCTTTCTTCAAAAGCTAATGGTGGCACTTGTGTTTCCTCCTCTTCACAAACTTCTTCTTCATCTGTGTCATCTCCACCTTGATTTCCTCTCTGGGTTATCATTGTAGCAAGCACAACAACTTACCTGTATAGATCTTACATATTTCTATTCATATGAGAAATACCACCTCCTCTTCCTTTTCCTCTTCCTGCCATTTCTTTTAAAGACTCGAACCAACTCTGATACCAGATAGTGTAGCCGAATTTTAAACAAACTTGATATAATCTAAATAACATGAACTCCAAAAGAAAATAGATCTCCTTCTTCATTATTCCATAATCAATTACAATGTTTCATAAATAGGAAAACAACTCCCAACTTGAGTTTTCATGCAAACTCTAACTAACTTTGAATAAATCTACTCTACGTGGTGGAATTTACTATTTTCAGCAGTTTACTAGAACTTGTTATTCTTAGTAAGTTTGCATGCTTATTCGTATGGGAAAAAAAATTCCACACATCTTATACATTCCTAAATTAGAGGAATTGAAAAATTTCTAACTCATAATGCAACTAACAGACTAAAATTAACTAATGCCCAAAAATAGGAGAAAAACTGAACTAGAACTTAAATCCTAATTTTCGGCCTCAAGGTGGTGAATTTAGGGTCTGAAAACATGTCCAAACTTTCCCTAATCAGTAGGGAAGGTTTTTTCTGTATTCTTCTCATTGAAACATGTGGTTTAAAAAACAACAGACTCAAACAGAAACCCAAAGCTCAAGTTATGACCTTGTCAAGTTCCTGCTAATTCTGGCGCATCACAAACTTTTAAATTTGAGAAAAACAAGGTGCTTTAAAGGAATAGTGATGTATCTCCCTTCTAATGAGACATATCTCACCATAATTATTGTAATATCATCAAAAGGGGCTTGAATTGAAGCCACTTTAATTCCAGCAATGAAAAATTCAAGTTCTTCACAATCCTCAAGAAATTTCTTGGTCTCCATGGCTTTATAAATTCTTTTATTGAAGAAACAGTTTCCCTTGATCTCTATCCATGTGACCTCAACAATCATCTCCTCTGTAAAATTGAATGTTATTCCCTTATATGTCATATTCATGTCCTTCCATCCATTTGTAAACTACAAGGATATGTGCTGATCATACCCATTTATTCGCTCAATCATATTAGTAACTCATCCAAGTTGTAGATATCCCAAAAGCTCAATGTTTTTCTTCCATTCCAGGTCACAAGTCGGTTCTATTTGGCACGACACAACACCCTTTTTTTCTTTTGATTTATATTCCTTTCTCTTAATATTTTGAATGGTGATGAAATTTATTCTAAACCGCTTGTTATCCATTATCTTTCCCACCCAAAAAGCATGTGTATTTATGAGAAGCACATGACACTTAACGGTTTTGGTAGGCTGATAATTCATTATGATAACTATGTTTTCTGCCATCTATATGAAGGCTACCTCACCATTATGTTTGGGTTGTATCATTATAAATAACACATTAAACATAATTAGGTAAATATTCATGAATATACACAAATTTTAATTTCTTATTGAGTATCCCATAATTTACAAGAGTGTCTACCACATTATTCCCCTCCTAATAGTTATGTGAAAATTTGTAATTCTTAAACGAATTATAAATGTGAATGGCCTCTAAAATAAAGTATTTTACTGTCCAATTGGGGTTGTTAAACTTGTTTAAGTGATTAATGATATTCATGGAGTCTCCTTCTATGATAATGTTAGAAATGTCACATTTCTTCGCCAACCTGATTGCCCGTAATGTTGCAAAGCTTTAGCATAATGATTAGATTGATTTCCCATGTTTCCATCCTAAGAAGAAACTATAAATACTTTGTGATCCATGATTATTCAACCTCCCCTAGCAGCTCCTAGGTTTCCCTTTGAAGTTCCATCAAAATTGAGCTTAAACCAAATATCTAGGGGTGGTATCTAGTGAAATAGAGACCTATCAATGTTAGTATTATATTTTCTATGTAGATATGAAATATGTATATCCAATATGACAGTGTAGCTTCCTTCATAATTGGATAATTTTTATTTTTTAGGGGTCTCAATTTCTCAATATTTTCTCTGATAGCAATATTAATATCCTTGAGAAACATTTTACAATAATTTATACTATCTTTGAATATGACACCTTGTCTAGTTTTCCATATTCTCTAGATGGTGTGTGGAAAGATCATCTTCCATAGTGTTATAACGATACAATGTGTATATGGGGGATACCACTGTGTCTATGCGTGAACAACATCATGAGGGAAAGTCCAACACATATCAAATATGGAAAATATTAAGCCCCATAACTTAGTAGTCTACTCACAGTGTAATAACAGTTGCTTCACAACTTCACCCTCACTCTTGTAGAGATAACACATATTTTTCATAATGAATCCTTTTTTGATAATATTATCATTAGTTAGAATATTTCCTTCAAGGTCAACATAAAGAAAATGATTAATCTGAGGTGTTAGCTCTATCATCCAAATTTTTCTCCAATTCAAGTGACATTAAATATCAGTAAAGAATTTCTTGTATCCATATTTGATAGTGTATTATGTTTGTTCTCAATTTAATCTCACCCTGTTCATTCAAAAACATCTTAGTCCACATGGTTTGAATTTTTCTCTATCTCCCTGTTTTGATGTGTGAAAACTTTTTCCTTCATTTGGTTGCCATGATCAGTCCTTTCCTTTGGTCGAGGATCACATTAAGTATAGATATTGTTTTTCATTCCTCAGGCCATGAGAAAGAATTTGTGATTTGTGCATGAATTCTAGGTTTTCCCTTCCTTCTATTTTTCCATAGTCATGTTTTCCCTATCAATTTTTATCCCAACATCCATTGAAAAGTGGTCCTTTCTAATTGGATGCGGCCTAACGGGTCTTTTTGGTGAAATTTTCCACTTATTTCACATTTGTTAAAATTACCAAATTGACCCCACAGCCCTGATAGCATCTAATTGGTTATTCGACAAATATGAAGTGACAGGGAAAAATTCTTACTTTGACCCCGAAGAAGGACACATGGCAGTTTTTCATGTTAGAAGCGGGAAGGTGGGAAGGTGGGTTGGTAGAACATTTTGATTTTTTTTTCCTTTTCGTATGAAGGAGAAAAGTTATGAGATAATACGTAACTATTCTGGGGCCCACATCAAAATTTTTAAGTGGAGAGGTGGGTTACCAAGGCAATTTGAAACTTTAAGGTCTGCTTCACTTCAAATCTTGTCCATGTGGAGGGTTGACACTCATTTGAGGATCCGCCTCTGGGTCCTACCTTAGCAATTACTCCAAGGAGACACATGGAGGCTTCCGCTGGCTCCACTCTATAATAAAATTTATCAAGAAACTTTCTAAAGGCCCGAGACATGTGGAGGGCCCACACCTATTTGGGATGTTCCCCTAAAATTTAACTTTGAAGAAGTGCCGAAGGGACATGTGGAGGTTTCCACTGGGTCTTTCCATACTTATACTTTTCAATAGGTAAAGAAAATTTCTCATACCCTAGGCACGTGGCACCTTCCGCTGCTCCTTAAATTATTTCGAAAAAATTTATCGGGCTAAGACATGTGGTGAGCTCGCGCTTGTTTGGGGTCACCGCTTTTGGGAACGATATCAAAAGCGTGCCAAAGATACATGTGGAGGCTTCCGCTAGCTCCTTTTTATACTGAGAATTTTTCAAAGGCCAATAGGATATTTTCTTGGGCCCAGGGCACATAGAGATCCTACGCTCATTTGAGGTCCCACCTCTAAACTTCATCTTTGAAGTTGCGATCAATGAACACGTGGAAGATTCCGCTAGTTCCTCTTTACACTTAGCTGACTCAAACTCACAGCACAGGTATGTGTAATAATCCATGTGTAAATTCATTTATGAGAGGCAGGAATGTAAGAATCCATGTGAGGGCACTCATTTCTTAAGGTGTTTTCTCGAGGGTGAAGAGGATTGCTTGTCAGACCCACATATATAGAGCCACCTAAAAATGATTGAAAAGGAGATTTCTTACATGAAAAACTAAAAGAATGATTAGAAGAACTATTAAAAAGTTAGGGCATGGCATCCCAGTCATGGTTGAGGGTCTAAGAAATGGTATCAGTTCATGATTTGTCCACCTAGAAACTTTGGCCGAAAATTTGTTAAACATCACTTTCTGATAAAAATTGGTAACAAGAAAATGATTCCTCGAATATCCTTATTTTTTGGGGAAAAATTTGGGATGAGTGAGCAAGTGAATTGTATAAATGCAATGAGAATACTCTTGTAAATGGTCGGGGGTTTAATTCTTACGAGAAAATTTGAGAAATCCCATCTTCCTGAGAGACCATCTAAGAAACTTGTTAATCTCTTGTGTTTTAGATTTGATCACGTCAAGATGGTTGTGAGTGTACAACCATTGACAAGCTCTAATACTGTTCAAGAAACTTTCCCCTATTGATAAATCTAATAGATATTGAATTAATCTGTGTTGATCTTGGGAAAAATTGTGTTTACTTTTTATTCAGAATGTTTTCAAATTGTTTTTATGTTTCTATTGCAATCTTGTGTTAAAATCCCTCTGATTCACACAGGATATCATCCCTGTGATAGTTTAGTGCAATTTTCAATTTTATTATGAGAAGATCCTTCATCTTGTAATGAAATAAAAAATTTAAAATCACTTTACTATCATTTTGTTGTTAAAGATTGTCTGCAAGCCTTTGAGTGTATCTTAGGTGTGAGGAATCAAAGTTTTTTAATGTTTAATTGAGTCTTTAGATCGAGGCTTTGTGTTGAATTATCAAATATTTTGTGAAATCATGTAGATTTAGGGCTCCATTAATGCACACCTTTTGGTTGAAGGAATATTTCAGCTATTCTGAAGCTTTCTGTCTGCTAGTCTTCTAATTGTTGCAAAGCTTCTCAAATATCTAGTGAAATCAACTTCATCTTGCTTAAATCCCCCACCAAAAATTTAAAATAACCATGAATCCTACCTGAAGTACCCTTGTTTGTGTTGTGTATCCACAAATGTAAAAATTCTACTGCTAAAATATATAGAAGCAAACATGCTTTTAAGTGTCTTTAGTAACCCGAACCTGGTTTAGAAAATATCTCCATTATTTAGAAGTGACAACTCGTGAGAGTTAAATTGTGGTGTATTGATCATATTTTCTCAAGGTTCCCCTGAAAATTGTGCAAAGAAGGATCTCTTCATGTCCTTCACCAACATAGGTTACAAAATGGGTCCTCTCACCCTGGTCGAAAGGCATGACCTAAAGTAGTGAGGATAGATCAAATCCTTTTATATGGTGCTATCCATTTCTCCAACACCTGAGTGACAAAGAGCCAGCTGAATCCCTTCCCCAGCTACAAAACAACTTATGATTTCTCTATCTCTGAGTATCTTGTTAAATGTGTGATGTTGCTCAGCTTCCAAGGGAGAATCAATTTGGATACCAACACCATTTTGGCACCATTTCCAGGGCTATTTGAACAAAGGTGTAAACATACCGACCTGGGTAATGTTTCTTACATGATGTAAGTGCAAATACATGGTTTAAATGTCATCCTTTGTTGAGATTTGTAAGATTTGTGCAAGTTATAAGCTCTGTGTGTAATATTTCTTGTTTCTAGTGGTTATTGCACTAAATTTATATCATCAGTGATAAATACTGGTAGAGGAAGGTTAGATCTACTAAGCTTTGCAAGATTTAAGTGTTGATAGATATTTGACAAGTCATTTATAGTGTATTTGCACAACTAAGGTGAAAATACTTAGTGGCGACTCCGTGTTGATTTAAATTTTGATAAATACCAGTGCCTTAACCTGTATTAAGTGAAATCTATCACTAATATTTGCAAAGATGGAAGGAAGAAGATATTTCTTCACTAAAGACCCTACCAGAATTTTTTTTCTAGAACTGGGAAAGACAAATTCAGAAGGAAAAAAACTCTGGAAAATAGTTGGAGATCAGAAATCAAGAAAAGAGTTATCCATTGTGAAAATTGATCAACCTTTGGTTGAGGATTATCATTCTTCTTCAAGTGAACCCGAATCAGGTAATATTCATATAGAATTGAATTCTCCAACTAGATTGGGGCCTTCATTTGTGTCTGATAAGTGTGTTTCTTATTATGTCCCTATATTATCAAAAGTTGATAAGGTTCTCCACAAAACAAAGTCTTTAGAGGACATTCATTTTTAAAATTATACTCATGTGTTCTAAAGACCCCTTATCCCTAATCATTTTGTATCTCTTGTAAGATCACCCCCTCAAGGCAATATGGCCCAGCCCCCACCCAGACCTCCTTTTGTTGTGAATACTTTTTGTCCTATAGATTTTAGAGGTATGGCTGGATATCCAAATATAGTACAACAAGATGTTAGAAATAGATTGCCTAAATTTCAAGGGAATAATGCTATCACTGGTGATCAAGATTTGAAATTATTTTTCAATATGATGGAAGACTTTGAGATTGAATTTGAGGATGTGTATATAAATTTTTTTATTCATACTCTTGAGGAGGATGCACGTGACTGGTATAAGTCTTTACCAGACAACTCAATAGACTCGTGGATAGAACTAAAAAATGCTTTTAGATTGCAATATGGGGATAAGACAGATCTCATTTTTCTTTTGTCTAAATTTGAAAATATTAAGAAGAATCCTAATGAATCTATTCATGACTTCAATACTCAGTTTAATAAGACCCTAAATAGGCTACCTATAATCTTGAGGCCAAGTGATGTTTCCTATTTGATAAAATATTTTGATGCTTTTGACAAAAAGGCTACCTATTATTTAAGGGACAAAACCTAGAAACTTTGAGGCAGGCCCTCACCATGGCTTTACACATTGAAAACAATATAAAAGTAGTTGGTATGCCTCCTAAGAGGGAAGGTATCAAGTTGATTAATCCAGAGAAGCCTTAATCAAGTAAGTATGTGGATCTAGAAGAGCTTATAAAAACTTTGGCTCAAGCTATTAAGGAAATATCCTATAAACTGGCTAGAGTAGAGAAGGGGATCGGACAAGGTTCCCAAGGTCAGCACAAGCCACAAGGTCAAGAAATATTTGCAAATCATCCCAGAGGTGATCATAGATCAGATGACAAAGGTAAAGGGCCCATGGGATCAGGAAATAGATAGCCCCAACCCTAGGAAAATAGATTTGTTCCTGATCCTTTAGCTGCCAGAGTTGCTACTATGGAAGAGGTGCATGATATGGAGTGGTGTGATATATGTTTCTTGCCCCATTCCCCATGTGATGAAGACAAAGAAGTTGAGTAATCTAATGATGATGATACATGCACGATGAATTTCTCTACAAATTCACAATAGGGAGCAACCTCAACAGAACTAATAAGTGCTAGAAATGTTACTAATTTCTAGGATTGTATTCACCGGGTATTGCCTTTACCTCCCACTCATACTTTTGAAATTGATATGGTACAAGCATTTGAGTTTCCTAATAATGATTTAGAGTACTTAAGGGCATTAATGATTAAGAAGTAATATGGAGGAATTCCTTCAAAAGAGGACAAATAGTTGTTAATGAATGCAATACTTAGCCAAAAAAAATAATATAGTACTAGGAGAAAAAATTTCAAAGGGGCAAGGCCTCAGGCCAAACCAAAAATTCAATTTCTTACCAATATCCCTAAGGAAACCCCTAATAAAGATGCATATGGCAAAGGATTTTTCACCCCAAATAAAACTTGTGTTCCTCCCCATGCTCAGACTATGAAAATTCCCATCCGTCAGATGAATTTGTAAACCTTCTTCCTAACAATGCCTTACCCAAATATGTTCCTTATGACATAGCCCAAATCTTGATTCAGATCAAGATTATTGTTCCTATTGTTGAATTTCTTAGAATCCTTGAGCATAAGAAGAGGGCGTTTGAGTATTTGGGGCTTAAGGAAGAAAAGGTCACCCAGGGTAAAAAGGTAAACAATGTAGAGGTTCCTCCCGCCATTACAAAATTAGAAAAACCACAAGCATTAGAGGAATTGAGTGAACCACCTGAGGTTTATTTGGGAACTTCTTTGGTTGAGTCTCAGCTGAATGTGGATCCATTTTTTCCTACTTTCCTTATTAAGGATAGACTGTTATATAACTGCATGTTTGATTCAGGAGCCTCATGTAATGTAATGCCTCTTGAGGTCATGAATGAGTCAAATCTCAAAGTAACAATAGCTCATGGGAAATGTACTGCCATGTATTCAAGAGATTTTCTAGTAGTTGGATGTATCAAGGCTTTAGTAGCACAATTGATAGCTTATCCAGGAAAGTACTTAACTTTGAATGTAGTAATTGTGGATTGTCTTTCTAAGTGGGGAATGTTATTATCTAGAAAGTGGGCAGCTAGTGTGGGTGGAAGTGTACAAATGGACATGTACTATGCCACCATACAAATTAAGGGAAGCCTTGTGAAGTTACCTAGTGAAAAGAAAATGTTATATCTCATTTAGGACCCCAACAATGCTTCTTATGAAATATTGCACATAGACAGTGATGTTGATAACTATGTGAGCTATGTTGTTTTCAAGGAGTATGAAATTGATCAATGTAGATATCCTAAGTAGATTGATTTTCTTTGGACTTTGATGTTTTATGCAGCCTCGAGAGATGTTGAAAAAATTGACATAGGCACAAAGGATAAGGTGTAAAAAATGTGGTCAAATATCAACTTGAATGGAAAAGAGAAACAATCATATGACCAATTGTTAAAGACATATCAGAACTGCTTGGCATGGTCATATCTAGAATCAAAGGCACTTGAAAATTTTCCTTTGATTATTTTCTCTGAATCACGGTGCACACCATTATACAGTGTATAGTCTTTTGGTTTTGTTCTACTTTCGTGTTTTTCTATTTTGGTTCGTCCTGGTCCTCGGTGATTAGTTTTTGTTGGTTTCTCAGTTCATCTTGGGGGATTTGGTTATTGTCTTTCTACTCCACAAGCTTGTTCTTGAATCTGTTTCCTAATGGATTTTTTGGCACATGGTCTTTTGTTCTTATGGCACTCACAGGGATTTCCCATCACTGATTTGGAACCGATGTTGGTGCTCAATTTAATCTCACCCTTTTCATTCAAAAATGTCTTAGTCCACGTGGTTTGAAGTTTTATGTCTCCCTGTATTGATGCGTGAAAGTTTTTTCCTTCATTTGGTTTCCATGATCAGTCCTTTCCTTTAGTAGAGGATCACATTAAGTTTAGATATTGTTTTCTGTTCCTCTGTCCATGAGAAAGAATTTGTAATTTGGGCGTTATTTTAGGGTTTCCCCTTCCTTGTATTTTTCCATAGGCATGTTTTCCATGTAAATTTTTTTCCCAACATTCATGGAAACATGGTCCTTTCTAATTAGAAGCAGCCCAATGGGTCTTTTTGGTGAAATTTGTAACTTTTTTCACATTTGTAAAAATTACCAAATTGGCCCCGCAGCCCCGATAACATCTTATTTTTAATTCAACAAATATAAAGTGGTATGAAAAAAGTCTTACTTTGACCCCGAAGAAGGACACATGGAAATTTTTCATGTTACAAATGGGAAGGTTGGTTGGTGGAAGATTTTGAAGTGTTTTACCTTTTTGTAAAAGGGAGAAAAGTTATGAAATAATCCACAACTCTGATGGGGCCCACATCAAAAGTTCGACACGGAGAAGTAGGTCACTAGGGCATTTTGAAACTTTAAGGCCCACTTCAACTCAAATCTTGTCCACGTGGAGGGTTGGTGCTCATTTGAGGATTCACCTTAGGGTCCTACCTTAGCAATTGTGCCAAGGAGACACGTGGAGGCTAACGATGGCTCCACTCTATATTTAAAATTATTAAGAAATTTTCTAAAGGACTAGTACACGTGGAGAGCCCGTGCTTGTTTGGGAACTACCCCTATACTTTACTTTTGAATAAGTGTCGAAGAGACACATAGAGGTTTTTGCTAGGTCTTCCCATACTTATACTTTTTAATGGCCAAAGAAACTTTCTCAGACCCTAGGCACGTGGTGCCTTCTACTGGTCCTTAAACTCTTTCAACAAAATTTTCCAGGATGAGACACTTGGTGATGCCACGCTTGTTTAGGGTCTCTTCTTTTTAGAAACATATAAAAAGTTCCCCAAAGAGACAAGTGGAGGATTCTATTGGCTCCTTTTTATAATGAGACTTTTTTAAAGGCCAAAAGACAATTTTCTTAGGCCCAGGGCACATGGAGATCCTACACTCATTTTGAGGTCCCACCTCTAAACTTCATCTTTGAAGTTGTGACCAATGAACATGTGGAATATTCTGTTGGTTCCTCTTTGTACTTGGCCGACTTGGACTCACAACGTAGGTAATGTGGAATAATCCATGTGTAGACATTCATTTCTAAGACACACAAATGTAGGCATCCATGTAAGGTCACTTATTTCTCAAGGTGTTTTCTTGAGGGTGAAGAGGATTGTTTGTCATACCCAGCTATACAGAGCCACCTGAAAAAAATTGGAAAGGGGATTTCTTGCATGACAAAATAAAAAAATGATTAGAAGAACTATAAAAAATTTGGGGCATGACATCCCAGTCATGGTTGAGGGTATGAGAAATGTTATCAGTTCATCATTTTTTGACCTGACATCTTCAGTTTTAAATTTTTTAAATGTCACTTTCTAAGAAAAATTGGGAATAAGCATAGCATTCCTCAAATATCCTTCTTTTTTGGGGGAAAATTTGCGATGAGTGAGAAATTGAATTATATAAATGTAATAAGAATACTCTTACAAATGGTTACGGGTTTAATTCCTATGATAAAATTTGAGAAAGCCCATCTTCCTGAGATACCATCTAAGAAACATGTTAATCTATTGTGTTTTAGATTTTATCAAGACAAGATGGTTGTGAGTGTATAGCCATTGTTAAGGTCTGAGACTATTCAAGAAACTTTTCCCTACTGATAAATCTAATATATCTTGAATTAATCTATGTTGATTTTGGGAAAAATTGTGTCTTCTTTTATTTCAGAATGTTTTCAAATGTTTTTGATGTTTCTGTTGCAATCTTGTGTTAAAATACCTCTTAATCACACAGGATCTCATCCCTGTGATAGTATAATGGAATTTTCAATTTCATTACATGAGAAGAGCCTTCATCTTCTAATGAAATAAACAATTTAAAATCACTTTATTGTCATTTTTTTAATAAAGATTGTCTATAAGCCTTTGAGTGTATCTTAGGTGTGAGGAATTAGTGGTTGTTAATGTTTATTTGAGTCTTTAGCTCGAGGCTTCATTTTGAATTATCAAAGATTGCATGAAACCATACAGATCTAGGGCTCCATTGATGCACACCTTCTGGTTGAAGGAATATTTTGGCTATTCTGAAGTTTTTAATTTGTTAGTCTTCTAATTGTTGTAAAGGTTCTCAAATATCTAGTAAAATTAACTTCATCTTACTTAAATCCCCCACCAATTTTTTTCAAGTAACCATGAATCCTACCTGAAGTACCCTTGTTTGTGTTGTGTATCAACAAATGAACAAATTCTACTGCTAAAATATATAGAAGAAAGTAGGTTTTTAAGTGTCTTTAGTAACCCAGACCTAGTTCAGAAAATATCTCCATTCTTTAGAAGTGACAACTCGTGAGAGTTAAATTATGGGGCATTGATCATATTTTCTCAAGGTTCCCCTAAAAATTGTGCAACGAAGGATCTCTGCATGTCCTTCACTGACAGAGGTTACAAAATGGATCCTCTCACCCTAGTCGAAAGGCATGAATTAAAGTAGTGAGGACAGATCAAATCATTTTATATGGTGCTATCCATTTCTCCAATGCCTGAGTGACCAAGAGCGAGCTCAATCCCTTCCCCAGCTACAAATGACTTATGATTTGTTTGTCTCTAATTATCTTGTTAAATCTGTGATGTTACTCAGCTTATAAGGTAGAATCAATTTGGATACCAACATATTATGCATCAAAAGATATAGTCCAGATAAGTTCATTCTTAGATTCATTCTAACTTATTAGAATGATTGAAATATGATCTTGAAGAGAGGAGACCATTGGTTTCATATCAAAAATATCCACATGAAGTTGCTTCTAAACCCTCCTACTATTCTCCATACCTAGTAATCCTTCACCTTACTCCCATACTTTTCAATAAGCATATCCTTGATAGCACCAAACTCATCCCCTATATTAAAATTGGCACAATTATTGGTGTAGAACTCTATATCATTACCGTTTCACATCTTCTAGTTTCATTCCTTTATGATATTGTTTATGATTTTCAGCACATTATTGCAAAATACTGAACCACTAGGGAGAATCTCTTCAAAAAGAAAATTGTGAACATGATTTTGTGCCAAGTACTTGGTTTTAATGAGTTCAGTCCAAGGTTGTTCCTACTTTGTGAACCTCCATCCCATTTTAGCAATCATGGATGCATTCATTTGTCTTATGTTTTTAATACCAAGTCCACTTTTCCAAAGACAAATGAAACCTCTAAACCTCTCCTTAGTACTATTCCAAAGACAAATTTTTCTTTGGAATTTTTTCAATACTATCCACTACTACTAAAGGTATGATAAACATAGACATGATATAAATGGGAAGGTTTTAAAGACTGCTTATGATAATAAAGCATTTACCAACATTATAAAGCATCAGACCTTTCCATGCAACAAGCTTCCAATGAAATTTGTCCAATAAAGCATTCCAAACATCCATAGATACTTTATTGTTACCAAAGGGGAGCCCAAGGTAAGTATTGTGTAGAGAATTTATGTTGCATTCCGATATAAGAGTGAATCTATTTTGTGTTTCCAATGGCGTATTAAATAAGTATACAAAGTTCTTATCAAAGTTAACTTGTTTTCTAGAAGTTGCTTCATAAAAATTAAGGATGGTTTTAATATCTTTAGCCTCAAGGATAGAGGCCATTAACAACAATATTGTATCATCAACAATTTTTTGATGAGAAGTTGTCTGATCGGAAGAAGTGGGTTTGAAACCTTTGAGGAAATCTACATTAATAGTCCTAGTGATAGATATACTAAGAGTTTCATCCTTTAAAATAAAATAAGGGGGATATAATACCACCTTGTCGTATGCCCCTGATACTATCAAAGAAACCCACCATAACTTCATTAATTATAACAAAAAATCTGGATGTAGAAATACAAGCTTGGATGATTTTTATAAATTTATTATGAAAACCAAACTTCAACATTACCTTTTCAAAAAACTTCCAAGAGACTCTATCAAAGACATTATTCGTATTGAGGTTTATGGCCATCCTAACCTTATTGCTTTTAGACATGGATTAAATTGTTTCATGAACCATAACGACACCATCTTGAATGATCCTCCCTTTAATGAAGCCACTCTACTTTTTTTAAATTAGGACAAAAAGAATATGCTAAATTCTAGTGGTAAGAATTTTACTAAAAATTATATAAGTGACATTTACCAAACTGATGGGTCAAAATTCCTTAAAATATATAGCATCTAACTTTTTAGGTACTAACATTATGTGAGTGTTATTCATATTTTGGAGTAGATCTCTAGTTCTATATATCTCATTTACTGGTTTGATGAGAACTTTAGAAAAATACGCCAAAATTTCTAAAAGAAATTTGCTGAGAAGTGATAAGGGATAGGCGCCTTATCACATTCTAAAGAAAAAAATGATCCTTTTAACTCTTCAAAGGTCACTTATTTAGTAAGGTTTTTAAACCCCTCCTTAGCAATAAGATCTCTTTGGATGGATTCTAATAAATCTGAGGTATCTTCTTCATTATAAGGATTAGTCTCAATCAGGAAATTATTATAGTATCTCAGTGCTTCCTCCTTGATATCATTTTGATCCTTTATCACCCTACCATTACCAATGGAGACCTCAGAAATCCTATTGCAAGGCCTATGTTTTAGGGTGGTCATGTGAAAAAGTTTAGAGTTTCTATCACCTTCTTTCAGCCAAAGAGCCCAAGATTTCTATCTCCAAAAATATTCTTCCTATTTACAGATATTATGAAAATCTGAGAGTAAGATATTTTCAATATGATATTCATTAGAATCCATACCCTAAGAAGCTACTCTTTTTTCAAGATCCTCGAGATTTTGTTTAAGCTCCTTTTTCTTTGCAAAAATAATGCCCAAAAATTCCTTGTTCCATACTCAACTCTTTTCTTAACATTTTTCAATTTTTGAGCCAAGAAGTATTAGTCAGTGCCTTAACCATCCCATTTCAACCATTCCTTAACTCTATCAATGATTTCTATATCATCAAACCACATTTTATCAAATTTGAAATAGCTATGAGATGCTTTAGACCAATTAAATAAACTTAACATTATTGAATTATGATATGAACCAATCCTAGGTAAATACGAGATATGAAAATCATGTTTTAGAATCCAAATAGCACAAATAAGAGCTCTGTCAAGTGTAACCTGAATCATATATTTTCCAAGTATCCTATTTGATGAGGTGAAGATACAAAGTCAACTAAAGCATCCACTCATGCAGTGTAATCAGCCTTACCACCTTGCTTTTCCATAGGGTTGAGAGGGATGTTAATGTCCCCCATAATAAACAAATTATCAACAACATATCTACTTCTAAAATCCCTCAAATCCTCCCAAAACCTCCTTCTACCAGTAATTGAATTAGGGATAAATTCTTTTGAGAAGTGAAAAGCATATTACCAGATAGGATTATAGAATTCCAAAAGAAAACAACACCTCCAGATGCACCTTGAGAATCAAATCCAATAAAAATATATTTGTTCCAAAAGTTCCTTTTACACTTAGCCAAAAAAAATTTTGTTCATTTTTGTGTCTTGAATAGCTAAGATTCTAGGCCTATAGGATCTTCTAAGTTCCTTGAGATTTCTCTTTTCAAGACCCCCACTAAGCCCTCAGACATTTTAAGATAAAATCTTCATCTTAAAAATATGGGGGGATCACATACTGGATGGTCTAGTTGTTTTTGGGTCCCATCTGTAATATCTCTTTAAGTCTTCTTCTTTCTAACATCAGATTTGAAGGGACTACCTTGTTTTGGAACTAATATGAATATTTTTTAACTTCCTAACAAATGACCTACCCTTGAAGTGGAAGGTTCCTAATCACCAATTTTTTAATCATTGTATAGCACATCAAGTACTTCCCCAAAACCCTTCATTATTATTTTTTTGGGTTTGACTTCAATGAAGTCAGTATTAAAGTCATTACTACAATCAACAAACATTTTAGTTGGGTTATGCTTTATTTCACCATCCTCCTTATTATACATTTCCTACATAGCCTGTTGTTGTTAAAGTGTTAAAAATATGCTTGTAATTGGTTAACCAAAAGCTGGTAGAAGAAGTAGAGTCTGATAAGAGGCCATTAGCAACTCATTAGGGCTACATCCTTCAAGTGATGCATTTTATTTTGTCTTAAAAAAATACTCCATAATGGATTCCAATGGCTCCATCTAAGAATCATCTCCCATAGTCTTCTCCAACTCATTAAGATCTCTTGCTGATAAGGCACTTCTTTGAGGATAATCATTGATCTCAAGGTTGTTCTGGATAGAAAATGTCAAGTTATCCCTGCACTCATCTAGTGGAGGTTCCTGACCTCTTTCCAAAAGAGTTATCTTAACCATAGAGTTATCTTCATTAACATTCATGATAATCTTGACCAACTTATCTTGTTATTTATTCTCTTTCACTCCTTGATCAAGAAGTGCATTATCTCCTTTTTTGGAAGAGGAGTCTTTGGCTTCCAAAGCTTCCTACAAAATTTTTCCCTCATTATGGGGGTTTGAAAACCCTTCTTTTTATTTTTATAGTTTATCTCTAGTGGCTTTAGACATATTTTGTTTGTATTTCCCATTACTTGTGCCTGAGATGAAGGATTATCCACATCATTTCCTTTAGGTTGATCCTCACTATTCAAGTCCTTATTCTTCTCAGTGTTGTAGGCTCTATGCTCCATCTCAGAACCAACATTTTTCTTAGGGTTTCTACCCTCCTTTCTATGTTGTTTAAAGGATATTTGATTAGGAGCTTCAAATCTGATGTTCTCCTTAGATTTTTAGATTCCTTATCCCGCTCTTTGGATCTTTTTGCAGTTTGACATTTTCTAGTGAAATGTCCCAATTTATGGAAATTTTTACATCTTAAATTAAATGATTCATATTGAATCACTTGAATCAATGGGCCAAGATTTGATTGCAATATGATTTTATCTAAAATATTTTTTTCCATCTCTAAGGAAATACATAATTTGGCATAGGCAAGCCTTGATCTATTTCTAGTAGGACCATTAGCTCTTATAGGGGATCTAATAGATCTACAAATATTTAGTAAGATCTCATCATCCCAGTATTGCAGAGGTAACCCAACAAGTTTACACCATATGGGTATGGTATGAATATTATTGGTATTAGTGTTAAATCCTGGATACTATCTTTTAATGAAGAGACCCATATTTCCAATACACTTGGGTCCACCTAATAGAAAAAATTCAAGATCTCTTTATTGATTAAATATGGAAAGAAAAAATACTTTAGGCATGGTTGTAATCATGAAATCCCCCTTACGCTTCCACCTTTACATTTCTAATTTTCTTATTTCATCAATGTAAGGCCTATACCTTATAAACTTACCGACAAGAACCATATTCACTTTTCCTATTGCCCTAAAAAGACATTCATAAGGAACATGGATGTGGGTCACACCTTATTTGTCATTATTTCTCTAGAAAATTGAATATACCTATGGAGTCTTTAAGGTCCTAGGGCCCACATTTATTTCTTGAGATTCCTTCAATATTCTCAACCAAGCGCCAGCCTTATTAACATCACCTTTTTTAGCTCTAAGTAAGGAGAGGTTGTTTCCATAGCCACTTTACAACCAAATTTTAGGCTTTAAGTAGTAAGTTTCTCAAAAACCACTTTCTCTCACTCGTAATTTCATTTTTTTTAAAAAATATTTGTAATGGCTTCGTTAGTTGTATTTGTAGATAAAATGTGAGCCCTTCGAAACCATAGCCTTGGATGTAAATTTTTGTAAGTATTTGAGACCAAAATCATTTTTTTGTAAATATTGTATGTTTTTTTATCAAGTATATAAAATTTAACATCATCCCTTTCTAGGTACTTCATATCTTGGTGTTCCACAAAGTTATTCATAGACTATAATAATGGAATAATATTTATTAACATGGAGTGTGCAAGAAGGTCAACATTATCATCATCTATAAGGAGATATTGATATTTTGAAGGTGCTACATGGCACCTTGAAACATCAATAGAAAATAATTCCGCATTGAACATAAATTAATGAAATTGTTTAATGGTTGAAGGATCCTACTTTTATGAATATAGTGGTTGTATTTCTTCAGCAATGTAGATGATTTAGTATTCTTTTTCAACCCCTTCAACTTTTATTTTGATGGATTAGATCTCCAATTTAGCCAAATATGTTCACCTTAACATAGTAAATAGTTTGAGCATGTTTTGGACGTGAAATCAAACCTGTTTTCTTAAAAAAATGACGAACATACTAGGTTTTATCATTTCTATACAATTTTTTGAATACTCTAAGCATGCCACTCTAAATGTCTTCTGCATTTAAAAAATCGGTTTTGCTAGAATCCATAAACAACCCCAAATTCCAACCATATAGTGAACATGAATATATTTTTTATCTAATGAGGATTTCATTTCCAATTTCCTAAATAAAAAAACATCCAACTCCATATCCATAATAAGACACTTATTATTTTCATAGTCAATTTTTTTGACCTGAACATGCAATGTATTCAAATCAATAACTAGAGAGGATATAACCATACCAAATTCCTCTTTTTTGTCATCCATAATCAAAAAAAACCACAGGTCGACGTGGTATTTGTCAGGGGAATGGATTTCAACAAACCGTTCCTCTTCTCTTTTCTTCCAGTAGTCAATGCCTTCAATGAAAGGGAAATTTTGAGAACATAGCGCAAACAATGGAAGACATTTTACCTGTAATTGGATTAGAATATATTAATAATTAGTTCACATATGGAGTAAAAATTAATTTTTTCACATTATCTGATAATGAATATAAGTATTAGCCTTGTGATCACCAACCTCTAGAGTTCATTACTTTTTATCATTGGAGATTAACTAACGTAATGGTTAGCAACTGCTAGGATTTGAGCAAACATGATATCTAACCTTCAATTGGTTATAGTAATTCTTATCTTGTGTATCACATCAATAATAATAGAAATTATGAAAAAGTGTTATTTCTAATTAACACACAACATGTTTTTGAAGGATTATCCTTGTGTCTGACAACCGAAAACATTTTTTAGATAGCATGAAAAGAACGTTAGAAAATATAGATGCTAGTGACAGATAGGATTTTAGTCAACATATAAATAGAAAATTTTTAAACATTCCTTGTTGTTCATTTACACCAATTGACTAGACCAGTGTAGAGGCCATTGAGATTTAATTTTCATATTTTGAATAGAGTGTATGAGAAATAAATTACAATAACAAATTTAGTAGTCATTAAGCAGTATTTGTTAAACATAAAAATGTTCAGTTGTTGCTTAACATATATTGCAAGAAATAACTTAGTGGTCATTTAGACCTAACGAGTCTTATTTGAAATAGGACCTTGTAATATATTGTGTATAACATGTAACTCACATATGTTCTTATGAAAGAAAATTCTTAGTCACCATAAATCTCCGTTACTAAGTGAAAGTAATGACATAAACACTATTAGGATCATCAGTTTCTTGATTTAAAAATAGTGATAGAATAAAAAATCATTATCTAGCTTAGTGTCTGCCAGGTTCCCACCATTACCTCTTGTCATTATAAACACTATACATACATATTTGAATCGATATTTTTTTTCATTGTTTATAATTGTATCATATTGGCTTGAATATCCTTGACGGAGCCAAGTGTTGCACTACATACCCTTGAGAGGGATGGAGCCTTATGTAGTTCTCATAAGATATATTCTTTGTGATATATAATTCACATAGGTTCTTATATTATAAACAACTTAAATACCACTGTGATGTATTACTAATTGTAAGGAATGACATAATGGTGGCTAGGCTCAATAATTTCTTCATTTGAAAATAGCAATAGTATTAAAAAATCATGGTCTAGATTAGCGTTCTCCTAGTTCCTACCATTACCTCTTGTCATCGTAAACACTATTTGTATAGTTATAGATTTATAATGTTTTTCATTGATTATAAGTATATCATATTAGCCAGACTTTCCCAGGCAGACCCAATTATTGCACTACACTCCATCGAGAGGGATCAAGACTTATTTATTTCTCCTAACATAAATCTTTGTAGATTATAATGCACATCAGTTCGTGTCAAAGAAAATTCTTAGAGACCACTAACCTCCATTACTAATTTAAAGGAATCACATAGCAGTCACTAGGCTAAACATTTTATTGATTTGAAAATAGTGATAGAATAATAATTCATGGTCTAGCTTAGTGGTCTCTAGGTTCCTACCATTACCTCTTGTCATTGTAAACACTATTAGTACAGCTCTGGATCGATATTGTTTATCATTGATTGTAATTGTGTCGTATATGTTGGACTATCCTAAGTGGACCCAATTTTTGGACTACATTCCATCGAGAGGGATCATGATGTAATTATTTATCCTAAGATATATCTTTGTAAATTATAATTCACATTGGTTTGTATCAAATATAATTCTTAAAGACCGGTAGGCTCAACATTTTCTTCATTTAAAAATAGCTATAAATTAACAAATAAAGGTCTAACTTAGCGGCTAGGATCCTATCATTACCTCTTGTCAGTGTAAACATTATCTATAAATCTTTGGATCTATTGTAAATTTAAATGATTATAATTATATCAAATTGGTTGGATGTTACCTAGCAGAGCCAATTTATGCACTACATTCCATAAAGAGGGATCACAACTTATTTATTTATCCTAAGATATATATTTGTAAATCATAATTCACATCCATTTGGTATCAAACAAAATGCTTAGCGATCACTATGCTCCATTACTTTTTGAAAGGAATAATGTAACGTGTCTACTAGCCTCAAAAGTTTGTAAATTTGAAAATAACTATAGAATAACAAATCATGGTCTAGCTTAGCGGCCGCATAGGCTCCTATCATTATCTCTTGCCATTGTAATCATTATATGTTCAGACTTTGGATCGATATTAATTTTTCATTTATTATAATTGTATCATATTGGCTATGGAATTTACTGTGGTGGACCCAATTTCTGCACTACAATCCATCGAGAGGGATCAAAATTTATTTATTTCTCCTAAGATATATCTTTTTAAATTATAATTCACATCCATTTGTTATCATAGAAAATGTCTTAGTGACTGGTAAGCTCCATGTATCTAATTGAAAGGAATGACATAACATCCACGTTAGGTTCCATAGTTTCTTGATTTAGAAATGGTGATATAATAACAAATCATGATATAAATTAGTGACAACGTAGGGCTCATACCAATACCTCTTTTTATGGTAAACACTATCTTTACATACTTTGAATCAGTACTAAATTTTATTGATTATAATTATATCATATTGGTTGGACTAGTCCCGTCGGAGCCTAGTGTCGCACTATATACCCATGAGAGGAATTGATCCCTATGTATTTGTTATAAGATATATCATTGTAACATATAATTAATATTGGTTGTTGTGAAATAAAATTATTAGTGACTGCTAAGCTACTTTATTTATTGAAATCAATGACATAATAGCTGCTAGGCTCAACAGTTTCTTAATTTGTAAATAGCGATAAAATAACAAAATCATGTTATATCTTAGCAGATGTCAGGCTATCATACCAATACCTTTTTTTCATTATAAACACTATATTTACAGCTTTGAAGTGCTACTTTTTTTCAATGATTAACATGCAAAAAATACCTTTTGAGATTTCAAAATTTTCATGCCACGCGTCGTCGTTTTAGTGGGTACTATTTTAATATAGTAATATTAAGGATTCATATAGGTTTAAAATATTTTATACTAATTTCTTTATATATAAATTTCATAATAAATGTGTCAATTATATTGTTTTATAACTATCAGGTTCAAACTTGTTAGGTGGCATAGTTTAATTGGAGAATTTTATTTCATTAGCACACTACATCTAAAATTGTCAAGATCAATTTTGATAGAAATAAAAAATAAATGTGCCTATACATTTATACAATTTATTTCTTCTATTTTATTATAATCATTAACACAAGGAATTGTTTTGAATATATGTAATTTTATAATCATTAACACTATTTTACGCTATAGCCAATAAAACAATTCATTGTTTTCAATATTATTTATTTTTTTGATATGTCAGCACCTTTTCTTAATGAGTTGTAAATTCAAATTTCAGAATTGTGAATTCCCCCATTTATTTGAGAGTATTTGAAATTTGAATATACTCTGAAATTCCTCCTCTCTTTTTCTTAATGTTCAGGAATTTTTAATTTTCAAATTTTCATAACCCACACATTTCTATATTTTCAAAATTTCGTAACATGGAATGTGCCATGAAAGGAATTATTAAAAACCATGGAGAACTATTTTTTTTGGGTTTCTATTTTTTCGGTCTTGCAGAAAAAGTAGCTCGTGAAATAATAGGAACAATACAAGCAAGGTCATAGATTGCATGGACGAAGTTCAAGAATCCTTGACCCTTTTTGGTAAGGGAACAATGAGGCATTAGCAATTATAATCTCATTTACATAGCAAGCACATGTAAAGGACACACACAAAGGATGCACACAAAGGAGTAAAGGAAAAGGGGTTACAGGATATAATCGTGTAGATAGTTTGTTTGATGCAGTAGACGAAGGTTTGAAATGCATCACCAAATATAAAATAATCTTAGATCTAAATTAGGTATTTATCAAAAACATATATTATAGTAAATGTGCATATTTTTTAATTGTGGGCTTGTTCAATCATTATGTCTTTAACTAGTTCATGTCTTTTTCACAGTCAGTCCAGCCCTAAATTTACCCCACCCAAAATGGGCTCCACAGCCCATCTCTGCTTACTGGTTACTTTTGATCATCTTGTAAAACTACCTTGTTCTTCATGAAAACAAGGTTTATGTTGTTACCTAATGAAATAAAATTTAATCCTTTTTCAGCTCTAGTTTCTATTTCATTTGAACGCTTTTACATATCTACCTTTTTATGTCTCCCTATGGATATTTTATTTTGGCCCTTTTGTTCTCGTACCTGAGATTGTTTTTTTGATAATGATGACCTATCACATAGTCACTAGTTTTTAAAATATTAATGATTTGTGAGACCCAAAGTATTTTTTAGATATTCCTTATGAATACCTTTTTACTACTTTTTATTATGATGATAGAAATAACCTTGGGTAATTATTTCATTGTACATTGTTTATATGGTTGTTCACATTGACTTTATGAGAATATATTTTAGGTTAACAAAATGATTTCAAATCTATATAATCATATTAAGCTTTCGATTATATGAAATAATTGTATAATGGAAGGTAAACATATTATATATACATGTAAATATTGGAAAATAAAATTTTTAATCACTATATATTTAAATTTATATTTCCTTTTCGACCTGCTAATCCATAACAAAAAATCACATAGATTTGTAGTCACGATGATATAATTCTTTTTTAAAATAATTTTTAATATGTCATGTATTATTGGTGAAAGATAAAGTTTTGTCATATATACTAATTAATGATTCTACACGTATTTTTATGTATCTAACTAGAAACTCCAAAATTATTTGTTCTCATTTACATATTTTGAATTTGATTTCTCCTATTGAAATACAATCAATGCAGAAAAATTTGTGTATCTTAGCACCCAATAGACTATAATTCTCTTCTAAAGAAAACATTTTTGAATCTTAGCGATTATAAAAATATATGTATAATTGTATAACACCGAATTTTGAATAATATTTTGATCCATATGGTGGTTATGATTTTAAAAATAGATTAAAATATTATGATCTTAGCAGCCAATCAAATATGGCACAACATATTACTTGGAGCTTACAGTCGATATGCACAACCACATTAGGTTTCCTAGAATTTAACAAATTAAGGAATTATATTATTAGCTTAGCATCTGCTAGGTTATGCCACAACATAGTATTTGGATATTATTTGTCGCTAGGACTTAACAAAAATAAATAAAGATATTGTGAGCTTAGCGCATGCTAGGGTATATCAAAATACCATATTTGTATCTTAGCAATCACCAGGAGGCTACAAATATTTTGAAATTTAAGGCTGCTAAGACACTACCTCAATATTATAGTTGGAATATAGCGTTCGCTAAAAGTTAACAAAATAACGTAAGATATTTCAAGACTACCATCCGCTAGATATTTCCACATCATATTATTTGGACCTTAGCATTTTTGTCCTCTCAATTTCCCCCATCCTTTCAAATATAATTTCGTGAAAATTTGAGCCCTGCCATGGAAGAAATTCATGTTTTAAACTCCTCATATGCTCATTTTCATTTCCCATGATGTTTTTAATCAAAATTCCATTAGTATTTTGTCATTAAAACATTTTACCTATTTTCAATGGATGGGAAATGATTTTAGTTCTTCTTTTATGTATTTGGGATGTATGGGACCTTGCATATTTTGTTTTTAACCTTTTTGCAGAGAAAGAAATTCTTCATCGTGAGTAAAAATGGTGTTTTCCCATTTCCTGTAACTTCCTATGTTCTTTTCCCCATCAAATTCTTGGTCAGAAAGGTGAAGTTACGCGTTTATTTCCCATTAGATGTACCCAGGTGGGTCCCTTTTTGAACTTATCACTTTTTTTTATTTTGGAACAAATGTCAGATTTTTCCCATATGCCTGCTGGTCCCTGATTGGCTAGAGCAATTTTGGCAGAAGTACGGGTGATGGATCCATTTTGATCTCTAAGGCATAGTAGCGAAAGGGTGAAAAGTTCTAAAAAGACCCGCGGCCACGCCCAAGTGAAAGGATAAATTCTGAGTTGAAATCTGTATAAAATCTGAAAGGGACACGTGTTTATGTTGAAAATTCAATGGCAGAGGCATGGAATTTTGAGGGAAAGGTTAGAATGTTTCGTTTTTCAAAACAAAAAGGGACACGTGGTCGTTTTTTAGTTCACAGGTGCTTTGACAGACCAACGGGACTTTGGGAATTTTAACCTTGTTTCCACAAAGGGAAAAAAGTTCTAAAATGGCCCACAGTCCCACTCATGTGAAGGGAAAATTTCTATGTTAAGGCCTATAGCATATGAGAAAGGGACACATAGCCAACATTCAAAAGTCAACAGTGGGGGAACAAATTTTCAAAGGAAAAGGTTGGAACTTTTCCCCTTATAAAAAATAGATAAAGTATAAAACTAAAGCACATTCCCACACCCAGTCAGGTAATGCCACATGTTGAAGGATGAAATCGGAATAGCGGGCCTGTAGGGGAAATTGAGAATTTGAGCCTTTTTCACCAAAAGGTTAAAATGTTGTAAATTGAGCCGCAACCCCTTTTTCAAATCATGGTGTGCCACATGTTCACATTAAAAAGTCAAAGTGGGATGGCAGAGATTTTTGAGAATTTGAGAATTTTGTTAAAAAGAGTTTAAATGGAAGATTTTAACCGCATTTCCTCAGCCACTCAGATGGCACCACGTTTCCAGATTTCGGAAAAATTGTGGGAGGGTGGAGAAAAATGAAAAATCACACTTTTTATCCAAAAATGTCAAGAAATGTAGATTTATCCCCTAGGGATGTCATTGCTTCGATCTTGCCACGTGTAGGGTCCAAATTTAAAGGTATATGGGGGAAAGGATAGTAAAATACACTCATCTATTTTTTGATGCCATTAACGAACCAGAGCTCTGTAAAATGCAAAAATGGATCATTCTTCAATCTTTTTCTCTGTACCCTTGTCGTTTCTCTATGAGATGTTTTTTTGTTTTATTATGGAGCCAAATCAGTAAGTTTAAAGGGATGTAAATTTTTATCATCAGAAAATGGATTTTATCAGGCTTACGCAATAAGAAGGGAGAAAAAATTACCAATAAACACTTGAGTGCTATGAAAGTGGTTAAAAGGTGGAAATGGCAGGACCACATAAAGAATAAAATCATGATATGCCCTCTACTAAAGTAATCGTGCTTGAACACCTGAAATATTCACCTTTTTGAACCTCTAGTTTTTAGGAGTGCGTTTATTTCATGTCACTTTCCAAAAGTGTGTCTACAACAAACATTATTCCTTTGGGATATTCTTTTCTTGGGGAAAAATTATGGATGTATACAAATTGTTATAAGAACATGGTTTTGGAAATGGAAAAGTGGATTCTGGTTTTCTAGGAAGGTTGTAAATTCTGAAGGATTTCAATATAGAAGTTCTTTCTTTTCTTATTTTCCCTCTGTTATATCTATCTCTCCTGGCTCGATTCAATGGATCATTTGTTTTGCATTCAATAGAAACTTTGTGTTGTGGTTTTTGTAATCCACATAACTTTGTTTCTGTAGATTTTCATTGGTGGTGAAGTAATTGATCCTTTTCTATATTTTCTTTGTTCAATGTGAGTAGGGAGATACTCTACTATCTATATTTCCCAAAATCATTGTTTTTTTCTTCCTTCCCCGATCTCTATATTCTTCCATTCCTTTTGATTGATAATCTTGTAAGTATGAAAACATTCCAGAATATCAGGGTCCAAACATTGAGAGTTGTATATCTGTACATTTTGTTTCCTACTTTCAATAAGGGAAACAATCCCACATAAGATGAAGTAATTGTTGTCCCCTCACTGTGGTTTCAACCCATGTTCCGTTCTGAAACCCAACTATTTTTGGTGACTCTACTGGGGAATTAATTGTAAATGGATTCAATTTTTTTTTAATATCAAATTCTTAATCATCTTTGATCTGACGACTCCAAGATACACTCAGGGTAGAAGAACCCTTGGGGAAGAAGACACTCATTTCCAACTTCTATATCATTAAGGGTTCTCTCTCCCTTCATTAATAAGAAAAAGAAGAGGAACAATATCTACAAGCACTCCTCCTACTAGAGACAAAACTTATGTGACTGACATCCCTCAAGATCAAATCAGTCAAAATTTACATGCTTTGATTATGGCTAGTGTTTCAGTTCCTCTCCAAAAAATCTTTTCAAGGATGGTAGATCCTCTACCTTGGGGCCAAATTTTTTGGCTTCTTTCTCTTCCCCAACCATTACATGAATTACCTAGAGGAAATAGAAAGAATTTCCATAAATTCAAAGGTGATGGGAAGGTTACTCCAAATGAACATATTGTGACCTTAAATATTACTTGTGATGTTCTCGAAGTTGAGAATGAGGACATCTCTTTTAGAATTTTTGTGGAGACATTGTAAGATAATGTTTCTGATTAGTTCTATCATCTTCCTGCTGGATCCATCACCAATTAGAATACCATGATGACCCAGTTTTAGTAGCATTTCAAACCTGCTGAGGATGTACATGCCCTCTTGGCCCAGATTTCTCAAATCAAGAAAGAGTCACATGAGCCCATGAGGGAATTTGTGGCCAAATTCAATAGGATGCTTAACAAGATCCCAAAAAACACACACCCTATGAATCAGATTCAAAAATGTTTCTTCCTTAATTCCCAACCGCCTAAAGTGAGATATGCACTTAGGAGAGATAATATTGCCACCTTGGATTGTTGATTTGATATTTTTTGTTAGTGTCGAAGATGATATGATCATTTTTGGAAAACTAAGGAGAGATTCATCCAAATCCAAAGCATATACTTCTTCCACATATTCTCCTTGAGCTAGTGCAGATAAATTGGTATAGAAACTTGTTAATGATCTTATTGCTCTCAAGAAGAAGTTCAGCCAACATGTTCCTTGTCAGGATGTTCCTAGGAAGAACTTTCAGCCCAGGAATCATTTTCCCTCTACTCAGGCCAAAATGGCGATTGAAAGCCCACCTGTTAAATTTCCAATCAATGCAACATGTGAAGTGTTGGAGCTTGATGATGAGGAGGAGGATAAAACATATGAAGAACATGAATAAGAATCTGATGAAGAATTAGAAGATTTGATTGGATCTCATGTCCATTTTCTCACCACTGAAGGTATTGATGAAGAGGATGATTATGAAGACAAGAGTTGTAGAGATGAACAATGAATCATATGCTATCATGACTTGTGAGAAAGCCACCAAGAAGGAGAAAGTGGTGCAGCTTGCTAAAATATCTAAGGATCCTCCTATGGTCCTTCCAGTGATTGCAAGGAGAGGAGCTTCTATTCAAACTTATTCCACACCCAAGGTAAGTTTTTTTGTTCCTTCCTCCTCTGTTTCTACTCCTAAAACTTCTTTCCCTTCAAATGATAGAATTGAGTAAGTCAAAATTTTCATCTACTCCTATCAATGATGCTCCATCTACCTCTGGTTCTTTTGACATTATTGACCATGTTAAGAAAACTAAGATCCAGATCTCAGAAGCTGAATTATACCAAACCCATCCTAAGGCCTTTGCTAAGATGGTAGAATTTGTAAATTCAAAATCCAAGACTTCATCTCCCTAGTTCTAAAGGTTTCTTGCCCACTCCTTCTCATTCATCTCAACCAAGCCTTGTGGAAGTCAATCACTTCATCTTATGAGAAGATAAAACCAATTTATGTCACTATCCTCATAGCTGGCCACAAACTCATCAATTGTGTTATTGATTTTGGTGCTTTAGATAATGTGATGTCTGCTAAGGTAGATCATGCCCTAGGCTTAACACTAACCTACTCTTTTCATTCATGTTACTCAATGAAAAGTATAGAAGTTCCATTGGTTGGGAGGATCAAGGATGCGTAAGTAGCCTTTGCTGCTTTGCCAGAGAAGAGAGTTTTAGCCACCTTTTTGGTAGCTGATATTCCCCCTTCCTACGACATGCTGCTAAGTAGAAATATTTGTAAAAATTATGGAGGAGAAATCATGATGGATTGGTCACATGCTCTTATTCTAGTGAATGGGAAACTGAAGAAGCTACTGCCTAAGAAACAAACTGAATATATCATGCAAAAAAAAGATGACCCAAAGGCACAAATACTTTATGTGGAAATTGGTCATGGTAACTACATGATCATGTCACAAGATGAGGCTAACCATCCTAAGGAAGTGCTTCTTGATCCTAATGGCATTTGAATTTTTTAATTTGATGGAAGACGCTGCTCAGTTGGTTCTAGAGCTGGTGTGGTGCTTATTTCTCCTGAAGGGAAAATTCGCCCTTTCTATTTCAAGTTCCAATTTGAAAACACAAATAATACAACTGAGTATGAGGTTCTCATCCTAAGTTTAAGCATGAAAAAAAATATGGAGATCAAGAATCTCCTTTCTCGTGGAAATGTAGAGCTGATTGTAAAATAGGTCAGAGATATTTTTCAAGTGAAGAATAGAAGGTTGAAATATTACAAGAATCTAGTTTGGGATTCCATTGATTTCCTTGATGCCTTTTCAATTGAATCTATTCCAAGGCAAAGAAACACTAGGGATGATTCCTTGGCTGTCTCAGGGTCTTTATTGATCCCTCATCCATATTTCTCCCAAGATAAATTCACCATTGAGATGATTTATAGGCCTAGTGTACCTAACAATGCAAACAATTTGTAGGTCTTTAGTGACGATCAAAACTTTATTTCCTTCCTTGAACTCAAAGATAATTTTGACCAGTTGTACTTTGAAGGAAGTGGGAATCTACCTATAGAGTGTGTACCTCCAAATGAAGAAGCTAACCAAGAAGAAATGGATCATGATGGCTGCATAAAAATAAAAGGTAATAAGATACCTAAATGGTCGGTAAGTTTGGGAGAGTTGTTTAATAAACATGATAGGTACATCAAGTCCAAAATTTCCAAAGGAGCTCAATATTCTGCTGACTATGAAAAGATAAACATTGGGAGTATTAATGAACACATGATGCTAAACATTGGAAAGCACTACACACAAGAGGAGAGGAGAAAAGCAACAAATATTTTGAAAAGGTATGTTGATGTTCTTGCATAATCTTATAATGATCTCAAGGCTTTTCAGCCAAAAGAGATGCAACATTTAATTCCTCTAAAGCTTGAGATCAAGCCCTTCTGGTAAAAGTAGAGGCATTATATCCCTAAAATTTTTGATACAATATTTCAAGAGATCCAAAATTTATTGAAGGCTAAGATCATTTTCCCCATTCAACATTCAACGTGGATTGCTAATATTGTACCTATCAGGAAGAACAATGGTGAGATTTGGATTTGTGTTGATTTTAGGAATTTGAATCAGGCCTCTTTGAAGGATAATTATCCTCTCCCCATAATGGATAGTGTGTTGTAGGATATTACAGGTTCAGAAATGTTGTCCATGCTTGATGGTTTCTCAGGATATAATCAAGCAGAAGTAAGTGTTGCGGATCAGTATAAGACTACCTTTACCACTCCTTGGGGAACCTTTTCTTAGAGGAGAATTCCTTTTGGCCTCACCAATGCTAGTGCCACCTTTCAAAGGGCAATGGACCTGGCCTTTGGTAGTCTCAAATGAAAATGCATAGTTGTATACCTTGATGATCTGACTGTGTTTTCAAAAAATAGAGGTGATCATTTCCAACACCTTGAAACTGTCCTCCAAAAGTGTACAGACCATGGCATCTCCTTGAATCCCAAGAAATCTATCTTTTGTGTCACCGAGGGAAAATTATTGGGACATATTGTCTCCAAGGAGGGAATCAAGATTGATCTAGAAAGAGTACAGATGATTCAACAGATCCCTCTCCCCACAAGCAGGAAGGGTGTGCACTCTTTCTTTGGCAAGATCAACTTCTTAAGAAGATTCATACCTGATTTTTCTAAACTTAATTTAAACATAGCTCACATGTTGAAATGGAAGGAGACTTTTTGTTGGGCCTCTAAAGGAAAGGTTGCATTAGAAGACATCAAGAGAGCTATAGCAAAGACTCCAATCTTGGCATGCCCTGATTATAACAAATACTTCATTATCTATTGCTATGCTACTGAAAGTTATCTAGCTGCTGTGTTAACTCAAGAGGATGCTGAAGGTCATTAAATCCCCATATTATTCACAAGTTATATTTTGAAATACCATGAGCTGAAGTAGAACATGATGGAGAAACATGCTTTTACAGTGGTCAAAGTTGTGAAGCAGTTTCATTTTTACATCCTCAACTCTCATTCTATTGTGCTTGTGCCTGATACAACTATAATTTGGAACCAAGAGAGGCAATTAGGTAGCCAAAGTTTAGGAGTATGATATTGACATCAAAACCACCAAGCTATTTCGAGGAAATGGCTTATGTGAACTCATTGTTGAAGGAGTTGATTCCAAATTGTTCAAGGAGGAAGTTGATATACCTATTGTTATTTTCCTCATCTCAACTGATTAATGGTATGATGGCATTGCACACTTTATTACTTATGGAGAATGTCCATCCCATTTGAGTGCCAAGGATAAGAGAGCCATCAAATTAAGGTCTGCGCAATATGTGTTGTGGGAAAATGCATTGTTCAAATGAGGGATAGATGGAAGGTTTTTGAAATGTGTTGACAAAGAGCAGCAAAAGAAATTGTTCTCGGCCTTTCATGACCAGGCCTATGGAGGTCATTTCTCTTCTGCTATCACGGCCCACAAAATCCTCCATGCTGGATATTATTAGCCTACCCTATTCAAAGATGCATCAAAGTGGGTAGGCAAGTGTGAAGCATGTCAAACCTTCGTTGGAAGAGAAAAATTAGTTTCTTTACCTCTCAAACCATGGGTGATTGAGGAACCTTTTCAATAATGGGGTTTGCACTTCATTAGGACACTCAATCCACCTTCAATTGTAGGGCATACTGATTTCATGACTGCCACTGATTATTTCACCAAGTGGGTGGAAGCCATTCCAGTTAAAAGTACTACTTCTGAAGTAGTATGCAACTTCATCAAAGAGCACATCTTAATAAGGTTTGGGATACCAAACAAGATTGTCACTGACAATGCTTCCAATTTTTCTTCTACTGAGATGATGGATTTATGCTATGGCTATGGCATTTCCCTTGCCCACTCTTCATATTACTATCCCCAAGGGAATGGGCAAGCAGAATCAACTAACAAGAACTTTCTCACATTTTTCAGAATCTTGTTAATGACTCTTAGAGGAATTGGCATAAGAAACTATATGATGCTTTATAGGAAGATAGGATTACACCTAAGAGAGCCATTAGAATGTCTCCTTTTCAAGTGGTATATGGAGTTGAAGCTCAGTTGCCAGTGACATTGGAACTGCTAGCCTTACATTTGATGAAGGCCATTGAGGATGCCAGCTTTACCAATTCATTAGACAAAAGAATTATGTACCTCCAGAAGTTGAATGAAGATAGATTGTAAGTGGTTGACAGAATATCAACTCATCAACTCAAGGTAAAAGCTCTGTTTGACAAAAATGCTAAACCCAAAACTTTTCAAGTGGGAGACAATGTTCTTCTTTGGGACAAAAGGCATGAACCTCAAGGCAGCCATGGTAAATTTTATTCCCTTTGGCTTGGTCCTTTTAAAATTAGACATTTTTTTGGTGAGAACTCTTTTTACCTAGATTACATGGATGGCTCTCCTCTCCTAGTTCCTTATAGTGGGCAATTTTTGATGTTATTCAAAACCTAGTAGTTTTGGTGATCCCTCTGTAGATTTTGTATAGAATTTTGCTTTCCTTGTTTTTGTTTTGGTTGGTTTCCTTTCTGTGTTCTCTTATGTGTTAGTATTTATTCTTTTTCACTCCATTGCCCATTAGCTAAGACATTGATTCGATCTAATTAACTAGAATTATCTAAGGTTCTTGATTTTGCCTCTTTCCTCTACCAGATCATCCTCAGAAGGAGCCAGTTGTTGTCCTCTCAATTTTCCCCACCCTTTCGAATCTAATTTCATGAAAATTAGAGCCTTGCCATGGAAGAAATTCATGTTTTAAACTCCTCAGATGCTCATTTTCATTTCCTAAGATGTTTTTAATCAAAATTTCCTAAGTCTACCACTGTTGAAATGTTTTACCTATTTTCAATCGATGGGAAATGATTTTATTTGTTCTTTTAAGCAGTTGGAATGCATGGGACCTTGCATCTCTTGTTTTAACCTTTTTACAGAGAAATAAATTATTCATCGAGAGAAAAAATGGCATTTTCTTGTTTCCTGCAACTTCCTACGTTCTTTTCCCCATCAAATTCTTTCTCGGAAAGGTGAAGCTACGCATTTTTTTTCCCATTGGATGTGCCCGGGTGGGTCCCTTTTTGAACTTATCACTTTTGGTAATTTTGGAACAAATGTCAGATTTTCCCCACATCCCCACTGGTCCCTAATTTACTGGAGCAGTTTTGCTGGAAGTTCAAGGTGATGGATCCATTTGATTTTGTAAAGCATTGTGACAAAAGGGTGAAAAGTTCTAAAAATACCTACTTCCCCGCCCAAGTGAAAGGATAAATTTTGAGTTGAAATATGCAATAAATCAAAAAGGGACATGTGTTCATGTTGAAAATTCAATGACAGAGGCATGGACTTTCAGGGGAAAGATTGGAATTTTTCCCTTTTCAAAATAGATAAAAAGCAAAGCACATCCCCACAACCAATCAGGTGACGCTGTGTGTTGAAGAATCAGAAATGGACACATGGTCATTTTTTAGTTCACGGGCACTTTGGCGGACTAGTAGGACTTTAGGAATTTAAGCCTTGTTTCCACTAAGGGTGAAAAGTTTTAAAATGGCCCGTGGCCCCACTCATGTGAAGGGAAAATTTTTAAGTTAAGGCTCGTAGCAGATTAGAAAGGGACACCTGGCCTACATTGAAAAGTCAATTGTGGGGGCATGGAATTTCTGGGGAAAAGGTTAGAATTTTTCACCTTTTCAAAAATAGATAAAGTATAAAACTAAAGCGCATACCCGCACCCAATCAGGCAATGCCATGTGTTAAAAGATGAAATCAGAATAACGGGCCTGTGGAGGAAATTAAGAATTTGAGCCTTTTTCACCAAAAGGTTAAAATGTTGCAAATTGATCTACGACCCCTTTTTCCAATCATGGTGTGCCATGTGTTCACGTTGAAAAGTCAAAGCGGGCTGGCAGAGGTTTTTGAGAATTTGAGATTTTTTAACAAAGAGTTTAAATGAAAGATTTTAACCACATTTCCTCAGCCACTCAGATGGTGCCATGTTTTTCAGCTTTTAATGGAGTTGCGGGAGGGCGGAGAAAAATGAAAAATCACACTTTTTCTCCCAAAATTTTAGGAAATGTAGATTTCTCCCCCAAGGCCATTGTTGCTTGGATCTTACCACGTGTAGGATCCAAATTTGAAGGTAGAAGGGGGAAAGGATAGCCAAATACACTCATCTATTTTTTGATGCCATTAACAAACCAGAGCTCTGCAAAATGCAAAAATGGATCATTCTTCATTCTTTTTCTCTGTACCCTTGTCATTTCTCCATGAGATGCCTTTTTGGTTTATTATGGAGCCAAATCGATAAGTTTAAAGGGATGTAAAGTTTAATCATCAGAAAATGGAGTTTATTAGGTATACATGATAAAAAGGGAGAGAAAATTACCAATAAGCACTTGAGTGCTATGAAAGTGGTTAAAAGGTTGAAATGGAAGGACCACATAAAGAAGAAAATCATGAGATGCCCCCTACTAAAGTAATCATGCTCGAACACCTGAAATATTCACCTTTTTGAACCTCTAGTTTTCATGAGTGCATTTGTTTCATGTCACTTTCCAAAAGCGGATCTGCAACAAACATTATTCCTTTCGGATATTCTTTTCTTGGGGAAAAAGTATGGATGTATACGAATTGTTATAAGAACATGGTTTTGGCCACATGGAAAAGTAGATTCTAGTTTTCTAGGAAGGTTGTAAATTTTGAAGTAATTCAATATAGAAGTTCTTTCTTTTCTTATTTTTCCTCTGTTATATCTCTCTCTCTTGGATCGATTCAATGGATCATTTGTTTTACATTCAATAGAAACTTTGTGTTCTGGTTTGTGTAATCCTCAGAACTTTGTGTCTATAGATTTACATCAGTGGTGAAGTAATTGATCCTTTTCTATATTTTCTTGGTTCAATGTGAGTAGGGAGATACTCTGCTATCTATATTTCCCAAAAGCATTGTTGTTTTCTTCCTTCCCCCATCTCTATATTCTTCCATTCCTTCTAATTGATAATATTTTAAGTATGAAAACATTCCATAATATCAGGGTCCAAACATTGAGAGTTGTATATCTGTACATTTGTTTTTCTTGCTTTCAATAAGGGAACCTCTCCCACACAAGAGGAGGGACTTGTTTTCCCTTGACTGTGGTTTCAACCCATGTTCCATTCTGAAACCCAACAAGCAGTCACTAGGATTTCACAAATTAAATTAAGGTAGTGTAAAATTAGTGGTCATTATGTACTGCCACAACATAATATTTAGAAAAAATATTTTTGCAAAACTTCATAATTTAAAGGAAATAAATTTTAGCTTCATGGATGCTAGTATTTACAAGGATATAATAATTTAAGATTAGTTTTGATTAGGATTTAACACATAATATATGGAGCATATCAGTCATCCGGATTCAACACATAAAATTAATATCCTAGGAGCCTAGTGACCGTTAGGATATGCTTAATCATCATATTTGGAGGTTATCATCGGTATGTTTTAGCAAATAAATATAACATATTTTTAGCTACTCACCTTATAGGTGCTTCCACTATATAATATCTTTAGATTAGATGTTACAATCATTTAACAAGTAAAAGAATGATTTTTTTATATTAGTGTTTGCTAGCTTATGTTTTAACATATTGTTTGAATATAAATTGTTGCTAAGATTTAACAAAAAAAGTAAGATATTGTGAGCTTAAAGGCCACTAGGTTATGCAAAAATAACATATATTTTGCTTAGTGATCATTATTCATTTACGAATATTTGAACTTTGAAGCCTCTCAGACACTACCACAACATTGTAGTTGGAACATGGTGGTCACTAAGATTTGACAAAATAAATTAAGATATTTCAAGACTAAGGTAACTCGTTATCTATTTCCATAATGGAGCTTAGCGATCACCAACATTTCACCAATTAAATTTAGGTAGTATGAAATTAGCTTCCATTACGTACTGCCAATACATAATATTTAGAAAAATTATCTCGACATGATTTAACAATTTAAAGGAAATTAATTTAAGCTTCACAGCCTCTATTCTTTAATAACATAATAATTTAATCTTATCTTCCATTAGGATTTAATGCATAATACTTTTAGCATACTATTCATCAGGATTTAACACATTAAATTATGATTTTAGGATCCTAGAGACTGCTAGGATATTCTTAATCATAATATTTGGAGGTTATCAACATTATTCTTTAACAAATGCAATAAACATAGTTTCAACTACTCAGGATCTAGGTTCTTCCACTATATAATATTTCAAGCTCAGATGTTGCTAGCATTTAACAAGTCAAATAATGATATTGTTATCTTAGCATCTGCGAGCTTATGTTGAAACGTTTTATTTGAAGATTAGTTATCACTAGGATTTAAATAAACAAGTAATATATTTTGATCTTAGCAACCACTAGGTTATGTCAGAATAACAAATTTTGAGCTTAGGGATGTCTAGTCATTTACTGATATTTTGAACTTTGAGGACGCTAAGACACTACCACAAAATAATAGTTGAAATATAATGGTTCTTAAGATTTAACAAAATAAAGTAAGATATTTCAAGACTAGTATCTGCTAGGTATTGTTACAACATATTACTTAGAGCTTAGTGGTCACTAGGATTTCACAAATTAAATTTAGGTAGTATGAAATTAGCGACCACTACATACTACCAAAACATAATATTTGGAGAAATTATATTGACGTGATTTAAAAATTTAAGGAAATAAATTAGAGCTTCATGGTTGCTAGTATTTACAAAGATATAATATTTTGAGCTTAGCATTTGTCAGGATTTAACTAATAATATTCTAAGAATAGCAGTTTTCAATCTATTTAGCACATCAAATTAAGATTTACCTAAGAATCTCACATAGACAACTTCTAGGATATTCTTAATAGCATGAATATTTAGAGGTTATCGGTAGTATGCTTTAACAAATAAAATTAACATATTCTGAGCTACTCGGCATCTAGGTGCTTCTAAAACATAATATTTCTATATTATATGTAACTAGCATTTAACAAGTTAAAGAATGATATTTATAGCTTAATGTCCACTAGCTTATGCTATAACATATTATTTAAATGTACTCAAAATTTAATTGCAATATGTCAATCCTAGAGTCTTATATAAATCATTCCTTCGATGTACTCCTTATCTTACAAGATGAACAGCTCCCCTATGGTTCCATTTCTTGGAACAATTTGGTTAAGAATCTAGGAAGCTTTTTCATTTAGGGCATTTTAAAATGGAAAGCTTGGGGATGGTAGGGACATAAACTAACATAGGAGGATCCACATACCTTAATGGAAATATGATTCAGAGTTTTGGGATTGCCTAGGAGCAGTCTTATAAACTCACCCTACTATGATATCCCATAAGTCCATTATCCACATATATTCCTGAAAATGGTACCAGATTACATCTGGATTTACCTTTGCTGTCCACTGTCATGTTCTCAAGACCATTACTTGCGTCCACTTCAAGATCAATTAAAAACATAGGGTTAAAATGAGCCTAATGGATTTCTCACAGGATGAGCTGGTATGGATATTATTCCAAGGCTGATCCCAATTACTCCTATGAAAATTTCATGCCATACACCAACTTCTTTCATAGTAATCAAACATAGTTCACTAGAAACAGGACCTAAATGGATGCCAGATTTAAACTACCAACAGTTTTTTTTTCACAAAATGACCTGGCTATCACCCTGTGAGAACTCTTACCCATGCTAAAAACATTATATCTGACTGAGTAGAGGCTTAATAATCCCTAAGCAGGTACCAACCTTGTAAGAAATACCTTAAGAGGATATCAACCACCTGTTCATACATTATGATCTATGAAGCATCTTGAAACCATCCTGAATGCACTACCACTTTCTAAATTTGACCAGCTCATTTTTTTGCTGCCGAAGGATCTCAATTACAGCTATGGACATCAATGAAACCCACCAATGAATCATTGTGATGTTAACAGGATACCCCAAGCTGGTTATCCCTCATTGAAATCTTGTAGTACCTATGGAAGGGTAGAAATGATATTATCTTCAGGAAGAAAAAGCTAAAAATATTCTAAACTGTAAAGTATTGGTAGGATGAGATAGTATACATGTTATCAAAGTGTAGGGTCCTTTTGTGTGTACTTGAATCCTCCCATGGGATGGGCCAAGAGATATTTAGACATAGGGGATGATAAAATGATGATGTAGGAATACCAACTGGCAGATAGTATGAGGATTAATAGTTGTATCAAGCCTGGTAATAGCATTGATAGATCTATAGATTAGAATAGAAGGAGGGTTCTCTACTGATATTATCAATTGAGTATAAATTGACATTATTGTTGAGGGCTTCTAAGTGAATATCATATGGACCTTGCGGCATTATGGATGGTAGTGATACAAGATCATAAAGGCAATCTGATAGCTGCGTATGCTGGTAAAATGGGAATTCAAACTAATTATTTTGTCGAAGCTGTTATCTACTCTTTGGGTGTCTGAGAATTTCCCAGACACAAACCTATTCAGAACCTCATTATTGAAGAAGACTCCCTAAATATCATTAATCTTCTTAAACAGTGCTCATCTCCAAGTTGGAGCATCAAGGATTTTATTGCAGAGTCCATAAGTATTAGTCATACTTTCAATAACATCAGGATCATGCATACCTATAGGGAGGGTAATAAATTGGTGGATGTGCTAGAAAATTATGGCATTAATGTTAACCTTACAGTTTGGGACAATAATATCATCCCTGAACAGCTTCAAAACAACATTCAGGCGGATCTCCAAACGCATAGCAACTATCTCAGAAATGAGTTATGATTTTCCTAGGTGTGGATTGCAACTTCAAAAATACTCCCACACGTGTTGATTCTAAAGTGATTGGTTTATGCAAATCATGTCTAATAATCAAGATAGTGTCAATTATATGGCGAATTTCTAGTGGAGATACAAGATTTTGAAAATTGGCATTTCAGGATGCATTGCGAGTTTGTTTAAAGGTAATTCATTTCCATTGATAGGTATGAAGATACAAGTTTTGCATCATTGATTAGGAGCTCTTCCTGCTATTCTGACATGCATTTTAGCAATCTTAACCATTAGCAGAATGCTCTAGATAGGATTACATGTAGGAAAATTGCAATGACTCAAGTGATTTTTTGTGCCTATGCCCAATGAAATGTGTTAAGGAGTACTAAAATGCAAAAAGTGAATATATGGAGAAGTATGACATGGATTTAGGATGTGCATGAGTAATTAATTGCAATTATAGTTCAGAGCAGATGAAGTGAGATAATAGGAAGTGTCAAATTGAGCCTTAGTGGACCCAGACCTGAAAGATAATATTGAGTTAAGTTTTGTTTAGCAATATGTCATAATTAAGGGACTTATTTGAATCATAGGTTCGAGTGAGATGATAGAAATTCTTTGCATTGTTTTGCGGGGATTGGAAGGAGAATGAAAGTGGAATATTAGACAAAAAAGAGAATCAACATGCATGGGCATTCCTGTACATTGCATCTCAGGTCTATAGGGATGTAATGAAGAATATTATTGCTGAAGCTAGTTGCCAAATTTAAGTGTTTACATTTCCCCCTCAAGAAATAGGGTCGATAAATTTTCTAGATCTAATTTGTAAAATCAGGAGAAGCTGACCTACATAAAGCACGCCTATATTTTAACTCGATCCCTCTGATTGATTGAATAACCCACATGATGATACGGTTCATCTCCTTGGAAGGAAGGTTTGTCACTATTCCTGTAATACACCTTATTTTTCTTAATCATATAATGTAGGGATCATTTTTTGTTTCCCCCATTACTATGCTGAACTCTCTTGAAAATTGTAAATATAGAGTTTGAAAAGCATTCCCAGGTGGTTCCTTTGCACCAAAGGGTTATTTTGTATAGATGAACCAAATGTTGTCTTACAAATAAGTTTCCATGGTCTCCCATACCAAGGCCCCTAGCTTGATTCCCCCTATTGTAACAATAGGGCTCTGCTGCTAGGGCCCTATTTCTCCTTTCTCTACCCCCACCACCGCTGTTGTCACCCCCCCTAGTTGTTCAGGCCCTTCTCCTAGAAGAATTCCCCCTTCTGGTGCTTAGGGAATAACCACTTAGCCTATGTAAACTGGTAACCAGGGCTTCTAGGAAGCTTAACCTTGAGACTAAATATGTGGAGAAGGGTTCTCATGAATTAGAGGAATGTCCTTTCAGGGACCTAGGTGAATATCAGCAGTGCCAGTCCCCGGGAAGTGCATTTGGAAAGCTCTTCAAGAAGGCTGGAAGCCTTAGAGGCTGATATGAAACTGTTGAAGGATGAAGTTAAAAACTTGGCAAAATAGAAAGGAAAGAGGAAGAAGGAGGAGGAGGAGGATATTGATAGCATTTCCATTGATGATATCTACAAGAAACTGCACTCCTTAGACTCCCTATTTAGGGAAGGCCAAAACTCAACAATGATTACAACATAGCCATACATTTAGGGTGATTGAGGCAAGTTCATTATGAGTAACACGTCAAAAGTGTCTCCAATCTTAAAGCGGAGTTCTGGCAACTCTTTGGGGTAATTTTAAGGAAAGTAAGAAGACCATTGAGTAGCTGGATTATAATGACGGTGCCCACATGACAACTTTGGGTATGTATCATATTGGCATCCCATGGAAGAATATCAAAACCATCATACTGTTTCAAAGCTACTAAAAAGTAGTTGTAGATGCTTCTGCTGTCCTTGTAACCTTGTTTATTTCTATTTTTTTATAATTCCTTTACTGCTTGTTTGCAGTAATTTTGTTGTTTTGTCAATAGCATCTTGGTAGCTTTTTTTTGGCTACTTTGAACAAGGGATTGATAGGATTTGGAATCTGATCCTTTGAAGTCTGGTTCTCATGTGCTTATAATCTAGGGAATATATCTTTTGTAAACTAGGGTATGTAGTGGCCTTTCAAAAAACTATTTGCCAATGGATAAATGGCACAAATACTATAAGATCTACAATAAAATATGCAAGAGTCAACGGGACCGTATCAATTGTTCAAGATTCATGGCATGATGTCAATATAAGAACACTCAAATGCTTAGAACAAAACCCTAAATTACATAATGGGACAAACCTTGAAAGTGTCGCAAGTTTACTCGAGCAATAGGTATTCTTAATTTTATACACAATAAAAGGCATTACTGTGATAAACTAAAATTAATGATTAAGAAATGAAATGATATAGTAGCCAATATGGACATATTTCACTCTTTATAAACTAGTCCTGTATTTTAGTCCACATAATGTTAATGACATTTTAAAAATGTTAGATATAAAAATTATATCACAAATATAACATAAATAGAACCATGATGGCTGAATATTAGTCTATAACAAAATAGAATGATAACACCTGATAGAGTGTAGATGGATGGAACTCAAAGATAACCATGCCAATGAGGAAAAGGGAAAGTTCCAAAATGTCGAATATCATATAGGCCAGACATGTGTAACAGTGTGGTCAATAGCTCATGAAATACATGTGTTCAATGAGCAAACTAGAAGGCATGTTATCTATCAAATTACAATGCATATATACAGTATACTAAGCAAAGTGGTCCTAAACACACTTTTTAACAAGTATTCTAAATGTGATTTAAGGCACAATGTCAATACCACTACCAACCAAGAACCCTTTAACTGTTACAGTGAATCTCCTTAGAAGAAATCCTTCAAGTGCCCCTTCCCATAGGATCCAAGGTCGATGACTAAGTCATAAATTTGGTGGAGGATCGCGTTGTGTGATTGAGAGGCTAGCTTCCAAAATGGCATGTTGTGGTATAGTATTATAATTGATAACACCTATAAGAGAATGTGTAAGATTGACTAATAGTAATGAAGGTTTGCCTTGATAATGTTTGTGTAACAATCATGAGAGTATGTTGCCTTTAATATCGTAAAATCTAGGATGGGTTAATTTTATGATAATCCTTAGACCCTAATATAGTTGTTGAATTATTGTTTTACAGGCCTTTAATCATAGCGTGCTATGTTAAATAGGGGCTAGAAAAGACATACTTTCCGCTTATTGCTGAGAGAATATTTGAATATCATGGTGTGAGTAAATTATCATATAACCATATCCACATTTTTTATCAATAAAATAATAGCTAGAATGCCAGTGGGAAAATGTTAATGGGATACCCTCCAATTGAAAAGTTTATTGCGTCGACCTTCCTAACACGATTGTGCACAATAGAAGATGATTTAATTGGGTTGTTATTTCTCCCATCCTCACTTGTTTTCCTAGTAACATGTCTCACATCCCAAGGTTCCCCCTGGAATACTCAAGGCATGTAGATAGGATGAATCCTTTCACCCTGAAGGGGTTTCCACAATATGTCAAATAAGTATAATTAACAACTGTGAGAAGTAGGTTATAAATGTGTGCTCAATGTATCCTAAAGTCTTCAATTAATGTCATACCGCATATATTTTCACACAACCATTGTCAATCCATGACATTGTGATTGGGAATGTTGGGTTAATATCTCTTATTGAATAAATACTGGCAGAGCTCCTGTGAAACTCTGAGATTACATGCATTTCATGTTCATCGAATTCACTGATAGTAGGTTGTGCAGATGTGGTCATGGTGTAGCCGCATCCCATTTCATTTATAAGAGACATCAGTGTATGGTTATACAAAAGATCTGGAAAAAGTATGCATTCCTTGTATGCTTGATGCAAAGTTCAATCCTTGTTCCATCACCTTTTTCTTGACATCAGGTTGAGGTAATCATTGAATTTGAAGTCCTACTTCAATATTTTGACTCTGTTCAAAGCATCTGTCAATCCAATGGAATATTTACATTTATCTCCTCTTGATGTCATCCTTGGATTTGATAGCGCTTAAAACCTACCTCACCCTTCAATGAATTCGCAAATGTACTTTTTTTGCTAGCACATTGTAAGATTATTTCAACTTTGGCTAGGATGACCAATCCCCATTTTAGCTCTATCATTCATGCATTAGCATTGAATTCTTTTGAATTGATAACATCTACCTCCATAATAGGCCTGATTATTAATGGCCACATGTTAAACATTTATATAGTGTGTGGTTACACAAGTAGTCATGTTTTAGTTGTACCTGTAGGTAGCTTTCATCAATATCTTAGCTATTGAGATATATACTGTGTAAGATAGTCATAGATTGACCCATAAAAAAACTATCGATTCATAATTTGGTCAATAGTGTATTGTACTCATCTGAAAAATTTTTAAATTATTATAGTAGTGTGTGTAAATTTATTTTTTACATCTCGATTTCATTAATAATGTGCAAGTGATATTTTCTTGTAATAAAGTAGTTTTTTTTATTATTGGTAAATAGTTTTTTGAAAGGGACTATACCCTTGTATACAAAGAGGGCCTAGAAGCCAGAATAGGAATGAAAAAATTACAAAAAGGATCAAGATCTAGATGAGACATAGAAACCCAAGCAGTAACCAAAGAGCAGTTACCCCAAAACATCAAACCAGTTTGAACACTGCAGAAGAGTAGCCAAAAAAAAGCAAAAAACAAGCAAAAAACACGAAGGAAGCGCAGCAAGAGTATCGCAGATCCACAATTACTTCTTGGTGGCTTTGTCGATTCTGGATTTGATAGTCTGCCAAGAGGTGAACATAGCCAATGTCCTCATATGAGTAGAGTCAGTAACATCTAGCTATTGAATGGTCTGTTTGCTTTCCTTTTCCATGCCCCAAAGAGTTGTTGGTATTCCACTAAGATTAGAGATGCTACAAACATGTTGCTCAATAAATTATTTAATTGTACTAAAAATAGCCATATTATGGTCATGGAGAGTCTTGGCTTTCCCTAGACAGGTTGTCCAAGGAGTTCACTTTTTTGTAGATGTCTTCAACCTGTTTATTATCAATATCAACCTCCTCCTCCTTCTTCCTCTTACCTTTTTGCTTTGCCAAGTTTTTAACTTCTTCTTTCAGCAGCAACATGTCTAGCTTCTAAGGCTTCCAGCCTTTTTGTGGAGCTCTCAATGTGTGCCTCCTGTGAACCAGTACTACTAATATGCAGAAGGTTATGAGCAATTTCCAAGTCCTGAGGAACGTTCCCCGAAACAGGGGTATCAAGGTTCAGTCTTTTAGAAGACCTAGTTATAGGTCTGGTCGAAGTGGAAGTGAGGGGGGTGGGAGTGGAGGGGGGGGGATGATAGAGGGAGCCGAGAAGGAAGGCAAAGGGGTGATAGCAATGGTGATGGGAAAGTGAAGAGGGGCTAGGATAAATGGGGGAAGTTGGAATGCTCGGGAGACCTAAGAAGACAAAGCTTATGCAACAAGAAGATGAGACCTTGATGCAGAGGGACCACACGTGTATGCTTTTTGAAACTCCAAAATGGAGCACTCAAGAGAATTAAGCAGATAATGAGGGAAACATACCTGTGAAACTTCTGTGGAAGTGATTGAGGAACACAAGATGCTTTGAGGGCACTGGGAAAAATCTCTCCTCCAAAGAGATGTATCGTACCATCATACGAGGTGACCTCGTCAAAAGGCGGAGGGATAGAGCTGACCTGTAGACCCGCCATTACGAAGACCAGTTTCTCATTACCCTCAACAAATTTCCTCTCCTCAGCAGCCTTGTCAATCCTTTTATTAAAAAAATAGTACCCATCCATGCCAAGGCTTGTTGCTTTGGCTATTAACTCTTCATTGATCAAAATTTTCTGTCTGCCATAATCCACTGTGCGATCCTTCCAATCCTTCACAAAATGCACGGAAATGCTTTGGTTATGACCCTGAATCTTCTCAATAAAATTAGTGATGCCTCCCTGGTTGAGAAGATTCCAAAGCTCTTCATTATTTTTCCACTCTGGGTCCTCACTGGGTTCTATCTGACAAGGGGCACCTCCCATTATCACCGTGCGTAAGTGTTTGCAAATATAATTTTCAAAATCCCTATGAGGAGTTCTATAGTAGACGTAGTTACCAGTCTTCCTTTCTCTATTTTTTTTCACGCGATATGAATGATGACTAGTGTAGCCATTACTGTCATAACATTTCCCACGATTGCCTGCGTGAGTGTTGCTATGTACCTGGGAAAAACCCGCATGTGTGAACTTCAAAACCCTTAAAAACCCACTCCAGATCATCATCATCCTTACTGCGTACTAACTTGAGAATCTATAAAACCCTATTTAAAAGTTGTTATGGGCACAATATTTCCTGCATGTGTGGCTTTAATCTTCATATAGATCCACTTTAAGTCATCATTATACTTTCTATAACCTTGATTGCCCATCAAGATCTGCTTGAGTGTTGTTTTAAACTTATCAGCACGTGTGGGAGTCTGATACTTAAAGTCCCACTCCAAATGCTCATTTATCTTACCCCGAATTTGTATGCTCATAAGTATTCGCTTCTATGTTGTATTGAATCTTCTTAGGAATGTGATCACTATTATCCCAAATAATGTGATTAACATTTATGCCATAGTTAGCCAATGCATCTGGAACCTTTTTACCCTCCCGGTAAGTATGCTTGATCTTAATATTATTGAAGGTTTGGAAAATATTTATGGATTCCAAGATGAAGTCCTTAATGTTCCAACTTAGAGATGAACACTGATTAAGATGATTACTGATATTAAGTGAGTCTCCTTCCATAATGAGATTTTGGATACTATGAGTCTGAGCAATTCTAAGTCCCCATAAAGTGGATAATGCTTCAGAGAAAATGATTAGTTTGTATTCCCATTTTACCAGCATAAGCAGCAACCAAACTGCCATTATGATCCTGGATCACTCCTCCCCTAGCTGCAATTCCAGGGTTACCCTTAGAGGCCCCATCAAAGTTCAACTTATACCAGTTGAGATCAGGAGGATGCCAATGTATCAAAGATCTATCAATATTATTACCGGAATTATTCCCGATGTTGTCAGCACCAATCTGCCATTGGGACAAGATATGCTCTTCATTTTCAGGATAACTCTTGTTCTTGGGGGGTTTAAATCTAGCAATATTCTCTTTAATAGCATTAGAAATTTTTCCAATACTGAGCTTATAATTCTGCTTACTATTTCTAAAGATGATATCATTTCTATCTTTCCATATCCTCCAAATAACATGAGGCATTACCAAATTCCAGAGCCTTCTCACAACACAATGTTTATAGGGTGGGCTCCATTAGGTCCAGAGTTAACTGAAGTCCTTTAGAACCACCCAGGAAGCTTTAAAATTAGAGAGGGAAAAACTCCACATTTTGGTAGCATATTCAAAATGGATAAACAAATGACTAATATCCTTAGAGTCTTTTTTACAAATATGACATCTATTAGGCATTATGAAACCTTTTCTTATCAGGTTGTCAGTGGTAAGAATTCTGCCCCTGAGAGCAAGCCAAAAGAAAAAGTTAATTTTAGGTGTTAGCTCAGCCATCCAAATTCTACTCCATTTAAACTCAGTTTGACTATTGTCGAAGAAAGTATTATAACCATTTTTAACATAGTAGTCCCCATCAATAGAATTGTTCCAGACCAATTAATCCTTAACTTCTAGTTGACTTAAGGGGATAAGGTCCAACTTATCTTGTAGGAAGGAAATAGTTTGGATCAGATCATCTCTATCCACATAAATTTTTTTCCATTTCTTTTTGTTACCATTTCTTTCAATATAATCCTTGATTCTAGTGCCATACTTGCTTTCAAGACTATCTTTGACTACACCAAATCTATCCATAAGGATGTAATTAAACCAGTTATCATCCCATAATTTTATGTCACAACCATTTCCCACTTTCCATTTACTTCGTTGTTTGATGAAATTTCTGCTCTTCACTACATTATTTCAAAAAATGGAACCATAAGGAAGATGCTCATCTTGAAGAAAAGAAAAGACTACTTGTTGATTAAGGTATTTAGCCTTAATTAGTTCTATCCAGGGTTGCTTCTCAAAAAGCATTCTCTAGCCCATTTTCACAATAAGAGCCTCATTCATTTTCTTTATGTCTTTTATGCCCAGGCCCCCTATAGATTTTGGAGTACAAACCTTATCCCAAGCAACTAAGTGATATTTAAACTTCTCCTCCATGCCCCGTCATAAGAGATTTTTCTGAATCCTCTCAATTCTTTCTATGAAGATAGAAGGGATCTTATATAGAGACATGATATAGATAGGTAGATTTTGAAGAGTGCTTTTTATGAGGAGGCACTTACTAGCACTAGATAGAATGGATCATTTCCATCTAGCCATTTTTTAAAAAAATCTCACTAGCAGATCATTCCACACCTTGGTAGAAACTTTTTTAGTGCCAAGAGGGAGACCTAAGTAAGTGGCTGGAAGTGCACTTATTTTACAACCCATATTTTTTGCAATTTTAAGTTGTCTTTAATCAGGAGTGTTGAAGAAGAAAATGGAGCTTTTATCATAATTAATCTCTTGCCCAAAAGCATATTTGTAAAGTTGCAGTTTAGCCTTGGTAGCCTTAGCTTCAAGGATAGATGCCATTAGAAGAAGGATTGTATCATCCACAAATTGCTGATGAGAAGATGCTTGGTTGATGGAAGTGGCCTTTGAACCTTTCAGAAGACCATCAATAACTGCTTTACCAGTTTTTATACTAAGAATGTCTACCATAAGAATGAAGAGCAGGGGGGATATGGGGTCCCCTTATCTTATCCCTCTGTTGCTTGTGAAAAAACCCACCGGCTCACCATTAACCACCACTGAGAATTTGACTATAGAGATGCAAGCCTTAATAATTTTTCTGAATTTAGCAGGAAAACCAAATTTAATTAAAACTTTGTCAAGAAAAACCCAAGAGACCTTGTCAAAGGCTTTATTCATATTGAGCTTAAGGACCATATTCACTTTTTTATTATTTTTCATAGAGTGTATGGTCTCATGTACCATAATCACTCCATCTTGGATAATTATGCCTTTAATGAATCCACTCTGCTGCCTTGAGATTAAATCATTCATAATAAATTGTAGCCTAGTAGCAATGATTTTGGTGAAAATTCTATAGGTAACATTCACAAGGCTGATGGGTCTGAAGTCCTTGAAGTGCTTAGCATACATTTTTTTTGGAGCAAGCACAATGTGGGTGTTATTCAACTCTTTCAATAGATCCCCAATTCTATAGAATTCATTCACCACTCTGAGAAGATCATCCAAAAATATTTCCCAAAATTTCTGAAAAAAAATTAATAGAAAAACCATTTGGGCCCGGAGTTTTTTCGCCTTCTAAAGTAAACACAGCTTTTTGCAGTTCTTCAAGTGTGACAACTTTAGTGATATATTTAAATCTCTACTCCTCAATTTTTCCTTGGGGGATAGTCTCCAACATGAAAGAAATTGCCTCATCAGCAATGATATTCCTCTCATTAAGTAGTTTTTTATAGAAATTGAGAGCTTCCTCTTTGATGTTGTTGGGATCTTTTATAACATTACTGTTACTTTTAGCCACTTTTTCAAGAACATAATATGGAAACTAAAAATTAGGTGTAAGGATCCCTTCGATCATGATAGTTGTATATTCTAGAAAGAAGAATACAACTCTCATTTTCCTCATTGAAGTTAGGATGTCAACGGATATTCTTGGTGTTAACGTTTCATGTAATTATTGGTAGAGAGTGGTATACAAATAATTACATATATATTGAATATGAGATTTAATTCGATTGGCATAAAAGTATAAATATTGTTTATTTATCTTCAAAGGACATGAAGTCAACTTTAACATAAATCTGAACAGTCAAGAAAACCATAGATAACATGGATAAGATGGGAATCCATGTTAAATGATTTTTGGTTTTCAAAAAAATTATTTATTTGTCTCATTAAATTTAAATTGAGTACTTTCCCTAAGGACGAAATCTTTCTGTCATCGATAATAAAATAAAGTAAAGAGATCTAACAAACATCGACCTTAGAGATAGAATAATTTCCATATACCTTATTCATGAGGGTGGTTTCAATACATACTCCTAGTATAATTTGTTTAATAAGGATATTTCTCAAATGATAATCATCCCTATTATCTAATGGGTCAATGACCCAACTCTGTAAAAGAATTCTTATTCTCATTTGGTCTATCCAGGACTTTATTGTATCTCCATTATACAAGGTTTTCAACTCTTGAATTTTATAATAACTTGAAAAATTACAGGTCCATGAATGTTTCATATATCATCAACAAAAACAATTATTGACAAAAATGGTGTACCTAAATTTACGACAGCATTCATGCCTCTTATTCTTAATAGTTGGTTAGATTATAAAATAATTTCCTAATAAAGGAAATAATTATTGATCATATTGGTCACTAAGGTCACCCATAGCTAAATATTTAGATCTTAGTGTTCTCTAGGCATCATTCACAGAATTATTATTACTCTAATAAGAAAATCACAATATTATATGCACCACTGAGGGTTCAAGATATACGTAGTTTTGATCATTTCATTAGGCATCACTTATTGGCATGGTGTCCTAATAGGTGTTATCATTGATTAAAAACCATATTAATGAAAAATTTAATGATGTTTGATGATTTCATGATGATGTATATGTTGCTAACATACTAGATCAGATGTATATCAACTGCTACAGTGGGATTCAATGAGGTACGCTTGCTCTAAGAAGCCTATATAGGTGCTTAGGAGGTGTAGCTTAAAAATTTAATCTTCTTGGATGCTTTGGAAGCATGTTCACATGATTTATAGCATGTTTGGATGGTCATTTATCGTTAATAGTATTGGCATGTTGTAAGTACAGGTGGTTCACTTGCTTACATGTGTTGATTGCAGGAAGGTATGAAATATTAGAGGTGTGTCAGAGCTATATGAGCTCTAGGAAGCTTGAAATAAGGTGTATTATGGAATATGTGGTATTTTTTGGTCATTTTTAGAGTTTTATTATTCAGTTATTGTAATATTTTAGTTGACCCTAGCTTCTAGAGTGAGGATCTAACATGCAAACATTAGTAAGTATTAGTGACTTGAGAGTTTGAGACATAACATTGATATTGTGATGATTTTAGATGTTATAGAGACGATTCATAGTTCTACTATAAAATTTTCAGGTTTCCATGATGTGAATTTTGCAAGATATGACTGATTCTGTGAGACATGGTAAAAAAAGTTAAATTCTAGCTCTAAGTGCAACTTCTGAAGCTTGTTGTGAATAGTGTTCTTTGCACAAAATCTTGTTCCTTTCAAGGATGATTATAGGGTGATTTTGGAATGTTTTAAAAATAATAATGAGCTTAGTTGATCGTTGGGTTTTTATGAATGAATGTCAATAAGGTAAAGTGGTCTACAACCCTAGTTAAACCCTAACTAGGACCAGTTTGTAGAGAATGAAGTATATTGAATCAATTTTGATTGATTAATAAAAATTAATTGAATCAAGATTTCCTTATGGATAAATTTATGGTTGAGTTCATGGTCATATGTGGGACCCACATAAAAATAATAACAAATGGAGAATAAGGTTGTAGGATAAGATGGTCCAAAAGTGTAGCATGAAAAATTGATTATGAATCATTTTTGGGTGTTTTTATTTCTTTCCATGGTGGTTTCAAAATAGTTTCATGAACGTTCGTGGTGTTTTGAGGTCCAAATAGGTTGGCTAGTCAAAGGTCAGTTTTGGGGTCTCAAATAATAGGGCACAGTAAAATGAGCATAATTATACCTACAGGTGGAATTTGAAGGTGATTCAAGTTGTGTTGGAAAAAGGATTAAATTATATTTCCATTGATATTATGTTTTACTAATGATAATTTCATTTGTTATGGTTTCCATGGCATTATTTGGATAGGAATATTTTTGGCAATTCAAGACAACATGTGTTCTAGTGCAAGTTTGATGTTTCTTGAAGCATGAGGAGGATTGGGTGATGATTCCTATCACTTGGAATGTGAATAAGGATTAATTTGGAATATAATGAATCAATCTGGAAGTATTAAATTTATTTATGTATAATTTATGAGATAACATCATTTTTGGAAGGTTGATCTAGTGAAAGCAAATGTAGTTGTGGATTGAAGATATGGATGTTTCATAATCTAAGTTTCTTAGATGTGTTTAACATGTTTTTTACATTTCCATGGAGTTTTAAAATGACATATTTTAGTTAAGTGTAAGTCCTTTAGTGGCGTTATGATGTTTATAGGGTGTTGAAGGGTGGATGAAATAGTTATATTGAGATTTGTAAAGGGAATTTGGCCCAGTAAATTAAATAATTTGATTTGTTGATCAAATGTGTGACTATTTATGAAATTTTAAAGATATTTTATTCATATTTAAAGAGTATTTGGTCACGAAAATTTTTAAATTTAATGTAAGATCATTTTAAAGAATGTGCCTATGAGGTTTTGAACCATTTATGGCATATGTAATGTGGGTTTTAGCTATACCAACCTAATTGGGTTACTTATTAGTATTATGATTAAAATTTTAAATTTTTCCTTGATTTACGGGTTGAACCAAATGGAGGGAAAAGGTTGTGCCTTAGTTTTAAATGTGAAGAAGCACATAAACACATTTTTTGGGTGATTTTTTTATCTAGTTGAGTACGTCTATGTGGAGTGACCTACGTGAAGCGTGATTGTAGTTTTTTGAGAATGAATTGAATCTTATTAAATTGTGTTATAGGTTGATAAAAATTAGAGGACATGAAAGTAATATTTTTATTATTTGTAGAGGGTTTGATGATCTTGTTTTTGTGAAGTGTGATCACCTAGGGTTTGAGTGAAGAAGTGCAAGTTGTATAATGGATCTCCATCAGTTGTGGTGGAAGAAAATCATGTATCTAGACATCATAAGGTGGTTAAGTGGGTGCTTTATAATATTGGTGGGTTATAGCCTCCTTGTGGAGTTAGTGCTTCACAAAATTAGGTGTTAGTGTTCATTTTAGGATTGGTGCTCTACTAAACTAGGGGTTGGTTCTCCTTATGCGATAGGTGCCTCACTAAAATTCAGAAACATATCAATATAATATTTTTTAGTGGGTTTTATTCCCCTTGAGGGTTTCCCACTTATATCTTGTTTTCTTGAGTTGTTTCTTTTCATTCATGGTTTATGGTGTGCACACATAAAAGTATTGAATAAGTGATTATTGTGATTAAAATGTGTATGGGATTTGTGAGTTTCAAATATAAAATATAATTCAAAGTTTTTATAAAGACTGATTTACCCCCTCCTCTCATTCCATTGTGCTTCTAGTAATTGGTATGGAGTAATATAAGAATCAAGGTGATATATTTCCAGTAATGAATATGAGATATTATTTAAATCCTTTAGGATTTTATATTTTGTATGACATCTATGGAACATTTTCATCCTTTTTGCAACATATTGAAGTATGTAATCTTACAAAAACTTCCTTTTAGAGTCAACATGAAAAAATAATTTTCTACATTAATAATGGTTATTTAACTCAAATGACATGTGATAAGAGTAAATTTACATGTCTCTACAAAAACATGCTTCATGATCAGTGAGATTTGGATAAAATTCTACCATAAACATTCTAGGAAGAGGCACCTTCAGTTTGGACAATGGAAAAACTATCACTAAATATGTTCTATGTGTTGAACGATTGAAAAATAATCTTCTCAGTGTAATTCAAATGGTCAAGAAAGGGTATGTTCTTACTTATGATGTGAAAAGTTATAAGATAAGGGAAGAAGAATATGGAAAAATAGCTATAAAAGGAAAAAGGAATTATGGTAACATGTTTGTTCTAATGGAAATTAATAACGAAAGATATATTATGAGTAATATGGATGATTGTTTGTTATGGCATAGGAGGCTAGGCTATGTTAAATTTTATAATCTTGTTAAAATCAGCTCTAACAATTGTGTGAGAAACATGCTTAAACTTAGGAAACCAGATGATACTTTGTGCAAAGCATGTATACATGGGAAGAAAACTAGAAGAAGATTCAAGACAAAAAACTATGAGTCTACTACAAGTCAACTTAAGTTGATTGATACTGATATATGTGGGAATATGAGGACTAAAAGTAATTCATGTTATTATTATTTCATGTGCCTTATTGATGACCTCACTAGATACACTTAGGTGGCATGTTTTAGAAACAAATATGATGCATTAGATGTTTTTAGATCCTTCAAGGATCTCATATAAAATGAAAAGAATGGAAAGATAAAATGTATAAGATCTGATAATGGATGATAATTTTGGTCTAATTCATTTGATGATTTTTGTAGTGATCATGGCATTAGAAGATAATTTTGAGCCTCTATAACTCCCCATCAAAATGGAGTTGTTACAAGAAATAATAAAACCATACCAGAGATGGCAAGGGCTATGCCTAATGATTCTAAATGACCTTATTGTTATTGGAAGGAAGAAATATGTACCATTGTTTATATTCTTAACAACTGTCAATTAAGAGTAAATAGTGAAGAGACCCCTTATGAGATATGGAAAGGAAGACTAGATAATGTGGAAAAATTTAGAGTATTTAGGGATAAATGCTTCATAAAAAGGACTAAAGACAACCTTCGTAAGTTTGATTTCAGACCTGATGAAGGTATATTTTTGGGCTATTCTTCAAGAAGTACATCATATTTATGCTATAACAAGAGGTTGAAATCTATTGTTGAAAGTGCTAGTTTTATGTTTGATGAATCATACACTATGAGATCTTTTTCTAGAGCTAATGAAATATCGTGTGAGGATATTTATAAGGAAGATGAATATGAATTTATTCAAGAGAATAAATAAGAGGATGATAATGAAGAAAGAAAAGACAATAAGGTTCCCTCTAAACAAGTTAGAAGAGATCATCTTGAAACTAAAATATTGGGAAAGTAAGATACTAAAGTTATAACAAGCAGGAAATTGGTAAGTCTTTAAAGTCAAGAGAGCCTAGGTATTCTTACAAAAATTGAACCTAAGAACGTAGTAAATGCTAGTAAAGATGATATTTGTCTTAAGGATATGAATGAAGAGTTATATCAGATTGAAAAATAATAAAACTTGGGAACTTGTTCCTAGACCAAAAGATAAGAATGTAATTGGATCCAAATGGGTTTTTATAAACAAACTAAATGAAAATGTTAGAAGCACAATGGACTGAGATGGGAGATTGAATCATTCCTTATAAACTTTTCAATTAATTTTCAGATATTAAACTCAAATTAAATAGCCACAATAATAATTCATTCAAATTTTAATGTGTGCATGTGATAAACCATCAATAAATCATGAAACCATGAGAGCATAAGAAAACCATAAGAACACAAGATATAAGTGGGAAACCCAAAAGGGGAAGAAAAACCACTAAAACACAATATTATATTGATATGTTTAAAATTTATTGAGGCACCAACCCCACAAGGAGAACCAACCCCATAATTAGTAGAGCTCCAACCATACAAGGAGCATCTACCCCTAATTTTTTGAAGCTGTAGTGCCCATGTTTTAATAGCTCCAGTTATCTGTTGGTTCCTTTATGCCTGGACAGGTTTTGATTGAGACTCTGATAGACTTTGGACATTTTACTATGATATTTTATCCTCATGGACATTATGGAATTTTGGGTGCGTAGTGCCAATTGGACTAGATTCATATATTGATATATTTCTTATGATGTTGATGACACTAACAGGGTTATATGATAGATTTATTGGATAGATGTTAGTCTCTTGTGGTTGATTATATTAATGATATAGATTTCTGATTTAATAATGGTAATTTTCATGCTAACCTAAGTGTATGTCATTGCAATTTTATTTGGTGGTGATTCATGGAAAACTATGTGAATAATTGTATGCATTGCACTATCAATTGTATAATAATGTTAGGACATTATAAGTTAGATTGAATTTGTGATGTGTAGATGATGTTTATTATATTGGAGAGATGTGGTTAATGTGTGCAATGAGTGTGCAGGTGACATGTATAGGAGAGCATGGGTTTCAGGGTAGCTACGCAATTATGCACGAGCGGCCCATGGGTTGAGTCGTAACCATGCTAAATTTTTGAGGCCTTATAATAGATGTATTTAACTGGGCACCATGGGTGAACCCTCATTTGTAATGTAATTATGTCTTGTAAAATTAATTATGTTTAGGGTGTGTTTTATTAAGTAAACTAGCTTAGGGGTTTAATGATCTCATCTTAATTTAAGTGTTGGTTTTGTGAAAGTGTGTGTGTGTTGGTAGAAGGGATTGGGGACCACATGTGAACCTTGGGTGGACCCCACACCCTCTACCCTTATTCCCAAGCATGTCAAACCCGAAATTGGGTTATTTTGGGCATTTTAAGGGACCCCTTTTGAGTTTGGGAGTTCCCTTAGCATGAAAATGGGCCCTTGGACCCTACCTAATAGGTAGCCGGCTTATTTGCAAGGTTTGGAGGGAGTTTCCCTCCAATTTTTCCCTACTTAGTCACCATCCATGTAAGATGGTTGGTTTGTGTGTTTTTGTTAAAAGTTGCTCCACCTTGTTTTATTTTAGTTTTTAGTATTTTGGGTGATAAGGTATAAAAGGTGAGTTTACTCTTACTTATTTGGTTGTTGGAATCTTTGACTCTTGAGAGGATAGGGGGTGACACTTGTCACCTTCCCATTGGTGAGGAAAATTTTGGGTTCCTCTTTTTATTCTTCCTCATGTGGAAGGAAGGGGCCTTCTTGGTTCATTTTTTTTGGATCACTTGGAGAATTTTGGGAGCTTGGAGGTGAGCTTGGACAAAGGGAAAAGCTTAGAGTCTTGGAAAGCATTTTAGAGGTAGGATTCTTAACATTTTTCTTTCTTAGTTGTGCTTATCTTGTTAACTATGCTTGATCAATGAAATGGTGTATGTGAAATGATGTGTTGTGAAGTTGTATGGTGAATGTATTTGTTTGATTGTTATTGTTGTTTTCCTTGTTTTCTCTCCACCATCATTTGGATTAATGGTATTTGGAGAATGTAGGGGAAGAGAGAGGGATTTCCCTCTCAAACCTCATGGTTGTTGGTCAAGCCATGAAGGTCCCTTCTCATCCCCTCATATGGTTTGAGGTGGGAGAAAGGTTCATATTGCTTGAACCTTTCCTTATTCTTGTTGAGGAAACCCTTTTGGGTTTGAAAATCCTCCCAAGAAGGATTTATATAACCTAAAGGAGGAATAAGGAGGATGATTGAATAGGATGTATAAGGAGTTTTGTTAACATGTTTTGTTGGTGCTCCTATGGTTGGACACCTTTGATTTGGGAATCCTACTCCTTCTCTTCCCCCTTATGAGGTTGACCTTGTTATCCTCATGTTGTTGTTTTATCATTTGTAGTTTTCCTAAGTGTTAAATGGTCTTATGTTTTTCTTGTGTGTTTTATTCCCTTTATACTTGTGCACATTGTGGAAGTTGTTCCTCTCTCCCATGGGCTTGGGGGAGGCTAGCATGACTTCCAACCATGGAAAGTCATGTGATGATGCCTATTGGTTGGGTGGTAAACAAGCCTTGTCTCTATTTTTTAGCATTCTTTGAAGAACACTCAAGTTGGAGCCTCTTACCATCTTGGTCATCCTCATCTTTTGTTGCAAGAATCTTGTAATATTATCATTTGAGATCATAATGAAACCATGAAATTTTTATTTCAATGTAACCATGGGTTTTTTCTTTATTTCAATGTATTTATTTGGAAGAATTTGTTGTTTATAAATATGAAAAATATATATTTGTACATTACATATAAAATCTGAAAATTTAGTGTGTTTGCTTTAAAAATGGGAAAAAAAAATTGATGGCACTACAGAAGCACCAACTCCACAAGGAGGCTACAACACCCCAAGATGATACATCACCAACTAAACCACCTTATCATGTATATGTATCTGATTTATTTATGCCACAACTGATGGAGATACAATTTTCATCTCCCACTTCTTCACTCAAACCCTAGGTGTTCAATCTTGACAAAACAAGCTCATAAAACCTTCCAAAAATCATTAAACTCTTTCCCTCATTTCCTCAAATTGTTCTCAACTTGTATCACACTTGTTTCATATTAAAATCCTCCTCACTAACCTGTAATCAAACCTCACCTTGGTCACTCCACTTCTTGCACACACACATAACTAGCTCCATAAAAGCACCTAGAATAATGCTTTTTATAAGCTCCTCTTCATCTCTCAAACTTCAAATACAAACCTTTTCAATCAAATTTTTCTTGAACCATTGCATCAAGAAAAACATCCTAAAAATTTGAAATAATAATAGCTACATAAGTGACCCATATTAGGTCAGCCTAGCCTAACAACATCATTTCATGTTCTAAAAATGATACTCAAATCCCCATAAGGTCAAAAAGAGAAAAATTACCCTAACATGAAAAATCATAATTATTAATTTCTCCATAAATCATTAAACATATTAGTAACACATCATTAAACATTCATACATGGTCTCACATTTAATCAACCAATCAAAATATTTTTTTTATTGGGCCTAGTTCTCTTTACAATTTTCAAAACAGTTGTTTCATGCACCCTTGAACACCTTGGAAACTTAATACTGCCACCAAATCATTCCTAATGAATGAAAACATATGATGTGAAAACAAAAAATAAATATTATAACCATTAGAACATGTTTAATCATGATATAAGTCGTTAAACATCTTATACTTCAAACCACATCAAGATTTACTTTCACCAAATAAGCCTACCAAAAATATTGTTTCCAAATGTTATCTCATAAAATACACTATACATGCATTATAGAATAAAAATTATACTTATTAGATTCAAAATTCATCCCAATTCACATTACAGGTGATAGTAAGTATCACCTAATTCATCTTGTGCTTCAACATGTGTCAAACTTGCCTAAAAACAGATCCTGTCTTGAACTACAAAAAATATTATTTCTCAAATAATTCCATGGAACCATGCCAATGGATATCATCATTAGGAAATAAATATACCAATGTAATTATATCTGATTACTCTTTCCAAAAAGACTTTAATAATTAAATTAATCATCTTGAGACTCAATTTATAGCCAAAACACTGCAGACTGCTTTTTGAGATCCCAAAACAACCCTTTGACTAGTCAACATATTTGGACCTGAAAACCTCATGAACATGATTAAAATTTATCTAAAAACTCCATGTAAATAAATATAAACTCACATTCATCACAGAATATCAATTTGGCATATCACTTCTTTGGATGAACGTTTCCTAAACTTAAACTTTTATTTTCAAGTGGGGCCCACATATGGTAAAGACCTCAAACTTACATTTTGAAAATATGTAAGATTAATGTACAAAATATGATACTAACATTTTATATTGTGATAAAAAATACTCATCGTACTTAACCTTTTACAAACTACTCCTAGCTAGGGTCTAACTAGGGCTTTTGACATTCTTACCTTGTTAACATTTGTTCATAAAATCGTGACAATAAAATGACCTCATTATTATTATGAAAAATTATTAATTCACATTATGATATACCCTAAAATTTTAAAGGTCCCATGCAAATCATATTGTCCACAATGAGCATCTAAAGTTGCATTTCGAGCTAGAAATGCACTAATTCTTGACCTTGTTTCACCAAAACTTACATATATTGAAAAATACTCATCATGGAACTCTGAAATTTTTCTCATAGCACTATGGAACATCAAAATAACATATAAAATCATCAAAACAACAATATCATGTCCTAATATCTGTAGTCACTAATACTTACCTGAACAAACATGTTTGATCATCATTGTAACAACTAGGATCAACTGGAAGAGTGTAATAATTGAACATGGAATCTCTATAAATGACCCAAACATAACTAATATAGCATGAAATACCTTATTATATGCTTCCATGAGCTCATCTATCCTCAATACACTTTGTCACACCTACAAGCAAGTATACTTGTTCCCAATGAGAACATGTAATCAAGTGAAGCACCTATACCTATGCCCTATCACTATTGTGAGTGCTCAAGAACCCTAAAAACATTCTATTCATCATGTCAACATGCTTACCAATCACCCAATAATCTAACACTATCAATCTACACCTCCTAGGAACCTATATGGGCTTACTAAAGTGATATTGCAACATTGTATCTCACTGTAACAATTGACCCACATCTTAATAAACATCTTAGCACCTCATATGTCATCGTGCTAACATCCTACAACATCCACTTTCTCATTAATTCTATTTTTCATCAATTAAAAAACCTATTAGGTCTATATGCCAATAGAAAATGGAGAAGTCATAAGTAACAAAGAAATATTAGTTTCGAAGGAGTATTCTTAAGTTGAGAAGATTGAATTTGATGAGACTTTTACCTTGTCACCATAATAGAAGAAATCAGATTATTCTTGGAATATTATAGTTTTACAGGATTTAAATTTTATCAAATGGATATTAAATATTCCTTCCTGAATGGTTTTCTAAATGAAGAATTCTATATGGAACACCTTGATGGTTTTTCATTAATTGACAAATTTAATTATGTGTGTAAATCAAACAAGTATTTGTATGGTCTAAAGCAAGCCCCTAGAGCTTGGTATGAAATAATTGATACATCATTTATTGAACAAGGATTCAAGAGAGGTGAAGTTGTTAACAACTTGTATATCAAAAGTGAAGGATATCATTTATTGATAGTTTTAGTGTATGTGGATGACATCATATTTCATGGAGGTAGTGATCATATGGTTCACAATTTTTTTGAAGCTATGAAGAAAGAGTTTGAAATTTCCATGTTGGGAGAACTTTCCTTCTTTCTTGGACTTCAATTAAGTCAACTTGACAAGGGTATACTTATTTCTCGATCCAAATATGTGAAGGAAGTGATTAAGAAGTGTCAAATGGATGAACGTAGAACTGTTGGTACACCTATGCTTATAGGATGCAAACCTTACAAGGAAGATGACACTCCTAAGGTAAAACAAACTGGATATAGGTCCATGATAGGTAGCCTAATATATGATATTTCCTCTACATCTGATATTATTTAAGTACTTATTCAGGTTGGAAGTTTTCAAGAAGACCCTAAGGAATCACATCTATAAGTAGTGAAAAGAATTTGTAGATATCTTAACAGTATAGTTGAGTATGGTTTATTGCATCCTGAAAGTGAAAAATTTGAATTGAGGGATTATTATAATATTTATTGGGTAGGTAGAATGGATTATATGAAGAGTACTAGAAGTGGAACATACTTTCTATGAATATTTCTTGTCTCGTAGTCAAGTAAGAAACAATCTCTTGTAGCACTCTATACATGTGAAGTTGAATATGTTGTTGTTGCTCACTATTTTCCACAAGCTGTATAGATGGGAAATGTTTTTGACGATTACAAGGTCAATAATGATGGACCTACATCTATATTATGTGATCATATCACTAGTGCAATTATTTTCTCAAATAATCCAATTATACATTCTAATAAAAAACACATTCCTATCAAGTATTATTACTTAATAGACCTTGTGAGAAATGGATGTATCAAATTGGAGCATGTGCCTACAAAGGAACAAGTGGCTGATATTCTCACTAAACCACTTCCAAAAAATTTATTCAATTACTTTAGAATCTTTTTGTGAGTAATATCATCTCCTAATATAACTTAAAAGGTGTAAGGCATGTTTTAGGGAGCAAAAAAAGTTAAATATTCTCCTAGTGAAAGATAATTTTTTTGAGGTCTGTAATATTTTTATGTGTGAGTTCTAGCATCTTCTTATTTCAATTTGATAGATCTATAGGTGGTCCATTAATTTGTTGCAAAAAAGTTGGTTTATAAGATTTAGTCAATTCTTGAAAAATTGTAAGGTAGCATGAACCACATGCATAGTCTTCCTTATAAGTCTGAGGTGTTTAGAAGTTGTCAAGAGTTCATGGTTATATAGTGTGTCATAAGTGGTTTGATTTCCATTGAGTAATGTTAAGTGTCTTTTAGTTCAACAGGTCATCAATGTTCATATCATTAGTCATTATTATTCTATGTGAAATTAATTTCTCAATGGTTTCATTGCAAATGATTTGGGATGATCTAATTCATGTGTATCACGTGGTTTGTGTCTTGTTCTTATTGTATTTGGGTCTGATGTCATGAGTTAACATGAAATTGTACTTTCCTATCATCCAAGAAGTCTTTAGGAAGGTGGTATATGGTGATCAAGTGCTTAACTTGATCAAATTTTATCCACAGAAAATGGAGTCCATTCCATGATATGTTCAATATAACATTGTTTTATAAGCAAATATGGAGTGTTACAGGTATGAGAAATGATTGTGCCTGATATCTATACATTGAAGATGTGTTCATCATGATTGAAGTTTTTAATGTAAGGTGATAGTGATATTTTGAAAGTGACATGAGATAAATTTAAGAAAAAATTGTTCTTCAACGTGTTTGACTGTGTTTACATAGTCCTCTTGAGAGGAAGAAAAGGAAACTCATTTTTAGAGGTCAAAAGTGAAGAGTTAGAACCTAAAATTTTGAGAAAATATACTAGTCTCATGGGGATAGTGGATTAAAATTTTTGGAGCTCTATGGAACATTCTACAATTCTTTATATGTTGATAATCTTCCATGATTCAATGCATATCTGAAGAAGTTGCTTTTGTGGTCTAAAAGGGCATAATTTTGTAATGAAAATATCCCCATTAGTCTAAAGTGTTGTCTTTGGATGATTTCAGGTGTAATTGCATTTATTGATGAGCACCTCTGAAGAATCAAAAGTGAATGAATATGACTTCCCTTCTAGTCTTCATCAGTTGTTTTTGTCACTTGGTTGTTCCTCATCATGTTTTGGGTCAAGATTTGCTTACTACAATATATAGGAAAGGGTGATATATTTTTAGGTGAATGTGATTGAATTTCATCATATTTGGTGATGATTATAGATTAGGGGTGCCCTTATAGTATTTCAAATGGATTGAGAGATCATTTGTGTTAATTTAAAATTGATATGTGCTATTCGGAATCTATTGGTGCTCCATGAAGGAAGATGGAGACCTACAATTTTTAATTGATCAAAGGAGGTAGAGTATAATTTTATCAAATGTATTCCATGATTTCAAAATCTCATTCTCATTTGAAACAAGTGTTTATTTTCATATATTCATGATTTTCAAGTAATTCTAGTAGATTGAAGTCTTAGTTGTTTTTCATGGCTTCAAAACTTGTTCTTTCTCCATATTAGCATCCTAGAAGACTGTAGGTGCTCATGATCAATATGGTGATAGTTTTGTTTAGTTACAAATGGTGTTTCTCAATCCTTTATATGATTTTTTTTCATAATGAATACATGTGTAGAAGTAAACTCATGTGATAAAATGATCAAGATTAGGTAATTTTTTTGGTTATTTCTCTCCAAATGAAGATTGGGACAATGCTACAATACCCTGTGACAAAGGACAAACTACTAAGATGTTTAATTTTTGGTATTCAAGACAGGGGGAGCTTGATATAGATCACAATACAAGTTGTTGTTAGTATTTTAGAGCCACAAAGACATTTTATTACTTTCTAGATGGAGTTGTGGTATTGATGTGTTATTGTCATCCTTCTAACAATGTTGAAATGTTATCATCTTAAGAAGAAATTTTTCTCAAGGTGTATTTAGGATCTCCAAGATAGGTGGAAGTACTTGGTTGATCTTCTATGTGATTGAAATGGTATTCCCAAGGGAATTCAAGGTTAGAAATTTAGGTTCGTTTCTTTATCCATGTTTATGATGATATATATTGGCTTATATCAGTCATATATGACTGCAGAAGACTACAAAAGTTGCTTATGGACTGGTAAAAGTTGAAAAGGTGATTTCAAGACATGGTAGTAAGGTTATTTGCTCTATTTTGAGATCTTAAGCTAGCATTTGAGGCATTATGTCTAAGGGGAGTGATAGTTGCTTGAGTCAAATCATGGTTGACCTGTAGTTGGATGTTGAAATTGGTCAAAATTGATCTAAGAAGTTTTTTTTGGTCTCATAATATTGTTCTTGGTGTGAAGAGTATGCTTATGCCTTGTATTGCATTATTTATGCCTAAAAAGATGGATTGGTGAAATAGAGTGATTTAATAATTTTATATGCATGAGACTAACATTTTTGGCATGTTAAAGGTGTTAATTTCAATATTCCAAGACTACTATAGTGCCCTTATGAAGCTCAAAACAAGGTTATAGAAGAAAATGTTTTCTTTGTATGCCTAGCATGTTAGAAGTGATGTTTTTGACCATACCAAGGTGAGTTTATGATTCTTTAATGCTGATTAATGTTTTTTCAGATGTTGGAATTACTTGTTCTAGGGGGAGCATGTTGCTTGCATTCTTGAAATGAGGATAAGAATTAGTTTTCTACAAAAATGAAGAATTTGAGCTTGTTTAAGATCATTGGTTGATGTTTCTAACCAAATCATGATGGTATGAAGTAGAGGTAGGTAAACAAATTAAGCTATATGTATGTCTTTGTCATTCATGTAAAAAATGGGGAGATTATTGACATCATTTCCTAATAGGTGTTTTCATTGATGAAAAACAACATTAATGGAAAAGTGAATATGTTTGATGATGTATATGTTGCTAACATACTGACTCAGATGTATATCAGTTGCTACTATGGGATTCACTTAGGTTTTCTTTCTCTAGCAAGCCTATATAGGTTCCTAGGAGGTATAGCTTGATAGTGAGAGCTTCCTGGATACTTGGGAATCATGTTAAAATGAATCGTATCATGTTTTGTGGGTGCTTGATCACTCACAACATGGGCATGGTGTAGGTACATGTTGTTCACTTGGTTACATGTGCTCATTCAAAGTAGGTATGGAATCTTGGAGGTGTGTCAGAGTGTCTTGGAGCTATATGATCTCATGGAATCTTGTAATTAGGTGTATCATGTCATACAAGGTATGTCTAGGTAATATTTAGAGGTTTCTTGATCAATTATTACAATATGTCAATTGACCCTAGCTTCTACAATGAGGATCTAACAGGCAAGCATATATAAGCCTTAGTGAATAGAGAATTTGAGCTATGGAATTGATATTATGATGAATTTAGATGTTATATAGATCATTCATAATGCTTTCAGAAAAAATCAAGTTCAAATGATGTGAATTTCGCAAGACATGACTTATTTTGTGAGATAGGGTGAAAATCCAGTCATTTATTATCTCAAAATGCAACTTCTAATGCTCAATATGAATAATGTGCTTTATATGGGACCTCAGTAATTTCATAGATTATTCTAAGGAGAGTTTATAAGGTTTCAAAAAAGTAATTAAGTAATTTGATCGTCAGATTTTTATGAATAAATGTTAAGAAGATAAAGTGGTCTAAAACCATAGTTAAACCCTAACTAGGAACAATTTGCAGAGAATAGACTATACTGACCCATTTTTTATTGATTAATAAAAATTATTTATTTGATTATGTAGAGGAATCTTCATGATATCCATAAATGTATGGTTGAGGTCATGGTCATATGTGGGCCCCAACTAAAAATAGCATGGTCTAGAGAAGAAGGTTTTAGGATAAGATGGTCCAAAGGAGTAGCATGCAAAATTGATGGTGCCTGATATTTTGGAATTTTTATTTATTTACATGGATTTTTCAGGAAATTTTTGTGTAGTTTCATGGTGTTTTGAGGTCTAAATAGGTTAACTGTTCAAAAGGCATTTTTGGGGTCTCAAATACCAGGGTCTAGTTAAATGAGCATAACCTGAGCTATATGTGGAGTTTGAAGGTGATAACAGTTGTGTTGGAAAAAGGATTCAAATACATTTCTAATAATTTTATTTTTTCCTCATGATGAATTCATTTGATATGGATTCTAGGGCATTCTTGGGATAGGAATATTTTTGGCAGTTCAAGATACCATGTTCTGGTGCAAGTTTGATGTTTTTTGAACCATGAGGTGGATTGGATGATTATTCCTATCAAATATAATCTGAAAAAGGATTAATTATAAATCTAATGAATCCATTTGTAGTTATTTAATCCATGTATAAATGATTTTATGAGCTAACTATTTGAAACAACCTTTTGGGTTGGTTGATCTGTTGAAGGCAAATGTAGTTGTGGATTGAAGAGATGGATGTTTCATGAATTATAACTTTATTATAAGGGTTATACATGTTATTAAATTTCCATTTCATTTTCACATTACATGTTTTGGTTCAGTAGAAGTGATTTTTTGGCATTATGAAATTTCTAGAGTGCTAAAGGGTGCAAGAAAAATTTGGTTTGAGATTTGTAAAGGGAACTAGGCCCAGTAAATAAAATATTTTGATTGTTTGATCAAATTTGTGACCATGTATGAATGTTTTATGGTATTTTATTCCTATATAAGGGGTTTTTGGTCATGAAAAATTATACATTTAATGTAAGGGAATTTTTAATAATGTTGTTATGGGGTTTTGATCCATTTTTGGCATATGTAATGTGGGTTTTAGTTAGGCTAACCTAATTGGGTAGCTTGTGACTATTATACTTCAAATTTTAAATTTTTTGTTGATGTATGGGTTGAACAAAATAGAGAGAAAATGTTGTGCCTGAATTTTAAATGTGTAGAAACATATAAAATCATATTTTTGGGTACTTTTTGGTTTGGATCTAGTTGAGTGTGTGCATGTGTATCAACCTAGGTGAAGTGTGGTTTTAGGTGTTTGAGCATGAATTGATGATTATTCAAGTGTGTTTTAGGTTGATAAAAATAATATGACATGGAAAAAAGAGTTTTATTATTTTTGGAGGGTTTTATGCACTTTTTTTTTCGAAGTTTGATCACCTAGGGTTTGAGTGAAGAAGTGCGAGATGTATATTGGATATCTATTAGTTTTGGAAGAAAAAAATAAGATATCTACACATCATAAGGTCATTGAGTGAGTGATTTATCATCTTGGGGCGTTATATCCTCCTTGTAAAGTTAGTGATTTACAAAATTAGGGGTTGGTGCTCCCTGTAGGATTGGTGCTCTACTAAACTAGGGATTAATGCTCCTTGTGGGGTTGGTGTCTCACTACATTAAGAAATATATCAATATAATATTGTGTTTCAGTTAGTTTTCTTCCCCTTGATGGTATCCCTATTATATCTTTTGTTCTTGATTTTTTTCTTTACTTTCATGGTCTATGGTGTGCACACATAAAGTATTGATTAATTTGTTATTGTGATTAAAATGTGTATGAGATTTTTGAGTTTTAGATCTGAAATATAATTTTAAGTTTTTAAAAGGACTAATTCACCCCATATGAGTTCGTTGTGATTCTAATATCACTCACAATAAAAATATTAACGCAATAAGAAAGTCCATTAAGATAATCACTCTTGAGGATTCAAGACGTATGTAGTTATGATCCATGTGGTCGCTAAGTTCAGCCATGGTATACACATAGTTATGCATTTCTTGAGAGCATGGTGTACACATATTTCACAATCATTTAAGGTTCATTAGATTGAATGAAAAAATTATTACATAAGATATAAATTGATAATATTTTGCTATAATGCATGAAAGAATATGGTACCATGGACAAAATTGACTACCAGAAGGACACAAAATGCATTTTGTTGAAAAGGATATGGAAAATTCTACTTTTACAGAATATCAAAATTTGGGAAGAGATAAAAATGAATATTTTTTTGCATAGATTTTCCTAAATAAATTTTTATAGATTAATGTTCAATGATTAACAATATAATGAAAACTATTAATACAATGATCTATTTGTGAAAATCTATGCACTATCGATGGGTCACGACATACATACTTTTTTTTGTAGTGGTTGCTAGGAATCACTAAAAGTAAAATTATTAATGCAATGAGAAAAATCAACAAATGCATGCACTCTTGAGGTGTCAAAACATACATTGTTATAATCATAGTGGTAGCTAGGGTCAACCACAATGAAATATTTCAATGTTAGCGGGCTCTAGGAATCATTACCATGAAAAATATTGATGAAATGAGAAAAGAGTGGAAAAATATGCACTATAGAGGGATCAAGGAATACAATTTTTTGTCCTTAGCATTATCTAAGGTTATCCACAGTAAAATATTTAAATCTTAGCGGTCACTAGGCATCATAAATAGGAAAAATATCAATCAAATGAGTGAAGTGTGACAACACATGCACTATAGAGGGTTCAGTGGATACGAATTGTTATTGCTAGTGGTTCCTAAGGTTAGCCACAATAAAAAATTTCATGCTTAGTGGTCACTATGATCAACATCAAAAAAATATTTTAAACTTAGAGTTCTATAGGCATCATTAACTAGATATATATTATTGAATTGAGCAAATATTTATATTACATATTTTCTTCAGGGGTAAAACTTTACTTATATCTGATTAGTTTGTTGTATAGATGTGTATACCTCTCTTTTCTTATTTAAAATTGTGCTATATTGGTTGGACTATCCCTGCTCTAAGTGTTGCACTACATACCCTCAAAAGGAATCAAGCCTTTGTAGTTATCATACTATTTACTATAAGTTATTGAAAGGAATATATAAATTACACATTTTAATGATAAATTAAATCTCAAAATCCATGGTGGTCTATAATTAGTCATTAAATGAAGTATCGATGACCATGGTATAATGAATATAAATATAATGACCACACTCTTTGTAGTGTTGTTATGAACATACAAAATCTGAATTCTATGTATAATCTCCCTTTTCATTAAATCTCATAATTTCCCAAGATATGAAATATCCCTATTTCCATATGTTTCCACCTGCCACTAAAAATAAAAAGGAATAAATTCCCTTATCTCACTTATCTCAATTTGCATACAAAGTAATGGTCTTATGTTGGCTCTTATTAAGATCTATAGTATTAAAAAATTTCCTCACATTTAGTAAAGTCATATTAAGAAATAAAATCCCTGTCATCTTATAATTTTTTGTGTCGATATATCATTATCATATTTAACAAAAAAACCATAGCCTGTAATTGTAATTTGTAATTTTCGCATATGTATTTCTAGAACTATCAAGTAAGTGAAACATTATTCAAAATATTATTTATCCTGACTTCTCAAATTGCAAGTTTTACAATTCCCTGATACACTATTTTTCAAGGAAGAACCTAAGCATGTGAAAACCTTTGTATTTTTTCTTTGGTAGTCACATATATGTTTTTATAAAATTGTATTTCCCATAATTTCCTTATGTAAATAAATAATTATTGTAAACAAGAAAACAATTAATTGTGTTACTATTACTATTTCATCTTCCGGAAGTTACTAGCACTATTTCATAATTTTGTTTTAATTTATAACAAAATGTCTATAGAAACTAGCCGATAGAGGTCAAACATCCCTAAATGAATAAAATCCCTAACTTAGCCAAATATTTTCCTCAACCTTTTCAGCAACAACCATTTTGTTCACTTCCAAAAATCATTGTTATTTGTGTAAGTTATTTTATGAAAACTTTCTCAATGCTCTCCCAAAAAAAATGCCCATAACATGTTTTTACATTAGTCGCAAGCACAATACACACATATTTCTCAAATCATAAAGGGATTGGAATATAAAATGAAAAAATGACGTCAAAACCTATCATTTGAGTTATCAAAGATATTTAAAGAATTGATAGAATTGACAACTGGAAGCAGAAAAATAGGGTTTTGTTGGAAAGGCGATGGATAATTCGACATTTACATAATTTCAAAAAAATTGAAGGAACAAAGGTGAGAACGCATACTGATTTTTGATGCCTTTATGAAAACAAATCGTGCTCATAATTTTTTAAATAAAACTGTGATGATATTTTCCAATTAATGATTACGCTTGTGGATTTTTACCCTTATGCAGATGTTCTTACCAATATATTCAAAAATATAAGTGTTTGAGAAATATACTAAAATTTAAAATCTATAGTTATATGGAACCGACACTTCTAATTATGACTTTCTTTATCTAACTTATTTAAAAAGTCATGTGTATGAAATTAAAATGCTTTATTTTTAATGGCTATCAAATGACTTACATATTTCAAATATCCCATGAACTTTACATTATTTGATTTAATAGACAATTAATGTTGGTGAAACCACAATATCAACCATATATGCCACACACAAATATTATAAATATTATCAACATTATCATCGAGAGAACACCATGCTCATTTTCAATATTGTGAACTATAAATTACATAGTGATTATATATGTATTCCATACTTTTAATATAATACCAGTGATATGTGCTTGCATTGATGTCTCACATATTAAATTATCATATTGTCCTAAAAAAATCTACATGTTTAACAACATCACTTTTGAAGTGTTTTATGGTTAAAAACAATCTTGGGATGTGTGTTTTGAATCTCTTGGTGGCACCCATGATGTTGATAATTGGAATTGATATAAAATAAAAAGAATAATGCAAAATAGAGAAGTATTAAATAACTCCAATGCAGGATATTTTATCTTACATAATTTATACCATTTTTTGTAATGAAATGTATGAAGTAATACTATATTACTATGCTTAAAAAAATTGTAATTTACCGAGGTAAAAAAGACTTACACCTTGAATTTTTACATCCAATATTTTCTCCTTTAGCTTTCTCTCTTATTCCATTCTTTCAAACTCAAGTTGAAGTCTTCACTACAAAATTTATTTCATTTTTTAACTCAATAGATGCATGTTATTTTCCATTATCTCTTTTAAATCTACATAAGATTTTCTTTTTCTCTTTACACATTTACGTTGAATTCCATTTGTATTCAAAGGGGCTTCTAGGTTTTCTCCTTCCACATTTTAAATGTTGATAAAAGAGATTTAAGATTTCCCTCTCACATCTTTTTCAGAAGTAAAAGTTCGTAAATTAATAATTTTCTTTCCATTGAAACCAATAAACTTGGTTTTATTTTTGTAATGTGATCCATATCTTCATGGAAACTATATGTTGAATGTGTTTCCCCCGTTGTGTTTTCCAAATTTTTCTCCTTCTTAAGGGTTTTATTCAACCTATTCATCTTGCATTTTCATTGCATCCTAGTGAATGTTTTTCCATAAACATGATTCAATGCATTTGCTACTTTATCAAAATGTTTCTTGCCAATTTTTCCACAGTTTAAATTTTCATACACCTATTCATATTTTGAAATAAATGTTTTCACAAAAAATTTTAGCCAATTATATACTTTGTACTCTTTCATCAACTCCTCATTATTTCTATCTCTATCAAATGCATGGGTTATTGAAAATATTTCATCCAGTTTTGAATCATCAAAATCATCAACAAAATATGGATTATTTAGATCTATTTGTGAATGTGGAATGTAATGACCCAATTTCTTTTCTCCCCTTGTATTTTCATGCAAATTTTAGACACTATTTCCATCAAAGTTTTGCACGCACAACTTTTTTCACATTAGTTGCTTAGTTGTGTTAAAAAATCCATATTGTCTTCATAGTTTATTGGATTTTACTTAATACCATGGGAATCAATATATTGAAACAAGAGTAATGGTAATTTTTTCATGTCCCAACAAATTTATAAGTTATTATAAAAATTCAAAAATGAAACAATTTTCTTACTACATATTCTATCTAACTTCATTTAATTTTTCATTTTCTAATAATATATATACAAAAGGTGCTACGCTCTATAATTTCGTAGAATAAAAACTTGCGGAGATATATTGAAAATTGGTTAAGTACCTAATAACAAATACAATATTTATAATCCTTGTAAAATGGGTATATAAATGAAATTCTTCAAAATAGAATAACAATGTTTGACCTCTTTTAATTTTCTTTCACTTGTTCGTCCCCCAATTTGTATATGTGCTCCATGTTTTGGTGTTTTCTCCTTCAAAATGAGTATATAGTTTTCCATTGTATTACATTAAAAACAACATGTTGACAAAGATTGTGTGGATACAAATTTAATATTGTACCATTTCACATTAAATACTATACAAAAAATAAAAAATACTAATAAGTGGCATATTTTACATTATTCAGTTTAATGCCCAATCAATTTTTAGGGAACCACAATATTAATTAGGTAGTTTTTGACCTTACAAATTTTTTTAATTGTTATTGTAAAGATTTAAGGTAAGATTTTTATAACATTATTTTTAATGTATGAAAACAAAATTTTGACATTTTTTGAAACATAAATTTGACATATATAAATTTAATTGAAATTAAGTCTTTAATATTGACAATTATTAACAATAAACTACATAGCATGGGTTATTTCTACTTGTTATTATAAATAGTTATTAATAATAAACCTATATTATTAAAATATTATGTAAGATATAAATTACTAAGAAACAATTAATACACATAATTGAATCAAATAGTATAACACCAACGTTAATAAAATAAAGACTAAAATTGAACAAACAAATATTATGAGCAGTAATGATTTACATTGACACAATATTAACTACCCTAAATATATATGGAACTGAAATTAGAGGAAATTAGACTATTCTTTAGTGGAGTAATAATTTTATAAATAGTTGTCTCCAAATTGGGGGAGATTAATATTTTCCTTATTGTGAGTAATAATTTATTAAATATTTATCTTCATGATTATCATGTGTATGAGAAAAATTGAATTCCAACAAGCTGCTAGGCTAGAAAACTTTTGACTAGAATGACATGTTAAAATTTTAATTGTGGCCCTTCTATATGTGAGTGCTTGTTATTCCAAGTGTGACTGCTCACACTTCATCATATGAAGGATTGCTTAAAGACATTTGAGTCCTCGAATTTCTCACACTACAATGGGAGATCAATCAGATGTCTAAGTGTGATGTGTTACACTTGAAATTGTTCTCACTCGCATAGTGAAGTGTGATCTCTAACATTTGACCTGTCATTCTAGTCAATATTTCATTTTTTGCGTATAGGAGAAAACTTTATGTCCCAACAGCCACTAGGCTATACAAATTTTAAAATCCATACACTATGTATTTAATAGATAAAAATATACACACAATAGCAAGATCTAAGAGTCTAATGCAATGTGTTATATGGTCAAATAAGAGCATCAATATGGTATAATAGGAGCGGAATTATTCATATGTTCAAATATTTTGATTAAATGAGGTTTCAAGTATGTTCAAATAAGATGTATATTTTTATGTTTATCATTGTGATTTAAATTCTCCATACTAAGCTTAAATATGTAAGTGTCCTTTGTACTAATTTTCTCTCTTTTTTTTTAATACAGTTGAAAATGAACTATATTTTTAAAGATGGAGAACATGTTGATTTATTATTGCAAAAGTATAAAAGTTATAGAGGGACTATTTTATCCATCCAAATCTAAACTCCATTGTAGATACATGGGGTCTACCTTATTCATTGTCATAATAAGTATTGTATTCAATGGCAGATCGGGACTACCATACATAATTGATGATTGTGAAACCCCGGTATAAATTGTAAACAAGGGATAATTTATCCCATGGAATTCAAAGGAAGAAGATGAATAAGCATGTGATTTAAAAAAATTCACATGTGGGGGGTCATGGAATTCAAAAAATCATGAGTGATGACTCATATGATAAATTTTATGAGGATTAAGGTTTGAATTCTAATAGTGATAGCCATTATGTCACAACTCATAAAGACATGGATGATTTTTTTACAACCTATGTGGTGATAAAACATAAGTGTTCTTAGAAATATGGTGACATAGTTGAAGGGTTTATATCCCTGGTACAAGAACAACATGTGATTTCATAAGTAGTGTTGAGACCTATAAATTTTTGGGATTTATGGAGAATATTATAACTACATGTAATGATTGTTATCCAAGTCTACAATGCAACAACAACATTTCCTAGAATATCAAAAACCTAGTTTATCTAGAAACAATAATTGCACTTAATCTAAGTGGAAATTTTGAACTCCAAGAAACAACTGCCACATCAAACATTGACCTTTATTTTAGGTTAAATGGTGTTTTTGTGAAGTTGGTACATTTTTGTTCAAAAGAACACAAGTTTTTTATAAAAGAAAAATTTACAAATGTCTATTAAGGAGACATGATGCACTTTAAAAAATTGGATGGAAATACACTTGGGGTGCATATTGATAAATTCATCAAGCCTTTTTGTAAGATTTTCTTCATAACATATGGATCTCTCATCCAAGGGCATGTTAGCCAGTTGGCCCATCCACATTGTTCCAATCCGGAAGTATGGATAAAATAAATTCCAAAATAGTTGACGGTAAAAAAAATTGAGTACATTTAAAGAGTCATTCCCTCAATTTTTATACCCAAACTCATACGAATCCTACATATGTAGTAGTAATTAAAACTTGATAAAAATACCTTACAATGCCTATAAATGCCGAAAGGTAAATACTACTCTATCTAGTACACCAAAAGAAAGGAAAAATGATGAAAACACAAGAGAACAATTTATGTCTGAAGTTGAGTAAAACCTTGTTGAAAGGAAGGATGTATCTCTAATATATCTCTCAGAGATTTAAATCAGAGTTGGAATTTAACTCTAGGGATGAATGAACATGCCATAAAAAAATTTGTACTTAATACATTCACCACAAATTATAGTATTTGTGATCAAGGTCAAACTTTTGAACATACTATAGATAAATTGAATTTATGTGGATGTGATGTATGTAAGCACACATGGTACAGATGTCATGGAATCCCAAAAATCATGTATTTTAGATATGGAGAATCTTAGATTAATGGCGAGAGGAGGGAAGTAAATGGAAATATAGGAAAAGAAAAAAAAATTCCAAACAGTGTCACAACTATTACATTGATATCCAAAATTTGAGAGAGTAATTATGATATATCATCATACATGTCTTGTTCATTGGGACAAGATGGTCCTAAAGTACTAATGAGACTATTACCTCTATGTTTTACTTTTTATTACATCCTACGAAAGCGTAATGATGGCATTTAACTGTTGCACCTTCATCTAATGTCACAGTTAAATCTCATCAAAATATGGCAAGAATATTTCTCCCATGTTTCAGTCACCAAGAAAAACTTCTTCTCCAAATGTGATGAGTGCATACAACTTAATAAAAAGACTGCATCCAACTCATATCATGAAACACTTGCACAAATATATCAATGCCATAAATTGTGTAATTATTACATTCAAAATTTTCGTTCAAATGACTATGCACATAAAATGGAATCACAAGAATATCCTTATAACTATTTGAGAATTGTGCATGAAAAAAAGGAAATTATGAAAAATCACATACCCAGGATGGGTAAAAAATAAAAATGAATAAGCAATGGTATTAATCTCCCCATTACCTTGAATGGTATGCTGACACATGGGGAAAAAATGGTGTGTTTTAGGAACTATGTTCTCCCTTTTGTTGAGTGAGGACAAAACTTCACAGTAAAATCATTGTAACTATGTATCTAGAAGCTTAAATATTCACTTCTATATCAAACTAGTTTATATATATATATATATATATATCTATGTGTGAGTGTGTGTGTGTGTGTGTGTGTGTGTGTGTGTGTGTGTGTGTGTGTGGGACTTCAAAACACCCATTACATTATGCACTATTGTAAAATTATGTGTATGACAAGTAGAAGGGATACAATAAAAATGAGAATGCTCATAAAACTAATATCGTAAAAATATGTTCAAATTAATTTAGAAAACAACCACGAATTCTCTACTAGAAACTAGATGATGTTGCAAGTGACAACAAAAATCACATATTGTTTGTGTTTGTATCCATGTTGAAATCTAGAAGGGTTTTCAACAAAGTATTTGTGATTTTCCTTCCTGTGGGTCACACATTATCTGTATTCTTGTGAAAATTATAAATATTTTCTTTTCCATAAATAATGGACACTTAGAGAACATTCCAAGAGGATTCCAGCACATTCACTCCATACCTTGTCAAGGAATTGTATGAATTTAAGGTGTTTTTGAATTGAAACCTAGTAGATGGAAACCACAAGATCATGGGTATCAACAAGTAAAATATGTTTAAATTCCATGTCATTAAAAATATTCACATCATGGAGTACAAAACATCAATCATGAATGCCTTATGGTATCACCCAATTGAGATATGGAAAATAGTGGATGGGAAACCTTTCTTTCCTAAAGAGGATCCTCCATTGGTACCTTCCAAATAACTAAAAGAGATGACATATCTAGAGAGAGGTATTTAGGAATACATCACACACTGGGATAAGAGTTCAAAAGATCGTGGAGAAGGAAGGTGAGATCTGAAGATTTCATATTGGAAAAATGTTTTGCATACCTTAGAGAATCCATTTTTCAATTGTATCATGACAAGCAGAGACATTTTTATTCAAAAATAATTTAGGATAATGCAATGTATGATTAGATAGTGGGTACACCATGTCTTGACCTAGATAACTACCATAGTAAATATTTCCTTTTAAATAAGGATGTATATATTGGTCCTCTTTGTGATAGACCTCAAGAGGAATTCAAATTAGTAGTGGATGTGAATGTTGAGTAGATGATACTAGTAAGACAAGCTTATGATAACATACTTATATGGATGGGAAAGGCAGAATGAATTCTAATATAGGATGTTCACACAAATGGCTCAAAAGATAATGGTACACTAGTGGGAACCCACAGGAAAAGTACATATAGAAAATGAAAGGTCTCGGGAATTATTAAAGAAAAAAATGTTGGAAAAAATAAAGGGACAAATCAAATATTGATATAAACAGTGTAATATAGGCATGGATTGAAAGAAAAATATGGAAAGGAGATTGAATTAAAATAACAAAATGGGGACATAAATCTATCTAGGGATACTATTGAGGATTATCTTTACAGATGAACCACTTAAGTCATGGGAAATCTTAGAGATGTGGGACTTGTCCTCTAAGATAATCTCTAAATTTTATAGAAGTTGGTTCTTCACTTATTGGGGTTGAGATAAGGGGTTAGAGAGAAAATAAAACTGTAAATAAATCTTATCTAAGTTGATGTGCTAAGACTTTACTAAAAAGAACATAGAAACATGTCAAAATAACTACTAGATTAATTGAGTAACATTCATCATGATAAACTATTCTAGAGATATCTCAAACTATCAAAGGCCGAATGAAACCAAAACATGACCATATAAATGAAAAAATTCATTTAAATATCTAAGGGTGTGTAGCACGATAGATATTTAAACATTCATCTAGACCTGATTAAAAGTAACAGGAAGGAACCAAGGAAAAGCAATATTGTGAATTCATTTAGTGCACAGAACAAGAACTCTTATTAATATAGAAAAATACTACATAAGGCAAAAATGGTAGAGATTACACTATTTATTTACAACAAAGCCTTACTAAAGCAAGTTAACACAATAGAACTGAACCTAAATTACCTCCTTTTCAAAGCTCTGAAACTTCTTTTTCTTCACTATTTTTCTCCCTTCATTACAAGAACATTATTTTATAGACCTTCATGCAGATCTTGCTTTGACATGATTTCATTAAGGTTTCCACCATTTTCATTTAGTATTTACCTACGAGATCTCAGAACTTTGGAGCAAATCTCAACTGCATATTTTGGGATTGAGATTACATTCAAATAGTCAAACCTCAGCCATTCCTTCTTTGATTGGTTCCTTGGATGGTGGAAGTTTGATGGTTGTATAATATGCGGAGACTTTGTGTTGATCAAGGCCTTCCTTTTCTTTCTCCTTTTAAACTTGCACCTGGGTGACACATGGAGGCCTATGTTCGCTCCTCCACTTTATCTTTTCTACTTTTCAACCCACTTGGGGCTGCTTAGCATGTTCTTTAGCCACATGGACGATTCACGTTACTCAAATATTCCTAATTATTCATGCCTTCTTCAAAATGTGGAGAATGTAAATTTTGATACCCTCTGCATCCATTTCCATACTTAGGAAAAAAATGGTCCCAAAAAAATACAAAAGAATATAAAAAGGGAAAGGGGCTGAGGCGACAAAACGTAGCATAATATAAGAGCCTTGAAATAATGTAGAAATCCTTCTACAGTTATGGTGACTCACCAAGGGACTCTGTGCTAGCCATGGAAGAATCTGACAATCCTTCCACAAAACTTCAAAATTTCAAAATGTGGCTCAAAGAGATGCCACTCGGAGCTACTTTAAAGCACTTTGTACCCGACCCATTCCACCTCTTTCGGGTAAGTCCTTCATTGTAGAGACCTGAAAGGCTCTATCTAGCTCAATGATCTCCTTGTGAGAGAATGTTTGGAGATCCTGCACCATTGCGTGCAAATGGAACTCCAGTTTTACAATTGGATTCAAAATGGCCTCCACCTCAGCAACACTAGAATCATCTTTTAAAGACTGAAAGACAGTCTTATCTTATTACTTGGCTGTAAGAAGTTACTAGATCTATTCCTTTGATAGGATAGTGGAGTCACCAGGGAAGGGAGAGGGGAAACCTAATTGAACTAATTCTTTAATGCTCTATTTCTGCTCTTTGATCCTAAATTGGAGCTAGGTCAGTATATTCTGGAACTTAGTAGAATCCTTGTTGCAACTAAGAATCTCACAAATTTTTTCCAGTGACCATCCACCTGTCTATAATGGCAACCCCTTGCAAGGTGGTTTGTGAAGAGTCATAAATTTTTTGAGCCAACATCTATGACTCAGGAACCTTGGGAGATATGTCATTGCTGATGATTGAGGCTGAGGACTCCATGTTGTAACATAAGATTTATGCATCAGATATGAATTTAAGTGCGGACCCTAGGTCTATTTACTTACTGGTAATTCTCTTACAGAATGAGGTGTATAATACTTACACTAATGTGACGATTCCCCCTTTCTGGGGAAGTTGAGTGACCTTCTAGGGAAAATCCTTGATCATGTTCTCTGATGCCTTGTACTTAGTTTACAAGTTACCCTTCTCGGCCTCTAAGGTACATAGATTTGCTTGGAGCAAAGTGACCTTTTCTTTCTTGGAATCAGCCTTTGATTTAAGTAGCTTCCTCTCTTGATCAAACAAACTGGTTGTAGATTTAGATGCTATAAGTTTGGCTTATAACATTGTGGTCCTTTCTTGAGAATTTGTAAGATCTTATTTCGATGCCACCTCTTTTAACTCCTTATGGAGTTTCTCTATTTATTTGTTCTTTCCCTTGATCTTATTAAGGTGGGCTACAGTGCTTTTGTCTGTAGGAGGCTAGCCTCCATTTCTTCATCTTATTACTAAGCCTAAGATAATCCATTGTAACCATGACAACTATTTCACTCATCAACTTGACCTTATCTTGAGGCTAGAACTGAGTTAGGTCCACCACAACAACATTGATGGAGTAATCATCTGACTCCATTTTCTCCACATGATTTTGGACATTGGGGACCATCTAGGCGATGGTTAGGGAGATGTGATAATGGTCATATAATTACCATATATGCCTTACTGATCCCTAAGTCATCTACTTTTTCTTCTTCCTCTCCCTCCTATTATCTCGGGCCACTTTGGTCGTCTCAGCTTGATTCAAAAAATTAGAGGAGGAAGGGACTATCTTACATGTAAATGAGAATCTCGATGATAGGCCGTAAGGGATTATAATTGGTCGCTGGGGCTGGGAAGTCACAAGAGATGTAGAAGGTCCCTTCATAACTCAAGGAGAGAATGTGGGAATGTTGGATGGTGGTTGAGGAAGAAAAGAAGATCCTAGAGGAGGAAGAGTCTGGGTTGGGATGATTAGTGTAGGAGCACTCCCGACTGGGGAAGTGAAAGGTATAGGATATGGAGATGGATGAATGGGAGGAGGTGAAGGGGTGGAAGAAGGAGAGACCTCAACTATGTTTCAAAATTTTTCTTGGAGGGATCTAAGGGCTAGTGACCTCAAATGATGGTTGGAGGGTGAGACTGTTGGTTGGGCCAAAGTGAGACCCTAAACTAGACCTAGCACTGGTTGAGCTACTAGCCCCTCACCCTGAGGGCCTGATGATATTTGAATCGTGGGCATGTGGCCTGGTAGGATACTACTGAAGAGTGGAAGGAGGGGGGTGTGGTGGAATTTTTTGTCTAGAGGGGCCAAGGGACCATTGTATATGTTGCAGTGAGTTGTTACTTAGGGATCTTTCAACTGCTCTTCACTGTTGTATGAAGATTTGTGCTCAATGTCCCAATATTCTTCCCACTAGTCATCAGTGGGTACAACCTTAAAATTGAGGGTCATTTTCCCAATTTATTTCCTATATTTCTAATAGGATTCAATTTTTTCATCGCTTCAGTCCTTTTTCCGTAGGGTTTCCCTCAAACCTTTAGTCATGGTAACAATAGGGTCATATTTTTATAGTACTGGATGAAAAGACTCCCATAATGGGATCAGGAAATATCCTTCATCTTAACATAATTATCAAGAGTGTCCTCTTGAGGAGATCTCCTATTTGCTAAAAAAAAATTGTGTTCATGTTGGCAAGATTATGGGACTTTGTTTCAGGATAGGGTACCAGTCATCCACCCATTCAGGTCATATCTCCATGTGTCTATGATGAAGGTGAAGCCATAGGAAGATAGCTTCTATGTGAGAAGATTATGGGGCATGTGTTTGATGATGTTAATCCCTCCCCTACTCAAAGGGAGGTCAAACAATACTTTTTTCTTGCAGCTGGATCCAAACTCTACATCGAGAAGCACTAGCTTCCTAGTTATCTCCAAGGCAACCACTCACTCCATGAGAATTCTTGGAAGCATGAAGGATTCATCTCAAAATCCATGCAACCAGATCATTGAATATGTTGCCCTAAAGAAATAGTCATAGGGATGTAGGGGGTCTATTAGGATGGCTTGGACTGAGTCGTTCATTTTGTTATTGACCTCCTCTAGGTCAAACTTAGGTAGAAAAGGTGTAAAAAAATAGTTGGAAAATTCATATGTGTTTGAGGAGTGGGATAACACATGAGTCCATGTAGATACCGGGATGACCTTTTGGGGGTCCACCTCCATGTCCCACAATGTTAGGTTCATAAATTGGCTAAGGAACTGGGAGTTCTGGTACAAAATGAGGTGGAACAAATAGGAAGAATACCTAAAGGTGGCATTAATAGGGAACATGGCCAACTTTCTCAAAAATGCAGTCTGTAATGACCTCAATGAATTCAAACTGATATGTTTGTTCCTTATTCATGGATATCATCTAGAAAAGTGCTACAACTTTCCATTCATAGACATTTCTATTCTGAGTCTTGGCCAAAAATGAACACCCAACATGGAGTAGGCATCCTAAGAATCTTTCAAGAACATATTCAAGGGGGATTGGGAATCTCGGTGTCTTAGAACTATTTGAATCATCTTGTCATAACTCCCTATTGATGAATGTGGTTTTGTTATGGAATTGAGCCCAGAAATTTTGGAGCTTGGGCATATTGTAGAAGCTAGTAATTTGGTCATAGGGAAGGGCCAACATATCCCTAATGGATTTTGGTGTAATCACCACCTGCATGTTTGTTCCCTTTATGATGTTGGAGTTCAAGGTTGAAATAATGCACACACATCTATACAAGCTCACAATATGGGTGCATGAGAGGCACCATATATTATGTGAGTGTGGTGGTCCAAATCCTAGAGCCAAAAGACTCAAAATCCCCAAATTTAGGAAATGGGCATGGGATGCCTTCCTCAGATCCTTTGGTTTCTTGGTGAGAATGGGATCAAAGACCCCATTTGCAAAATATGTTACCATAGAAGCATCACTGATTTTCACTCCCTTATCATGGAATCTCATCCTTAGGTGAAGAGAGTGATGTGGCAAAGGCTGCCCTATGTAGGATTTTGGCTGTGGTAAGGAACCAGATGCTACCATAATTGCTTGATATCTACTCCAAGCTATGAATTTTTTTACTATGGACTCAAGCACTTGAATAAGAGACTCTTAGCACTTATAATGAGGCTTTCATATGTTCAAATATTTCCTTAAATAGTCTCCTCAACTCATGTGAAGTAAGGTCGTGTGCATACATTGGGTCACATAATATAACAAAAGTTTGGTTACATGACCATTAGTGCCGAATTCTATGTTTCCCGAGAGATTTTTCCTTAATACCATGATTAGTTTCATTAATTATTTCAAAAAAATGTTGGTTCATTTACTTCAGGGAAAATAAGGAAGGTATAACACCTTCCAAAACATTCAAAAAGGGGCAAAGAGTCTCTACTAGAGACATATGTCCAAAGACACTTATTCGAAGGGGAAAGACCATGAAAATTAGGAAAAGCAAACAGAAAGAGGGGACTGTACGTACGATACAAAATTTTACAATGTTAACACCTAATAAGAAGGATTAAGATGGAATATGTTCACCAAATTGCTAGAGGCTCACCTTCCATAGTCTCGTGTTCAAAATCATTATGTTGCTTGCATGCACTGATTATGAATGGGCCTGTTCATAGAGGGTAGAATTTAACATGATTTCTAGGCTTGGTGGCCCTCACATCCCATTTCAGAACTAAAGTAATGATTCAAATATCGGGCTCTGAAGTCTTCTGGTCAAACCAAGTCTTGACAACTTGCTGATGAGTGATCATGGATTCATGGGTTGCCTCCCATTTTTCTTGAAGATCCATCAGCTCTGCAAGTCTTACTTGCATCACTCCATGTTCTTCGATATCAATTTGTTTCAATAACTGTAATGATGGGACTTCCACAGTGATGGACATTACGGTGCTTTTACCGTAGACCAATTCATATGGAAAGGATTTCTGGATTTTCTTGGGCATGATTTGATCAACCCATAAGGACATCTTGACATGCTCATGCCATGATCTGTTATGTTCATCTCCCATTCTTTGTATGAGTCTAATCAAATTCTTGTTGGTTTATTCTACCAAATTATTACAATGTGGGTAGTAGCTAGAGGATGCTTTCAAATAGATTGCATTCCTCACCATGAAGTTCAACACCTTAGCCCCTAGAAAATTCTTGGAATTATCTGATATCTTTTTTGGGGGGGTATGAAACATGTGGTGATATCTCTAAGGATTTCCACAGTCATATTCTTTGTGCTTTGTTTTAGCGGAACTACCTCTTTCCATCAGGTGAAGTAATCAGTGGCGGTGAGGATCCACTTGTGGCCTACGCTTGAATTTGGGTTAACCATTCTAATGAAGTCTAGACCCCATTGTGAAAATGGTTCTTCAACTAAGATATTGTTAAGGGGAAGTGCAACATTTCTTCGGAAGCCCATGTAGAATTGGAAAATTTTACACTTACTTACCATCACATAGCAATCCAAAAACAAGTTGGGCCAAAAGTATCCTACCTGTAGGACCTTTATGGAGGTGGTTCTGGTAGAGAAGTGACCTCTAGAGCTTCCATGATTTTACTCATATAAGACCCTTTCGTCCTCCTCTTCTAGGCATCTGAGCAGAATCACATCGAAGTTTGTTTCAAAAAGGAAATTATTGATTATGATAAACTCAGATCCCTAATGTTTATAATATCTTTTATTTTTGAGTGGAAGGTGACTTGGATACTCTTTTTTCTACAATAAATGAATCCTTTCTAATACCCAATTTTTTGATTCATTTTTTTTGGATATGGAGCACCATCTCAGATTCTTCATTTGTCAGGGTTGTTAGATCTTGTGTGAGATATTGACACAGACCTCTACCTCATACCAAATTCATGGGATTTATTTTAATATCATACTCTAAAGTATCAGTGATCCAATTAGACCTTTTATTAGTTATCTCACATTTTGTGATGTATTCCTTGACACTTGAGTGTATGACCATAACTGTGATCTTGATATTGGTATCAAGGTGTCTATATTTCTTCAGACCTTTGATAATGGTGTAAGACTATTTTTCCATAAAGTTATACCTTGTCTCATAATCATGGAGTTTCTTTGAAAATAAAACAACTAAATGTTCCTCTCTTTGTCACTTTCCTTTATATGTCAACATGGATGCTACACTTTTCTCACTCCCATAGATATACATCACGAAATCCTTTAAGAATTTTGGGTTGCATAGCACTAGTGTAGATGCAATTTCTCTTTTTGACCTCCTCGAAGGATTAACATCCTTCAATGGTCCATTTTAAGTTCAGATTATTTTTCAACATCAATGTGATTGGGACAAGGATTCCAAAAAAATCTGAAATGAATCTGCTGAACAAAGTTAATCATTTCCTAGGAAGATTGTACTACCTTCTTGTTGACAGGTAGAGACAATTCCAGAATGGCCTCCTGACTCTTTCTGGATAGATTGAGATTCCCATACTTTGAGACAATGTTTCCTAGGATTTTTCCTTGCGATACTTTAAAAACAAACTTCTTCAAGTTTAGATATATTTTGAATTCCTGAAACTTCTTGAATTTAGCCTCTAGGGCATCAAAATGATCCTTCGATGTTTCGGTAAACATTGTCATTTTGTCCAAGTATATAGGGATTAATTTTTTAATCATCTCTCCAATTTTAGCATCCATATCTCTTTGAAAGGTTGACTCGACATTGGTAAGTCCGAATGACATCTTTGTATATGCAAAGGTTCCCCACTTTTTTGTAAAGGTGGTCTTATGTTGGTCTTCCCCACGAGCCATATTTGGTTGTAGCCCAAAACCATCAAGAAAAGAGAACCTTTCTAAACCCACTACTATTTGTAGTATCTACTCCATGGAAGGTAAGGGATAGTGATCTTTAAGGGACACTTTATTCAGATCTCTTGAAATCCACGCAGAGTCTGATTTCACCATTTTTCTTCCTTACCAATACCATATTGGACACCCATGTGGAGTGCTTGATTGGGAAGATTATCCTAGCCTCCAGGAGCTTCCTAAGCTCTTCAGCCATGAGAGATTATATTTTTGGATTCACAGGCCTCTTCTTCTAATGCACAGGTTTAGTCCCCTCTTCTAGGTCAATAGTATGTTGGATGATATCCTTATTATAACCATGTAGGTCATCATAAGTTCAAGCTATTACCTTATCATACTTATGGCATAGAGCCACAAGTATTTCTCTTTCTTTTAGGGTGACTAACTTCCCAACCTTTAGCTTCTTCCCATTGGCCACTTCCAATTCGACATAATCTTCCTTGACCACCAAAAACTTCCTCCTATCTATATTATCATCATCAGAATCAAAAATACTTTCCAACATTATTAGTCCCTTTGGAATTTTGTTTTTTGTGAGCTAGATGACTTAATCTTCATATGATTCTTCAATTATGGGTTGGATTTTTTCTAAAAAATCTTCAAATTGTTATAAGAAGAGAAAAATATTCTGGTCACTTTCAAAAACCTTCCAATGATCCACATTATCAGGTATAGATGGGTGAATGATCAATCTCACTGCTTCTTTGTTTGTTATCAAATCTCAGGTTGGGTCAAACTGTGATCCAATCTGGGCCATTCTATCTTCTTCTATGTTTTTTTCCTAAGGGATAACCTTAATGTTAAAGGCTTCAAAATCCTTCAATAAGATCCCATACCCTATGATGATAGGACCTCATCCTTGTATTCTTTTTTGTAGTAGTTCTAACCTTTGTCACTACTAATTTAGAGTACCCAAAGACTCTCAATTGTTGTATGCTCTCTTTACATTCCAATGTCAAACCATGAACTAAAGCCTCATAATATTCTTCATTTTTGGTGCAAGTGAAGTGTAAGAAATACACCTAGAGTATCTTCCTTTCGCTTGGTCAAGATAGGAATATTCTGGTTCTTGAGTTTATTTCTACTTCTTGCTCCATTAAAGTGTAGATTCCATACTTGGGAATCCCTTGTGAGATACTTTTCACTTTTACTATCCTCCCTCGTAACCTTTGGAATAGTGGGATTCTCATAAAAAATGACATAAGTAATTAACCTAGTGGAATCAAAGTTTCCGAAGGGGTCGCCGGGTGACAGGTCAACTAAATAGTTTCCACTTTGGTGGTCACCATCATCTATATATGATTATTCTTCTCACGTGATCATGGCATGTGACGCTTTAAAACCCAAGGTCACTTGATCTATTATATGTTCCTTAGAAAGGGAATCTAAGATTACCTTTAGTTTGGATCCATACTTAGTCTTCAGGATTAGATGAGACCAATCTAGGGACATGTAGCCTCCAATATTAGTAGTGAAATCATTGGATAGACATAGTATGAAGACCAGTGGAACATCAATTACCACTATATCCTACAGAAGGTTATGTTTGGGTAGGAATAGAGTTGTAATGGGATTCCTCTAATAACACCAATGGTTTGAACTGATTTCACATCCAATTGCATGAATCCTCTCTTTAAGGGATCATATTTGATTCCCAAGGCATCCGTAATTGTTTTGGGCATAACCATAGTACTCTCACCAGATTATATCATAGATTATGTAGTAATTTCTTACCAATTATAAGAGTCATGAAGAAGGGTTGGGGTCTTGTTTTACTTATTCCTTCTTTTTGGTTCATTAACACTGACTCCATTTGATCTTGAGTTTTTTTGAGTTGCTCCTTCCTTTTCTTGGTTGTAGTTGGGCTGCCACTAGATTTCAACACTTCTTTGAAGTAATTCCTTTTGTTCCAAAATTCCTAATATATCCCACAATGATACATTAGTCACTGCCCTTTTAAGTTTCTCGACTACATTCATCAGCCCGAGTTGTTGTACTTTAGAGATCTATTGGTATTTCACCCTCTCAACTACTAGATGGAAGGTACCTTGATTTTGAGAATTGTTGTAGTCTCTTTTCTAGCTATGGGGCAAAGGGGTAGTAGATGTTGAGATTCTTTCTTTCTCTATTCACTTTTGGTAAACATAGGATCACATAGCTTCTATCATCCACCTTTTAGAATGAGTGTTGTAATTTTATTTTACTAGAGAAGAAGTAGATACTTTATTTGTGAATACAAATTCTTCTCCTTCGATCCAAGAGAAAAGTACATGTTCAGGTGCAATCTCTGCCTCTTGTTCTATGGACATCCCTTGCATTTACACAACAAAGGCCACATTTTGAACTCCCAGGGAATGGTAAGGTCTGAAAGCATTGGCCTCATGGCCTTCCCTTACTCTTTGTTCTACTACCCTCTTCTGTAGATTTTCTTGGGGAAAATATTTTGGCTTACGGGGGGTATTGCAAGGAAAACACCAAACATTGAGGTCTTCCACCAAAATTTTCTATCTTGGAATCATTTCTCTCCCATTATTGGGTGGGAGGGTCTAGATTGGTGTCAGGACCTAGATAATTTGGTTAGATGGTTACACCAACGATATTCTTTGAGTATTTTGATATTGCAGAGGGTAAGTGGGTCTACTCCCTTGATAGCCTTGATAATTCTATCTTGGATACACACCTTGACTCCACTTAATATTGAATATCTCATTAGAGAAGTTCATGAGGATGATTTTTACTTCCTCCATTTTGGAAGACGAAGATGATGATGGTGATGTGACAAGAGTATGGGGAGTGGTGGCTCCTTGAGAGGATGGGTAGTTATACATGGATGTCAGAGCTTGGGTGAAACTTGAGGTTTGCACCGGAGGAAGAGCGCTATGTTGGGATACACTAGAAAAGGGATATTTTAGGGAATCTTCTCAACATCTATGAAGTTATTCTTAGCCTAGACTAAAATATCATATGATTGTGTAAAATAATCTCCTCCTAACAACTAAATTATCATGGATATCTATGAGTTTAGGGACTTTATATAAAAGACAATAGTCATACCAGCATGTGTTCTGGCTAGAACTAGAATCCTTTGCCATGTCTTATGGAATCTGGTATTGAAATTAGTCATAGGCTCTTGCAGAGATTTCTTGGTATTGATAAGCTATTTTAGGAGCAAATATCTATCACCCTTCTCATTAAATCTTGTGAAAAATACATTTCCTAATTGATTTTAGGTACTAATAGAGTTAGGAGTTAAATATCTATACAAGTCGAGAGATTTTCCTATAAAGGAATAAGGTAGTAACCTTAAGAAAACATACTACTATGTCATGTAATGCACCATGCATATCTCTGCAACAGGTTGAAGATGTTCCTCTAGGGTCTTGAAATATTCACCACTGAATTTAGGTAGTTCCTTTACCCCATTGGCTAGAAATGGGATTCCATGTTTCCTGAGCCACTGACAAGATGAGTGGACTTCCCTGATTACATGAGACAAACTATCTTGGAGGCTATTTGGCCATTCTGATTGGGTATGAGAACTCTATTGTCTTGAAAGAAGGGTTTACCAGGTGGTGGTGTTGATAACATCTGGTTTGGAGAAGATGGAGATCTTTGAATCTGTCTACCTCTTCTACCTCTCCCCGGGGACAACTACAGATATTAAATGCACTCCTTCTTCTCTTATTCATGACCTTGTTTGAATCCTTCTCATGAACTAAAGAGGATTAAACAACCAATACCGCTGAAACTAATAGATATTTTGAATGGATTCATAAGATGTGTACTTATAGATCCTTAATAGGATATAAATTACTATGTCACACACCAAACCTAGAAATATTTGAAGTATAAGGTTTCAAATCTAGTCTCACCAGGCATGACAAGAAAAATATTGATGATTATCTTTACAGATGAACCACCAAAGTTGTGGGAAATCTTAGAGATGTGGGACATGGCCCCAAAGATAACCTCTACATTTTATAGAATTTGGCTCTCCTTTGATTTGGGTTGTGATAAGGGGTTATATAGAAAATGTAATAGTAAACAAATCGTATCTAAGGCGATGCACAAATACTTTATTAAAAATCACAGAGATATTATTGAAATAGCTACTAGATTAATTAAAGAGTATTCAGCATGATCAACTATCTCTAGAGATATCTCAAATTATCGAAGGTTGAATGAAACTAAAACATAACCATGAGTGAATGAATAGATTTATGTAAAATATCTAAGGGCACGTAACACAATAGATATTTAAACATTCATCTACAACTTAATAAAAGTAACATAGAAGAGATAACGGATACAAAATATTGTGAAAACATTTAGTACAAAACAAGAACTCTTATATATATAGAAAAACAATACATAAGGCAAAATGGAAAAAATTACAATGTTTCTTTACAAAAAATCCTTGCTAAGGCCAAAAACCATAATAAAATGAACCTAAATTTTCCTCCCTAACCTTCTATGGAACTTCTTTTTCTTCCTTTTTATTCTCCCTCTTTCCCCCCCCCTGTGGTCTACAAGAACATTCTTTTATAGAACCTTGTGGCTCTTGATTCAATGTGCCTCCATTAAGGTTTCCACCACCCACATTTAGTTTCTTACCTACAATATCTTAGAACTTTGAAGAAAAATCTCAACTACATACTTTGGACTGAGATCACATTCACTCTGCCGAACCTCGAAGCCCTTTTCTTCTTTAATTGGTTCCTTGGATGGTGGAAGTTTCCTTGTACTGACATGTGGAGACTCTGCGCTTCCCAAAGGCTTCTCCTTTTCTTTCTCCTTTTAAAGTTGTGCCTAGGTGACACATGGAGGCTTTATGCACTCCTCTCAGCTTTATCTTTTGACTTTTCAACCCATTTGGGGTTGTTGAGCTTAGATGTGCACTTTAGCCACCCGGAGGATTCTCAATTCTTGAATGTTCCCAATGCTTTGTGCCTTCTCCAAAATGTGCCAAAGGGACATGTGGATACCCTCCATGTCTAGTTCCATACTTAGGAAAAAAAAATTCTCAACAAAATATAAAATAATTCCTAAAAAGAAAGGGGCTAAGGAGGCAAAAGGTAGCATAATATAAAATCCCTAAAAAATGTAGAAACCCTTCTATAAATACCCTTTAAAAATTCAAAAAAATAATTAATACCCTTGCGAGGGATAAATGCTTATGTAATTTTCCTGAAGGAATTGATTTCCTACGGAAATAAATTTCCAAATTCTTGTCTTCAAAAAAAATTATTTAATGTAATTCATAACTCTTAGTTGTTATTTATGATTTACAGAAAGGAAAACCATAAAAGTACTTGACTTTATCACACATAATTTGCATATTTACAATATCACCACCATATTTTATATATATTTATATAAAATTATATCAATATCTAAATATGATATAATATATTCTTTATCACGGGTTAAAGTTTTTTAAATAACATGATCCTACCCAGGTACAAATGTGGCTAAATCCAAGATATACAATGATCGTCATCTAAAACCAGTCAAGTCTTGAAAGAGAAACAAGACCACAAATTTAATAGAAAATGGAATCCAACAAATAAAAAATATCCATAAAAAAACAACTCCTGAGATGGAACAAAAATATAGAAAAAGGCTAAAACAACCCAGAGTCAACTAGAAGTCAGCAAGAAATCAACAAAGAAACTACAGATTTGGAAACACCATCCACTCTACTCAAGATCTTTTGAGCAAATAATTTTTATATTTTCCATGATCTTCTTGATATATCTTGATGTAGTTCCTTTGTTTCCCTTGTAGTCTGTTGCTCAGTTCTATAAAATATAGAGGTTAAAACCAGTTAGGAAATCCAGATGGTATTCTTAAGCATATAAGAAAGCCACATAATTTTCACATCTTGAAATGCCTCCATTCCTTTTCAATTTTAATGAATTGGGTGAGAAGTTCTAGCATCATATCCCTCCCGTCCAGATTCTTGTCACCCAAGAAGATTAGCAAAAATGTTACTCCTGCAAATTGAGAAAGATTTCCCCAATTGTTCATCAATCTCAGAGTTCATGAACGATATCCTTCATAAAGAATGGACTTTCCTTTAAATTTCCCATAGTCATGAGGCTCATAATATCCTCTCCTTCACCTCCCATAAAAGAAGAAGAAGAAGGGGAAAATTCATTCATAGAAAAAGAAGCTCTCTTTCTCGTAAGAGGCCTGAAAATGGTGGGGTCACTTTAACTTTTAGAAGAATATGGGCCAAGAATAATAGAAAAAATCAATGGGGAAGAAGAAGTAATATGAGGTGGAAAGGGAAGGAGGATCTGAGAAGATATGGGAATAGAGAAGGAAACCAGAGAGGAAGTGGTAAGAGCGGAAGTATTGGAAATAGGTGGAGGAGGGATAAAAGGGTTGGAGTCAACAGATAGAGTCATTAGAGGAGGATAGAGGATGACCAAGTTGAAATACTTGAAGAGCAAGAGAATGGAAACATGATCTAGGGGTTGTGCTTGTTTTATTCTTTTAACTATATTAATATAATTGTCTATGGAATTAAGTATAAGGAAAGGGAAATTGACACTATATCTTGCCCTAAAATGGTGTAAGAAAACAATGTGGTAGAAAGGAATAATAGAATATCTTCCTTTAACTATAATGAATTTCATGACAACCATCACCACTATGATGAAGGGATTAGAAAAGTATTTAGAGACATAACCTCCTTTTTTACGAACTAGGGATTACCCCTCACTCAGAATTCTTTTCTTATCTTCCTTAATTTCCAACTTATTTTTGTAGAAATATAGACCCTTTTTGTTAAGGTCAGTAACCTTTGTAATTAATTCTAAATTAATATGAAAGATTCTTTTTATATGATACCTGTCGGTTGTTCCATTTTTTCACTAGTTCCTACAAAAGATGAAGAACATGGAATTTGAACCTTTCTAAGAAGTGATGTTAAGACTACCTTGCCAAGGATCTCCCATAGTGTATAATTATACCTCCATTCGTCTACATTCATGGGCTCAATTCTACATTTTTCTCCTCTATTTCAACATCCAGTAGAAATAAATGAAATGAGACTCATGGGATTTATTAAGGTGAATAAATGTATAATAAGGAAAGTTAAATACCTTCCAAATGTGTCACTTTTAATCTATCATCCATAGTATTTATTTCATTGTTAATGATGTTCTCTGCATTACGCAGTGGGTTCTCATCATCATTCCAAGTCTTATAGTCTTTAGTAATGACCCCAATGTTCACCATACTATCGTAATGTTGATTCCATTCTTTGTAATTTTAATTCATGTCAAAATATGGGAACATGTTTAGGACATGAAGATATTCTTCAATGATATTTTTATAGTATAACTTACATGTCCCTTAAACCTCAAACATTTGGTTATATTGAGCATGGAATCACCATGGTCAATGATTAACATTAATATTTAGAACTCTTGAAATTCATAAGCCCCCAAATTATTCAGTGAGGGATTCCACATAGTGATTCAAGTTAATTACCCATTCCATGACCAACATATTAATTTTGTGACCTTCACCATTGGATTAGTGCACCAATCTTTCTGGGGTAAAAAAGTGGGTACAAAAGTAAAAATGAGACTAATCACATTCTGCATTTTATAAAAAAGTGTCTGCTAATTATGTTTTCCCTTAGGCTCGATGATTCATGAACCTAAAATGCATAAACATTATCCATATGTTCATGTTATTGTCAACACATACACATTTTGAGCCTATATGACGTTTTAGAAGTACGATAAAGGAACCACATTTCAAAAATAAATCGTTAGACTGCTCAAATTTATACTAAATCAAGTATAAGAACATATTGGTTGAAATTATAATGTAAATAATAAAATAAATCTTATAGTTTAAATTTATTTTAGGACAATCCTAAGAAGTTATGGATCACTTTTCACCTAATTAAGTTCTCATGAACTCTGAAAGTTATAATCTAGAAGATATTTTTTCAAAAGTCTAATCTGGATCAGTACTTACTTCATTTTCAAAAATTTCAATAATGACCTAAAAATCATTCAGGCCATATTATCTATAGTTGGTCTTTTACAAGTTTTTCACCTAAAACCTATAGATAGTTGTTGATGGTGAATCACAACACCCCTGAATGTCTGCAACTCGATGGGTTGAGACTCTCAGTGCGATTTCATAACATGGAGCTTTTCCCAAGTGTGGGACCTTGCGAAATCAGAAAATCTCTCCGGATGAAGGCCGGTTCCTATTCCTCTGTTCAGATGCACACATAAAAAAAGCAGAGGGTTTACTCAAAACCTAATCTAACTTGCCAAGGAGACAGGGTAAGAAGATGCATAAAATAAAACCTAAACTATAAAGGTGATGCACCGAGGAATGAAGAACACCTGTCTTGCCAATAAACACAAACCATGAAAATGCAATGCAAGATCATGCACAGATAACCAGATTCACAGTGAAAGATCAAGAGGATGAAAATGAACATTGAAAGGGTTGAGAATCATCCACAAACATGAATTATTTACTCAAAAGATTGATACAATACACTACAAAATGCCAAGAGGCAAAGTTACATTACAGTTTTAGATGGGAGGTTTGAACTCCACAAATTCACCTGCCAAAGAGAAGAAGGGAGGGGCAAAACAAGAATGTCCAACCTTTAGAAAGAATCCCCTCCTTACAATTTATAGGAAGAATGAGAGAGGGAAGAGAGAGGAAATCCAAATCTACCCCAACCACCTCCAGGTTGCATTTAATTTATCTCATTATGGTGGTAGGTGAGAACCCTAGCAAACCCAAAAAGTGACAAACTATATTTTGAATTTTGAAGAACTTTTTACCACCCAATTAAATATATCTAGACGTAGTTGGATAGAGGACCTCGTAAGATTTCCAAAAAGTCCAACCTTGCATGAATCCGAGCTCCCTGTCAAAAGTTATGGCCATCTGAATATCTGTGCCAGGGTCTGCTTCCTGTCAGTGCTCAAAATGTTGCACCTCCTAAAGGTGCACCATGGCACATCCATTTTCATGTCGATACCCATTTTCATGCACCCTTAACCTACACCTTGGCGCATCTTTTTTCATGTCGACACCCATTTTCATGCACCCTTAACCTGCGCCTTGGCGCATCCATTTTCATGTCGACATTCTTTACTGTGCGCCTCAGACTTGCATCATGGCGCGACTTTTTGGATGTCGACATCTTCTTTCATGCACCCTTAACCTGCACCTTAGCACATCCATTTTCATGTTGAAATTCTTTACTGTGCACCTCAGACCTACATCATGGTGCGACTTTTTGCATGTTGACATCTTCTTTCAGGCGCCCTTAACCTGCGCCTTCGGCTGTTGGTGATGTAATAAAAATTAGGCTTTGAGTTTTTTTGATTTCCATATTCTTCTGTTTGTCTATATCTACCCGGGGGTGAGATATTTACAACAATTTGGCAACTCAACGAGATCAGCTGCCTGCTAGGTAGAAGATCAGTGGCCTTTTAGCAATCCATTGGGCATGGAGTCATAATAAATAAGCTGAAACCAACTTGATCTCTGATCCCGAGCCTGGTATCGCAACTCCTTCTTTAAGAGCATGCTAAAATGTAGAAATTAACCTGAAAGCAACAAAACCTATGCCGGAGCACTTAGGGAAATTGAAACCTATTGTCCACTCAAAATTCCCAACTCTTAAGAAAGTGAAAATTCAAAATTTTGACTTTAAGTGTCTTCTCTGTAGTACTGAAAATGTTAAAGGTCGAGAAATTGAGAAAATATGTGTTTTTGGGTCATTTTGTGTATTTTTCGGGCCTGTCGGACATTTTTGTCTGTACGTCCCAAGTTCAAAAGTGAGCTCTGTTCCTCGATCGGCCGGTTTCCCCGAAGTCTATCTTTTTCAGACCCGTCGTAACTTCTTGTCCCAAATGTCCCAAGTTCAATCGGGCAAGTTGTTCCATTTTTGGCTGAAACACCTGAACTGCGTACTTCGCACTTTCTTGTCCCAAGTGTCCCAGGTTCAATCGGGCAAGTTGTTCCATTTTTGGCCGATTCAACCGAACCGCGTACTTCACGTTTTTATGTCCCAAATGTCCCAAACTCTTCCAGACCCATTGTCACCTTTTCATCCGATCCGGCTGAGTCGCGTGTTTTGCGCATTCGCGTCCCGCATGTCCCAAAAGGCATTTGTGCGTCTTTTCCCCTCTTCGCCCGAATCGGCCGAGCCGTGTGTTTCGCGCATTCGCGTCTCACATGTCCCAAATGAACCAAGTGCCATTCATGCTTATTTTTCCCACTCTACCTGAATATCATGCTTATTCAAATTGGTAGGTATGTATTAAATGCGCATTCATTGTCTTTCTCTCTCCTAATCGGATATATAACGAGCGAACCCCCTTTGCATTTTTCACACTGCTTCCATGCTATCCTTTACTCGAACCCTTGCAATATAATGGCCGGAACGTGTATCCCCTCCCTCTGTAATTCCTTCCCGAGTCTAGTTTGCGGCTCTGTCCTTTGAGTTACTATCAATATGAAGATCAAGTTTCAGGGACAAAAACAAATCTCGCCACTTGAGTCTTCCGTTCACAATATTGGGGACAGCGAAGCTCGTCATCTTGATTTCAGTGATTTTTAGGCAAGGATGGCAGATGGAAACCCTACACCAATGGCGCAGATGATTCATGATAGTGGTTTGGCTTTTGCTGGAGGTTTCCCAATCTCGGTGCAATGTGCTGATACAGTGCTTTCATGCAGAGCTCACTTCGACCCTGATTCGAGTGAATTGACCAATGTACACGGGGAACTCATCACCAAGCTGGATGGTGCCACCATTAGCACTGCTTTGAGGATCCCAGAAATGGATAATGCCATAGTTGTTTCCCAGGATCAAGCACAGACCCTGTTTAATCAAGACAACAACAAATACAAGGTGCGGGTGGTGAAGTCGTGGCTTAAAAACACTAAGAAGGGAGTGTCTCGTCTATCTAAGACTCTCTTCCAAGTAGATTTCAATGAAGAGTTGTCAGATTTCATAATCCTACTAGCTCAGGTTATGGGCTTACCTTCTACTAACGAATTCCATTTCTGGATGTGCTCGCTCATCAGCATGTTGTGCGAGGGAACCCAAAATATCAACTGGGTGGAAATCATCAACATGAATTTGGCAGAGCAGCTATCCAATGTACAGCAAATGAAGAAGTTCTCCATGACTTCATACTTGATGTATACTCTGGAGGCATCAAGGCAATGGTTTGGTTTTTCTTACATTGATGCCCACAAGGATGATCTTGTATATGCCTACTACCCGCAGTTCACCCTAGAGACCAGCAATCACAATTTCAGAAGAGTAAATGATGCTTTCACCATGTACATGGTCAGGCTGCTTGAAGGTGACACTGCTAGAAGGTTTTCTGATGAAGCCATGAACCTGATATCACACTACGGTGCCTATTTTATCCAATTCAGAAAATTCTCTTATATCAGGCTTGCTGGCTATGAGAGCACCCCTTTGAGGCTTCCCATGTTCTGCAGTGATAAGATGGCCTTGATAGAAGTATGCAGCAAGTTAGAAAAATTACACAGAACCTGCAGAGACAAGAAGATTTCTGGTTTGCACTTTCCCATCCCTTTGGGAAATTACACTTGTAAAATAGCCCTGGATGCACAGAACATAGAAAGAGCCCTGGTTCCTATCACTGTTCATTTCTTCAAGCCAAGAACTTGCTTCGACTTGAAGAATTTCATTGAACAGAACATCAAGATAATCTATCATCATAGGGAAGATACAGAACACTATTGGGCTGACTGTGTGGATGATTTTGAAGCTAGAAGGAGGCACTATGGCAGGTTCTCTCTGCAATTGATTCAAGAACTTGGCTTGTACCAAGTTCCTAAAGGACTCCAGGATGACAATTCTGATCTATACTCATATGAGTATGACAATGTGGTTAAGCACACTCCCTTGGAGGACTTGGATTGGAACAGGAAAGAGAAAGATGATCTGGCCAAGATCCTTGCTCCAGTCTTAATCAGGACTAAGGTCTGGTTTGACAGGAAAGTTCGAGAGCTCAGAAGGCACTCAGGAGAATCCTCTTCTAAGGATGTTTCAACACCAAGGAGGGAAGCATCGACCCCCATATCAGACACACCTGTGTAAACCCCTCTTGCCTCATTAATGGAAGGACCTGCAGCTTCCACTCCTTCTTCATCTACTCAAGTGTACCAGAAGAAACTCAAAGAGGTTAAGAAGGAGCCTGTGGAAAAAGATCCTCAAAGAAAGTAGGTAGAAGTGCCTTTGGGACCAGATAACATCATTTTTCTCAGTGAAAGTGAAGAGAGTGAAATGCCAACCCCTGTAAATGCTCCTGAAGATCCAACAGATAAAGATAAGGAAGTCCAGAGCACTGAACTTCCAAGTGCTATTGATTCCTCTGCAGCAATTGTCTCTAGCGCCCCACTCACATCTCAACTTGAGACCACAGCTGTGAAAACCTTGAGCGTCATAAGCTCTATGTATCTTGGTCCTCTTGCCCCTCCTGCTGCTTCCTCTTCCTCTTTTGCATGGGTGCAACCTTTTGTTGACAGTAGGAAGTGGAAATCTTCCTCTCAGAGCTCAGGGTCAAATTGTGATGCTGTCGCAGCCTTGTTGGGCACTACTCCTTTTCATGCCAAGAAAGCCAAAATCACCTCCAGAATAGTGTCTGATGCTCAAGGTCAGCAATTCCTGGAGATTGCTAAGCCTACAGTAGACAAATCAGAGCAGGACTTACAGGCATCTGACTTAGAACTCTCAAGAATTCCAATGGGAGAGTCTACTCCTGAAGGTGAGATCCAAAACCTCCAGGAAACGGTCACAAGAGTCATTGGGAGGGTAGAGAAAGGGCAGCAAACTATTGAACAGTTGGAGGAACAGGCCCAGATTCTCACAGGTTTCATCAAATCTCTTTTGTCTAAGGACAAAGTTTTGGACCCTACCCCATTGACTACTCTTCCACCACCTGTAATTTTGAGCCAAGATGAAGTACAGAGTATCAAAGACATGCACAAGTATTTTGTCTATGGGAGAGCTATGGAGGCCATGGTGGAAGATATGCTTGTTGCAGGATTGAACTTCATCGATGAAGCTTTCAAACTCCACGGAAAGGTGAACAATTTGCAACATAAGTTCTCCTCCACTATCGGGGTCATAGATAAAGAGCTCAAACTCTGGAGCAGTTGCATAGTAGACCTCCGTCTCATGGGACAGAAAGATGAGAACATTTTATTGGCAAATAAGGTTTTTGATGATGCAAAGTATAATCTGTCAAAGTCTTGTGTTTACAGTGTGGAGTGGAAGATCAAAGTCTTGGAGGAGGCTTTGGGAGAGCTGAAGAATAGTTGGCAGAAGGGTGAGCCTTTCAAGACACTGGTTGTATCTGCTTTCAAAGATATACATTATCATCTTCAGGATGAAACTTCTGGTGTGCCTCTTTCCCTATAAGAAATCAAAGCTCAATTCAGAACTTTTTTCAAAGATAATCTATTCAAGGAAAGCTCCATCTCCAAAGAGAAAATGAAGGAGATCTGCTCTCTTCAATCTGCCATTGAAGAAGCAAATAAAGATTATCATACTCATGTCAAGTTTGATAAAGAAATGGAGAAGTTTCTCGGATTTTGGGGTCAGTCTACAGCCAACACATCAGTCCCTCGTGGCAGAGACATAGCCGAGGCATTGAAGAGATTTAGGCAGCGAATTTTGAAGTCAGTGGGTCCCTCCCAGTCATAACCACCTGTCTTCTTCTCCGTTTTCTTCTCTTCTTTTCTAATTATTTTTCTCGAATTCATTGTAATTAGTTGAGGTATTGCGATTGGCAATTCTTAACTAATATTTAGTTAAAAGAAGTAGTTACAAAGAGTAACTGATTTGTAAGCTATATAATGGCCTCTCCATGCCATTTTGAAGAGAGGAAGAACTTGGTTTATTTTCTAAAAGTGTAAATAGATCATAAAGAAATCAATACAGAAGGGCTTTCCATTCTTTGTCTATCTGATCTCTATTATCCCTAAGCTTTCATTTAATTTTTGTGAAGATCATTTGTCTGTGTTATGTTAAGAAACTTTGTGTTCTGGCAGATGTTATTTATAGAACTTTGTGTCTCTAAATTCCATCTTATTTATGTGATACAAACGATCTTGTTTCAATTCAATATAACTTCGCATACATAAAGAATTACTTTGTTATCTATAATTTTGCATGTTTCCTTTCTGCTCATTCTCATGCTCTCATTCCTCAGTCCTTTTGTAATTGATGATCTTTATAGAAAACACTTTCGTAATATCCAAGTTCAACTAGAAATTCATGTTTTGTATATTTGTAAATAGGTTCGTTTCTGAATAAGGGAACCTCTCCCATTAAAGAGGAGGGACTTCTTGTCCCCTGACTGTTGCTCTTCGTAAAGTCCTATTTGACGACCAACAGTTTTTGGTGACTCCGCTGGGGAAAATCATATTCTAGTTCTGTAATTTTTGATCATCCTTTGATCTGGCGACTCCGCGTTTTACTCGAGGGAGAAGGGCCCTTGGTATTGAAGATTCTCAGTTTCAGCTTTTGGAGCAGCAGGGTTTTCCTTTCCCTTCAACAAGAAATAGAAGGACTCGTTCGACAAGCACTCCACCTGTTCAAGATAGAATTCCTACGGGTGGTATTCCTTCAGAGCCAGCTAGTCCTAATCTTCAAGCTTTGATTCTTGCTGGTGTTGCAGTTCCTCTCCAAGCTATTTTTCCAAGAATGGCGGTACCATTGCCCTGGGGTCATCATGTCGGGCCCCTTTCTCTTCCTCAGCCTTTGCATGAGTTACCCAGAGGTAACTGGAAGAACTTCCCTAAATTCAAAGGTGATGGTAAAGTGCATCCTGATGAACACATCGCAGCCTTCATAGTTGCATGTGGAGTTCTGGGAGTTGAACATGAAGACGTCTCCGTGAGACTGTTCGTTGAGACTTTACAAGATAATGCTGCTGATTGGTTCTATCACCTTCCAGCTGGTACTATCACTAGCTGGGACACCATGAGAACTAGGTTTGAAAACCGTTTCAAACCAGCAGAAAATGTGCATGCCTTGCTAGTCCAAATCTCTCAGATAAAGAAAGATTCACCAGAGCCCATGAGAGAAATTGTGGCCCGATTCAACAGGTTAATTAATAAAATTCCGGTAAATACTTGACTTGTTGATCAAATTCAAAAATGTTTCTTCCTAAATGCCCAATTGCCTGAAGTTAGTTATGCACTGAGAAGGGCTAATCTCGCAACATTGGTTGAGGATCAAACTCTTGCTGTTAGTGTCGAGGATGATTTGATCATGTCAGGGAAGTTGAGGAGAGACCCTTCCAAATCTAAGTCTGATGCTTCCTCCTCTTCCACCCCTGGACCTAATACTGATCCATTAGTTCAAAAACTTGCGAATGATCTCATTGCTATAAAGAAACAATTGGCTCAGCATGCTCCTTATGCAGACGTTCCAAGGAGAAATTTTCAGCCCAGAAATCGTTTTCCTGCTTCTCAAACAAGATTAGCACTTGAAGGACCTCCTGTTAAAGTTCCTGTCAATGCAACCTGTGAAGTTGAAGAGCCAGATGATGATATGGATAATGAAGCTTGCGAGGAGTTTGTGGAAGAAGTTGATGATGAAGTAGATGAACTTGAAGGATCTCGAGTTAATTTCTTCACCACTGAGGGCATTGATGATGGAGATGATTATGATGAAGTAGTAGCAGACATGAATAGTGAATCATTTGATGTCATGACTCGAGAGTAGACAAATCAGAGGGAGAAAGTGATGCAGCCCCCCAAGAAATCTAAGGAGCAGCCGACAACTATCCCCGTAATTGCAAAGAGAGGATCTCCTATCCCCACTTCATCTACACCAAAGGTGAGTCCTGTCAATCCTGCTATTAAAGTTACTTCTTTTTCCCCTAAAGTTGATAAACCTAGGATCTCAAATGATGATGGCCCATCCACTTCTGGGTCTTTTGATATTATTGATCACCTGAAAAAGACTAAGGTTCAAATCTCAGAGGCTGAGTATTATCAAACCCATCCCAAAGATTTTGCTAAAATGATTCATTTTTTCAATTCCCATTCTAAGACCACCTCTAAAGGCCTTTTACCCACTCCTTCTTCTGCACCACAACCTAGTCTGGTAGCCACTGTCACCTCACCCAATGACAAAATTAAACCATTTTATGTAACACTTCTTATAGCTGGCCATAGGCTCAGTAATTGTGTCATTGACTCAGGAGCCTCAGACAATGTGATGCCTGCTAAAGTAGCTCATGCCTTAGGCTTAACCCTCACACGCACTTATGGATCTTGTTACTCTATGGAGAGTAAGGAAGTGCCCCTAGTCGGAAGAATTAAAGATGCACAAGTGGATTTTGCTGCTTTTCCTGAGAAGAGAGTTTTGGCTACCATCTTAGTAGCAGATATTCCTCCTTCATACGGGATGTTGCTAAGTAGGAACTTCTGTAAGGATGTGGGTGGAGAAATTCAAATGGATTGGTCACATGCACTCATACCTGTTAATGGACAAATGAAGAAGTTGCTGCCTGAGAAGCAATCTGAGTATATTGTGCAAAAAACGGATGATCCTAAAGCACAAATACTCTATGAGGATATGGGTCATGGTAACTATATGATTATGTCCCCTGATGAAATTCAACTCCCCAAAGTGTCACCTAAAGATCCTAATGGTGTTTGGATTTTAGAGTTTGATGGAAGTTGTTCCTCAGCCGGTTCTAGAGCTGGTGTCTTACGGGTGTCCCCTGAAGGAAGCCTACATCCTTTTTCATTCAAGTTGTAGTTTGAAAATACTAATAATATAGCAGAGTATGACGCTCTCATTCTTGGACTGCAAGTGGCCAAAGAACAAGGTGTAAAGAATATTCTAGCTTGTGGTGATGCAGAATTGATTGTAAAGTAAGTTAGAAGCCTTTTTCAGGTAAAAAATGGAAGGTTGAAACATTACCGGAATCAGGTTTGGGATTCCATTGAATTTCTTGATGCTTTCTCCATTGAAGCAATACCTAGGGAGAAGAACAGTAGGGCTGATTCACTAGCAGTCTCAGGGTCACTACTGATTCCTCATCCTGACTTCTCTCAGGATAAATTCACCATTGAGATGGTCCATCGGCCTAGTTTACCTGATAATACCAATAATTGGCAAGTTTTCAATGATGATCAACACTTTATTTCTTTCCTTGAACTCAAGGGTAATTTCGAATACCTGTATTTTGAAGAAAGTGACAACCTGCCTCGTGAAAGTGTGCCCTTTGACAAAGCAGTCACCCAAGGAGAAGAAACGGATCAGGATGGATGCATCAATCTCAAAGGAAACAAGATTCCTAAAGGACTGGTGAGTTTAGAGGAACTATTTGATAAACATGACAGGTATGTGAAGTCTAGAGCTTCCACTGGACCTCAAAAATCAGCTGAGTATGACAAGATTAATATTGGGAATTCTACTGATCCTAAGCTCGTGAACATTGGAAAATGTTGCACAGCAAATGAGAGGAAGAAAGCAATTGATCTTTTAAAGAGGTATAAGGATGTTCTTGCTTACTCTTATGAATATTTAAAAGCGTTCAAACCAAAAGATATGTAGCATTTTATTCCACTCAAGCCTGGAATTAAGCCTTTTAAGCAGAAACAGAGGCAATACAACCCCAAAATAGCTGACATTATCTTTCAGGAAATTCAAAAGTTGTTGAAGGCCAAAATCATTTTCCCCATTCATCATTCAACATGGATTGCTAATATTGTGCCTGTTAGGAAGAAAAATGGTGAGATCTGAATCTGTGTTGATTTCAGGAACCTAAATTAGGCTTCCTTGAAAGATAATTATCCTTTTCCCATGATGGATTAGGTCTTGCAAGCAGTAACAGGATCTGAAATGTTATCTATACTTGATGGATTCTTGGGATATAATCAGGTAGAGGTTGATACTACAGATCAACACAAAATAGCTTTCACTACTCCTTGGGGTACCTTTGCTTACAAGAGAATTCCTTTTGGGCTCATAAATACTGGTGCCACTTTTCAGAGAGCTATGGATTTGGCTTTTAGAAGTTTGAAAAGGAAGTGTATTGTCATATACCTTGATGACTTGATAGTGTTTTCTAAAACAAGGGCGGATCATTTTGACCACCTGGAGATAGTTCTGCTAAGATGTAGAGAGCATGGGATTTCTTTGAATCCTAAAAAATTTGTCTTTTGTGTCACTGAGGGGAAATTGTTAGGGCACATCGTTTCCAAAGACGGTATTAAGATTGATCCTGAATGAGTACAAGCTATCCAGCAAATTCCTCTCCCAACCAGTAAAAAGGGCGTGCACTCTTTCTTTGGTAAGATCAATTTTTTAAGAAGGTTCATCCCTGATTTTGCAGAGTTAACTTTGAATATTTCTTAGATGATGAAAGGGAAACAAACGTTTGGTTGGTCTTCTGAAGGAAAGGAATCCTTTGAATGTATCAAGAGAGCTATCGCTAAAACTCCTGTTTTAGCCTGTCCTGATTTCATCAAAGATTTTATTATCTATTACTATGCCACAGATAATACCTTAGCTGCTATTTTGACTCAAGAAGACTCTAATGAGCATGAAATCCCAATTGCATTCATGAGCTATATTCTAAAATATCATTAGTTAAAATACACCATGATGGAAAAACATGCTTTTGCAGTGGTTAAAGTTGTTAAGCAGTTTCATTTTTACATCCTCAATTCTCATTTCATGGTGTTGGTTCCAGATACAACTGTTAAGTCAATTCTCACACAATAAGAATTTGGATCCAAGAGAGGGAACTAGGTTGTTAAGGTTCAAGAATATGACATTGACATCAAACCGACCAAGCTGGTTCATGGAAAAGGTCTTTGTGAGCTCATTGCTGAAGGAGCTAAGCATGAATTACTGGAGAACAAAATTGGCCTTCCTACCATTTTGTTTCTTAGCTCAGTTGATGAATGGTATGTTGACATCGCCCATTTTCTCACCTATGGGGAATGCCCCTCTCATTTAACTGCCAAAGAAAAGAGGACTGTTAAATTGAGGTCAGTGCAATATGTGTTGTGGGAAAACGACTTGTTCAAACATGGGTTAGATGGGAGATTTTTGAAATGTGTGGACAAGGAACAACAGAGAAAGTTGCTCTCAGCTTTTCATGATCAGGCATGTGGAGGGCACTATTCATCAACAGTCACTGCTCATAAGATACTTCACGGAGGATATTACTGGCCTTCCTTGTTCAGGGATGCATCCAAGTGGGTTGATAAATGTGAGGCTTGTTAGACCTTCGTGGGAAGACCTAAATTGGCCTCTTTGCCTCTTAAGCCAGTTGTAATTGAAGAACCTTTTCAACAGTGGGGTTTGGACTTCATTGGAACACTTAATCCTACTTCTAGTGCTGGTCATACTCATGTGTTAACTGCCACGGACTATTTCACCAAATGGGTAGAAGCTATTCCAGTAAAGAGTACTACTTCTAAATTGGTGTGCAGCTTCATCAAAGAGAACATCTTAGTAAGGTATGGTGTACCTAACAAGATTGTAATAGATAATGCTTCGAATTTCTCTTCAACTGAGATAATAGATTTTTGCTATGGGTATGGCATTTCTTTGGCTCACTCCTCAGATTACTATCCTTAGGGAAATGGGCAAGCAGAGTCCACTAATAAAAATTTGGTGACTATTATAAGGAAATTAGTCAATGAGTCTCAACAAAACTGGCACAAGAAGCTCTATGATGCTCTTTGGGCAGACAGGATTACACCAAAGAGAGCTATTGGAATGTCTCCTTTTCAAGTGGTATATGGAGTAGAAGCTCAATTACCAGTAACAGTGGATCTGCCAGCCTTGCACCTAATGAAGGCCATTGAAGATACTAGTTTCAGTGATGCTTTGGATAAGAGAATTATGTACCTTCACAAATTGAATGAGGACAGATTGGAGGTTGCTGATAGGATATTTGTTCACCAGTAGAAGGTAAAGGTCCTGTTTGACAAGAAAGCCAGGTTCAGAGATTTCCAAGTTGGAGACACTGTGTTGTTATGGGATAAAAGGCATGAACCTCGTGGCAGCCATGGCAAGTTCGATTCCCTTTGGCTTGGACCTTTCAAGATCAGACACTTTGCTGGTAAGAATTCCTTTTATCTTGATTACATGGATGGTTCTCCTCTCCCACTTCCTTATAGTGGGTAGTACCTTAAGTTGTTCAAGTCTTAGGTGATTAGGGAGTCCTTTGTATATTCTGTACAACTTTTTTGTTTTTTTTTCGTTTTTGTTTTGGTGTGTTGTCCTCTGTATTGGTTTGCTTTTTGACTCCGTGGCCCAATGGATAAGGTACTGGTCTGCTTCCCCGAGTTTGTCTAAGTTCTTACCTTGTCTCATTCCTTGAATTTATGCCAAGTCATCCCCAGAAGGAGCCAGCTGTTGTCCACTCAAAATTCCCAGCTCTTAAGAAAGTGAAAATTCAAAATTTTGAGTTTAAGTGTCTTCTCTGTTGTACTGAAAATGTTAAAGGTCGAGAAATTGAGAAAATCTGTGTTTTTGGGTCATTTTGTGTGTTTTTCAGGCCTGTCGAACATTTTTGTCCCACGTGTCCCAAGTTCAAAAGTGCGCTCTGTTCCCCGATCGGCCGGTTTCCCCGAAGTCTTTCTTTTTCGGACCCGTCGAAACTTCTTGTCCCAAATGTCCCAAGTTCAATCGGGCAAGTTGTTCCATTTTTGGCCAAAACACCCGAACCGCGTACTTCACACTTTCTTGTCCCAAGTGTCCCAGGTTCAATCGGGCAAGTTGTTCCATTTTCAGCCGATTCACCCGAACCACGTACTTCACGTTTTTGCGTCCCAAATGTCCCAAACTCTTCCGGACCCATTGTCACCTTTTCGTCCGATCCGGCCGAGTCACGTGTTTCGCGCATTCACGTCCCGCATGTCCCAAAAGGCATTTGTGCATCTTTTCCCTGCTTCGCCCGAATCGGCCGAGCCGCGTGTTTCACGCATTCGCGTCTCACATGTCCCAAATGAACCAAGTGTCATTCGTGCTTATTTTTCCCGCTCTACCCGAATATCATGCTTATTCAAATTGGTAGGTATGTATTAAATGCGCATTCATTATCTTTCTCTCTCCTAATCGGCTATATAACGAGTGAACCCCCTTTGCATTTTTCACACTACTTCCATGCTATCCTTTGCTCGAACCCTTGCAATCAAAAAACCTGCGCGTGTATCCCCTCCCTCTGTAATTCCTTCCCGAGTCTAGTTTGCGGCTCTGTCCTCCGAGTTACTATCAATATGAAGATCAAGTTTCAGGGACAGGAACAAATCTCGCCACTTGAGTCTGCCGTTCACAATATTGGGGACAGTGAAGCTCGTCATCTTGATTTCAGCGATTTTTGGGCAAGGATGGCAGACGCAAACCCTACACCAATGGCACAGATGATTCACGATAGCGGTTTGGCTTTTGCTGGAGGTTTCCCAATCTCGGTGCAATGTGCTGATACAGTGCTTTCATGCGGAGCTCACTTCGACCCTGATTCGAGTGAATTAACCAATGTACACGGGGAACTCATTGCCAAGCTGGATGCTGCCGCCATTAGCACTGCTTTGAGGATCCCAGAAATGGATAATGCCATAGTTGTTTCCCAAGATCAAGCACAGGCCCTGTTTAATCAAGACAACGACAAATACAAGGCACCGGTGGCGAAGTCATGGCTTAAAAACCCTAAGAAGGGAGCGTCTCATCTATCCAAGACTCTCTTCTGAGAAGATTTCAATGAAGATTTGTCAGATTTCATAATCCTACTGGATCGGGTTATGGGCTTACCTTCTACTAACGAATTCCATTTCTGGATGTGCCCGCTCATCAGCATGGTGTGCGAGGGAACCCAAAAATCAACTGGGTGGAAATTATCAGCATGAATTTGGCGGAGCAGCTATCCAATGTACAACAAATAAAGAAGTTCTACATGACTTCATACCTGATGTATACTCTGGCGGCATCAAGGAAATGGTTTGGTTTTTCTTACATTGATGCCCACAAGGATGATCCTGTATATGCCTACTACCCGCAGTTCACCCTAGAGACCAACAATCACAATTTCAGAAGAGTAAATGATGCTTTCACCATGTACGTGGTCAGGCTGCTTGAAGGTGACACTGCTAGAAGGTTTTTTGATGAAGCCATGAATCTGATATCGCACTACGGTGCCTATTTTATCCAATTCAGAAAATTCTCTTATACCAGGCTTGCTGGCTATGAGAGCACCCCTTTGAGGCTTCCCATGTTTTGCAATGATAAGATGGCCTTGATAGAAGTATGCAGGAGTTAGAAAAATTGCACAGAACCTGCAGAGACAAGAAGATTTCTGGTTTGCACTTTCCCATCTCTTTGGGAAATTACACTTGTAAAACAGCCCTGGATGCACAGAACATAGAAAGAGCCCTGGTTCCTATCACTGTCCATTTCTTCAAGCCGAGAACTTGCTTCGACTTGAAGAAGTTCATTGAACAGAACATCAAGATAATCTATCATCATAGGGCAGATACAGAAGACTATTGGGATGACTGTACGGATGATTTTGAAGCTAGAAGGAGGCACTATGGCAGGTTCTCTCTGCAATTGATTCAAGAACTTGGCTTGTACCAAGTTCCTGAAGGACTCCAGGATGACAATTCTGATCTATACTCATATGAGTATGACAATGTGGTTAAGCACACTCCCTTGGAGGACTTGGATTGGAATAGGAAAGAGAAAGATGATCTGGCCGAGATCCTTGCTCCAGTCTTAATCAGGACTAAGGTCTGGTTTGACAGGAAAGTTCGAGAGCTCAGAAGGCACTCAGGAGAATCCTCCTCTAAGGATGTTTCAACACCAAGGAGGGAAGCATCGACCCCCATATCAGACACACCTGTGCAAACCCCTCCTGCCTCATCAACGCAAGGACCTGCAGCTTCCACTCCTTCTTCATCTACTCAAGTGTACCAGAAGAAACTCAAAGAGGTTAAGAAGGAGCCTGTGGAAAAAGATCCTCAAAGAAAGCAGGTAGAAGTGCCTTTGGGACCAGAGAACATCATTGTTCTCAGTGAAAGTGAAGAGAGTGAAATGCCAGCCCCTGCAAATGCTCCTGAAGATCCAACAGATAAAGATAAGGAAGTCCAGAGCACTGAACTTCCAAGTGCTATTGATTCCTCTGCATCAATTGTCTCTGGCACCCCACTCACATCTCAACTTGAGACCACAGCTGTGCAAACCTTGAGCTTCATGAGCTCTATGTCTCTTGGTCCTCTTGCCCCTCCTACTGATTCCTCTTCCTCTTTTGCATGGGTGTAACCTTTTGTTGACAGTAGGAAGAGGAAATCTTCCTCTCGGAGCTCAGGGTCAAATTTTGATGCTGTCGCAGCCTTGTTGGGCACTACTCCTTCTCATGCCAAGAAAGCCAAAATCACCTCCAGAATAGTGTCTGATGCTCAAGGTCAGCAATTCCTGGAGATTGCTAAGCCTACAGTAGACAAATCAGAGCAGGACTTGCAGGCATCTGACTTAGAACTCTCAAGAATTCCAATGGGAGAGTCTACTCCTGAAGGTGAGATCCACAACCTCCAGGAAACGGTCACAAGAGTCATTGGGAGGGTAGAGAAAGGGAAGAAAACTATTGAACAGTTGGAGGAACAGGCCCAGATTCTCACAGGTTTCATCAAATCTCTTTTGTCTAAGGACAAAGTTTTGGACCCTACCCCATTGACTACTCTTCCACCACCTGTAATTTTGAGCCAAGATGAAGTACAAAGTATCAAAGACATGCACAAGTATTCTGTCTATGGCAGAGCTATGGAGGCCATGGTGGAAGATATGCTTGTTGCAGGATTGAACTTCATCGATGAAGCTTTCAAACTCCATGGAAAGGTGAACAATTTGCAACAGAAGTTCTCCTCCACTATCAGGGTCATAGATAAAGAGCTCAAACTCTGGAGCAGTTGCATAGTAGACCTCCGTCTCATGGGACAGACAGATGAGAACATTTTATTGGCAAATAAGGTTTTTGATGATGCAAAGGATAATCTGTCAAAGTCTTGGGTTTACAGCGTGGAGTGGAAGATCAAAGTCTTGGAGGAGGCTTTGGGAGAGCTGAAGAATAGCTGGCAGAAGGGTGAGGCTTTCAAGACACTGGTTGTGTATCTGCTTTCAAAGATATACATTGTCATCTTCAGGATGAAACTTCTGGTGTGTCTCTTTCCCTGTAAGAAATCAAAGCTCAATTCAGAGCTTTTGTCAAAGATAATCTATTCAAGGAAAGCTCCATCTCCAAAGAGAAAATGAAGGAGATCTGCTCTCTTCAATCTGCCATTGAAGAAGAAAATAAAGATTATCATACTCATGTCGAGTTTGATAAGGAAATGGAGAAGTGTCTCGAATTTTGGGGTCAGTCTACAACCAACACGTCAGTCCCCCGTGGCAGAGACATAGCCGAGGCATTGAAGAGATTCAGGCAGCAAATTTTGAAGTCAGTGGGTCCCTCCCAGTCATAACCACCTGTCTTCTTCTCCATTTTCTTCTCTTCTTTTCTAATTCTTTTTCTCGAATTCATTGTAATTAGTTGAGGTATTGCGATTGGCAATCCTTAACTAATCTTTAGTTAAAAGAAGTAGTTACAAAGAGTAACTGATTTGTAAGCTATATAATGGCCTCTCCACGCCATTTTGAAGAGGAGGAAGAACTTGGTTTATTTTCTGAAAGTGTAAATAGATCATAAAGAAATCAATACAGAAGGGCTTTCCATTCTTTGTCTATCTGATCTCTGTTATCCCCAAGCTTTCATTTAATTTTTGTGAAGATCATTTGTCTGTGTTATGTTAAGAAACTTTTTGTTCTGGCAGATGTTATTTACAGAACTTTGTGTCTCTGAATTCCATCTTATTTATATGATACAAATGATCTTGTTTCAATTCACTATAACTTCGCATACATAAAGAATTACTCTGTTATCTATAATTCTGCATGTTGCCTTTCTGCTCATTCTCATACTCTCATTCCTCAGTCCTTTTGTAATTGATGATCTTTATAGAAAACACTTTCGTAATATCCAAGTTCAACCAGAAAATCATGTTTTGTATATTTGTAAATAGGTTCGTTTCTGAATAAGGGAACCTCTCCCATTAAAGAGGAGGGACTTCTTGTCCCCTAACTGTTGCTCTTCGTAAAGTCCTATTTGACGACCAACAAAACCTAACTACAACAAGACAATGTGCATACACACTTAGAGGAATTTTAAATCTAGGCTAATATTTACAAGGGTAAACCTTTTCCTTTTAGTAGTAATGTTTAAGATAGATTCCGTTAACCAGAATCGGGAGTTCTTCTCCATCCAATGTAGACAATTGGAAGGCATTACTACTTTTACATCCCGTGACCATGTAGGGCCACTCCAAATCGCATCAAACTTGGAATGCCTTCCTGGTTTTGCCCGATCTGCATCCCATTTCAGAACTAGGTCCCCCTCCTGGAAGGTCCTTGCTCTTTCCTTCTTATCAAACCATCTTTTTACTAAGGCCTGGTCCTTTTCAATCACCTGAACTACATGTTCTCTAATTTCTTCCAATTCCATCAACTCTGCATACCTGGCCTCCATTGGTTCGAACTCAGACAACTCCAACTTCTTCATGAGCTCCAATGCTGGCAATTCTAATGATATAGGCAATACTGCCTCTTTCCCATAGACCAACTTGTAGGGAGAATTACCTGTAGACCTCTTTGGCATTATCCTGTCAGCCCATAATGCTGATTTTAGCTTGGTATGCCATGTCCTTTGGTTTTCATCTAAAGTCCTTCTGATGATTCTTAGCAAATTCTTGTTTGTGGACTCTGCCTATCCATTACCCTGCGGGTAATAATTTGAAGAGGTGCTCAAATAGATTCCATTCTTGACAGCCCATTCTGTAATCTTGGAACCTATGAATGCCAATGCATTGTTTGATATGATAGTGGCCAACACACCAAACCTGGTCACTATTCCTTCATAAAAGTCTAGTATGTTAGACTCATTTGCTTCTTTGAGCGCTACTGCTTCGGTCCACTTGGTGAAATAGTCTGTTGCCATGAGAATCCACTTGTGGCCTTGGCTTGAGTTTGGATTGATGACCCCGATGAAGTCCAATCCCCATTGCATAAATGGTTGGTCAACCAAAATTGGGTGCAATGGAAGCGCTGCTAGTCTTTCTTTGCCTGTGAAGAGTGCACATTTCTTACACTTTCTTATCCATGTATAGCAGTCACTGAACACTGTGGGCCAATAATACCCTGCCTTCATTATCTTGAGAGCTGTTACTCGTGGGGAAAAATGTCCTCCAGAATCTCCATCATGAAAATCTCGTAACACCCTCTCAATTTGACCTGTCCCAATGCACCTCAATAGAACTCCATTGATGTCTTTCTTGAACAAAACACCATCAACAAGCACATATGGAATGGCTTGTAATCTGAAGTATCTCCTTTTTTCTTTGCTCATTTCTGGAGGGCATAGGCCTACCTGTAGGAAGTGTATCATATTCTGAGTCCAACAAGGAGTGGCCACATAATTATTTTCTTGTTCTTGACCATCCTGCAGTACCAAGACAGTCTCTCTTTCATCACCTGTTTCAACTTGCTGACTCAAAGCTAGTTGTTCACATAGTCCTTTTCCATGTACTAGCTTAGTGACCTTAATCTCGATGTCATATTCCATGACACGAGTGATCCATCCTGCACGTTTCTCATTCAGATCCTTGTTTAGAAGGAAGTCCTTGACTCCCGCATGAGAGACCAACAATTGGATCTTGTTGTTTGAGACTAGGTGCTTGAATTTCTTTAAGCTCCTGATCACTGCAAGGACATGCTTTTCAATGAAAGAGTACCTTGTTTCGTATTCCTCCAAGCCTTGACTGAAGAAAGCAACTGGTTGTTCTAATCCTTCTTTGTTTTGTTGTACCAGGATTGCAGAAATTGTGTCTCCACCACCAAAGGCATATAGCATGAAGTCCTTGGAGAATTCTGGATTGACGAGAGTCGGAGCTTGAGATATAGCCTCTTTTATTGCCTCAAAACTTGCCTTGCCTTCAGATGTCCACTTAAATGTCATGCTCTTCTTTCAACATCAACGTTATTGGCTTTACGAGAGCTGCAAAGTTTGGAACAAACCTGCAGACAAAATTGATCCTTCCCAAGAAGCTTTGAAGAGCCTTCTTGTGACTTGGCAATGGCAACGCTCGAATTGCTTCAACTCTTTCTGGGTCAATCGTCAATCCCTCCTTTGAAACAATATGGCCTAGAAGTTTTCCCTCGTGAGCCAAGAATATGCATTTTTTAGGATTCAATGATACCCCAAATCTTCTACACCTCTGAAATACCTGCCTCAGATGAAAGAGGTGATCCGCTACATTTTTGGAGAATACAGTGATGTCATCAAGATATATCAAAACTATTTTATTGATCAACCCCTTGAATGCCATATCCATTGCCCTTTGGAAAGTGGCTCCAGCATTTGATAGCCCAAATGGCATCTTCTTGTAGGCATAGGTGCCCCATTTGGTGGTGAAAGCCATCTTGAACTGGTCATCTTCTTTCACCATTACCTGATTATACCCTGAGTAGCCATCTAGGAGAGAGAATCTCTCCGAACCGGATACCACTTGCAATATTTGTTCCATTGAAGGAAGTGGGTAATGGTCTTTAAGAGATGCCCTGTTGAGGTCTCGGAAGTCCACACACAACCTGATTTCTCCACTCTTCTTTCCTGACCAGGAACCAAGTTTGCAACCCAGCTTGAGTGCTTGATCGGGAATATAATGCTTGCCTCTATTAGCTTGTTTAACTCTTTCTTCATTAGAGGCTCAATGTGAGGGTTGACTGGTCTCTTGCTTCTGCCTGATGGGCTTAGCATCTGGATCCAATTCTATGGTATGTTGTGCCAACTTTGGATTGAATCCTCTCAAGTCTTCATAGCTCCAAGTGAAGACATCTGGAAATTCTTGGCAAAGTTGTATGAAATCTGATTTCTCCTGCTCAGTGGCCACTTTACCAATTTGAAGTGTTTTGCCTTCCCCAACCAGAATTGGCTCTGAATCTTCTCTCTTGACCTGTATGTTAGCCTTTTCCTTACGGAACTGGTCGTTAGGGTTGAAGATAGACTCCAATGTTACTAAACCCTTGGGAAGCTTGTTTGTCTGCAGCTGCACTACTTGATCCCCATACTGCTGCTCTAATCTATCCTGATTCCTAGCTGAGAATTCAGCCTCTTCTTGTAAGAAATTGACGATCTGTTGATCGTTCTCAAACACCTACCAGCTTGTGTTATTATCTGGAACTACTGGCCTCACAATCACATGGATATGTGGCTGTGTTTTTTCCCTTTTGATGTTGTCAACCACATCAAACGTTGCTCCAACTGCTGCGAGCCTATCTGCGGCTTCATTTTTCTTCCTAGGTATGGACACGATGTTGAAAGCTTCGAAATCCTCAATGAGGTCCCATACCCTATTTCTTGTAGTTCTTCAGTAGGTCATTCTTTGTAGCATGTTGTCCCCTAACTTGATTGATGATTAGCTCACTATCCCTGAACACCTGCAAGTTCTTTATGCCCTTTTTCCTGGCCCAATGAAGTCCATGAATCAAGGCCTCATATTCAGCTGTGTTGTTTGAACAGGAAAACTAGGAAATGGAAAGCTGAATAATATTTGATGCCTTGAGGTGAAACAAGCATAGCTCCTCCTCCTGCACCTTGCCTACTCCTTGATCCATCAAAAAATAATTGCCATACCTCATTGTCATCCTTATGGTCTGGTTTGGTGATGCTAGGAATAGGTTGGTTTTCTTCATGTATGCAATAGACTCCTAGCTCAGATTCTTCTACTTCTTGGTAGGGATCAAAAGCATGTACCTTGCTTGCCCATTCATCAAGAGTCAAATCTGGAATGCTTCCAACTTTGGTGTCAGCTTCATCTGTGCTTGGATAATCTTCTTGATCAAATGCTGAACAGTTGGCATTGATTTGGCTTGGAGTATGAGGCTCAATATGAAAGTTTGCAATTGGTTCAGATCTGATTGTGACCTTAGTACCATATCTTGTTCTGAACAACATGTGTGACCAGTCAGCAGATAAGTAGCCTCCAATTCTAGCTGTGAAATCCCTTGATAAGAATAGGGCAAAGAGTGGTGGCAAATCTATCACTGACACATCTTGCAAAATGGTAACGTTGGGGCATGCATGCAAGGTAAGATTCAAACCTTTAATCACTCCCACCATTGCTACTATTGTCCCATCCAATTGCACTACCCCCTTTGATATGACTTCATATTGGAGACCCAGCTGATCAGCTATTTGCTTGGGCATGACAGAACTACTTGCCCCAGAATCAATCATGCAATTGTGTACTAGTTTATCCCCAATGATTAATGAAACATAGAATGGAGGGGGCTTCAAAACTTTACCTTGTTGTCCTCCATGATTCCCTTCAGGCTGAGCAGCATTTGTGAGGACATTCTCTTGCATATGGACCTGCTGGTTCGAAGTTGACCAATTCTTCATGGCAGCTTGTAGAAGATCTCTTTGGCCTAGGATGGATAAAGATTCCCACATTGATATATTCACATTTGTCTTCTTCATTTGATCAATGATGCTAAATGGGGATGAAAGATCTCTTTGTTGTCCTTTAGTCTGTGCATTCCTTTCTTGTGCATGGGCAACAACAACTGGCATTTGAGTTGGTTTAGAAGGTGGTTTGGGCTGTCCTTGCATGTTTGGAACTGTGATGGAAGGTTGTAGATCACTTGGAGCCAATGACTGCCCTTCACCAATATTCCTCTTCTTTGATCTTGTGTTAGCTGCTACACTCTGAGAAATTGTTTGATTCATGCCACAAAAATCCTCAGCTTGCCAATTCACAAGTGCGGTATCATTTGGAGCTGTATTTTGCTGAGATGTCCCTTGTTGCTGATTTGTTTCTTGACTCACTTCACCCTCTACGCCAGTAGTTGTCACCATCAAGGCTTGGTTCAAAGCACCATTGAAGCACATAGATTGGTTGTGAGGTTCATTGAATGGGAAACACCAATCATACTCTTGAGCTATGTTGTTTTGCACTGGCACTAATGCTTTAGAAGCAGATGCAACATTGGGGTTATAGGGCTGAAATGGTCTATTGGCGGGAGGCCTTACTTGGCTTTGATTTGTAGCTTGGATTGGGTGGCCTATTGGGCTGGTATGGTGGCCTAGCCTTAGGTACTGAGCTTGAGGCTGATACGGTCTAGCACTTTGAGCTTGTTGTCTTTTGATAGTCACCAGCTCATTTCCAAGGTTTTGCAATTGTTTCATAACCTCTTGGAGTTCATTTGAAGCACTAGAGGATGAAGTAGAAGTTTCATTTGAACTTTGATTTCTAGGAGTGGGAATAGGAGCCAAAGTGGGTGCTTGACTAGTGCTTGGATTTTCTAAGTTTGGATACAAGGGCATGGGAGGCCTAGGAGCCAGCTTACCAGCTTGAATAAGACAGTTTTCAGCCCTAATGGCAATGCTATAAGCAGCAGGTAAGGTTGTGCCTCCCATAGATTGAATTAACATAGAAATATCAGAATTCAAAGCCTTAAGATAATATAGAAAAGCACCTTCAGCTGTTGGCCTAACGGCCACTGGAATCCTATCCCAAGACCTTTGAAATCTGAAGTTGGGTCAGTCAGCTGCTCATTGGGAGCTCTCTTGATAGTTGCCAATTGTTCTAGTAGAGACAAATTGTCTCCCTTTTCTCCAAACTGCTCATTGAGAACTATGCATAACTGATTCCAATTTTGGATAGAACCAGCTCCAAGGCTCCTAAACCATTGCAATGCCTTCCCTTTGAATGAAGATGCTAGCAATTTGACAGCAACATCCATTTCATTTATCTCATGGATTGCACAAACATTTAGCAATGTCTTTGACATGATCACCAGGAGTGGTTGATTTTCTCCAGTGAAAAATGGAATGTTCTTCAATGCTGCAATTGGAACTGGATTTTGTGCATTGAGGGCAAGTGGACTGTTTTGCCAGTGAAGTTGACAAAGGGATTCGGTGGCAGATGTCCATTCTGATTGGCCTAAGAACTCTTGATTGATGGATGAAAGGTCTACCAGGTGGAGGTGTAGGTTGAAAAGTCCGGTTAAGTGGAGATGGTGACCTTTGTGGTCTTCTTCCTCTCCTTCCTCTACCTGGCAATAGCTGTAAGTGGAAAAATAACCCCTCTTCTCAAGTATCAGACCTGGTTCGAATTCTTCTCATGTGCCTGGGAAAATTGTGATACTAACAACTGAATTCTATCCCTTCAAGTCACCAGATGTGTTAAGATAATGAGCCTCAAAAGGCTAGATTCTGCCAAGTTACACACCAAACTGACAATATTAAAAAAGATTTAAAACTTTGAACCATAAGAAATTCTTCAATTTGGTTAAGGTTAAAATCCCGAAAGGTTAAAACATTATCATGCAAGAAACTTACAAAACCTGAAATACACCTTCAGAATACATTGGCCCTAATGGCCACTGGAATTTCTATCCCAAGACCTAAATTTGACTTGTTTTGAAAAGTTAGCCCTTAAAATCGGGACTCAAAATTCAGCCATGGGATTGTTCTGAAAGTCAAATTGTCTCCTGAACCAAAAATCTTGGGAAGAATACCCAAACCATTTTTTGAAGATTATCAACTTGGATCCCACCGGGCAACTGCAAAAATTTTGATGGTTTTCTTTATCAAGTTAAGTCTGGAACTCGTATTTGAGACTTCAGTGCAATTGGATAACATGGAATTTTGTGCAATTTGAGGGTTGCAAATGGAAAAGCTCTCTGGATGAAGGCTGGTTCCTATTCCTCTTGGTAGATGCACATTAAATTGGCCTAAAAGGTTCAAATGGTTTGTTCAAAAAACCTAAATCTAATTTCCAAGGTGTACAAAGTTATGAAGATGCATAAAAAATGGATCTAAACTACAAAGGTGATGCACCTGAGGAATGAAGTGGAAAATACCTTCTTGCCAATAAGACACAAACCATGCAAATTCTTCTCATGCAAGGGCATCTATTGCACTAGATAACCATTGTATCAGTGTTGATCAGGATGTGTTAAAATGAGCCTAATGAAAGGGTTTTTAGTAATCATCCAAGACATGTTTTATTTAAATCCTGAAATATTGATACAATACCATACAAAATGCCAAGAGGCAAAGATTGCATTCAATGAATTTTTAGTGATGGGAGGTTTGAGACGTGTCCACAGAATTCACCCCAAAGAGAAGTAGGGAGGGGAAAAACAAGAATTTCCAACATTTTTGAGAAAGAAGCCCCTCCTACAATTTAAAAAGACTTGAGAGAGCTAAATTTGAGAAACCTCCGAAATCTACTTTCAAACCTGAAGGTTGCATTTAATTTTCTCATTATGGTCAGTATCCTGAGAAATCTAAGAAAAAGAGAAAATGGTGAACTATATCAATTTGAATTTTTGAAATTTTTTATGTGAAAATTAAAGATTGTGAAAAGCCTTCAGATTTCAAAGTTCAGTCCTGGGTTGCAGGTGAAAAATCCTAAGAAATTGTAAAACCTGCAATTTTTAGTCAGTTTCTTGAAAATATATTCAAATTGGAATGCGTTACACTTGGAATTGGGCTCTTGTTCCATGGGCATGAATCAAACATACTTGATGAGTGAAATGAAGCAGGTGGTGGTGACAATGATCAATGGGTTGAGAATTTGTGTGATGTGCATAACATGGAGTTTTCCCAAGTGTCTGGAATTTGTTTTCTGAACTCCAAAGGTGATTTGGATGAAGGAAAAAGGCTCCTATTTCCAGATTGCCACAAGGTAAAAATGCTTTTGACCATCCTTGAAAAATGTCATCTGACAGGTGTGGTTGGACATAACAGGATGGTTAGGAGATGCAGATATTGGAAGGGTCCTAAACTAATAGACTCTGTTCATCCTCTTTGGTGATCATTGATCAATAAACAAGAAATTGAATAATGCAATGGTGTGTGCCATTTGATCTCATGCACTAAAGAAATTGTTGCTGATAATACCAGGAAAATTATAGACAAATTCGGTTACATGTCAGATGAGATGTGGGACTTATGAAAGTCATGATCCTCACGATTGCTATCAAAGATAGATACAATACAGGTACAACAATGTTAAGAGGCAAAGTGCATTAATTTTAATGGGAGGTTTGAATACTGAAACAATATGTTCAAGTAGTTTGCCAAAGAGAAGAAGGGAGGGGAAAAACAAGAATTTCCAATCATTTAGAAAGAAGCCCCTGTTAATTACAATTCACATAGGAAGAACTGAGAGAGGGAAGAGAGATGGAAAACCAAAATGTGAACTAAAAACCACCTCTGAATTTTGGAGTAAAATCTCACCATAAGAATACCCTAGGTGAATACCCTAGCAAATCTATCAACTGGTGAAATGCATTTTTCACTTTTTTGAGCAAGTTAAGCCCTTGAAAATTGATTTCAAAGTTCAGCCTGGAAGGTGAAAAATGATGAAATTGTAAATCCTGCATAATTTTTTAGTCCAAATTTCTTGAAAATTCCTTCAAATCTTGTGGAATGACCTCTTGGTCCCACCGGGCATGCCAAAACTATTGATGGTCGAATCACAGCACCCCTGAATGTCTGCAACTCGATGGGTTGAGACTCTCAGTGCGATTGCATAACATGGAGCTTTTCCCAAGTGTGGGACCTTGCGAAATCGGAAAAGCTCTCCGGATGAAGGCCGGTTCCTATTCCTCTATTCAGATGCACACATAAAAATGTAGAGGGTTTACTCAAAACCTAATCTAACTTTCCCAAGGAGACAGGGTAAGAAGATGCATAAAATTTAAACCTAAACTAACAAAGGTGATGCACCGAGGAATGAAGAACACCTGTCTTGCCAATAAACACAAACCATTAAAATGTAATGCAAGATCATGCACAGATAACCAGATTTGTAGTGAAAGATCAGGAGGATGCAAATGAACACAGAGAGGGTTGAGAATCATCCACAGACATGCATTATTTGCTCCAAAGATTGATACAATACACTACAAAATGCCAAGAGGCAAAGTTGCATTACAGTTTTAGATGGGAGGTTTGAACTCCACAAATTCACCTACCAAAGAGAAGAAGGGAGGGGAAAAAAAAGAATTTCCAACCTTTAGAAAGAAGCCCCTCCTTACAATTTATAGGAAGAATGAGAGAGGGAAGAGAGAGGAATCCAAATCTACCCCAACCACCTCTAGGTTGCATTAATTCATCTCATTATGGTGGTAGGTGAGAACCCTAGCAAACCCAAAAAGTGGCGAACTGTATTTTGCATTTTTAAGAACTTGTTCTCACCCAATTAAAGATATCCAAATCGTAGTTGGATAGAGGACCTCGTAAGCTTTCCAAAAAGTCCAACCTTGCGTGAATCTGAGCTCCCTGTGAAAAGTTATGGCCATCTGAATATCTGTTTACCAGGGTCTGCTTCCTGTCAGCGCTCAAAATGTTGCATCCTGAAGGTGCAACCTTGGTGAATCCATCTTTATGTGACATGACAAATACATGCAAGATTTTATGGTTGTGAAATAGGTGCATCCATTTGCTCATGTCGAAGGTTCTCTTGCTATGCGTCCTCTAACCTGTGCGCCTCCTGGATGCATCCATTTTCATGTCGACACCTTCTATCTGTGCCCTTACCTGTTACCATGGCGCATCCATTGTGGGGTCATGTGACACCTTTTGTTTTGTGCCCATCTTCCTGGACCTTGAAAATGCCTTGGGTGCATCCAATTTTCATGTCGACACTTTCTGCATGCGCCCTTTCCTGCGCCTTGGGCGTGCACCATTTTCCCATGTCGACACCTTGTGGCGTGTCGCATCTTCTTACCTGTGCTGGGCGCATCCATTTTCACATGTTGACATGTACTTTGTCACTATGCACCTTAGGACCTGCGCCAAGGGTGCAGAATTTTTACATGTCGACATCTTCTTGTCTGTGCGCCCTTAACCTATGAGGGCCTTGGTGCATGAGATTTTCATGTCGACATTTCTTGTACTGTGCGCCTCTAACCTGCGCCAATGGCATGAAGTTTTCACATGTCGACACTTCTGTGCTAAGTGCCCTTAACCTGTGCCTTCGACTGTTGGTGATGTAATAAAAATCGGGCTCTGAGTTTCTTTGATTTCCATATTCTTCTGTTTGTCATAAATATTGTATTTGATCTTTGTTTTACAAAAACATATAGTCGTTTTGTAGGTTTTTTGACCTTATGTATTGGATTTTAGCCCTACCACTACTTGAATTGGTACTAATTTTGAAATTTGGTCCATAATTCACTTTAGTGACCACAAATCAGCTCTGTGATGCTTGTTTATTTCTTACTAAAATGAGATCCTCACTTTGTAGATAGAGGATTGCTCCCTGAATGGGATTCCTGCCCTATGGAAAAAATGAGGTGATTTTCATGTGCCTCAACCTTAAGGTTTGATAATGCTACTAGGTGATCTGAATGAGATTTGGTTAGAACAGTAGCTAATCCAATACTGAAGAACATTTAGTGAACGGTACATATGATTGGTTATTCTTAGAAACAAGGTTCTCCATGTGCAAAGTTCATCCCTTAACCTTGTCGTATTTTTTAGAATGTTCAGTTTGCATGCAATTAACTTCATGATTATCATATCATTTATCCTGTAGCGTCTTAGGTTGAAGTCTAAAGGAGATTAGCTTATTAATTTAACTATCTCTCATCAAAGGTTGTTGTGGTATTGTCTATCTTTAGCATGCAGTGATTAGCTCATTTACAGTACTTGTTGATCTTAGAGATATTTTGGTGCTTATTCCAGATTCGGGATATCTATTATTTTCACAGTCACATAGGTGAGATCCACATTTCATCTATTATATATGCTTAAGGGTGTCAAAATTCCAATTCCATTGATCCAATGATGCAGACTCCTCATTAAGAATGATTATGGTACATGGACACATTTTTATCAAGTTACTCCTCATGGACATGTGTTTCCTCCTCGTGATATTTTGGTTAGAACAGTTGACTAATCCAATACTGAAGAATGACTTAAATGGTACATAAGGCTACATGAAATTTTGTGCAACAGTTCATTTAAAATTTTATGATCAATGAAACTATTATAGAATGTTCGGTTTGCTGCCCGCAACTCAAATTATAGAATCAAACTTTTCCAGTTTGCATCTTAGAGTTGAAGTTAAAGAACTATTGCTTTACCTAATTTAACTATCTAAGCCTTGAATCAAAGTTTTTTGTGGTTTTCCTTTTAGAGTAATATAATATCCTTCTAATTCATGTATTTGTTTCATCATATGTGACTTTTCATGCACATACTTATAATCATCGTATTGAAGACCATCATTTTCCGTGTTATCATTTATTTGATATTCCTGAAAAACCTGCAATCTTCTCATTCCTTTTCCCCCTAGATTATAAATTTACTTATTATGACCAACGTGATAAATCTTAGTCTTTATACCATAAATTGTCTATAAAATTAACTTCAAATTATTTATATATTCTCTGAAGAAACTTTACAATGGTAGATACACAATCCTCAAGAGAACCTAAAGCAATAATTTCCATAAATGACCTTTTTAGACCTCTTTTACCTATTGAGTCTGTTATTGAAGCTACATATATTTGATCGACTGACCTGTAGACACTGATTCCCTAGAATTCACTTTCACAAAAATTGTAGGATATTTTTTAGGAATCTTTCTCCTGTGGTAAAGGTTTAGAGATATGTTGTCGCTAAACGAACTTCAGGGCTAAGGTTTCAGAGTATTAAGACTAATGTATTTATTCATTTTTAGGGTTTATTGCATGTTATGGACTAAGAGATTATTGTTTAGAGTGCTTTCATCGTTTATTTTCTTTTGATTGTTTGGGTCTATATGGTTATAGGGTTAAGGCTCCATAATCCTAGGTTTTCCGAAGTGTACGTGCTGGGGGTTACGGTTTTAGCCTTCATCAATGACAAAATTTAGGGTTAAATGTTTAGTGATATCTACAGGTTACAAAAATAAGGGTCAAACCCCTAGGTTTTTGGCATCAAGTACAAAAGGTAATAACTATTAGGGTCTCAAACAAATAAGGCATATACCAGGTTCAGCGTTCACATTTTAGCATTGTAAGGCACATGTTTGAGTTGCTAGGGTAATACATGACTCTACGGATAACACTTTCCAGGGTTTACAAAATAGTGACAAGAGGTCCTGACACACTCCAAGCCTTTACTGCCCTCAGGGTTTGGGGTTAAAGGTTTAAGGTTAATGGTTTAGGGTTCTCCCACCAACTCCAGGGTTTAGGGTCCTAAACAAGCCTGCTCATCCACCAAATGTAGTCCTTAATCACTTTCTTATCTCAGGTTTAGTGTATTAAAATAAAGGTCCAATTTAGGGTATCCTAGGTTTTAGGTTTGAGGTCATTAAAATTTCATTGTTTAGGGTTTAGGGTTTAGGGTTTAAGGGGTAGGATTTAGGGTTTATCATTAAGGGATCATGGATCATGGTTTAGGGTTTAGATATAAATTACTCTACAGCTCGTAAGTTTTAAGACTTAGCGTCGCAACCTTAAGTGTTTACCGGGTGTCATACGTTAAGGGTTTATGGCTCAACATTTGGGGTTTATAGTTATGGGTTTAATGTTTGGGTTTTAGAGCTCAATGATTTGGATTTATGGTTACTCACTCTGACATAAGGATCAGCTTTCAACATGATATATGCTTGTAAGGTTTAGAAATGAAGTGAGAATTCAGGATTTACGAGAACACAAGACAACACACTAAACCGGGGTGCTATAAAAGTAGTTGTAGAGTTTAGGCACTCAGGGTTTAAGATTCAATCGACTAATCGGCACAAAAATGTCAAAAATGAAGGGCTCAGGGTTTAGTGAACTTGATGGCTTAAAATGGTCTTAGTCGGCTAAGTACGATGGAGTCAAGGTACTACACAGCTCCAATAGTGGGATTTGTATTATTTAGGGTTATGGTTTATGGTTTGGAACTTTTTAGGGTTAATAAAAACATGGTCACATGTGTTTTGATTTAAGGCTTAAGGTTCAGTATTTAGGGCTTAAGGCTCAAGGTTTAGTGTTTATGGCTCATAGGTAATAGTGAAATGTTTAAGGTTTAGGGCTTTGTGAGCCGTGAGGTTTAAGGTTTAGGGTCTAATTATTGACAAATCTAAAGATCATCTTTAAAATGTTAGTAACCAATCCAAAATTTAGCCCCAAACCCTGATCAAAATTTAGACCATAGTGTTTGATCCCAAAAAAAAGGGTTTCTACTATACAATTTATATGCATAAAATCTTTAGGCTAAATGTTGAAATCCTTGAAAAATACCTATGCTACTGACCATAGATTAGACTATGAGAAAGTTATCTTGTAAACTACCACTCGTGGAGTTGTGAGACTAGCTCAATAAGGTAGCAGAGTAAACCTAATTTCTTATATTTTCTAAGATAAATTTAAAGTACAATAAATAATAAAGTATAAAGACTAATAAATGAAAAATGAATAATAAATAATAAATGAAAAATGAAAAACTTATACTTAAACAATTATTTTAGTAAAACTATAGGTTCCACATATACATATACATATACTACACCATGTATATCACAATTATAAGGAACCCATATGTGTTATAGTGTGTATGTGTTATTGCGCATACATGTTATAAGGCATACATGTTCCTTGAATTATGCACCACAAACCAAAAAATCTACTAGGCTCGAAAAAACTTTAGTTTCCCGACCCTGAGCCATGTAATTATAATAACACAAAACAACTTGCACGTTTTGGTTGACAAAATATGCATAAATTCATCTTTTACAATGATAAATCCTACAAAAACAATTGAAATATTTCTTAAAAAATAGTCCTACAACATAAAGCAAGTTATCATTTTTCTAAATATATAATTTTTTTAAAAAAATACTAACTATGTATAAGTTTTCCATTCATGTTTATTTTAAACTATGTCTTGTATACCTCTATTTTTCAAATGATTATAAGCACTATATCTTTTGTCATGTATCTTTTGTTTGGCATTTCGTCCAAATTGAATAAAAATTATAATGGTCCCAAACTAGGACTAATTCTGATCACATATTCATTAAAATTTTACAATTTTTGATATTTTTTGAGGTAGTTAGGGGCACACGGTTGGCTACTCCATTATTTTTCAAAATTTCAAATTCTTTTTACTGGGAAAATCATAAAAAAAAAAACTCACTGAAAAAATATTTAAAATTTTCTATCCCAAAGTAGATGATCATATCTATATTTCTACTAAAAGATTTTCAAAAATAATAAATAGTGCTCAAAAAATGGTGTGGCATAGGAAAGTATGTCTATTATGTTTTTTTAACAAAAATAGGAGCACCTATTGGTACTTTAGTTATTTGACCCACTTTAACTTAAGTGTATTCAATAAAATTTAGTAGCTTAGAAACTAGACTCAAAATTCTACGATTCATGTTTTTATAACATCATCCAATTTTGAGTGTAACTATTTCAAATAACTCATACAAGCTGAAAATATTTTAAATTTCAGAAAAAATCATCTAGTTAAGGCCCCCTTTTTGCCCCCATATTAGTGCACTTACCTTATTCTCATATCTAATGCTTCCACCTCCCCTCGAATTCCCTGGGTTACCTTTAGATGCCCCATCATAGTTTATCTTCAACCACCCTTATTTTGGAGGATGTCATTTGATGTGTTCCTGAGAAATCATCTTGACCATAGAGGTGTTAATTGAAAAACTATTGAGATCACACTTCTAAAGAAGTTTTCTATTAATATTCATTTGCTGAATTCTTGTTAGAAGGCCTGAAATTGGTGACATTTTGTCTTATATTGTTTAGCAGCCCATTAGTGATCATGTTCATGGAAAGAATATTATCCTTTAAAATGGTAACATTTCTGGCCTTCCAAATAAATCAAATAACTTGAGGGAAGAAAATAGACCAAATATTTTGAATCACCAAAATTTTTGAGGGGAAATACCATTCTTCCTAATCTTGAGTAATGGTGGAGGGAATGACCCACTGAATCTCCATGAAGCTAAGAAGAAACCCCCATATTGGTGTGAAAAAAGAACAATGTAGAAACTGGTGATTCACAAACTCTTCATTATTCTTACAGAAAGTACATCTGTTTGGGATATGTTTACCTTTTTTAATCCAATTATCAAATTGCAAGGCTTTGTTTTGAATGACAATCCAAGAAAACATATTAATCTTAGGAGTTATCTCCTTCATCCAAATTTTACTCCAGTTGAAAGAGGAGGTGGGGGAGAGGATAGGATCTGGTATTAGGATTTTATAGAGTATTCACCATCCAACGAGCTACCTCATATGAATTCATCATTATCTTCAATACGGGGAATATGTTGATTTTGGAGCATTGTTTGAATCCTATCAATGTGATGAGAGTTAAAGGAAGAATTACCGAGTTCTTGTAACAGGATCTAATTAAAATTATTGATTTAGATGCTAAATTTCTTTCCAATATGAAGTTGGAAATGTTCAAGAACATGGGATAAATATTTAGAATCATAGAGGTGAGTATTAAAAAGTGATTTATCATTCCAAAAACTGAACATCTTTTCCATTACCTACCTTCCACTGACTGCCTCTTGTGATAATATTTCTACAGCTAACAAGGGCATTCCAAAAAATAGAACCCACATGAATATCATTTCTATACAACCAATCCATGGTTTTAGAGTATTCCCAAGATATTTGGGCCTTATGATAGAGACCCAAGAGAGATCTTATTTTAGCATATCCTCCAGCCCATCTTGGTGATCCTGGCTTTGCTCATCCACCTTATGTATTAATGCCATACCAATTTTTTTTAGTAAACCCTTTTCCACAATATATATGAAGAATTTTCTTTCTTTCTTCAACACCAACCCATAGGAATATTTTTTGGATCCTTCTCAATTTTGACAACAATCAAGATAGATATTTTTAATAGAGACATAATACAAATACGAAGATTCTGTAGCGTGCTCTTAAATTACATTTCCCAACTTGAGAGAGAATCGTACCTTTCTAACTATACAAATTCCTCTGGAATTATTCAATGAGAGAAGTTCCAAACCTATGGATAGAGAATTTTATAGAGAAAAGGGACATCAAAAGATAAGAAGAAGGCAACTTATTAATGATTACATCCAAGAATTTTAGTACAATCTTTGATTTACCTACAATCAAGAGTGTTAAGAAAAATAATAGAAATTTTACCAAAATTGATCAGCAGACCTGAAACATATTCATAATATTTTAGAAGAGTTTTAGTTATTCTAGCTTCCACAAAAGAGGCCATAAATAAGAAAATAGTGTCGTTAGTGAAGTGTTGATTGTATACTTGGAAGATCATGAGAAGAAGGGATTGAAACCTTTAAGATGACCAACATGAATTTTAGCTGCAATCCTCGTACTAAGGCTTTCTGACATAGAATACAAAGAAGTGGTGAGAGGGGATCACCTTACCTTATGCCTCGGATGATGATAAAGAAACCAAAAGTATTTCCATTGATGATAACTGATAGAACATATGAGAATATATGTAGGTCCATAACAATTTTTTGAAGTGGTCATCAAAGCCTAAATTTACCCATGAGGAATTTGTCTAAAAACTTCCAAGAAACTAGGTCAAAATACCTTTCTCAGGTCCAACTTCACAATCATTCCTTCTTTCTTGATTTTATCCATAGAATGAATAGTCTCGTGGAACAATAATAATACAATATTGGATAATCTATATCTCTGAATAAAACCACCATGCTGGAAAGAAGATGAGTTGAGGAAGAAGTGGTTGGATTCTAGAAGTTGCTAAGAGGTTTTAGTAAAGATCTTGTATAGCACATTGGAAAGACTGATAGGATTGAAATATTTATACTCTTTGGCCCCTTTCTTTTTTGAATAAGAACAAATGAATTATTATTGATTTCATTAAGAAGGTATCTTATTCTAAAGAATTCATTGATATCCTTGAGAAGATCCTCCTTATATATTTCCCAATAATTTTGATAAAAATTTGTTGAAAAACCATCTAGGCTTGGAGATTTGTCTCCTTCCATGGAAAAAACAACTTTTTGAAGCTCTTCTAATGTGACTTTATTAGTGATTTTCTTGAAAGTTTTATCTTAGAAGACATTAGAAGGAATGTCAGAAATAAAGTTATCCATATTCACCTCATCATAATTTGAATCTCCATTTAGAAGATCTTTATAAAAAGTGATTGCTTCTTGATTTATAAATTTTATATCTTTGATGTTACTTCCAACTTTTGTAATGATTTCAGAGATTCTATTTTTTCTCATATGTTGGATTTCCATCATGTGAAAGAACTTCATATTTTTGTCTCCTTCTTTTAGCCTAAAGAGCTTGATTTTTTACCTTCCAATAAGACTCCTCCCTAACATTAACAGTAGGCAGCTCTGCAAGAAGCTATTTTTTCAAGTGATAATCCTCCACATCCATTCCTTTTTCAGAAACTCTTTTGCCAAGGGCTTTAATTTTATCCTTTATTATTTTCTTGGTTTCGAATATGTTTCCAAACACCTTCTTATTCCATATTTTAACATTTCTCTTAACATTCTTGAGATTTTGCACAAAAGAGTGCATAGATGAACCTTGAATACTTATGTTCCACCATTATTTTATTCTTTCATGTAAGATCTAGATGGGATATCCCCATTTTTTTGGAATTTAAAAGGAGTTTGATTTCTTAACTTCTTTTTCCAACAGAGTTAAGAATGAATTGGATTATGATATGATCCCACCCTAGGGAGAGATGAAAGCTTAAACTCTTGAGTAAGAGACCAATCTACTATAGACAATGGCTCTGTCCATTCTTAACTTGTATAAGATCAGGTCCCATTATCCTATTAGACCATGTATATTGAATTCCTTCCATCTCAAGATCTTAATGAGGTTATTGTCAACAATTATATCAGAATGGTTCTCTATGCTTATACTGAATTCTTGATTGCCTCCCTTTTTTCATTGGGATTCAAAGGAGTGTATTGAGTCTCCCATGATAAGCCACTTATAATCTCCACATATCTTCATGAATTCTATTAGATCTTCCAAAGTTTTTTCATACCCAAGAGGTTATTTGTAGCATATACATTGGATAAGAATCCATGACTCATTATCATCCTTAGTTGAGGTGAAGAGTATGAAAGATTTCATTAGAATAGAAAAGAATGAATCCTTTGACCCAATTTTTATCCCAAAGCGTAGCGATACCTCGAAAGGCTCTAGCTGAGTCCACGCACCCCATCTCTACTACTTTCCATTTATAGTTCTTAATTCTATTTACATAAATTCCTTGTATCTTCATCTCTTGCATTTTTAGAAACTTGAGGTCTATTACAGAATTTGAAATCTTTTATAATTATTTTTTTGTTGATATTGTTTAGACCTCTAATGTTCCAAGATATAACCTTCATTTAGGAGGTTTGAGATGGGCCTTTTTTTGGCCCTTATGATCCATATTTAACTGTAGTTGAGTTACATTTGCTATTTCTTTTCTAGTGTATTTCTTCCTCAAGTCTACAGTTGTTGATCTTCCCATCTTTTTATTTCCACCCACGTTGGCTTGCCCTCTTGATCTTGTGGATGGTCTAGAGCATGAAGCTCCCAAATCTCCTCCACTTGGCATTTTCTCTTTATTTTTTAGAGTAATGATGATTGTTTCTTCATCTTCAAAAAATGTAGAGTCATTAACTTGAACATCTTGAATTTGTGACTCTTTTTTGTCCTGTTTTTCCAGGGAATCCTTCATCTCACCTTCTTCCAATTCATAGTTGCTTGATATTTAATATCTATTATTCCGTTGCTCACTTGAAAAAATGGTCTCAGCTTGAAATTCATTGGTAACTTCTTCCTCTAAAAGCATTATTGAGCCTATATGTTCATTTTGTGAAGCTTGTTGGACCTCAATGAGAGGTTTTTGGACCAGATTCAATAGTTCCCCAATGTTTCCAACATTAGCTACTACCTTAGATGCTAAAGAGTCCAATGGCTTCTCTTCAGAATTTTTACTGTGATTTCCTCCCGAAAATCCCACCTCCTCAGATTGATTTCCTTTCTCCATTTCTATAATATATTCCTTTTTCTCAACATTAACTTGTAGGTTTTACTGGTGTTTTAGGCTGCTAGATCAATTTTTTTCTTAATATCTAGGTTGATCAATTCTCTTTGAGTTGTGGACTTATTACTTTTGATTGTGTTTTACATGTTTCCTTGGTATAGTCCATCTTTGTAATTCTTATCATCAAGCTTAGAGAAATGTTTTCATCTCATTCTGAAGTCTTCGTACTCAATTTTTTTTGTCCAGGTGCCATATGGGGAATGAATAAAAAAAATATCATGCAAATTTTGATCCCTTTTAGCACTAATGCAGAGTCTTGTTGTGGTGAGTCTACAACTAGATTTGGTGGTATTCTCAAAACCAATAAGAGTTCAAAGTGAGTTAGCAACCTTTGTTAACCGATTTCTATCCCAGTATTTTAAGATGCACATAATTAGGTATATTTGATTTTAGGGAGGTAGAGCATGTTTAGAAGTTTGTTGTAAGAAAACTACTATTCTTCGACTTTTTCAAAGGGAAATATGGTAAATTTACCGTCATCTAAAACTATTTTTATAGGCATAGGTGGCAATCAAATTTAACCCCTATATTTATGTAACTTTGTTGCGGATATTATTATGTAAGTTAGCAACATAATACAAGATGCTTATGTAGCAAAAAAAAAGTGCGGGGTAGGTATGAGAGCACGCCCCAAAGCCTGCAAACACACTAGGCCAGTGTAACTATGAAAGCAACAAAAAATTACAAAGTGTTACCTATAGGAATCAAAAACCATTCAATGACAAGTAAGCGACTATTAGACATAGGCAAGCTAACCAAAGACCCCTGAGAAGCAGGATGCAAGACCCTTGAGATGTAGGAGCAACAAAGCATCCCTTTTTTTTGGATTAAGCAAGCGGAGGGACTAGGTGAGGGTTATCCTAAACTCGGGGTCAAAACTGAGAAGACTCAAGTTTGACATGTAGAAATTGTTTGGTACCACCGCCAGCTGGGGGAATCTCAACACTCATATTTGTTGGGGTTAGCACACCAGGTTATATAGATAATATATCGGATATCTAAGCATACATACAAATAAAAGTGGAATATTTTGCTAGAAGAAATATACAGAACAAGAGATATAAATCAACACCAGATTTAACGCGGGTGTCATCTAGTGTGGGCTCACGTCCACAAAGAAACAAGCCAATCTATTATCTAAAGCTTTGATAAGATATATAATTGAAAATTTACAATCTTCCACACCTCTCAGATGTACAGTACTTTCTTTTCTCTCAAGCTTTTCTTCTTCTCCACCAAGAATTCTCTCTCACTCACAATTATTCTTACAATAATTTAATCATTAACACTTGTTACATTACTTACTAAACCCTAGATTTTATGCTTATATAGGCATTTACAAATCTTAGGGCACTTAGCCATGCAATTACAATCAATAGATCTATTTAATGCTAAAAATAGATATAATTTCCGAGAGTTAATTAAAACACTCTTCGCACAGGTAACCGATGTTGGTTAGACCGTAACCGATGTCGGTTCCTCCTTTCCCTGATTGATGTCAGTCATGGTGTGATTGATACCGGTCTCTCCTAACCAATTGATAGTTGGTTACTGTGTTTTCTAGCAAGTTTCATATTGCATGCTAATACTGAAGTAATTGAGCTCCACAACTCAACAATCTCCCACTTGGAGATTAATTACTGCACCATACCTGTACAACGTCATTCTTAGATCCTTCCTTAGCTTTGTTTCTTCCTCTTCAAGTCTCAAACTTGAAGACCAACAAAAGTGGAGTGTAGCTCCAACTTCTCCTTTGTATAAGGGCTTCGTTAGCATATCCGCAGGGTTCTTTCTCGTATGAATCTTTTCTAGATTTAAGTTGTCCATCCTCTAATACCTGTCGTATGGAGTGATACCTCAACTAAATGTGTTTCATTATATAATGAAATTATAAGTTATTTTCTAAATGAATTTCACTCTGACCATCCCTAAATAATTTGCAATCATATTTCTCCTTACCTAACTTTTCCATGAACCTAATCATCCATATCATCTCCTTACTACCCTCTTTAGCTGCAACATACTCTGTCCTCTGTAGTAGAAAAATCCACAACCTTCTGCAATCTTGAAATCCATCTAACTACCGTTCCACCTACTGTGAAAATATATATCCAAGTAGTGCTCCTTCTACCATCCAGATCTCCAGCCATATCTGAATCAACATAGCCACATAATGAAATATTCAAACCTCCATAGCATAACTACATGCTAGATGTCCCTTTCAAATACCTGAGTATCCATTGGATTGCTTTCCAATGCTCTTTACCTGGATTAGCCATATATCTACTCACAACTCCCACTGCATGTGCAATGTTTGGTCTGGTACAAACCATATCATACATGAGACTCCAACTGTTGAATCATATGACACTCGTGTCATGTATTTGACCTCCTCATGTGATGATGGACACTGAGCTTTTCTCAATTTGATGTGTCCAGCCATAGGTTTGCTAACAAGTTTTGAATATTCTGCATGTTGAATACCTTTCTAACACCTTATGTAGATATAATCCTCCTGAGACAAATACAATTTCTTGTTTTTCCTGTCTCTATGTATTTGCATGTCAAGGATTCTTTTATGCAACTCCTAAATCCTTCATAGAAAATGTGTGAGCTAGATTTTCTCTTAAGCTCATCAATGTCCTACATACTAGATCCTGCAATAAACATATCATCCATATACAGTAACAAAATAATATAGCTCCCATTTTCAAGCTTCTTGAAATAAACACAATGGTCAGATTCACATCTCAAGTAACCATACTCATGCATAAAACTATCAAACCTCATGTACCATTTCTTTGAAACTTACTTGAGTCCATATAGGCTCTTTTTCAACATGCACACTAGTTTATCATTACCCTTGACTTCATACCCAAGTGACTACTGCATATAAATTTCTTCATCCAAATCACCATGAAGGAAAGCCGTCTTCACATTTAGTTACTCTAAATGCAAATCTTCTATTATAACTAAACTCAATACAGTACGATATTAGAAGTCATCTTTAACAATAGGAGAAAACATTTCACCAAAGTCAATACCTTGCTTTCTGTGCAAATCCCTTTACTACAAGCCTTGCCTTGTACCTTTTATGTCCACCCTCTTTTTCCTTAATCTTATGCAAACCCACTTGTTCTGCAATGTCCTCTTACCTGCTGGAAACTTAACCAAATCTCAAGTCATGGTTCTGTTCCAAGGAGTCCATCTCCTCATCCATGACATGCTCCCACTTGGACATGTGGGTCTCATTCATGCATTGCTTCTTTTAAAATGTTTTTCAGTTCACCATTATCATTCAATAATAAATAAAATATAGATATGGTGTAAATCTTTCTAGAGGATTACTTACCCTTTGTGACCTTTTCACAGGAGTTTGGAGTGTACCAGAGGCTCAATCTGGGCCTCTTAGAACATTTAGTATCCACTTCTGACAGTGACCGACGCTAGTCACATCTAACTGACACTCGGTTCTGCTAACTGATACCGGTTATGATCCTTATGTAACTGTCAGCATTTCATCTGACCGATACCAGTCAAGGACTAACGTTGACCACGGTTACTGTGTAACCTTATCTGTAGGTGTAATCTTTAAAACTCGAGAGTTCATTTTCAATCAATAAACTTCTCAATTAGTTATCATCCTTGGGTACCAAAATATTGATCCATATATATTATCTTTTCATTTCATTCAACATGATGATTCCTAATAATTTTAGAATTATCTAAATCCCATAAAACAGAAATCTGAAATCACCAGATCCATAACCAATGAAAGTTCATCTTCTTGGATTTTGCATCCAACTTTTTCCTTTTTTCCTTATCAACATGCACAAAATCTTATGAACCAAATACTTTTAAGAAAATAAAGATCTACCTCTTTTCCTGGTCCAAGCTTCCTCTTGTATTCCTACATTTAGTGAACTTAAAGGCCCACGGTTAATCAAATAAACCATTGTATCGACTTTGCTTCTTGCCCAAAACTGCAAGGGAAATCCAGAATGTATCCTCATACTTCTAGCATGTTCCATGATTGTTCCTGTTCATTCTTTATGTACATATACCATTCTCTTGTGGTGTTCTTGGAACTATTCCTTTATCTACATATCCCCATTCATTGAACAATAATAATTGAAAGTCATTGCCACAATATTCACCACCATTGTCACATCTAAGGCACTTTAACTTATGAATTCGATTCATTCTCAACAAGGGCTTCCATCATTTTAAAATTCTGCAAAATTATTAGATTTATGTTTAATACAATAGACTCATACCTTTCTTGTAGCATCATCAATGAAAGTAACAAAATACTGGGATCCTCCATGAGAAGCTACCTGAGCTAGTCCCCACACATCTGATTGTATAAGCTCCAATTTATTGCTCCTTCTTAGTTGCCCCAACTTTGAGAAATCTCACTCTCTTTTGCCTTCCAAAGATACAATGCTCACAGAAATCAAGATCTAAATCTTTCAAATCTGATAAATTACCCTTAGTCTTTAAGATCTGCATTCCTTTTTGACTCATATGACCCAACCGATTATGCCACATGCATGCATCTAAATCTGAAGTAGATAATGTAGAAAAGGAATCAGTAATACAGGTAAATAAATATAATGTTGCTACCTTCTTACCTCTTACCACAAAGGCACCCTTGGTGAATTTCAAATATTTTGTTGTGAATGTAACCATAAAACTAGCTTCACTGAGTTGCCCTACATAAATAAGATTCCTCTTGAGGCTTGACACATGCATCACATCTTTCCATAGCCATGTATTTCCATTGTGCAATTTTAGATGAACTTCCCCTTTACCAGTAATACTGCAAGGTTCATCATCACCCAAATAAACATGTTCAAAATTTTCCTAGACATAATTTCTGAAATAACCTTTATTAGGGGTTGCATGAAAATAAGCTCTTAAATCTAAAACCCAAGATTCTATTCTATTATCCAAAGAAATAATATGAACATCTTGCATTACCTCTGCTGTAATATTTTCCTCTTTATTTGAATCTTTACCTTTTTCTGGGTGTTTGTTCTCTGTATCCTTTGATCAACAACCTTTCTTTGCATGTTCTTTCTTTCCACATTTCCATTTAGGTAATTCCCTTACCTATAGATTTGGATCTATACCATACCTTGACTTAGATTTCACATTATTCTTACTCTTGGATCTATCCTTCTTCCTTCCTATGCTTTCTACATTCAAAGCATTACCAGATGATGATTCATCTATAATTTTCCTATAAATTTCTTCATTCAATATTATACCAACCACATCATCAAACTTAAAAATATTATTAGCAGATGTTGTATTACTAACAACCATTACCAAGTTATCCCATCTATATTTCAAATAACATAAAAATAAGAATAGTTTCTCTTCATCATCAAATTTAATATCAACTGATTTTAACTGATTTACAATAGATCAAAAATCATTCAAATGAATAGATACATATCCACCTTAATGCATCTTAGAACTAAATAGTTCCTTCATAAAAAAATTTTTAAAGCACTAGGATTTTCATATAAATTAGCAAGATATTTCATTAACTCTACCATAGAAGTCACTATTATAATATTGGAAGCCACAGATGCTGCCATGCTCAATCTTATATATCCTAAAGCCTTTCTGTCAAGAATATTCCATTCTTCATTAGTCATCTTCATGCGCCTAGAATTTCCATCTAATGGTAAGTACAAATCTCCTTGATATATATAATCCTCAATATGAATCTTCCATAATTGATAATTTCGGATGTCAAAGCTCCCTACCTTGTATTTTTTAATATTTCCATTGTTGTAGCTACCACTTAATCAGAAAACCCTCTGTTTGTAAATTTTTCAACACTCAAAAACCCTCAAAAAAATATTTTATAATAATTATTGGGGTTAGCTCAAGGTTGGATAGATAATATATCAAATCTAAGCATACATGCAATAAAACTGAATATTCTACTAGAAGAAATATACTGAACAAGAGATATAAATCAACACCATATTTAACATGGTTCACCTAGTGCGGGATACATCTACCAAGAAACAAGCCAATCTATTATCCAAATCTTTTAGAAGATATATAATTGAAGGTCTAAAATCTTCCACACCTCTAAGATGTACAGTAATTTCTTTCTCTCAATATTCTCCTTATTCTCCAAGAATTCTCTCTCTCACAATTATTCTCACAATAATCATTAACACACACTTCTAAACCCTATCTTCCATGATTATATAGACACATACAATCTTAGGGAACTTAGCCATGAAGTTATAATAAATAGATTTACTTTAATACAAAAAAAAGATGTAATTCCTGAGAGTTAAATAAAACACTCCCGCACAAGTAACTGACTCTAGTTATCCCTAACCGATGCTAGTTCCTCATTTTCTAACCAATGTTGGTCAGAGGTGATCGATGCCAAACCCTTAATAACTGATGCTAGTTACTATACTTTCCTAAAAATTTAATATAGCATGTTAATCTGAGATAATTGAGCTCCACAACTCAACAACTTGGAATCCAATAATAATGAAATTGGAACTAGAATAAGTCCAATAATAAAAAATATTGGAATCAAATATTTATACTAATCGAATCTAATAATAGTAATAATGGAATTTAGTATAGACAAAAATTGAATCCAATATACGTAAAAATGGAGATGGATTTCTTCTAATACTTGTAATACTAGAGCCTAGATTTACTGGAGCCTAGATATACTAGAATATGTCCAGATTTAGTTAAATAAGCATTTTTTGTGAATGGAACAATGGTTTTCTATATCTTAAATATGATCAATAGGATATCTATCTCTATTTCCATAGAAAAGAGGTAGGTTTTTAGGGGTATTCTTGGGATATCATCTCATTGCTACAATTAGAGGGGGCTAGAAATGTAATGAAGGAATAAAATACATCTTTATTAGAGAAATGGAAATTTTAAAATGAGTTGAAATATGAAAGGGGACTCTCCAAACCAAGAAAATGGTTTTATTTGAATAAGAGAATCACCATATATGTTGAGATACCTCGAAAAGTTGAATACTATCAAGAATACATGAATATTAATTCTATGAAATTATCAAATATCTTAATACTTCTCCCACATGGAATGTAACAATCTATTTTCACTCATAATTTCACCCTTAGGATATGATCATGGAAGATCAAGAAATCCTAGACAACATTAGATTATTTCCAAGCTTGGTAATTACAACTTAAAACTATCCTCCAAATAAGGTTAGCTCCTTCATTTATTCTATTTATAAAACTACTTCTAGACTAAATCTAATCTAATTGATCCAAATAACCAAGGAGAGAGGGAGAAGGAAAACATAAAAAAAAAATCCTAAGAAATGAGGTGCTAGTACCAAGAAAGGGGGTTTATCTATGTCTCTCTCTCTAAAATTTTTAGAGAAGGAAGAGGATCAATTAAAAGGTAGAGGGAAGAATATTCTTTCCACTTTTCAATACTTTAACCAAATGAGCTCCTAAACCTATTTGATATGACACAATAAATATAGTATTTTACAAAATACCATGTACACACAATCAAAATTAAAAGAGAACATGACAAGAACATAATAAGAGGCACAAAGGGTGGATATAGGCCATAATTTATATTGTATTACCGTTTCTTAAATGCATAAAATACTACAACTAAATTTGGACGTAAAATGTTTCAAAAAATACCTATCTAGGTTCAAAACACTGTAGTTTGATAAAAAAAAAAATTTGTAACATTAATATAAAAATATAGCCCTATTTTAATAAATAACATGCAATATTTATATAAGGGAGGAGAGAATATGGGATCCAAATATGCTATAGAATAATTGACCTACTCAACCTTACAACATTCTTCTAAAACAACCTCCTATAGGTCACTTAATTTGTCATGATAGTTCATGCTTTGGGATCCATCTGGGTATTAAGAAACCTCCAAATATATAATTATGGTTAAGAACATCTTGTTGATCAATGGAAAACTATGAAATATAAAGGTGGATACAATAAAACATTTCAAAATGTATAAATTTTCTTGCACCAAATATTTCCGCTCATCATTTTAGTAGAGCATGGATGAATATGCTATTTTAGATGTATCTAGAGGATTCCAAATTGAGATAGGATTAAAATAACATAATTTAACTAAATTTTCTATTTTCCACTCTTCAATAATGTTGTGAAATGCTCTTCAAGTTCTAAAATTTAATTTTAAAAAATACTCTACAATTTTTCCATTTTTCTTCTATAAAACTTCATTAATTCCTAAATAAAATGGTGCCAACTTGAAAAACTCAAGGAGAAATTTTTAATGAGACCAATTTCCTAGAATTTTTAGTATCAGAGTGAAAGTTATGACCATTTCAAATTTTTCATCTCAGGAGGAACAACTAATTGACATATGGCAACTTTTAATTGATGATTATTTTGTTTTGTAGGATATCCTAAGGATATAATCCTTTTATTATTGTGGTTTATCATTAATTTCCATCCAATAATAAATCTCTATTCCTCTTTAAATGTCAGACTTTTTTTTGACCTCCACGAAGTGCAAGCCAATGAGAAATCTCAAAAAAAAATTCAATGTCAAACTATTTGGTGACCTCCACAAAGTGAGAGATAATGAGAAATATCCATTTTTACGTTGTTATATTTTTTGTTGACCTCCTATGACCTCTGCGAAGCATAAGGAAATGATAATGCTTCATTCCCCAATGGATTTAACATTATTAGAATTCACATGACCTTCACATTTTATTTTTTTTGTATGAATGTGAAAGGTTTGTAGACACCCCCTTTTCACCCATAGGTGACCTGACATATATCAATCAAGATATCATTACCTATTTTATTATCTCTATCCTAAATATCATCAAATATAACTTCGTATAACCCAATTTACCTGTTTAAAATCCATGTAGTCTCCCCTAAAAATGCAAAACAACCTAAATCCATTTTACCCCACTTGTCATGAACCCATAACCTCCTACAACTCAAATACCCAACCTCCTGCCATTTCCTAACAACCTTATATCTTAGATGATAAGTGATTTTAACTATTTTACATACTTCCACTCATTGGTTTTAACCTCTACGGTGAAATCAACAATGATCCGTGATTGGTGGAAATTGTTGTGGATGTCCTCAATTATAATTAATAAACATTTCTCTCCATTCTCCACTTAAATATGAATCATAACATAGATGAAAGGAAAAATTGATTCCTCCGTAGATGACATCATCACGATTCAAGGATATGAAACTGTTTTTGTAAAGTCTATCAATACCTCCATGAACTCTTTCATATCACAAGCCAATAGTTCTATCACCTCGAAACAAATTAACAAGGTTATTACCCCTTCCTTCATTATTTTCATCATCTCATTCAATATTAGCTATCATTTAAAGTTTTTTATCGTCACCATTCTATATGGACTTCTTGCATTATACCCCCGATTTAATCATTTAGACCACCTGAAGAATATTAGTTATTCCCACAGGGATCTTCATCAAACCTTGATCACCATCGATCGACAAAGTTTACCTTTTCTATTTGGAATTCTAAACAATTATAAATATTCATTATCAGGACCTTACAAGATTCTATATTTCCTATAGCTCATATTTTTATTGTTAAGTCTCTATACTTTTCATCAATATATTTTTATTAATTCTTTTAGCACATAAAACATTTACTACCTAATCATTGTTGATCTCGATTGTCATCGATCAATGTCCACATTCTTTTGATTTAACTATTGGCTTCCTAAAAAAAATAGAACATTTTTTTCTACGTTTCAAATATTCCTATACTATCCATAATAATTTTTGGCAAACTTTAATATCTTTTTTGCATATATTTTTGTGTATTTATTCATACTTTATCAAAAACAAACATTTTATCTCTTATCTCTATCAATGCTTGTCAATTTTAGATCATTTTAGTATATGTAATATTTTTATTAATATGAGTTGATATAAAAAATTATATTCAAGCATGGTTTTTTCATAGATGACTTATCTAGGTCAGTCATATCCCATAACTAGCATTTATGACCTACCGATTATCTAGTAACTATTCATGTAGGAGCATTTTCACATTCTCCACGAACTCACCTAGTGCACCATCAAATATTCATGAAAATTAAATGACATCAACTAGAAGTTTTATATCCTTAACGAATTATGAGAAGTAACCTAGGAGTTTTGGTATAATGAATTCATAAACTTCACAATTTCGACATCCCTATCCAGGGCCACTTACAAAATTGAACAAGGTCTTACTATTCCCCTTGGTTTTTATATTTTTCATTATTTATATCACTATCAACACAACTTAATTTTATCAGAATGATTTTACACCATTCAAGGAAGTGCCTTTGGATTCTTGGGATCATCCTTTAACAAGAAACTTGTTACCATATTTCTGGAATATATATTTTTTCTCTATCTTTTCTCGCATATCACTTCGCTTGATGAAAAAGAGGAAGAAATTAATATTATATACATTCAATTATCCCGACATTGAAACTATTGGAAAAGGTATCAATAAACCCTTCTTATTTTATTTTTAGGTACTTTCTGTATTTGACAGCAATAAACAAAAACTACCTCAAACATTCATTGTACGCTCGATGGGATCCTTAGTCCCTTCTTTGTTTAGATTTCCATTTTATATTTATTTTATCTTTGCTTCTATTTTTGTCTAAATTTTCATCTTGGAGCATGTTGTTATTTTTTTTGTTTACATCAAAAGTAAAATAAAAATAAAAATAAAAAAAGAAAAAGTGATCACGGGTACCTCTCTTTTCTATCATTTTTCTTGTTTGAGCATTGCATTTTTATTTTTTCTCATTGAATCAACATTTTATTTGCGACTTACAATGAACACTCATTTTTTCATGATCACGTCGCTTAATTAGGAGTTAAATATTTATATTCACATAAGTCTTTTCACACACAACCAAACCCTATTAAAATATAACTCGCATCAAATAACTTTTTCCTAGGTAGGCCTACTTTAATTTTATCATCAAAAGGATAAGCTGACTTAGTTTTCTAACCAGGTATAAATAAGTTGGTGGGTGGTATATTGGGTAAGCACTCAATATCCTTATCATTGTGGGACCGTGAAGAGAGGGGGTAGACCTCAATACCATGCCTCATACTAATACCAACATATATTTGGGCCTCACATACCTTTGGGTATATCAAGGACTCTATTTTTTAACATCACCTAAAACCAACCTTAGATCACCATTTCCTAGGTACCTTTCTATCACTTTTTTGCATTTCATCTTTACTTAATTTAATAAAAATAAAAAAATCTCTCGTGTGACTTTTTTTTGTTGTATTAATCAACCATCTAGTTCCTTTTTATTTTCAATGATTATTTGTTTATTTCATGGTCCCAACTAGAAAAAAGTACTATATACAAGACTCTAATAGCTTGAAAGAACTTTTACAATAGTCTTTAGAAAATTTCCAGTATTGCATTGAAGACATTCCACACCTAATTTACCAATGCTAATCATTTTCTTCACCTATAACAACAGATCAAGAACCTCTACACTCTTCAAGTAATCAATCAACAACATCAAAGATACCAAATCCACCCAGACCCCACTTTTTCATTAGTGCTAATATAGTCTTCACTAAAATTTTTGATTCGAACCCTGCATCTTTAAATTCCTATATTTATTCCAAATGTGTTCTTCTTTAACAACCTACACTTGAAAAATTACCTCTATCTCAAATTTCACTTTTAACCTTTCTCGAATTTTTAACCCTAATCACAAGTTGGTTATTCAAAAAAATCATCCTTATTCCACTAATAGAGGATAAGAAGCATTGGCCCTCATGTGATCATAACATATCATCACTTTTTACCTTTATGTCATTTCATCACAAGATACAACCTATCAAAAACCATATTCTTCACCCAATCCTTCATATGGCTTGTCACTTTCACAAAACAATAAAAACACATCCCCTTCCACATCTAGGTCCATAGATTCCAAAGACTCTTCTACACCTCTTTTGATCTTGGATGTCATCCATCTTATCTCATCACAAAAAAAAACCTTTATGGTCTAGATCTTAATCATTTCCATCCCCACATTGATATCCCTTATCCACACTAGTTCTATTACTAGCACACATCCTTCTTCATATTAGGTATTAATTACCCCTATTTCAAAAATTCACACTCACTGTATATCTAAACCATGCCCACCACTTACTAATCCATGGATCTCATCGTAGTATATACCAAAACAATCTCATAACCTTATACATAATTCCATCCCGTATCAACATATACCCTTGTAGTCTCATCCCTATATCCATACTTCCATCCCATCTCAATATATATGCCAATAGTCACATCCCTTTATTAGCACTTCATTTCCTATCCAGTATCAATATATAGGACCCTAAAAAACTCTAGCCTACATCTAGCATATAACATTCCCATGAGTGTTCCTATCCAACATAATATCCATTTACCTTAGCAACTGTATCAGAAACCAAACCCTCATACATATAATTAACCAAGTTCTTCATCATGTAATCCTCAATAACAACCTTCATATAATGATATTTTACAGGAACTGGAGAATAAAATTTCTATCCTTGAAGGATCCTCCGTGGGTCACAAAAACATGTTATCTTACAAAAAAATTTGCAATTACCCCATCCATCCATCCATACCATATGAATCCTACCTCCCACGCTGATAACACTTAGATTTACTTATTATATATAGTAAATAGGACTTTCAACAACACATAGAAGCCTTCATTAATGCTTGTTATCTTATCATACATGAACATGACCTCGTGTTGAGATTATTTCATATGTATTTAGTTAGGCCTACATTAAATTCATATAACAACATACAAAACACCCACAATTATCCTTCGCATAACTTGTGAAAATTTTATTACAACATTTCTCAATTAACATCACCTATAAATTTACCATAATAAACCTTTAAGCCATCAAAAAAATTGAAGATGAATTTATTGTATATTTTATTTCTCATTAGAGGAGTTTTATTAATCAATTATCCTTTCCCTCCCATAAACCAAATCAACCAAGTTGTTTACTCATTCTTGCACATAACATATATCATCAAAATTTAAAATACAATATTTCCAAACATTTAACAAATCATTTACTATGGATCACAAATTAGAACATTGTGCCCTTGAGAATGGTAGAGTTAAAATTAGATTGAAGAATCCTAATCTTGATTCCTCATTCAAACCATATTTTGGTCATGATAAATCTAATATTTTAGCAAACGTCATTATCATAAAATATTATTTCAAGTAATGTTCATATCATAAGTGCACCTACCCTCAATGTAAGTATACATCCATTCCTTCCTAGCTAGATGTTTGGTAACCCTTCCTTCCATTTTCCCTATCAACACATTTGTTTCAAATCCCTATTTTTATTGTGAGAATTATTAATCTAAATACCATCAAGTTAAGGTTTATGACATTGGCATGTTTCATTCATTTAGAAACATCCTTCAGGACCTTATCCACAAAGGTGAGTTACAACTAGATAACCCAAATGCATCTTCAAATGAAAACTTAAACATCTTTAAACAACCCTTTCAACACCATGCTCCATTGACTAGTCAACCACAATCAAATGTTGTTCAGTCTCATCACACCATGAACACTATAAAAATTAAATCACATATGCATTCATCATCTAACCATCCTATCATAGAAAAATCATTTGAGCCATTTATATCCTCAATTCCTATTGTTTCTATTACACAAATGTCATTTGAATTAGCCACAACATCAACACCTAGTGTTTCTTCCAGAGAAGCATCCATTGGATGACATGAATTATCTAGTATTAGATCTAGAAAGACTATGAATCCCTTCATATCTATAACCTCTACTTCAAACTCCTATAAATCCTTAAAAAGGAACCTATAATACAAATGATAAAGATATCTTATGAAAATAATGTCACTAGACACTACATCCGAAGTATTAAAAAAACCACTACGTGACCTCCCATTCATCCTACCAAGCATGTAAATCATCATTTAACATCAATGCATGATCTAAAGTAGTTTATTTATATTCTAGGACCATGACCCTTATCTAAATTTTCAATCACCATTACATAGATCAATATCGCTCCCCAACCAACATCTAAACATGTTCATGTTAAAAATGATCCCTGTAACCCCAAATTCCAGATATTCAAATAAAGCACCAATTTCATAAACCTTAGTCTTGAAAAGATACTATGAGAGAACCCTCAAAATTATCATCAAACACTATATAATAATACTACCTCTCATCAAGCCATCTACTTCTCAGGGTTGGAAATCCTCCTGGTATAATTTTGAAGCATTATGTATTTATCATCGAACACTAGGAAATTCTAACAAGGACTTAAAATCCCTCCACGGTGCCATTAAAAACCTTTCTAATAAAGTAATTCTTCCCAAAAATCTATAGTAACCAAATCCAATCAAAATAATCAACCAGGCCTTCATAACCACAACACCAAAACCATAGCCCAACTCTACATCTATATCTAAAAAAGGAAAATCATGTCCTAGAAAGACACCACTTCATTAACTTGATGTACTACATATAGCTACAAAAGTTTGTGAAAAAGACCATAAGACTTCATATCAATACAAGTATAAGGTATCCATATATCTTGACCTCAAATCACCTAATCCACCACCTTCTATTAAAGATAAAGCATCAATACTTTGCACTCTAAAGACGCAATCCACCACTTCTGTACAAAATACCATCGTCAAACAACTCCATCAAGCTCTAATAAATATTTCTCTCTAATATCTTGTCTAAATCTCACCACAACATCAAAAATACATTATTAAAAAGATTTAATCCATATCATTAGCTTCAGATGATCCCCAGTCATTCACAAATGTGGTCGGTACCTTGAAATTTTTTAATGCTATTTCTTTTCACAACTCCAAAATCCCATTTCTATAACCTAAAAATCACTACCTTCCTTTATTCAACACCTTCAAAATAGATGATAATATCATTAAGAGAGTTATGATAAAAAAATGGAACCAATATCAATATCATATCATCACATGATTTAGATCAACTCCTATTACCTAAGACTATTGTAGCTTAATCACTTATAAATTGTGTGCCTTTAACGACACCATTTACCTAACACTAGGCATGATTATATTAACCATAAAAGTTAGCATCAAGACCCTCCATGAGATATTTTATCTTATAAAGGGATAATTTTAAAATAACATGTTATTAGGCTAACCGTGGATATTTATTATGAACTGTATCCCATCCACCCTCCATCATTGTCTAAAATATGAACATGAAGGTAAGAAATTTATTACTCTATAACCCAAACCCTTTCAAAGTATGCCACATGGTTTGTCAAACTAACAACATGATTTTCCTTAATAAAAAAATAGGTTCCTCATATGAAGCTGCTACTACTTCTTCCATCACCACATCCAGATTATCAGATGAAAAATCCTTTGAAGATTTCATGTAACATCTTTCACTAGGAGACTATCATCTCCTTACCCTTAATTATATCCCTACACCTAAACCATACATAAAATGTAACAAAAAAATGATTTATGAACCTAACATTAAATATTTTATCTCCTTCAATCCACCCCACCTTACAACTAGTCTTGTCTAGATAGGAATTGATTGTCCTTTCCTACATCATAAGAATATACATCGTGTAAATCCATTCATATAATATTTCACCTTCATATATAACCAAGCATTTTCACAAATGTCTCTCTATCATTTTTCCTAAAAAAAAATTATCTTATGACGCTATAAACAAGGTATTCATGACCTAATCCTTGATAATTCCTAGAATCCTCACGACAAATACAAATTGGATTGGGAAAAACCTTATATTGATACCTCAACAAACACTACATCTGTATATATAACAGAACCAAAATCATTTGTATTCTCCAAATTTACATGATAACTCCCTTGACAAATATGACACCATTTCCATCGATTATGAATTTTTGAATTCAATATAATTACCTTAGGACTTCTTATTTATCATACTATGTATGGTGTTAAGACCTTTTTACCATCCAAAATTACTGCCATGGTTATTTTGGCTCTAATAAGCTAAAAAATGGGCTTATCCATTTTTCACAGGCCTGTAGCAGTCATACGGACATCAAAATCCCTTCCCTAAATGCACTGGCTGTTGATATTTGAAAACCCACAAGAGTGCAGTTTAAAAACTTAGCCAAATTGTTAAAATGTCGACTAAAATCCAAATTCCCATCCAATTAAACATTAGTATCAGTATGGCCACATGGAAAAATATCAACTACCGAAGGAGGGGTACGTGTTAGTAGTTCAGTGAACCAAAGTTAGTAGGGTCAACATAGGACAGGTAGCAGTAATTTGTATAGTCGAAAATTTTTCTTTGTTCCCCAGAATTAGAAGTTATGATGCAAAAATCCACATGGAGCCATTTCATTGGTTCTCACTTCACAATATTAAAAAATGTGAAATTCTAACAAGTCTGAAAAAATTAAGGGCATGAATAATCCCTCATTGGCCTATGTTTTTCAATAGGTAGAAGACTAGCATTTGCGAAGGTCTAGAGTGTCCTCAATGTCTCACACTCTACATTTATTAGTTATGATCTTTTTAATCTTGACATATTTTGAAGCGCAGATCCTTTCCATTGGTTCACATTTCGTAATTGTTACCCAAGGTTTAAAAAATAGGTGAATTTGAGAAGAAACATGGAGCCTCCTAATTAGATCACATTTTTAAAAGTATTTCATTGAAGGAAATGAGGTGTGTTCTTATTGGTAGTCATTTAACATTTGTCAGAGGTAGGTTATCAAAAATACTAACATTTAAAGTGTATGGAGGCTTCTCTTTGGCTCACACTTCGCAATGGACAGCTGAGGGACAAAATCTTAAAGGGACATGGTTATGTTTTATTGCCTCACAGTTCATAGAGCTATGCCAAGGTTCTTTGTGCTATAAGTTAAATTATAAGGTACGTGGAAATATTTTATTAGCTCATAATTTTAAGGAAACTAAAAAAGTATAAATACAATCTAACACCACAAAAAGGCATGTTAAAGTCTAGGTATCATGTGATTCATAAGAAATTGACTTGTTCACTAAGGAAAAGTAAGGAAAAGAAAAGTAAGGGAAGTAAAGCCTTATCTTACAACCCAATGGGAGATAGACATGTGACACAATAAAAAATAATGCATGCTTAGGTAGAGGGAAATTCCTGAGCTAGTTAAAAGCTACCACTTGTCATGTTTGTATTCATCCCATCATGTAATTATTCAAATGGCCATATCTTCTGATTCCTTTCTCCAAATCAAATGAAATCGATCTCATTCAAAAAACATCATCAAGAGCTTTATTTTTGAACCATGAGAATAAGATTTTGGTGGTTCAAAATGGGTGAACAAAAAGAAAAATGGTTCGAGATATGTAGAATTGTAGGAGTGATCATTTAATCATAGAAATGGCATGTTTTTTGGGCTCCAAGCTTATGTTAAAATTTCAAATCCATCCAAGTGTCAATAATCCTATGCAAAGTGATAATTTTTATCTTCTAAAAGTTTAGGAAAAATAACAAATGTGCTCTAAATATTATATCCCTCTTCTTTCTTATAATCTATAAATTCAAGTGCTTAGGCATGTCTTTTGGGGGGAATGTTCATGTAATGGAATTCTATAAAAATTGTTCTAGAGTAGTGTTGAGTTGAAATATTTTGATCTGAGTATTTTGGTGGAAGATCCTTTCCTTTATTTTACATTTGTAATGAATTATGCATCCAATTAATAAATAAATCCATGTTTTATAGGTATTCTCTACCCTAGCTATGTTTTATTGAATTTTTCTAACCTTTATTTGCACATTGTCAGTTTTTTAGCATTTTATATTCTTCTTATATGTTCAAATCTATTGTTCTAAATGGAAATGATGTTGAAAAATGAAATTAGAGACTATATCACTTCTGTCTGACCTCTCTCTTTCCCATTCTCCATTTCATTTTTACTCATCTAGATGTTTTCCCACCCCTTTTCTTGGTGAAATCACCTCTATTACTTAGGATAGAAGTAGATAGCATAATTTCCCATAAGTGAGAGACAATCCTGTGTTATCCAAAACCATTGGTTGCTCATTCACAAGTTCATGTTCAAAACTAGTGGGTGATCTTTTTTAGTTGTAACAGTTTCTAGAACACCCAGTGGGAAAATATTTGAAAGATTTATACTTCATAGGTGTGCATCCAAGTTATTTTAAAGAGGGTTCCGTTACCCTCCATTATGTGTAACTTTCATTTTACCAATTTTTATGTGTCCTTGGTGAGATCTCAGCCTTTAGAGGCATGTTTATATCACATTCGGTGACTCCACTGATCTAAATAACCCCTTCTCTCATTTAGTATACCTTTGCTCTTTATTTTCCATACATTTCCATCCATTTTTTTCTATATCTTTCCATTATTTCCATTCATGAAGTTGTACAACCATGACTTAGTTTCCTTCTTAGAACTCTCATTTATAGTAGAAAAACTAGTTCCATCCATCCCATTATTTCTAAAATCCTCCTCCAATTTAGTTATATGAGCCATATCATCAAGAATATGCATATAACCCAACCCCCAGTGATCCATATAGTTATCGTTCTAACAATTATATTGTTCAAGAACAAGGTAATTAAGATGATAGCAGTGATTCTATGGAAGATGTTTATTTCTAGAGGAATATTTAAGGGATTGAGGCAAATATCATCAAAATTAGGCCACATGTCATATAAAGGCATGTAAAAAAAATTTTAGGGACCCTTGTCCATAGTTTGGCCCTATGCCAAACTAGTTTAGCCCTAAGAAGAAGCTGGAATTCATGGTTGAGATGCTCCTCAAAATTACAAAATGGGTTAAGTTAATGGAGGCTCATTAATCTAGTGTTAGGAAACCCTGTAAATGGGGAAATCCTGCACTACCATCCTATAACCATTCCAGTCCTCTATAACGTATGCCATTTAAACCTACTTTCCATGTTCCTAGCTTTTTGTCTACTACCTCCATTAATAATTCCCCTTCTCCATATCCTTCCCTTTCATCCCACTTTCGCTTCTCCACCCACTTTTCTTCCCAATTCTCATCTCCTCCACAAGACAATATTCCATCTCCTCCACCATTTGAACCTATTCAAATTCATCTAAGGGCCGAACCCTTCCCCCACTTTACAAATTAATATTTACATGTGCCTAATCCTTTGAAAAAATAAGTTGTAAATCATGACGTACTTGAGGTTAACCAACAGACTAAAGGCCCAATTTATTTTTTCCTGACTATCCTTTACTCACTTAACAATATTTTGAAGAATTTCAGATAACCAAGGTTGATATCCATTCTTCCTAACAATAGGAGGCATGTGAAGACTTATAAGAAAAGGTTGAGAAGGGGAAAAACAAAGAAAATCAAATTCATAACTTCAAGGCTTAGAGCCATGAGTTTGAATCCAAAAAGTTTCATCACCAAGAACTTAACTACCAACCTTATCCAATCTCTACAAAATCAGATGAGGTAAGACCCATTGTTGAAAGCCAAGAAATAATTTTTGAATAATGTACCAAATCTGAGAGCATAATGGATGAAGAAGTGACCTAGCCCATTTCTGAGATCCCACACATTTTGATTAAAAATGCTGAAGTTATTGAGGTTAAAAATAAAGATATTAAAGAAGAGGAAGAGAAGCTTCCAAGTAAGCAAGATGTTTCATTCTAATGTAGTGACCCCCATTATCTTGCATTCTTAGAACTTGTTGCACTATTAAAACATTGCAGTGATCCATCAAGCATATATCCAAATGCTACAATCAGTAATGAGGAGCTTCATGTTGAAAAGGATGAGATTTTTGATATATTAAACTTCTTATTTTTTGAGGAGAAGGTGGATCAGAATGAAGAAAAATTGTTTGCAAAAAAAAATTACAGTTCAAACCAGTCTGCAAATAGTTTCATTCTTTATGAAAGTTTGCATGATAACCCCATCCATGGGGAACAGATCCAAAAGAATGGGAAAATCATAAGATCATCCCATTGGTTCCAAATTCCACTTTCCCAATTAGGTATTTGTCTTCATTCAAGAAAAAATACAAGTTTCAACCGTTCATGCTTATTTTAAATCACAAGGATGAGCTTCAAAGCACCAAAGGTTAACATCAAAACCTACAAGAACAAAATTTATATCAACTAAAGGAGGGATTTTTTCTATTTATTGTTGAAACTTTGGAAAAAAGGGTGGAAAAATATCTTAAAATTAGTTTTTACCTCATATAAAAGGCCACGACCATTCCCAAATTAAAGACATGGTCTAAAATTGTAAGAAAAGGAAGCTATTGCTCCCTTCCTATTTTAGGATTTCTTTTACTTCTCATTTGTCTCTAGTTAGAGTGGGATAGGGTAGGTTTGTTTTTATAAAAAAAAATCATTTTTCTGATTCTGCATGTTTCCAATTGGATCATGTATTATATTACATGTTTCGTATATAGTTTTTGTGTGTTTGTTGTTGTTTGCACAGTCCATTTTAGTTTAGAGTAGTGTTATTGACACAATCAGATTTTAGGGCAGCTTTTAAAGTTCTCTTTAACCCTAAGAGATAAATTTCAGTCAAGGGCTCATGGTTCCTCTTGCTTGGTCAAATTTAGTACTTGGGAATGTACCAATTACATACATTTCATTGCCAAATCAACATGAGATCCTAATCTTTTAAATGCTTCATTATTTTCTATGATTTACTTTGGTTTTCTTAAAAACATGACAACAAATTAGATTAGACACAACTTCAAATGCTCTTCCTTGTCTTGGTATATCAAATACATAGAAAACTAAGTAAAATATTGAGCTTTTACAATTTTCCACTCTCATAACATAAAATTCAGAATTTTTTTACAATGAGAAGTCAATTTTGGCTTCACCTCGAGCTTGAGTGATTTAAATGGTGAATCAAATACTTTGGTATACTTTCAATGCTTCATTTAGAGCTCCATAGATCAAATCAAAGCTTCCAAACCCTTCTAAGTCCATTCATGCTTCACACGGCCCCAGGGTAAGGAATTACAATGTTTTGATTAGTGTTTTAAGCAGTTTTGGACTTGAATCCATGCCTAATGGATTGCAAAAGGCTATCAATCTGATCTCACATGTAGATTACCCCAAGAGGTTGCCAAATTGTAATTTAAAATTACCCCCGATGGTTATTTTTTCTCTAACAAGCTTAAAATGAACTTATCCATTTTTCACAGGTCTACAACAGACATACAACCATCAAATTCACTATCCAAAACGTGTTGGCCATTGGTATTTGAAAACCCACAAGACTGCAGTTTTAAAACTTAGCCAAATTGTTAAAAAATAGATTTACGTCCAAATCCCCATCAAATTCAACGTCAGTATGAGAAGGGCAACATGGAAAAATATAAATAATGGAGGTAGGGTACACGGTAGGAGTTTGGTGAAGGAAAAGTCAATAGGGTCAACAATGGATAGGTGGCTGTAATTCTATAAAGCCAAAAAAAAATCTAAGTTCCTCAACTTAGAAGATGTGATGCGAAAAGCCACATGGAGACATTTCATTTTTTCACATTTTGTAATATTAACTAATTTGAAATTCTAACAACCCGAAGGGCATTCAAAATCCTTCATTGGCCTATGTTTTGTAGTAGGTAGAAGACTGACATTTGTGAAGGTGTGGAGCTTCCTAATTGGCTCACACTTCACATTTGTTAGTTATGAGCTTTTCAATCCTAATGCAGGGGGTAACATGGATATTTCCCATTTGTTCACATCTCATAATTTTCAAGAAAATTATTTCAAAAGAGGTGAATTGCAAAGAAACATGAAGCCTCCTCATTTGCTCACATTTCTAAAAGTTTGACATGGGAATAAATGAGGAGTGTTCTTATTGGTCAGCAGTTTATAGTTTTCATAGGTAGGCTGTATAAAATACTGACATGAAATGTTATTGGATACTTCTCATTGGCTCACACTTCAAAATGGATAGCCGAGGGGTAAAATTTTAAAGGGACATGATTTTTTATTATTGGCTTGCATTTCACAGAGCTATGAGAACATTATTTGTGCTATAAGGTAAATTGCGAGGGTACGTGGTAATATTTTACTAGCTTGAAATTTTAAGGAGACTGACAAGGTATAAATACATTCTAACACCACGAAAAGATGCATAAAATTATTGACAGACTATAATTAATTAAAATAGACCCATTCGCCAAGGAAAAATAATGAAACAAAAAGAAAGGAATGTAAATCTCGAACCCATGACCCAACGGGAGATAGACTCATGGAAAGTAACAAAATGATGCTTGCTTGGGTAGAGGGTAATTTATGATCTAATTAAATGCTGCCACTTGTCATATTTCTATTCATCCTAGCATGTAATTATTCAAATTGCCATATCTTATGATTCCTTGCTTCAAATGAAAATAATAAGTTTCATTCGGAAGATCTCCTCAAGATATTTATTTTTTGCATCATGAGATTAAGATTTTGGTGGTTCTAAATGGGTGAAAAAAGAGAAAAATAGTTTAGGATATGTATAATTACAGGTGGGATAATTTAATCATAGACATGACATTTTTTCTTGGGCTCTAAACTTATGTTAGCATATCAAATCCAAAAAAGTGTTAATCATCTAATGCAAAGTAATCATTTAGATCTTATAGAAGGTTGGGACCACTCAAAACGTGCTCTGAAACGTTTCTCCCTCTTCTTTCTTAAAATCTACAAATGTAAGTGCTTAGGCATATCTTTGGATAGGAATTTTCATGTAATGGAACTCCTTCAAAATTGTTCTAGAGCAGTGTTGAGTTGCAAGATTTTGATATGAGTATTCTAGAGGAAGATCCTTTCCTCTATTTTGTAGTTTTAATGAAATATACATAAAATTAATCAATAAACCCATGTTTTGTTTCTATTTTATTCCCTAGTTGTACTTTATTCCATTTTCCTTGGTTTTCATTTCATATTCCATGTTTTTTGTGCATTTTATGTTCTTTCAGGTTAAGATCTATTATGTTCCCTGGAAATGATGTTGACAAATATAGTTAGGGAATGTGTCACTTGTGTCTGACCTCTCTCTTTCCCATTATTCATTTCATTTTCACTCATTTAGACATTTTCCCACTCCTTTTCTTGGTGTAATCACCTTTTTATCTTAGGATGTCTGTTTTCATGTAATCTCTCTCTCCTGTCCGTTGGAAGCTTAGGATAGAAGTATATAGTATAATTTCCCTTATAAGAGTAGTTTAGAATTAATAATAGGTCGAGTAAGTTGGCCTTCTCTATAGTTTTTTCTCAATTAACAGTTCTAAATCTGAGAGACAATCTCATGTTACCTAAAAAATTGTTTTTTCCTTCACAGATTCATGATCAAAACTAGAGGGTCCTATTATTTTTCTGATAACACCTTCCACTAGTCTTACCAAAAATGATAGAGGAAGAATCCCATACCATCTATATCCTTCAATATTACGATGATCAATTTATCCTCTCCTATATCTAGATGGACGACCACTGTATTCAAAACACTATTCCCTCTGACACACCAAAACTCGTTAATGAATCCATAATAAATATTAGCATAAGGACTCTACATGATCCTCACATAGTTTAACTTGGTCAGTATTTTGATTCAAAATAGATAAATTATATTGCTTCTTTCCTCTCCAACCATGCCTTAACATGGTCGTATAGTGACATGATAAGTATTGACCCTAACATCATCATTCATAATATCTTCACCTATCCTAATGCAAACCCTTAAAAACAAAATCTATGTAGGATGTACACTTACATAAATCTCCTCATCAAAGAGGAGTTACAATTTCATTTCTATATTAACATTATCTTCCCCATTAACTATCCACAAAAATTCGTTAATGTCATACCCATAACCAAATCCTTTAGAAATTTATGCATGTTCACATACTTCCAAGACCTTAACCTCATATATCCAAAAGAGGACTTACCCTTCCTGATATTAACTATCTTGTTGACCTTACTACTAGCCATGAAATTATTTCCCTTATGGATGCCTTCTCTAGATATAATCAAGTTCTTAGTTCTACTAACGATCAACATAAAACATCCCTCATTACTCCTTCGGGACTTTCTACTACCATATTATGCCCTATGAACTTAAAAACACATGGTCCAATTATCAATGTGCTATGTCATATATCTCCCATGACTTCATTCAAAAATCGTAGAAAACTACGTTGATGAACTCCTAGGAAAGTGTAAACAATGTAGGGATAATTTCAATTTCATTGACATCATATTTTCATGTATCATCCAATATTTCTTTCACCTTAACTCTCTTAACTATGTATTAATTTTTCTCATTGGTAAAATCCTAAGTATCATCATTTTTGTTAGGGGTTTTGAAGTTGACCATGCCAATATCAAAATTATCATTTAGATTCCTTCTCCATCCAACCTTAAACAACTTCACAACATTTAAGGTAGAATTCAATAAATTCATCATTTCATCTAACAAATTTAAAATTTTTATTATACTTTCCACCATCTCCTTCGAATGAACATCCACTTCCCATGGGATCATGATTGCCAAAAGGCCTTCAAAGACCAAAAACAATATCTTTTATCACCACATTTGCTTACACCTCCACATTAGGAGGAGCCTTTCTTCCTACACATATCTACTACTAACCAAGCCCTAGTGGATATGATACCACATCGAGATGAAAAATGTCATGATAAAGACATTTATTATATAAAACAAACTCTTAATCACTTTGAGACCCATTAAATTGAAGAATAAAATTTGTGTTGCACCTTGTATTTCTAAACTTCCGAACTCTGTCATTATCTACTTAATCATAAAACCTATGTTGTCACTAATATTAATTCCCTTTAAACCATGAATTCTAAACCATATCATAGTGTTCATATCACTCAATGGATTATGCTTATGAATTATTTTTATCTATAATTCATCCCATAAAAAATAATTAAAGGAAAATACATCGTAGATGAATTTTCTTAAGCTCCTCTTCTTCATAATCAATTACCTTATGAACAATTCCCTGATGACTTCATCAACACCATTGACCTAGAATACACTCCTATGAAAATGAAACTTTTCTTTGACAAATCTAAATGTCAGCAGGGGTATGTTCCATTATCATTATCATACCTCTGTTGGGAACTCATATACCTCTATCTTTTAAACTCAACTTTGAATCCACTAATAACATGGCCAAATACGAAGCCCTCATCATGGGCCTCTAAACATATATCATGCATGGGGTTCAAAGAATGGATATCTATGTATACTCTCAACTCATCTTCAAACAAATCAAAGGAATTTATGAACATAAAAATGAAATTCTACAAAACTATAAAACCATTGTTTGATTCCTCTTATAATCCTTTAAGTATTACATGATTCAAATGATTACATGATATTATAATAAATTAATAGACACCATGGAATTTATTTCATCACTCAACCCCTAGCATTGATAATTCTAAAATATTCATTGTTGTACATATACTTGATCAAGCATCTCATAAAAATGAACTCCCTTCTATCAACCTCATTGAGGACTTTCAAACAGACCTCAGGTACACTCAAACTTATGACTATATTTAGGAATCTAAAATTCCCTCTCACATACATAGAAACAATAAACTATATTTTCTTCAATTCTCTATGTGATACATCATCATAGATGGTGTTCTCTACAAATGTATATTTGACAACCTCTTGTTATGATGTCTCAAATCACATGAATCCACTAAAGCTATTTAAGCAGTCCATGATAGTATATGTGGTTTTCACTTTAATGGTGTGGTCATTTCAAAATGCATCTTGTGGATGGGCTATTATTGGCCTACTATCAATTAATATTGTTGTGTATCCAAAAAAAATGCGTTAAATGTCAACAATATGGCAATATTATTCACATTCCCAGTTAATATCTATAGCCCGCACAAGACCTTGGACCCATCTAATAATGGGGAATTGAACTCATTGGTATCATTAATCCTCATTCGTAATAATGACATTACTCTATTATCATAGCTACTAAATATTTCACTAAATGAGTAGAATCTATTCCCATGGTATATAGTAAAGAAAACAACATACTTGACTTCATCTATGAACACATCATATGCCGCTTTGGCATCCCCCACAAACTCATCATTAATAATGGAAAATGTTTCAAGAACAAGGAATTTAAGAAATGATGTCACACTTTCAACATAACACTATGCTTTTCATCCCCTCACTATCCGTAAGAAAATGGAATTTAAACATAAGCATCTAACAAAAAACTCAATAAAATCCTCATGAAAACCATTGACGAAGAAGATAGGACTTGGAATCTCCAAATACCCTTTTATCTTTGGGATTATCACACTAGTATCCATACACCTATAGGTGTTATACCCTTTTATTTATTCTACAACTCTAAGGTGGTCCTACCCCTTCAAGTCCAAATACCATCTCTCTATGTATCCCTCAGAGACTTAATATTTAATGAGTGCTATCATCAATAATGTCTATCAAAATTTGAGTTGTTATATGAAGGTATCATAAAAAATCTCAAACAATATCATATTTATCAAGAAAAATCAAACGAGTATATTAAAAACATGTAAAAGAATGTGACTTCAACATTGGTTACCTAGTTGTAAAATAAAATAAAAATGTCACTACCCTAGAAAGGAGTAAATGTAGAAATTTTTCCCCTAACTTGATCATTCCATATGTCATCACTCAAAATTATGGGTTAGGATCATTTCATCTATCCTCCCTTGATGGTAGACTTGAAAAGTAACATTTAAATTCCTTGCAATTATGTCCTTTCTAGTGTTAAAACATCTACCATCATGAAATTAGTCACATCAGAAATCATGTTCCGCCACTATCCTATTATTAACCATTCTAATGATTTGGATACATGTGGTCTACCATCACTACCTTATAATTAAATACCTTAAAGATGAACAACATGGCTCTGTTCACCATATCTTTCACATGGAAAATTTCTTTATTAGGAGGAAACCCATAATGAGTACATCCATTTACCTTTTTTCTACTAACTAAAAACATGTTTTTGGGTATATTTATGTAGTTTGTACACATTTTTTCACCTCCTCAAAATTTTCTACAAGGTATACCCTCAACATAAAATAAATCAAGAATATCTATGAATGCACATTATCAAAATATAGATGGATCCCTCAAAGGAAAACTATTAAATCATATTGTTAAAAGTATATATATACCTTGAAGGATAACTTCCCATGTAATATAGACCAATCCCTAGAAGGATGACTATTTAAAACAAAACAAAAATTCAAATCAAAATATTAGACCACTTCCTCGAAGGATGGATACCCATATCATTATAAAAATAATTCTCATATCGATCATCCTTCAAAAATTCAAAAAAGTCTTAAGTATCCTAAGAAAGCTTCCCGCATCAATCAAATTTCTCATTAAATATAACTTTATCCATTATCAATTTGTGTCAGTAAAATATAGTGGGGGCATGAACCAATGAAACCATCAAAAGGAGATCCTACTATCCCATACAAATTACATATGTCAACCCTTCATATGTTCTAGGAAGGTATAAAAACTTACTTACATCCATATCCAAGATCTTGCGTGTGACTAATTATTATTAGTTATGTTTTCTTTTGTTAGAAGGCCTCACAAGTTCATTGTAATCATTATACATTTTAGCATCATGTTATATATGCATAAAATCTAGCCTAAAATAAAAAAAAGTCGCACTTTATTCCTAGCCATGATTAAAGTACATTTTGGAATACACATATCAATATCATTATATTAGAATTCACATCATATCAATAATCAGTATTAACATATCACATATCAAATTAACATCCATACTCATCACATCCAACAACACATCAAATATATCTAATATCATCTTAAAATAAACTTATCATATATAAAAATAAACATCTATACATCATTTCAAACATTACATCTAAACATTTCAAACATATATAAAAATATCTCATCATCACATAATTAATATCAACATAAAAATAACTTAGTCAACACATGAATCCCATAACATCATCATCATACATATCATCAAAAGTCTACAAAAAATTCCTTTAAGAGGATTAAATAGAAAATCATATGTATCATATACAAAATTCTCATATCATGTTGTAACTATTGGAAAATGTTTAAAAATGTTTTCATTGATGTCAAGTTTCCATTGATGTCAAATTGTCCTCAAGTAGACTCAGGTATCTAATCATGATGTTATGATATGCAAGAATGGTATAAGTTCATAGTCAAACAAACAAGATATGTGAATGTTTCTTCACAAGTTTGTATGAAGGATTCCTAAGGTTAAACATGGTTAATGAGCTATTTGTGAGGTGTTAACAAGTTTGTAATAGGTTAGCATGGTCCAATTCATGAAGGGATAGGTGGTTCTAGACTTTATCTTGGTTATAATCAAGTAGGTTAGCATGGAAACATGATAATTGGATTGAGGAAAATCATGGATATAATTATTAAATAAGTATGAGCTTGAATATCATGTAGAGGAGATGTATTAGGTCAAGAATTAGGGTTATAAAGCATGAAGATGGGAATTCTAGAGATTTTCAAGTAATATAGGAATAATAGGAAAGTTAGGGTGATGAAACAAGGCATGATGATAATACATAATCATGACATGATCATAATATGATGATATATGAGAATTACCAATCTACAAAAGTTCCTAGGGAGCCAGCTGATCAATCATATAGGTTGGTATAGCACTTTGTCTTAGGAATAGAGAAATAATGATACAAAAATTAGATGGGACATCTTTGTGAAAAAATTAAAAAAAATCATATTAATTTATGTAGGGGTGAGTTTTGAAGGTGTTTTCAAATTTTCAGGACCTAAGGAGGTGTTTTGTGCAAGTTGTGAAAGTTTTACAAAAACAAGGTTTTTTGGAAAATATAAATTGAGCAACCTGAATTCTTAGATGTCAATAAAAATTTCCAATCCTCCTTAAAATAAATCATGGAGCTAATGTTTCAATAATACTCCAATAATTAACTTTTTAAAGAAGTTTGAGGAAATTTTTATAAGAAACAAAAAAGTTCTACGCATTTTACTAGCATTTTTTATCTCTCCATGGTTCCTTGAATTTATAGGCATAATATGAGTTTTTTTGACTCCAAATCACTTGTGAAAGATATGGAAACCCCTCACGATTTTATAATAATACTCTTAGGTTAAAATGGTTGAATTGGTGTTTTTCATGGTTGACTTATCCATACAAGTTTGACCCTGTTTTGTAAGAATTTATCTATACAAGGCTATTTTGAAGAGTTTTGGATAAATATTCTAAATGGGAGGAATCTGTGTGAGGTATTATTGGGTATCATGAAGATCTCTGAGAAATTTCATTACATTATTGGTTTATTTCATTCAATCTTTCCTCTTTACCATTGAAAATATTCTCAAGCTAAACTTGTCTTAATGTTTGAAGAAGGGATTTGTGAGTATGCATGTTTTTGAGCTGACAAATGAATGTTAATACCCTCTATAGGTCAAATACAACTATTTTAATCTCAATATTTATTTTGTTTGGTTATGTGAAGGTGTACTTTTTCATTCTCCTAAATGGTCTTGTGCAAGCCATATCAAGGAGACCAATTTCTAATTGATGCTTGGAAATTTAACTCTACAAATTTGCAGTCAAGGTGTTGAAAGAAATTTACGTGTTCTCCTTAAAGTATTTCTTCAATATTTGGTCTAGGGAGTGAGGATTTTCTTGTGATAAGACCAAAAAATTACTGCACTATTTCACCATTGAAAACAAGTCCATATAGTCTGAGAAGTACTAGGTTTTTCATGACCTTATTTATTGTCTTATGAATACATACGGAATGAAAAGTTTCCTAAAGTATGAAGCTTCACAAAATTTTCATTTTATAGCTTAAACAGTGGTTTATAGAGATAGAAAACCTAACTCTTGAGAGATTTATTTTTTACTTTTTTGTGATACTTATGAGGGATTGTATTTTTACTCAAATCAAGAACCTTTTCGTTATCAACTGCATATGAAAGCATGGATTAGGTAGAAAGATCATATATTGAAGTCATCACAGAAATATCAGTGCCATGAGAATTAAGAACAAGGTGGTAAAAGGCTTAATGATGTGGAGCATAATCTATTTCGCTCCATTAAATGCACTTCTCAGATACAAACAATTCAACTCTTCCTTTAAAGCACCTTAATCATGTCATTTCTCATGTTTGACATCTCATAAAACCTATATAAGGTTCCCACATTATTACCTATATAATTGAATTACCCTTATCTCTACTTTACATATGTGCTAGGAAACTTTCTATCTATTCATTCACAAGAGGGAGTATAAAGGTTCTTACCATGCCTGAGACTAGTTCCAAAATATCCCTAGGATTCAACTATTTTCTCCTTCCTTCAATATGTACACCTTCACATCTAGTTCAAATCTGATTCAATACTTCATTATGCTTAATTGATAATTTTCCCTCATCCTATATGCCTTCCTAAACTCAAATCATCCTTCATATTTAAAAATTTAATAAAAAAATTTAGTTATGTTCCCTTAAGCTAACTCTTCCCTGTTAAGAGTATTAACACAAATACTCCTTATTCAACTCATGCATGAAAAAAACCCTAAGTTATCCTTAAAAATAATGATCACCTCCAAAGACATTTTCTTTCTAATGTATACCACAAACCTCACTTCTTAGTTCCTTTTTATGCCCTACCAATTACTTAATCCTATTCTCATTGCTCTCTTACCTTATTAGTTATGCTTCACAACGCCTTTACCCATATTTTTCTTTGTGAAAGTCTTAAAGACCTCACTATGTGACATTTGGGTGCACATTTAACTCTTCCACCTAATTACAAGGTTCACTTGTAATTTCAATGGAAAATATGTCTCCACTACACAATGATAGGTTCTTGATTAGGTCTTCTTTAATGATCTATAGTCTTAGAGTGGAGTGTCAACATTTCACACTCCTTTATGCATGTAATGACCAAAACAAATATTTAAATTTTATATAGGGGCACTCTATATGGTTTTTTTTCACTCTCAAGGATCTCCTTTATTAATGTATCCCTTAACCTTCCACTTACTCTTACTCCCTTAAGAAATTATATAACACACCTCATTTAGCACACACATTGTCATGGAGTTATAAGTTTTTGATATATCTTGGAGTATAATACTTCAAGGAAATTTAATGGAAGATAATTCTATCAAATCTATCTATTCTTGAGCCATGAATTCATCATTATATCCCCAAATTACTAATTATTTTCCAATCTCTAGTCTCCACTAGTTTGTCTACACTACCTTGGATCAAATGTCAAGAACAACTCGATATATACTGAATAATTTTGTCTACTTCCTCCACCACTTAAATGAAACCATTATAGAGATATCTATAAATTATCAAGGAGTTTTATTTATTGGTTTTCAATAAAAAAAGATTTTTTTCCTAAAAAACCCAAGTTTCAGGGTTTCTTCCATAGTGACAACCTGACAAGGAAAAAAAGGGTTCCTTCACTAATTGGTTAACTCCAAATATCCTGCAACCTTAAATTTATGATTATGATAACCCTGGTAAATTACAAAAATTCCTATCAACTCATTAACATTCCTATTTCTCTCATTATAATCTCATTCCTAAGTGCATTGCAATTTCATGCACACTCAGAACAAGGTCTTCATTCACTTAAGAATGTTTATACTTCATAGCGGAAAGAAACAAAGATTAAAAAGTTTACAAACTATCTATAGAATTTCATGTTGTAATTAATCTTGGTGACACTCCCTCTTAATCATGAAAATTCCTGCGCTCACTCTTTGTCTTTCTTGCTTTACTATACAACAATTATCTTTCCCATAATGATCAGGAAGTGATTAATATAAGAAGAACCCAAATAAAAACCATATACATTCCATTTATAATCCTCTGACAAAGGCTTATATTACTCACTTCACCCATATTTTTTCAACTACCAAGTCTCATATCACTGTTACAAAATTTCATAGTTTGCACTAACATACAATAACACACAAATAATCAAATTTCACAATTTATAAAGGACACTCCACACAGGTTAGTCATAACCTCATTACCAATACATGTATAGATTTTCCATCAACATTTAACATGCATAAAGATCCTCACACAATTACTAGAATGTATATAGATAAAAAAACATCATCATTTTTTCCTTGAAACTTCACATCCTCAATTCTCATATGTATAGAATGAATATATTCAAATACATTATGTTTCTTATAGTCTCTGCACCACGCTTACTCTATTTTTTTGCTCTTATTAGTTACAAAAGATGAATTATCATGAGATTCCCTTCATGGAGGTTATATTTACTTAATAGGCCTAAGTTTAGAATGACTAGTTATTCTCATTACTTGTGACCCTAGAGGACCTAATTACACTGCATTGTCCTCATTCCACCCCTTGTAAATAATTTCAATGTTTGATGCAAACATTATAACTTCAAAATCAAGCCAAAATGGCTCCTCAAGTTCAAATTTTCATTTTGGAGGGAAAATGATTCCTTTGAATTTTGAAAATACTAGACACCAATATAGAGAACTAAATGACACCTAGTGACCTATAGAACACTACTATCACACTTGAAAATCTAAAACTAATGTCCTTATGACCTATTTATATGTAAGGATGGATGCTCCTACATCACTTAGGATGCATGCTTAGGGTTTAGAGCTCAAAACCATAACTGAGAATATTGTGAAAACCATGTAATATTGATCTTTGAGCTACAATATGAAGCAAAAATAAAAACCTATTGAGTTGAGCATCATCCTCATCATCCTTAAAACGTAACTTTGGAGACAAAATTGACAGGGGTATGGTATAATATACTCAACCTTATAAGTTTCATGTTTTTTGCATACAAAATTATCTATAATTTGAGTTAATGCATAAGTTAAGAAGAGTTTTGGTTTATGTACCTTCTTTTTCTTAGTGAAGAAGACCTACAACTCACAAAAATATATCTTCATGCTTGAAATAATTTTAAAGTCTTATATAAGCAACTTGTCAGCTCAGTCTCGACTGTGATCAGAGTCTCTCATAGTTGTGAATGAAAATTATGGCATGAATGGTTGAAGAAGGGTCCTTAGGATGTGATAAGATATAATTTGAGCCTCTCTTAAAGAAGGAAACCTGTAATCCATGTTCAAATAATAAATTGATAAGGATTTCATGACTAGTTTAAGATCTCAATGCACTCATATGTGTCTTCATGATTTCTTAAACCTAAATAAAAGATCAGAAATAAGTGTTAAGGGTGTGCAAATAAAGTTAGGATTCATTTTAATGTGAAGACATGTTAGTTACATCTTATTGTGAGTATTTCAGATATAAGAAAAATTAATCTCAGTAAGGTATATGACAAGTCATTAAAACTTTGCAAATTAGGAAATAAATTATAGTTGAAGGGTGTGTCAGAAAATGATAGTTATAAAGTAGGTTGGTGCAGTTTTAATAAGATCAAGAGACACATTTTACCTCAAGTAATCTTTCAAGATCCTACATATCACAGAGACAAAACTGAGGCATGTTAGATATAGTTATGAAATTTTTGTGGTAATTTTTTTAAGTCTTTTCTCATGCACTTGTATGAATGAAAAGTGAGTGACTTGAAGAGTCCTTTTAAGTGAAAGGTCAAGGGTAATGTTTAGGAGTTATATTTGTTTATATAAGCTCATTTTTAGTATGTAAATTTTGTTGAAAGTGAGGAAATTTGTGTGATATTCTCTTGAAAATAAGAAGAGTGTTACTATGTTAAATCCGTGACAAATTAGGAAGAGAAGAAGAATGTAAGGATGAAACAGAGATCAAAATATGTTGATGAAAGAAACAATGTGGTGAAGGTGATCAAACATTATTGTATGATAAAATTATGAGTTGTTCCTCAACAATTTGGGAGTGGATGCTTCTTTGTTAGTAGGTGCTTACCAAAATAAGTCAAGTGGATGTTTGAATTTGTATTAGAGTGGGTGCTTCAAGGTGAGTGGATTATCACCACATGGTGTAATAATTTTAACCTTATAGTATTAGAAATTTACTAAATTGGGAGCATATTTTTTATCACATGATAGCATATGGGAACATTTAAAGTAACATGTGGAAGCATACAAAACACATATGATGTTATGATAGAAACAATAGAAACCGATTTCCTTATTTATATTGGCCCCTTTGTCAGTCATCTTAGAGAACAAAAACAAGGAAACAACAACATAGATAAGAGATAGGTATGTCCGGGTTGTGTTGGAGAATGGAGGGGCAATAGAGGATGTAACTCTGGATCCATTTTCACATTAACTATTGAATTCCTTAAAATAACAACTCCTTTTCCAAATATTAATAACATTTATTTTTTTGGATCAACTCTATGAAATTTCATATTATGAGAATGTTCTTACAATAGGAGTTACATCTCTATGAATATTTTAGTGACAAAGAGCATTTTTGACTGGCATTTATGGACATTCTTTTACACCAGTATAATTCAATATAAGGGATCTACTATCTTGGATAACTATGTTTATTTTTCAATTGGGACTAAATCATTTCCTAATCATGTTTATTCTAGTCAGTCCACCTCCTACAATAATCAAACTCCTCCTATCCTTACAACTAGGGTAAGAATCATATGAAAAGCTTTCACTTCGATCATGTTTTTTCTACCTAAGTCCTTACAAAAATGAGTAGAGAAATATAATTTCCATCTCTATTAATTTCATTTCCCTTCTGTAGGTTTGGAATTAGCTCTAGTAGCTCAATCATAATTGGGTTATAACTATCTCTTCTTCGGAGGAGACCACCTTGTCTTTTACTTGAAGGGGATTTTTCAACCAAGTAATTTACTGTGGATGATCCTAAGTATGTTGGCATAAACTTACACAATATTTTTATTATTTGGCTTAATACCACCATCTTTGTGATTCTATAACATAAATGTTTTGACAACATTACTTTCAATCCTTGAAACTACTCTCTTCCAATGCAGATATTGAAACACCCCTATATCGCTTGACATCAAGATATTCTAACACACTATTGCTGGTGTTGAATTCCATATGGCTCGAAAGAGAACTAATTTGAGGTGATGAGACCAAGAATACATCATGGTCATTATGTTCTATAGTGTTTCCACTGCAATCAAAAGAAATCAACATCTAACTCCAGATATTGACAACTGAAAATTAAAAACCAAGTTGTCTAAATCTCCTCCTCTTATACATTGCAATTGTGAATATGTGCATTATGCATTTGACTATTTTTTACAAATAACATGTGATTTTTTTTAATAATGTGAAGCTTAAATAAAATTACATATGTCTGTAAGCTTTCCAAGTAACACTAGTATGAAACACAATAGTGACTAAACATCCATAACGAGACACTACCTATCCCAACAGTTCTTAAAAAAAAGCAATAGTTTAAACTCCAAAGCTATTACACTAAACCAAAATAAAAAAACAAAGAAACATAAAAATGTTATTAAATTTAGAGATATGTAATCACTCTAGTTTTATAAGGCTTATAAATTCTGTAAAAGAGAAGTATTCTAAAAGAAATAGAAATGCATAAAATCATGTTCTATCTCACAAGAAGGTACAATACTTGTTAGATACTTTTTAAGGATCATTTATTTGTACTAGATGTAGCTTCATCCTAGTAAATGGTGCTATAATTAGTATATATACCTCCACGATGGAATCTACTTCACTTTGGGATTATTGATATGGGAAAGTTTTTATTAGATTCCACTATCGATTAACTTCTATGGAGATGGTATGAGGACTTCTTCCACTCTACCATTCATTACCTCTTTGTTATGAATGTCTATCACGAAAACAACATCGGGATCCAATAAAGCCAAATACCTTCCATGCCAAGAACGAATCTTCTAATACACTCAATGTTAATGTAGTTGCTCCTTCACATCAAACAATTCATTATGCTCTAAAGATAATATAACTCTAATACTAAATGAAAAATTAGGTGAATAATTTCATAGATCAAACACACAAAATTTAAAATAATTAATGATACTCACCAACATAAATTAAAAATATAAATGAGATATGATTCCTATAAATTAAGAGAGATAAAAATTTCCTAAAAAACTCTAATAAAGATAAATAAATTGTTCCAACAAATCACCATACTAGTTAACATTATTTCTCTTTTTAATATGACTTGTGATAAACAACCGTACAAATAAACTTCATTAATAAGAAACAGATATATACCCATATATAATAAGATCATTAATGATATATTTTTCTAAAAGTTATAAATTAAAGATATAGGAGAAAGACATGAATAAAAATATTATAGATGAAAATATCCTCAAAAACCCTTTCCTCCACACTTATGAGCCCTATACTCATAGAGGATGCATGAAATTCTAGAAAAAAAACAATGACATAGATTATAGAACTATGTCTATGGATATTATAAACATTAAGTGATGTTTTAAAAATTGTGTAGTAATTTATGATATTTTATAAATAATGGATACATATAAACACAATATGTATTATTTAAGTTATACTTGCAAATGACATGCTATATATTATAGGTGAAAATTCATAATGCCATCTTGATGGATGGTATCCATATGACACTCAATCAATATCTCCAAAAATTTCCAATTTATTTATGATCAATATGAGTCTCCATTAACTTTTTCACCCGATATTGATATATAGGTTTAAAACCTCTATGTAGAATCAAATGGGGAATGGGAAAAATTGTTAACAAAAGAGTAACCTATAATAGTCGCGAAAGAGTTCCATTTCATCATGTAAGACAATAAATCTTCAAGGATAGAATTTTTTTTTCAAGGGATAATGGACTATGTTGAAAATATTTAAGAAACAATAAATACCGATTTTAAAAATATTCAAATTACAAGTTTTTAATGCAAATGCTACTTATATATTGACGACATATACATTCATCCTAATTTATTTAAAGTTGTTTATGTGGTAGAGCTGAAAATGTTATCGTTTAAGGATAATTTAACTAATGTGATCCCTGTAAATATTGCAATAAATTATACTTTATAAGTTTATCATCTCAAAAAATACGAATTCAATTACTAATGATTTCTATTTTTTTTGTATTTTGTTTTTTCTTTTATCCTAATTATGGGATGCTATGGTGGGAAATAAATAGTATAAATGGAGCAACCATCAATACACATATTCTAAGAAGTATTTTGGAAATACATAGAATGAGTAGAATAATTTATTGATGTTTTCAAAGAATATTTTTGTGAATATGATTGTAAATATGTTCCTTATGATGTTATTGATGATGTTAACAATGTAAAATTATTTGAAGAAGTGTCCTTAAAAATATATATTTACAAGAAAATATAAATGGTTCAAATGAAAGTAATAATAATGGAATATTGATTGAAAATAATGTAAATGTGCCACATGAAACATTATATTAATTTATAAATGATATAAATCAAGAATTGTAATGTTATAATATTAAAGTAATTGTTTTTACATTATCATCCATTAATATTAGATATATATTTTTTTATTATTAGTAAATAGTTTTTTGAAAGGGACTATACCCTTCTACACCAAGGCTCAGAAGCCAGAATTGAAAGTTAAAGCACAAGAGATAGATCAAAATCCAGATAGAACAATAAAGCCCGACTGCAAAAAACTATCTACAAAGTAAACCAACAACCAACAAAGCAACAACAAAAAAACAACTGAAGTACAACATTCAAATAACAATGGCATATCAACACCATTGGAAGCATCTTGCTATCCGGCCAAGAAAAATGAGACCAATGTGACCCAGCCAGCCAATAACATAGATAAGAAACGTCAAGGCGAAGTGCTACCCTTCAGAGTGGTAAAATTTTTCTTTTTGCTGACTGTAACCCATCCTGATGGAGCCTTCGTGGTTGGAGAAGAAGCCAAAGGAGGAGTATTTTCCCTAGTCGCATTTGTCCCATTTGGTACAGCCACATTGTTATCCTGGGAGAGATATTTATCATTTTCCATGTTGCCCTCAACAGCTTGTGCATTTTTCATGCTGCTCACAATTTGAGAATCAGTTTCCGGGGCTCAAATGGATTCAATATTTGTATCTGCATTTGAATCTAGACCCTTTTTTGCATAAAAAATCAAGTGTTTTGGAAGTTTGTCTTTCCACCAGTTACGCTTCTCATGTTGACCTTTTTTCCATCCCACACTCAACAGAGGTGTGCACTAAGAAAAAACACCTTCTACAACGAAAAGGAAGACCTTCATAATCAAGAGGTTGTGACCAAGTTCTGTTTTGCACTCTAAGATCTATGGTTGCAGGAAGATTTTTATCAGTGTCAAGTTCTACCAGGATTCGAGCATAAGTAGTATGGGTGTAATTAGTGGTTTGACAATCTATATAGAGTGTAGTTCCCAAGGCATTACCAATGGATGTCAGACAGTCATGACTCCAGAACTGGAGAGGTAAATGGGGCAGAATGATCCAAATAAGTTTCCATGCGAAAGACTTTGTGTGCGGGTTAAAGGATGGGAATTTCTAATTTAAAGATTTTTTTTATCACCATCCTATATAGACTTCTTTCATTTTTCCCTATGTTCAATCATTTAGACCACTTGGTGAATATTATTTATTCCCACAGGAATCACTGTCAATGAAAAAATATTTACTTTTCCATTTCTATATGCCCTAAACAATTCCAAATCTTTATTATCATGGCCTTATAGGATCCTAAATTCCATGTAGCTCATCTTTTCACTATCAACTCCCTCTGTTTTTCATCAATAGCTATGTTATTAATACTTTCATCACTTAAAACATTTACTACATGATCACCATCGATAAGTTTCCATAGTCACGTGCTTTATCTTTTGGCTTCATAGACATGTTTGAACATTTATTTATGGGTTTAAAATATTCATAGACTTTCCATAATCATTTGTGGAAAACATAAATATATTTTTTGCATACTTATTTGTCTATTTATACATAATTTATCACAAATAAACATTTTCTGTATGATAACCGTTGAACTATGATTTCCATCGATCCCTTCCATTATATATATCTTTTTAGCATAATTTAAATTATCATTAATTTGATTTGATCTAATAATTTTTATGAAATCATGGTTTCTCTGTAGATGATTGTTATAGGTCAGTCACATCTCATAACTATCATTTATAACCTATCGATTATCCATCAACCATTCATGTAGGAGTAGCTCAACATTATCCATGAACTCACCTTTTGCGCCATCAAATTAACACAAAACATTGAGGCCATTGAATAGAATTTTAATATCCTTAATGAAATACAAAAATCAACCTAGGATTTATATTACAATAACTTTAAATACTTTGAGCTTACCACAACCCTACACTGGGCCACTTACAAACTGTGACAAGGTCTTACTATTGCCCTTGAATTTTAGATTTTTCATCATTTATCTTAAAATATTTATCAACAAAACATAATTATATCAGTAGAGTTGACACTCTTTGAGGAATTCCCTTTAGATTCCTGGGATTGGCCTTTGTCGAGCAACTCATTACCATATTTTTCTAATATCTTCTATTTAGGTTTCTTTTCTCCTAGATATATTCACCTATCCAAATGGAGTATATTTATATTTTATACATTTCATCATCCTGATATTATGACTGTTTTTGAAGGTATCAGTAAACCCTTGTTATTTTAGTTTTAGTTACTTTCTACATTTGATAACATAAACTAAAAAATACATTAAAAAAAGTGATCAAGTCAGAAGGATCCTCACATGTTTTACAATTTGTTGTTTCATACTTCAAATTTTCCATTTACTTTTGTTACTTTTGGCATTCTTCCATGTGGGCCTAAAACATTATTTAATTTGGGCATATTACCATAGGCTTAGGGTTCATAAAATATTTTTTCTTACGGTGGCAATTGAATGATGTTGTGTGCCCCTTTAATTTTAATTATTTCCGATGCTACTTGGATTTAAAATACCCCTAAAGATTTAAATAAAATACACCCATTATATTTAGGCTTAGTATTCTGTATGCTTTTAAAATGGTCAATGGAGTCTTTAAAATTTGGTAGGTTCATCAAGTGTTTAGCATCCTTCCAAAGGTAAAGTGGTCCTCCAAAGGTAACTTATCGAAATCAACCCATGGGGTTAATTTAGGATAAAAAAGTATTAATATATTTACTTGCAAAATAACTATATATTTTTAAAATAAATAATTGATATATTGTTCTAATTAAAGTTTTGGAATTAACATCAATAACCATAATGGTGGCATAAAAATACAATAAACTTTACTATGATTCAATGAAAATTTTGGTGATAAATAGTGAAAAAATAAGAAACATTTTTAAAAAAAATCATGTGTTAATAGCTATATAAACAAGGATATTTTATTTGAAACATAATTTTTGAAATATATATTTATGGTACTATATGTATCAACTAAAATAAAATTTAAATAAATTTTCCTCGTAGTATCTTTGTAAGAAAAATAACAAACATATCTGTATAACCTATTAGTGAAATATTTTTTCAAAGACAAAATAAAGGTTTCTCCAACACTACTTGGACTGTGTTTCTCATCTTCAAGTTGGGACAGATCCTATTTATTTAAATATAGAAAACATATACACAATTTGTAACTTTTGGTGTTGGTCAAAGACTAGGGAAAGTGTAGAAATGCCCTTTTTCTGACTGCAAGTATAGGTTAAGGAGGAAAAATTCCTCTGATGGAAAGGATAAAAATATGAGGAAATAGTAGGGAAAGAGAGAGGGAGTTCTATTAATGGTATCACAAAATATTCGATTAACCAATAACCCAAAAGAGTATCTAATTCAATTTGAATAAATATGAAAATATTCATGACCATGTAAGGATCATGAAAATGTTGGCATGTGGTCCTAGAAGTATTATCATTTATGTAAAACCAAAATAATCAAAACTTTGATGATGCAGTAGGGTCAGATGATGGTTTTGATGAAGTTTACATGGTGGTTAATATGTGTTAATGATAAACTAGGAGATTCAGTGAGGATTGCTTACTCTTACAAGGCCATTCAGGTTCCTAGGTAATGTTGCATAATGGTATGATTTTATTTTATTCTTGAGAAGCATGTTGGCATGTTGTATAGTAGGTTTGGATAGTTATTGGGCACTCACATTAGTTATAGGGTGCAGATATAGGTGATTCACTATGTTTTAGGTGTTCATTTTAAGCAGGTATGGATGTTAGAGCTATGAGGATGATATTTGGATATATATGAGCTCATGGATGTATATATTCAGGTTTATAACTATATAATAGGTATTTTTGAGTCATTTTTAGTGATTTCATGATGATTTATAACATTCTTTCAATTGACCTTAGCTTCTACAGTGCAAAACTTGAAGGTGAAGCTATGTAACTAAGATAAGGATGGAGAGTTTGAGAGATGGTAATAAAATTATGATGATTTGATATGTTAGAATATTTTTCATGGTGCTTTGAGAAAAAATTGAGGTTTTTAGGATGTGACTTTAGTAAGATATGTTGGTTTGATGAAACAGGGTCAAGATCTGGTGTAGTTCCAGCTCGAATCAGAACTTTGCATGCTCACTTTGAATTGTGTGCTTTACATGGGACCCTATGGATTTAAGGGATTTTTATATATTGATTTAATAATGTTTCAAAAAATAATTAGGTAATTTCATCATCATATTTTTATGCACGAATTTTGAGAAGGTAAACAACTTTTTTTGAGTTTGAAACCCTAGCTGTAGAGTGGTATGGAATAATTAATTCATAAGTGGATATAATTTTTTCCTAGTGCATTGATGATGATTGGAACATGTAAATTTCTCCTTAATATTTACATAATTCTATGTTATAGGTCATGGTGATGAGTGGGTCCCACTCAAAAGTGTAAGTTTCTAAAGAAAAATGTTTTGGGACAAGGTTATTCAAAGGAAATTTGCATGATAAAATTAACATTGTGTAATTTATGTGAGTTTTTATTGATTTACAAAGAGGTTTCAGGAAATGACGATGTAGGTACATGGTCAAATGAGCTTCATTTAGGTGGATTGGTCAAATGGTAGTTTTGACACCATAAAAGTAAAGAGAAGTACAATGGGCATAACTAGACCTACAAGTGGAATTTTAATATGGTTAAAAACGTGTTGCAAATAGGTTTTAGATATATTTATAGTTATATAGGTATTTTATCATGATAAGGAATTTTTCCTATGGTTTCTAGTTTAGTTTTTGTATAAGAATATTTTTGTCATTGTAGAACAGGACATGATCTACATAATGTTTTGAGTTGTTGGAGGCATGATATGGATTAGGTGATTCTTTCTATCACCTGTAATGTTGTATGGGATAAATTTTTAATCAAATGAATCCATTTATAGGTCTTGAATGTTTCCATAAATATTTTTATCAGCTTATCTTTGAAAACTATAATTTTGGTAGGTTGATTTGGTGAAGATAGAAATGACTGTGGTTTCAGAAGGTGAGTGTTTCAAGGATTATCACTTGCTTATAATTTTTGTACATGTTCTGTAATTTCCACAATGTGGTTACATAACATGGTCTGGTTGTATAAGATTTTTATAAGGGTGTAGGAAACATCCGTTTTGAAAAGAATAAAGAATAGTGGTTCTAATAAATCAAATGTTCTAATTGGTTGACATAAATTACTACCATGTTCAATGTAAAAATTATTTATTAACCATTTTTTATGAATATGGGAGCTTGAATAATAATATTTTTGGAATGAGGGGGGTTTTTCCATTCTAATGCAAGGGTTTTTTGGAATTTTTGGTGCATGAATGAAGTTTGTTTTCTAGGACAACCTATTTGGGTAATTTGTGACCATCATAATGCATGTAATTGAATTTTATAAAGGTATATGGGTCAATTTTATCATGAGGGAATGACCTATATTGGTTTTATGAGAAGAAAAGGCTATAAAAGTGTTATATTGGCTCATTTTGAGAGCTAGCCTTGCATGGGGGGATGATGAGAGATAGAGGAGATTTTTTGTATGTATGAAGGTGTGATGTTGAAGAATGTTTGAAATAATGTGTGTAGTATTTTAAATTCAATAAAATTTGAGGAAGAAGAATATAGAGTGAGTTTGATGCCCTAGGGTTTGAGCTAGGGTTTGTGAGCTGAGTATGTTTTCTCCATTCGTTATAGCATACAAAAACTCAGAGATCAAAAAATTGTAAATGGATAAGTTGGTTATTGGTTTTCCTAGGGGTTTTTATCCTCATTTTGGATTGGGTGATTCACTAAATTAGGGGTTAGCGCTTCTATTATGGTTGGTGCAGTACTAAACTAGGTTTTGGTGTGTAGACACTAAAATTAGGTCCACTCCCCTTTCGTCCCTTGACAAATAAGCACCCTTTATTACATTTAACTAGCCATGACCCCCTTTGGCCCACTAATATTAATTTAATTAATTTAATTAAATTAATGCATTATCATCACTATATTTATTATTTAAAAATCTTATTTAAATAATATCTAAACATATAGATCACTTAGACACCTCACGAAGCTAACTCAACCTAAGACCTATTCTTAGAAAGTTCCCATAACTAACTGAGACTTACCCAAACCCTAATAATAAATGCCTACATTACCTCTAATCACAATCCTGCATGCTCACAAGAGGATCTGAGTCCAATCTGTGGGATAACAACATGAGATCCAAGGAAATTAGGAGGATCTCCCTAAGTTTAGTAAACCTAGGAAATCCCACCTTGACCAACGTTGGTTACCCCTAACCATCACCGGTTAAGACAGACCGCCGTCGGTTACCCCTTTTTAACCCAAAAACAACCTTATTCTCAGGGTTGGAACTGAGAAGTTGGAAAACTTTGGGAGAAAGTTGACAACCAAAAACACAACTCAGAGAGATAACACATCTTCAGAGAGCTAATTCCAACAAAAAATCACATCCAAGGAAGGAGATTGAGCATCTTCTCCTGCACAGCCATCCCATCCATGATTTGATCCAACCAAGCAAAGAGGAGTGTGCATGTAGTCCATGTAGAAGATTTTCATCAATTGGTGATCACTTGCAGCCTTCAAACCCATCATCGGCACCTCCATCCTTCACACACAGACCTTCAGGAATGAAATCCAAGTAAGTACAACATCATACTTTCCTAGTTATTTCATTTCATCATTATTTTATCACCCATTGTTTATCTTCCTCCCTATTGATCTTCTCTAACATTTTCACCTCCATAGACACATTAAAACCTTGAAAAGCCTACTCTAGTCACCCAATACCTTGTTCAAACCAACCAAAATCCTTTTTTCAATCACAAGGGAGACAAAAACCCTGTTCTGTGACATTTCTATATCTCATAGTAACTAGCACCGGTTATACCTAACCATCGTCAGTCACCCCTGATCGACACTGGTCTCTATTTTTTCCCACACAGTCCTGAATAGAGACCTATTCACCTAATTTTATCTTACCCTCATTCACCTGTGACCTACCAGAGACCTTTATCAGACCTACATTCCACTTTCCACAGTCTCTATCAATGTCATTATTATCATTGACATTTTAAACGTCTTCAGATTTGGCATACCTATTAGATTTTACCTTCTGCTTCGTTGTTTACTTACTGTCCATTTTCTACACTGACCAGCGGTGGTTACCCCTGACTGATGTTGGTTTTCCCTAACCAGTATCGGTTAGCCTGTTTAACATTCTAGCCACCATTCATTACTTCATTCATTTTTTATCACCAGATTCACCTAGTTTTGTTGTTTTCTATGTCATTTACAGAGAAGCAACCCTACCTGATCAATACTGGATCACATGGTGTTGACCCGAAGACAAGCAAGCGCCCTCATCTTCCACACCAGTTTCCAACCACTCCCACCTAGTCCTTCACCACCTTCTATTTTATCACGAGCCATGGATCCCATCCAGCCTACTACTATCGCTACCAAGATGAGGAGTTCACACGACTCCTTGACCAGAACCCTACCACCTTGCAGTTTTACCTCTCCCACTCGTCCACTCGAGACACCTCGGGTCAGTTGATATACAACATGCCCGTATCTATCCCCCTGACTCTCGCACCCACTTCTGCATCGGCCCCATCTGGCTCCGTGCTTCCTACATCCACCTTACCCCCAGTCATTTTTCACAGTTAGGTTCTATACCCGTTATGACTGCCGCGTCTATTGTCTCTGTGTCACCCATCACATCCACCATACCCTCGATGACTACCCCAAACACAACCTCATCTTCCCCTCATGTATCACACATACCTGTAGCTACATTCCCACCTCCAGTGTTGGTGACTCCTACCCCATTTCAGAATGTGGTTCTTTCCATTCCACAATCATTAGCCCCTATTGCCACTAGGGTTACCACGACCCTTCCACCCCCATATACATACTACCAACAACCACATGTTTCATCTATTATTCATTCTGGGTATGTACCCCCTATTTCATTGCCTTCTTCTCCACCACCTTACATGGCAGCCCCATACACTGGAATGCCACCCCCATTATATGCCCAAAACCAACCTCCTCATGCTATAGGAGGCATCCAATCATCACAACCCACCAATGACCTAATTAAATTGATGTTGGACAAGATGCAGACACTGGAGGCATCAGTTTCTGGCTCCCGCAACACTCTCACCTACGATGAGATTTGCAACGAGCCTATTCACCCATCCATTCCTATCCGTTCATACCCTGTGCATTGGGAAATGCCTAAATTCAACCGCTTCAATAGTAAGGAAGACCCACAACAACATTTGCACTCATTCAAACATGGGTGTTATCTGATCGCTCATGATGATGCCCTACTTTTGAGAACCTTTCCCATGTCCCTCACTAGACCTGCATTAGATTGGTATAGTGGGTTACCTAAACACTCTATATTCTCATTCAATCAGGTAGCCCAAGCTTTCTTGGATCATTTCTCTATCAATATCACCAAGAAGGTTACCATGACTGATCTATATTCCACACGTCAGTACGAGGATGAATCTATCATAGATTTTTTCACTCACTAGCGCAGCCTGATCAATCAACTTACCTTCCAACTGCCACAAACTGAACTCATCGAGCTCTTCACATGAGCTTGCGCTAGACATATCTCCCTGACCTTGCAGGTCCAAACTTTCTGAACATTCGATGAGGCATTCACTATGGCACGAAAGTTAGAGATTCAGGCCATTGAAGAGAAGAAAATCCAATTACGAAATAAGAATTCGACATTCAAGTCAAATGAAACCTCTTCTTCTTCCAAACCACCAACCAATTATTCAAAGGCTAAGGGTACCGCTAACGCAGTGGTACTCAAGGCCAGCCCCGCTCATCCATCCAATCAGGCTACACCCTCATCTAATCTATCACCTGTCCAGGATTTTCGATTCAGACAAGAGCAGTGAAAATATACCCCAATTGGGGAACCTTACTCTTCTGTCTTAGAAAAGCTTATCAAAGCTGGAGCCATCACCCTTCCACCCATAAAACCACACATGGTTTTGACCCTACTCACCCCATGCCCACATGGTATAAAGAGCATGATTTCTGTAACTATCACCAGTAAAGGGTCATAGTGATGGAAACTGCATCACTTTCAAGAATATTGTCCAAGAAATGCTCAAGAAAGGTGAGTTAACTGTGGATAATCCCAACGCCACCCCCAACCAAAATCTACAAATCTTCAAAAAACCATTTCCCAACCATGCCCCTTCATCCAATCAAACCGGTGAGACATCCACTCACGATACCCATACCCATGAGGTTCACGCTATCTTTAACGAGGTACCTGTCACCTCTCAATTACCTCACATCCCTTCCATAGAGGAAATCCTAGCCCGAAATCCTCCTTCCACATTGGAACCAACCTCCACTATTCCTTCACCAATAGAGGAACACCTTTCATCTCCTTCATCACCAACAGAGGAGTCTTCCACTAACATTGAGCCCCTCTCACCCCTAGCTTCACCACTTAGAGAACCTTTACCTACCATACCTCCTCCACCCGTAGAGGAGCTTACCTCACCCACATAGAGGAGCTACCTCCTCCACCCATAGAGGAGCACCCATACCTCCTCCACCTACAGAGGAGCACCTATCTATTCCTCCACTTATAGAGGAGCTCCCATCATCTCTTCCACCCATCATAGACCCAGTGGAGATACCTTTACCTCTTGGCGAGCATTCTCCATTAGCTACCCAACATCCAACAGACCTACTTTCAGCTCTCTTACCCATGGAAGCTGAAGCTAGCCAATTCCCCATCTCTAAGATGCATTTTACGGAATTCCCATTAGGTCCTCACCAACTCCACCCACAGACGTGTCATTCTCACATTTGGTTGATCACTTAGATTATGTGGATAGGGATTTACTATGGGGGCACCTCTTACTCCCTGTCTCAACACAGATGCAGAGATCCCTCGATGACACCTCCACTATCTACCCAAACACATTTCCACCCATCAAACCACATACAACCACTGTTGTCACAACCCCTTCCACAATACCTGTTAGCACTCACACCACACCCTTACCCATAACCCGACCTATATCTAAACCCAAACCCATACCCACAACATTTTCCTCCACTAAACCTATTACCACTTTAGGGGTCACCCCGACCACCAGCCTTACTCATCCACCTATTAAACTAGATTTAGCTACATCCTCCAACGTCAATACCACACCTACTCCGACACCCAAACCAAAGAAACAAACTCATCGACCTCATACCCCAACCACACCAATCACACCCACACTTGTCCCATCTACCTTAAGACCTCAGCTGCCCAACATGGTCAAGCACCCTTCACCCATCCATAAACCAATAACACAACAACCCATTCCTTCCTCACATACCTCTAACCTACCCAGGCACACAACACGACTTATACCCACACCTGTAGTCTCTTTACCACCAATACCTCCAATACCTTCAGCTATTGCTTCACTACCCACTACACTTCAATCATTGTCCCTCACACCCCAAGTATGACCCACATCATCTACCTTCACAACACCCCTATTATCCCCATGGGTAAATCACCCTCTTCCTCCATCTACTTTTCCTTCTAGACCTCGTACACCCACATCACCTTTACCCAAGAAGGTCCAACCCAAAAACAAAACCCCACTACCCCACAATAAGGTAGTCAAAACAACCCCACACCCTCCTACCCATCCATCTACTGTACCCGTACCCAAACAAACCCAACAATACCTCAAAAAACACAGGCACCTAAACCTATAGCTCGACCCATTCCTACACTTCCAAAAACAATTCCCTGACAACCAACCACACCTACACCCAAACCCACATTCACTTCCCATTGTGATCCACTAGCAGGGTCCTATGCCAAAATTTTAACCAACCTCCTCGAGACTTCTGTTATCACATTACCGCCACTCCAACCTTACAACCCCCTCAAACCCAAGCCAAAAGGGTTTGATGATACTAAAATTTACGCATACCATCGTGTGCCAGGGCATGATGTGGAGAACTGCAAGGCCTTGAAAACCATCCTTATCCAATTGTGTCCACCAGAAACCAACTTTGACGACATGACCTTCTTGAAAAGGATCCTGCTTCACCAACACCCATTCCCACACTGCCCACTCAACAACCACAACCTCCACCCTCACAGCTCCTAGAGCCACCCTCAAAATTTGAAATTAACATGGTTCACATCAGAGAACTTGCCACACCACCACCCAAATGTCGTTGCACCCAACTGACCTCACAGGGATTTTCTCCTCCAGTAGGTTTTTTCCCTTCATGTCATTATACCACTCACCCTACACCTTCTCCATTTGCCAACTTCCCTCAAATCAACATGATACATGTCACTACACATGTGCAGAAGGGAAAAGAAAAGGCAGCTGACCCACCAACCAATCCTATACCCAACATACCATCTACACCCATACCTAAAATAACTATCCACGGCCCCACATACCCCATTTCTAATGGCATCACACATCACACCATGCTCAAACAACTACACCAATCTCCCCTCAAAATGTCCTTATACGACCTCATCCAAACCTCAGAATCCCATCGTCAAGCTCTCATGGAGGTTCTTCAATCTATTGAGGTTTTACCCAATGACCCTACACCCATAGCCTCCATTATCACACCCCATCATGTAGCCTCTCTCACCAAATTACCACCTTCATCCTCACCTCACCTTGTTCACCAAGTGGCCTCCCTTAGCTTCTCAGAGGAAGAGATCGCACCACACCAAAATGATGACCCAGACCCAGCCCTCTTCATCTCTATCCACATTGATGACATACGGGTACGCCATGTGATGATTGATGGAGGCACTAGCATTAACATCATTTCATCCCATGCATTTTCTCAAATGTGCATACCTAACAATTACATGCATAAACATCTGGTCATGTTGCATTCATTCAATGATGCTATCACCTCCACACTAGGCACTGTCATCCTTCACATTTGCGTGGGCCCCCGCACTGTTCCAGAATTGTTTTATGTTTTGGAGGGGGAATTCCAATATAACTTGTTGCTTGGTAGACCCTAGATCCATGTCATGGGTTTCGTTCCTTCCACTTTGCATCATTGTGTAAAGTTTGAACACGAGGGACACACTTATACCATTCCAGCTGACCCATCACCTTTCAAAACATGCAACATGCTTTACCAACCCAATGATGTGCTCATACCTATCAAGCCATCTACCTCCGCAACCACTACCGCTTCACCTACACCTCCACCTACCAGTACAGCCATTGCTTTCACCACACATACCTCCTCTATTCCTACCACTGCTATAACCTCCACGGCTGACCCATTAGCTTCCCAATCCATTAACTCCACCTCCGCATCGACCTCTGACACATCATCCATACCAGCTACCTACATACCAACCACTGATCCCTTGGAAGGTGTTTTTCAATGCCTCACTCTAGGGGAGTACCACCTATATAGTGTCAACACATTCCTTACTCCGCACGAGTATGGAAGCCTTCACCAACACCCTCGCTATGATCACCATATAGGAGAACACCTCCTTTATGGTCCTCCTCATCTTCGTACTAGTCTCACCTATGGGGGACTTGATACTACCACTTACACACCTGAACCACCATCACAACCCCACCCATTTTCCGCTGACTTCCAATCACTTACCAATCACCATTTCACCCACACCTTCCTGCACCACTATGCATGGAAGGGTTTTGGTTTTGGCTTTTATGAGCAAGGCCACCATACCATTATTCCATGTACCACCCGCAAACATAATGACCATAGTGGTATCAGCTTCCTGAACCTCCTACCAAATAGGCAGGCCCTCATTGAACTCATTGAGGACTTATCCCTTCACCCACTCCACCTTCATCACCACCCTCACCGAACGGAGTCGATGGATCCTGAATCTATCCCTCCTAACTTTTTTTTTTTCATAAACACCATTTCCTTGGGGCCTTTGACTTATCAACGCAAAGGTGAGGCCCCTTCCACTCTCCCATTCCTGTATCCTGAGATGATCGATGATGACACACCTACCATTAACATCGTTCAATGTCAGGATGATGAATCCATACTCACCTACCTTGGTGCAGAAGACTCATATATTCATCAGTCGTTACCCTCTGAGACACAAACCATGTTGAATGAATCGACTATCGAGATCAACATTCATACTCAGGATGACCCACACATCCTAAAGATCAGACAATCTTTAGATGTTGCTGAACAGGAAGCCATCACTTCTTTTCTCCAAGATCATAACCACGCTTTCACTTGGTCTTACGCAGACATGCCCGGTATTGACCCCACCATAGTGGTCCACAATATTGTAACCATTCCCGATGCCAAACCTATCAAACAAAAGCTGAGGAAAATGCACCCTCGCATTGCTCTTCTCATCAAAGAAGAACTTCAGCGCCTTCTTTCCATTTCCTTCATCTTACCCATTGATTATCCTCATTGGATTTCTAACATTGTCCCTGTTACTAAAGCAATAGGGGGACTCCGCATTTACATGGACTTCTGTGACCTCAACCTCACCTACCCAAAAGATGACTTTCCCTTGCCTGGTATTGATCAACTGGTTGACCTCACCGCTGGTCATGAGATGCTCTCACTCATGGATGGCTTCTCAGGTTATAACCAAATTTTGCTTGCCCCAGAAAGATCAGCACAAGACCACATTCATTACCCCTTGGGGAACCTTTTGCTATCGAGTCATGCCTTTTGGCCTTAAAAATGCTGGTGCTACATATCAGTGTGCTATGACTTACATCTTCCATGATATCATGCATCACATATTGGAAGATTACGTGGATGATCTCTTGGCCAAATCTAAACGTCACACCGAGCACCTCGCCATCCTCAAAACCATCTTTGACCACCTCATTAAATATTGTGTCCACCTTCAGCCTAAAAAGTGCATCTTCGCGGTTCTCTTAGGAAAGCTCCTGGGATTTATTGTTTCCCTTTGTGGTATAGAAGTTGACCCTGCTAAAGTCAAGGCCATTCTGGAAATGCCTCCACCTACTAACCTTAAACAACTCCATAGCCTGCAAGGTAAATTGTAGTCCATTCACCATTTCATTTCACAATTATCTGATCGGTGTCAACCATTTCATCATCTTCTTAGGAAGGATGTCTCCTTTAAATGGGATGATGACTGTCACAAAGCTTTTGAGGCCCTAAAACAATACCTTCTCCAACCACCCATACTCATTCCACCTAAAGAAGATCAACCTTTTTACCTATACATATCAGCTACCGATCATTCCTTGGGAGTCATGCTCGCTCACCACAATGAACAACATAGGGAGCAGGTGGTTTATTACATAAGGCATACTCTTTTGGACTATGAAACCCGATACAATCATCCAGAAAAGCTTTTCTTAGCCTTATTTTTTGTTGCCACCAAACTCTGCCATTACCTACTCAACCAAAAAACCTACGTCATGACCAACACTGATCTTCTACACTTCATGTATGCCAAAGCTTATCAAAATCAGTGTGTCGTGCAATGGCTTATGATTTTAGCTTATCTTGACCTCGAGTTCATTCACCAAAAGTCCATCAAGGGCCAAGCTATCTCCGACCAACCAGCTGACATACCTATTTCTGGGGACCAACCTTCTAATTTTTACTTTCTCGATGAGTCAATTTTTACTCTTTACCTTGGATAATAATTACCAAATGACACTATTATTTAACGGTTCCAAGTGTCAATGTGGGGGTGGGGCTGGTGTTATCCTCATTCCTCTAGATGGAGAACCCATTCCTTTGTCTTTCAAACTAGACTTTGAATGCACCAAAAATATTTTCAGATACGAAGCGCTCGTACTCGGTCTCCATACCACCTATGCCCTAGATGTTAAATCAATCAACATATTTTGTGATTCTCAAATGGTCATAAACAAAGTCAATGGTATGTACCAATGTCGTAACGAGATACTTCAAAAGTAGAAACATCATGGTTAGACATGCTTTTGACCACATTTTATCGTTACACCCTTCAAACCATCCCCCATTCAACCAATAAATTTATAGATACCATGGCCTGCTTAGCTTCCCAAATACCCACTTCCCCTACCAATTCCAAAATATTTGTCACCGTAAAATTCCTCCATTCACCTTCTTATTTACCTCATGATGTTTACTCAATTGTAAACAACACCCCTGACCCAAGTGACCTTTTGTATAAACAATACTCTGACTACCTTTCCCTCTCCATCTTACCTTCTGATCTCACCCATAATGGAAAACGTGCTTTCCTTAAAAAGGTCTCCCATTTCATTATCCTGGGGGAACTTCTCTATAATTGTGAAATTTGATAGTATTCTCTTACAAACCTCACAATTTCTGAAATTGCTTATACCATTAAGGAGGTTCGTGATTCATAAGTGGAGGTCACTTTAGGGCCTTGCTGTTGCTAAGTGTATTCTTCACCTAGGCTATACTTGTCCCCTTAACCATGATTGTTGTGACTATGTCAAATGCTATGTTGAAATGTCAACAACATCCTCTTCATCATACACCCAGTCATTAGTCTATAAAGGTTTTCGTGACCTTTTTCCCTTCTCTCTGGGGTTTAGATCTTGTCTAGAAATCAATTCTCATTCTTCCTTACATCGCCATAGGTGGATCAAAACTGCTACCATGAACTACTACCTCAAAATGGGTGGAATCCATACCACTCATCTCCACGAAAGACCTTTCCATGTATTGATTTCATTAGCCACCACATTATTTTTTGCTTTGGTGTTCCTCATTGCCTCATCACTGACAATGGAAATTTTCAAAAAGAAAACACTGCAAAAATTTGAACACCTTTGGGATTTAACCTATTTCTCATCACCTTATTAGCCACAAAAATATAGCAAACATAATCAGCAAACAAAACCCTCAACAAAATTCATGATATCATGCATCTCATATTGGAATATTACATGGATGATCTATTGGCCAAATGTAAACGTCGCACTGAGCACCTCACCGTCACAAACCATCTTTGACTACCTCATTAAATATTGTGTCTGCCTTCAGCCTAAAAAGTGCATCTTCACGATTCTCTTAGGAAAATCCTAGGATTTATTGTTTCCCTTTATGGTATTGAAGTTGACCCTGCTAAATTCAAGGCCATTCTAGAAATGCCTCCACCTACTAACCTCAAAAAACTCCATTTCCTACAAGGTAAATTGTAGTCCATTCACCGTTTCATTTCACAATTATCTGATCGGTGTCAACCATTTGATCATCTACTTAGGAAGGATGTCTCCTTTAAATGGGATAATGACTATCACAAAGATTTTGAGGCCCTAAAACAATACCTTCTCCAACCACCCATACTCATTCCACCTAAGGAAGATCAACCTTTTTACCTATACATATAAGCTACCGATCATTCCTTGGGAGTCATGCTCACTCACCACAATGAACAACATAGGGAGCAGGTAAGTTTATTACATAAGCCATACTCTTTTGGACTATGAAACCCGATACAACCATCCAGAAAATCTTTGCTTAGCCTTAGTTTTCATTGCCACCAAACTCTGCCATTACCTACTCAACCACAAAACCTATGTTGTGACCAACACTGATCCTTTACACTTCATGTATGCCAAACCTTATCAAAATCAGTGTGTTGCTGCGATGGCTTATGCTTTTAGCTTGATCTTGACCTTGAATTCATTCACCAAAAGTCCATTAAGGGCCAAGCTATTTGCCAACCAACTGGCTGACACACCTATTTCTGGGGACCAACCTTCTAATTTTGACTTTCCCGATGAATCCATTACTACCTTTCCCTGGACGAACCCCCTTACCAAATGACACTATTCTTCGACAGTTCCAAGTGTCAGCGTGGGGGTGGGGCTGGTGTTATCCTCATTCCTCTAGATGGAGAACCCATGCCTTTGTCTTTCAAACTAGACTTTGAATGCACCAACAATATTACTGAGTACGAAGCGCTCGTACTAGGTCTCCAGGCCACCTATGCCCTAGATGTCAAATCAATCACATCTTTGGTGATTCACAATTGGTCATAAACCAAGTCAATGGTATGTACCAATGTCGTAACAAGATACTTCAAAAGTATAAACATCATGTAGACATACTTTTGACCACCTTTGATCGTTACACCCTTCAAACCATCCCACATTCAACCAACAAATTTACAGATACCATGGCCTGCTTAGCTTCCCAAATACCCACTTCCCCTACCGATTCCAAAATATTTGTCACCGTACAACACTCCATTCACCTTCTTATTTACCTCATGATGTTTACTCAATTGGAAATGACACCCCTGACCCGAGTGACCTTTGGTATAAACAATACTCTGACTACCTTTCCCTCTCCATCTTACCTCCTGATCTCACCCGTAACGGACAATATGCCTTCCTTAAAAAGGTCTCCCATTTCATTATCCTTGGGGGGGACTTCCTCTATAAGCACGTGGCTTTAATGGTATTCTCTTACAATGCCTCACAAGTTCTGAAATTCCTTATACCATTAAGGAGGTTCATGATGGCATATGTGGAGGTCACTTTAGTGGCCTTGTTGTTGCTAAGTGTATTCTTTTCCTAGGCTATTACTGGCTGACCCTTAACCATGATTGTTGTGACTATGTCAAACATTGTGTGAAATGTCAACAACATTTCAACCTTCATCATACACCCAATCATGCCTTACAGGTCACTCATGACCTTTGGCCCTTCTCTCAATGGGGTTTGGATCTTGTCAGAGAAATCAATCCTCATTCTTCCCAATCGCCATCAATGGATCATAACTGCTACCGAATACTACACAAAATGGGTGGAATCCATACCACTCATCTCCATGAAAGCCAAGAAAATATGTGAGTTCATTAACCATCACATCATTTGTCACTTTGGTGTCCCTCATCGCCTCATCACTGACAATGGAAAACAATTCAAAAACAAAACACTGCAAAAACTTTGTGACACCTTCGGCATTCAGCTTAGTTTCTCATCACCTTATTACCCACAAACCAATGGCCAAGCCGAATCCACTAAAAAAACCCTCAACAAAATTCTCATGAAAGTGGTTGATGATACTGGGAAGGATTGGCATACGCACATTCCTTTTTCCCTATGGGCATACCACACTAGTATTCACACTTCCACTGTGGCCACACCCTTTTCTCTGGTCTATGGTACAGAGGCTGTTCTACCTCTCGAAGTCTAGATCCCCTCACTCCACATTTCTCTCCATGACATGCTTACTGATGATGACTTTCATTAGGACCACTTAGCACAACTAGAGTTATTAGACGAACGTCATCTTAACGCTCTGGATCACCTTCAAGTTTACCAACAATGTATCAAACATGCTTATGAAAAACGTGTTCATGAATGAACCTTCCAAGTCGGTGACCTTGTCTTGAAAGAAAATCAACACGTAACCAAAGCAGAAAAAAGTAAACGGGGAAAATTCACTCCTAATTGGCTTGGACCATACATCGTAACTCATACCTATGGATCAGGTGCCTATCGTTTGTCCTCACTTGAGGGTAAACCCAAACCTGAGCCCCTTAACACATTGCATCTTCAACCATTCTATTGTTGACTCATTGTCCTACCTCACCCTTTGTCTCTTTACAGGCTCATCCCTTGAGCGCTATCCACTCCATACACCTCCCTAATGATTAAAAAGAATCATGTGAGTACCCATCACTTGTTATCTTCTCTTGAATATGTGTACCATGGCACTGCACATAGCATGATTCTCATGGATACTTTTTGTCTACCTTTAGATGAGATCCCATGGTCGTTCCACCTTGCCTTTTGAACAAGAGTCCTATCCTTCACCTTGGTCTTGTCCATGATTTCAAAGACCTCCAATGGGACCAAACTCCTTGAGTCAAACTTCTAATAAAAAAGATGACTCCCTCAAAAGGACATCTTCCTCTCAACCAAATTGCTACTATAAATAGACTGCTCCCTCGAAGGACAGCTATGTGAAGCTTTCAAAAAAAAATGAGAGAAACCAAAGCTTCCCGCATCAATCAGCTTCACGAAGACCTCAAGGAGTACCATATTATTTATCCCATATAGACTTCCCACATCAATTATTCTATCAAAAAAAAAACCTTTTAGTCATGGACTTGCCCATTGTGACCTCGGACCTCTTGCCCAAAAGCCCTGTCACTCAAAACATATACAATTAACTACCTTTCACCCACCTTACCATTTCCACTCTCATTTCCTAAATTTCCTCAAGGGACATCTTGGAATTTTGACATTTGGTGATCATGTGACTACTTTCACCGTAGAACAGTTAATCGTGCAATGCTTTTGGGTCTTGTGTTCATCACCCCCTTCAAGGTATGATTTACTCGGTATGATCCTACCCAATTAGGTGGCTTTATTGCCCCCCCTCTTATCTTTTAACCATCTTTGTTTACGTTTTTATTACCTTATACATGAATTGGTCCTCGACACTTACCTTTGGGTTAATCCTCCCCTTTCACCATAATCACCTTCACCTACATCATTTTACCTATAATCTACCCACACCTATTAAACCTAAACCCACAACATGCCCAATAAACCTACCAACTCATTCTCATATTCTTCCCTAGCTCATGGGAGAACTACATCGGCCTGAGGTCCCTTTTCATTGGGACTATGTAGGCAGCACTCTAAGGGCATGGGGCCCTTGGAGGTTAGCTCGGCCATTCTCTACCCTAAACAATTCATCAACCATGCCTAACTCACCATTTACCCCACATTTCACTTAGTTCCCCTTTTCTAACAAAATTGGAAATTAAGCCACATACATAACAAGTTGTTTACCATTTTATACATTTATTACACCTACCATCTCTCTATCATCACTATGCATAGATTATACAACATTTCACATATGACCCATAGTATCATTCATTGCAAACAATAATGAATCACAACTTCCTAAACAAACTTGACTCGATCCATGCCTATAACCTGACTCAATCCATGCCTAACCAACCTGACTCAATCCATGCCTAAACTGACCTGGCTCGATCCATGCCTACAACCTGACTCAATCCATGTCTTAACTGACCTAACTCCATCATGCCTAACTCACCTAATTTCCATCCATATTAAAATAACAAATCCATATCTCATCTAACACAAACCATAAAACCAATATCTGATAAACATATTAACACATCACCAAATACCATGAATCTCATCGTATAAATCAATAATGTGTATCTCAAAATACATGACTATCTCATCATGGCCATCATCTCAAAAATGTCAGCACAAAGGCTGATTTACAATACAAAATGTCATCGGCATGTAGGCCAATCTCATATATACACAAAGAAAAAATGAATGAATCAATATAAAAAATCTTCGACACGCAGGTCAGTATATGCTCACAATATACAAAAAAATCACTCGTACATCCTCACTTCCTTCAGCATGTAGGTCAGTATGTGATCAAAAATATGACTATCTTTGGCACATAGGTCGGTATATATATCAACAATAATCACTACTATACATCAAAACTCAGGGTGGCTGCATATTAGACATCTCACCGGATGTCCTCCATCTTTGTGTCCCCTGCACCCTCAGCCTCCTATGTCCCTACTGGTACATCACCTAGCTCTAGTCATCGGGCACTGGTGGCCTCTCCCTAATCGGGCCTCAGAGCTCACTACCCTCCTGTGCTCTCCAAACTATGTGTCTGGGATCTCATCCTCTCACTAGATGCCTATTGTGCCCTGTACTCTCTATATGAGAGGAAGTCTATCCCGGCTACCATGAGCTAGTCTTGATAGTATCATACCTCACCTAGGGCATCCCGTAGCCTAGATATAGGTATGGTCTAAGGTGGTCCCATAGGTCTCGACCCCTCTACCTGCCCTATGCCAGCCCGTGAACTGGGATCAACTCCATGTGCTTGTGGTGGTTCCCCCTACCCCGGTGCCTGTGGTGGTGCCCCCTATCCTTGTGCATGTATCTGGGCCTATAAGAACCCAATCTGTGCCTGGGCTATGGCCAAATGGCCCTGTAATCCTACCACCTGAGCCTATAAGGCTACCACCTGACCATCTCAGTCTCCATCTCCTCAATCACCTCCACCCTCTTCCTCCACCATCTGGGCCTGCAGACTTTCCACTTGTACCCGTAGCTCTGCTACCTCTTCCTCTGACCCCTCTAGTTGTGTCTGTAGTATACCTACTTACGCTATCAACGTTACTACCTTCCCCTGTAGGGAATCTCTCTGCACTTTCATGGTAGCTAAATTTGGCTGTCATGGTCTAGGTGGTATGGCTCGTAACTGAGCCATCCAACACTACCTATACCTATCTTTGCATCTAGCATCATCAATCTACTAATCCACTAGGTTCTCCTCCTCTTCTGTTAGCATGGTAGGCTGTGGTAGAGGGAGAGGCCTCTCCACGTCATCTCTCTGATACTATTGGAAGGGTGGAGGAATATCCTGTATGAACTCGAACTACTGTCAGACCTTGTCTATCGGGATCATCTCATCCTCATCGGCATGGTGACCCTATATCTACCTCTCTAGTTGGAGCTTAGCTAGCTCCTCATGCATGTGCCTATATGAGGGGAATCCCACATATGGCCTCTAGATAATTTCTACTTCAGTCAACCCCTCTAATAACTGCGAAATAGGTGCCACATCATAGGTCGGCCTATCTGACCTTCGCTCTCCTACAACTGGGACCCATATCCTATATCCCAACCACACACATCTCGGTGGGAATACATATGCTCGGGGAATCCCTATAGGTTGAACATAGAGTATGTTCTTGTAGGCCCAACAGTGCAATATAAATGTATAGCACAGGCTAAACCTGCACGGCGTCCATACACCCACAGCTCTCTATATAGCTGCACCAAAATTGTTGGTGCCTAGGCAAACCATGTCTCGTGTACCATCATATCAGGGAGCACCCCCATTAGTGAGCGGGGAAAGAATCCACCCTATGCATCAAGTAGTGCATAGCAACACACTACCTCCATCAATAAAATTACTAGCCTTGTCTCATCCGAACAGGCTAGGTACATCTTGTCAGAGCTCAGATCAGCACTATGGAAGCTCAACTCTGTAGCCCCCTCACCAAATACGGTCCCGATCAGCTCCTCTGAGGCCTCAAAGGAGATAGAGTATACATGGGCCCCAAATATGGGTAACCTTAGAATCTGGAACACATCCTCTAGGGTGATAGTCATCTCACCCGTCGGAAGGTGGAATGTGTTGGTCATGGATTCCCATCTATCGATGAGCATGACCATCAAACTAAGCTTCCAAACAGCATGTCGGTAGTGCCGAATACCACTCAAGCCCACTACTTCCACGTGTTTCAGCTCCAATAGGCTCGCTAGGCCACACAATATCATCAATAGTGACAGAACCCTGTCTTGCATATGTAGTTGTGACCTCCACTCCATCCAATCCAAAGCACAACATTAATTTACCTTTACCATGACCATATTCACCACTTATCATTACCCGCCACCTTATTTCTACCCTACTCATCTCAACCACCTAACCTACATCATTTTTTGGACCCTTTTACCTAAAATACCAATTAGTTCTAGTTCATCCTAACTGACTCTGGTCACCCTTAAACCGACATTGGTGACCTATTTAGTGAATGATACCAGTTCAACTTGACTGACCACAGTTACCACGTAACCGACATTGGTCCTGTTATGTGACAGATCTTGGTTCTACCTAACCGATGTGAGCCACGCTTGACCGATGCCAGTCATTGTCACACAAAAATCCATGACTTCCCAAACCCCCCTTTTTTGTAAACCCTCCCACCTATCCCTTTTACCCCACCTACATTGACCTAAACTACCCCAAAACCCCTACCCACCCCACCTATCCAATTTCCTACCCCTCCCCCTCTTTTTTTCCCATTTTCCCCCCATACCCGATTTAACTTTTTTTTCCCGCCCACAAAATACAAAAACCCACCCAAATCCAAAAATAAACAACTCTTACACCATCTACTATATCTAATTAACATTAAAGAGTTAGGCACTTACCTCGTCATACTGCCACCATCTCGGTGGCACATCTGGCCATTATGTTGGTGGTCCACTTGATCCCTCTCCCACCTCTGCCATCATTGAATATCTACCCACACACTCCAAACAATCGAATCCCTCGCTAAGATCTCATGGACTCGCTACTAACCAGCCCAACTAGTGTCAACTCACCCTGCCAGCTCACTATCACATAACGCCTGGATGCTTTTCTCACTTTTGTCTCTTTTTTGTCCTTTCTTCACTTCGTAATTCACAAATGAAAAATAAACACGTGGCCTTTTTCGTTTTTATACAAAACCTGACCTAACCTACATTGGTTCCCCTTGACTGACATCAGTCTCGTTCCATACCTAACCATCGTTGGTTTTCCTATACCGACATTGGTTATCCTTGATCGCCATCGGTCACCCTTACCTACACATTGCACCTAGTTTTCCATTTTACCTGACCCTTTACCTTGCTCCTTTACCCCCTCCACCCCTTACCTAACCCATAACCTTACCATTCATGACCTCATCATTTACTACCTCCATTTTTCCTCCTTTAGGGACTCATTATTTTACCCCTACCTCAGCCTTACCCATGTCGTGACCTAGATATTTGGACCTAGACCATCAGTAGTGACCTTTGACCTCATGTGTTCGCTATACCTTGTGGTACTATTACCTGTGTTGATTGACCTAATGACCTTACCTAGCCTATTTTCATGACCATTTATCTTGACCATACCTTTGGTGTACCGGAACATACCTAAACATTCCTGCACCTAACCTATGTTGTGCTTCCTAACCTTATCCTATACCTTGGATACTAGATTCACTTCAACCTTGTTTGGATAAACCTATCGACCTTAGATGATGTAGATTTTTCCTGCTCTTCAACCCGGTAGCGTGCTACAGTTTATACATGTGCGTGCGTTTGACTGTTGCTACCTTTGACCCTAACCCATTACCTAGATTTCCCGAGTAGACCTTTCATCCCTTTTCCCTTGTACCCATTTTCCTTTTCTTCACATTTACCTTTTATCAAACCACTCACCGCTTCAACCTGCTACCTCGTCAGTTCCTGGTTTGAGGGGGATCACCTTCACCCTCACATGGGGCAACCACATCTTATTTTTGTTAGCATCGCTTACCAATACAAGCTACGTAACAAAAAGGGGGCAAAATGTAGACACTAAAATTAGGTCACACTCCCCTTTTGTCCCTTGACATATAAGCACCCTTTATTACATTTACCTAGCCATGACCCCCTTCACCCCACTAATATTAATTTAATTAATTTAATTAAATTAATGCATTATCCTCACTATATTTATTATTTAAATATCTTATTTAAATAATATCTACACATATAGTTCACTTAGACACCTCACCAAGCTAACTCAACCTAAGACCTATTCTTAGCAAGTTCCCATAACTAACTAAGACTTACCCAAACCCTAAAAATCAATGCCTACATTCCCTCTAACCACATTCCCACATGCTCACAAGAGGCTCTAAGTCTAATCCATGGGATAATGACATGAGATCCAAGGAAATTAGGAGGATCTCCCTAAGTTTAGTAAACCTAGGAAATCCCACCTTGACCGATGTCGGTTACCCCTAACTGTTGCCAGTTAAGACAGACCGCCATTGGTTACACCTTTTAACAAAAAAACAACTTCATTCTCAAGGTTGGAACTGGGAAGTTGTAAAAATTTGGGAGAAATTTGACGAGTAATAACACATCTTAGAGAGACAACGCATATTTAGAGAGCTAATTCCAACAAAAGCTCATATCCAAGGAAGGAGATTGAGCATCTTCTCCTGCACAGCCATCCCAGCCATGATCTGATCCAACCAAGCAAAGAGGAGTGTGCATGCAGCCCATGCAGAAGCTTTTCTTCAGTTGGTGATCACTTGCAGCCTTCAAACCCATCATCAGCACCTCCATCCTTCACACACAGACCTTCAAGAATGAAATCCAAGTAAGTACAACATCATACTTTCCTGGTTATTTCATTTCATCATTATTTTATCACCCATTGTTTATCTTGCTCCCTATTGACCTTCTCCAACATTTTCACCTCCATAGACTCATTAAAACCTCACAAAATCCTACTCCAGTCACCAAATACCTCGTCTCGACCAACCAAAATCCTTTGTGCAATCACAAAGGAGACCAAAACCCTATTCTGTGACATTTCCAGATCTCACAGTAACCGGCACTGGTTATACCTAACCGTCATCGGTCACCCCTGACCGACACCGGTCTCTATGTATTTGCCCACATAGCCCTAAAAAGTGACCTACCCACCTAATTTTACCTCACCCTCATTCACCTGTGACCTACCAGAGACCTTTATCAGACCTACAGAGACCCAGAACCAATCATTTGACCTTTGGATTCTATTCTAGCTTAGCTTGTTAGATTAGATCTATCTCTTATTGTGTTTTTAAGTGAGATACCTAAATCATTTCAAAATAACAATAGGATTTACTTTGTTTACAACATTAATTTTTTTAAAACAGTGGACTGACAGCCATCTAGGAAGTATCATACTTCCCGGATCTAGCTTACGCTAGGTAGTTCACTGCCCATATTGTTTAATTCCTTCTGGTGGTTTTGTTTCTATTAGAGGTAGTTCCTCCTAGCCAAAAGGAATCTCTCACGATCAGCTGTGGATTTGGAATTCATACGTGCGCAACAACCCATCAACCAACATTTGAATAGGTATTCCTCCTATGCCCGTTACCCTATCTATTTCATCAACAATTCAAAGAAACAATCTAAGAAAAAGGTGAAACATGGTGTCTCTATGATGATCTTTGCCTAATGAAGAGGATCAAGTAGGTTTCCATGCTAAATTAGTGCATTTTTTCCTACACTAAAATTGATTTTCAAGTATCAAGGAATATGGAGTCATCAAGTTTAAGTGGTTTTTTTTCTCAAGATCATGGGAGAACAATGTGTCACAGATACATAAAGGAGATAAAAACCCTACAAGAAAAAAAGATGCATTACATCATTTATGACTCAGGTTGTGATTGATCTTTGTAGGAATAATTAATCAGGTATCCAAAAAGGTAATTAATGTATGTATGAATTTTTATCTACCTGAGTCAAGACGTATGGTCCTAGTTCTAGTGGAGATCAAAAGTAAGGATGTTTGTAGAAAGTCAAGGTCAAGAAGACAAGTCCCTTTGTTGGACAACCTAATGTCAATGAGGTACACAGAGTGGGTCTTTCATGAAGTTATTGTTATGCAACTTCAAGGAGTTTTTTTTCATAGAGACAAGTTATTGGTAGGAGGTATTTTAGTTTTGTGTAATAGCATAAAGCAATGAGGAATAGAGTCAGCTTACTAACGTCATTTAATCCTACGAAAAGTATATTTAAGATTTTGGATTTTCCATAATGTCACCAAGTAATCAAAGGTTTTGAATTACAAGTTGAAAGCATGTAAAAATATATAAAGGAGAAAGGGGTAGTTTGTTCTAATTATGAAGAGAGACTAAAATAACTTTAATATGTATGAGAGACTTGAAAAGAGCTCCAAGGCTCTTTATAGGGTTTTAGAAGGAAAAAAACCACAGATGAAAAGACATGCCTAGGATTTGATAGGAATTTTATCCACAGAAGAAGTGATAGAATGGAGTGATCATCAAACCTAATGACACTAAGAATATAAGAAGGTTGGATATGCTTTACTATTAAAGATGTGTCCCAAGAAAAGGTCTAGCTTGATAGGTATATAACATGAAAGGTGTTTATTTGAGGTGAATGTATGACCATGTTCATGTAGATTTCTATGTTTGTCTTGATTTCGTGTCATAGAGCTAGAGATTGCAAAGTGAGGTCTCACAAGGTGATATGGGTCTCTTCAAAGGTGATTTAAGATTTCATGTTGTGAGTATGGGCATCAAGAAAAATATTTGATGAATTATAGGATGGTTTGAGCCTAGAAGGAAGAGTAGTGTTGGTGCCCCAACAGTTGTTGAAATGATTAGGTCATATTGCAAGCCTTTGTTCAAGGAGGTTCATCAAGAGGTTTGATTCAAAAGGTATGGTCATGAAAGTAAAGTACCCTAATCATGAAGGTCAAGTTAAGAGGAATGCTACAAAATTAGAAGTGTTTAGGACTTATCAAGAAGGTCTACAGGTCAAGAAAGACTAAGAAATGATTATGTCAATCATTTTTAAGTAATCTGAGTGAGTATTAGGGAAGGGTTCAATTTAGACCAAGGGATAATGTTTTATCTTATTAAAGAAGACCATTTTTGCATAATTAATGTGATCTAGCATATCCTAAGGTCGTGAACAATTCAATAAGATTTAGTTCTTGGAACATCTCAATTGTGAATGAATGTATGTTGTAAGATAAAGTCATCAGGTTTGTGTTAAAAGTCTACAATATGTGTAGGTAGTTCATGAAATGTATTCTTAAGTCCATATTTGGTACATGTAAAATTTGTGCAACTTATGTATTCATCATGTTATTAATTATGAAGTTTAAGTTTTTAGATGTTGGTCCCTATTTTGGAAAAATAAGTTGTGTGCTTTAAGTATCTTTAAAGTGTGTCCAAGATTGAATCATTATATTACATCAGGAGATAGTAGCTCTATGTTTAAAATCATAATAAGTGATTAATGAGTAAAGATGGAGAAGTGTAAAAGTATGATTTTTACTTGTCAATCAGTTATTTAGAAGACTAAATGATAGATCCATGAGGATATCAAGCATTTAAATTATGTGTTTCCAAGTTATAGTTAGCATTGAGACCTTATATAGCCTGTGTGTCTAATCTATGAAACTCTTGAAAAACATGATAAGTGTCAAGTCAAGTTGAAAATTTTATCATGAAAGGGAAGTGTTAAGGTATGCTTTCAAAAAATAAATTCATGATAAGAAAATTGAGTAAATATGTTTAATATATTTGATGTCTGGTTAAGCTGAAGTGCTCTGTTTTGTTTTTTCAAGAACTATCTGAGTTGTCAATATTGTTGTCTAGATGTCTCAATAGTATGATCTCTCATGTTATCCATTATGTTGATCTAAATCATGTGTTCAAAATTAACAAAGATGTGATATGGTTAGTAATTTGAGTCTAATGGTCAAAGTTTACACTTGTGATGTCATGACAAAATCTTTCTCTGTTGTGTTGGGTTTGTTTATCCCCTGTTTTGGGCATGCAAAACTTGTCTTCATGATGAAAAATTATTTATTTACTATAGATAGTTTTTGATCTTCTAAATAGTTGTAAATCTTTTTCTGATCTCTTTAGGAGTCTATTGTCATCATATATGGGTATTATGAGTCTTGATATGCTGAGTCTCTGTCATAAGGTGTTTAGGATATTATAGTTACATCTTGGTATCAAATGTCTTGGTCTTAGACCCTGTAAAATTAGTTCTAAATATGTGATTCATTGTATCTCTCATCCAATTGAAAAATATAATAAGCTTGGCCTTCATGTTTAAATTACTTTTTAAATTTCTGAGATATGGTTTGTTCATTAAGAAAAGAAATCAATGTTTTAAATTGGGCTATGGTCTTACTCATGATGAGGTTATTTCAAAAGTATCATTCATGATTTGAAGGATAGAATAAAATTACTTGAATAATACTTGTTGTACTCATAATCATTGAGTTATGAGATCATGTAACAAGAGGGATATGTTGTCTTCTATACACAAGTCTCAAAAAATATTATCATTGTCGATTTAGAATTACGTATGAATATGTAGAATTTCAAATTTGTATGTACCCTAAGTTAGGGTTTAAAGTGTGTATATTCCTCATCTTATAGTGGTTAGGGTGACAACAAGCATGATAATGTAATTTTCTCATCAAAAGGATTCTTCAAGAAGATAAGAGCCCTAAAAATTGAATATTCCAAGGTTCCTACGAGATGAAAAGATATGTGAAAGAATATTTCTTTAATGAAGGTCAATCAATTCTATCAGAGTGAGTGTCAAGTGTTTTTGAGGATATTTATGTAAACTGTGCATACTAATAGTGTTAATAAATTCAAAGGGATCATGAAGAGCATCAAAAGACTCTTAAGACATAGATTACCCAAAATTGTAGGGTACTGCACCATCCAGAATGATGTTACACATGCCCCAATGATGATACAGGTCACCTCGCAAGGTGTTCGGGATCCAGAGAAGCTCGCGAAGTATATGTTAGCATCCCAAATGCTTTATCCAAGTTCCTTGTGCTTTGTTTTATCCTTTACCCCACTTTTTCTTGGCCTTTTTGACCTTCAGTAAAAACCGCCACCCTGCCAGGGTGCGGTCTCGTGACCCACCCTGAACAGGGGTCAGTCCTGTAACCGCCGCCCTGCTCAGGGTGGCGGTCCTTCATGTATTTTCCAGCACATTCCTTTGATTGCGACATGCATAAATTTTCAACATTTACCAGCTTTTCTCAACCGCCTTAGCTTGTATTAATGTTTTATGTTCCCTGGAATAGTGTTTCTTCATTGTTTAATGGTAAAAGAGTTCTAATAGGAATTACCTTTGGGTGAATGTGAAATCTATAAATAGCCAGCTTGTTTTCAAGCAAATGGCCCCTCAACTTCTCATTTCTATTATTTAGTCTTTCAATTTCTTGCTTATAATTCATTTTGTTTTCATGTTTTGCATCCATGCTAGTTTTTCCTTTGCTATTGGAAGCCATTCGATCTTCTTGCTTCAGTCTTGTTCATTGTTGTTCATACAAATTAGTTTAGAGAAAAGTAGTGTCATTTGTAGATTGAATCCATTAGAGTTGCAGGTTGTGTTCTTCACAGAAGGTAGATTCTAGAATCTCTCGGTACACTTGTGTTATATTCCCACAATAAATCCCGCTAGGAATTGCATACGCCAAGCTCTGTCACTTGCGTTATCCCTCTCCTACTCGCATTATATTCGGTCTATATCCAAAGCTGCCATTGTTCAAATACCTTCTTCTGTTGATGCTAGCATATACACACTCTTCTGGATTCACGTGAACATGAAGGAATGAGGAGATCATTCTGAGGGGAAAAAATCATACACTATTGGATTCGCCACTGTTCTGCAAATTCCAAGTTTTATCTATCAAAAGTTCTAGTTAAAACATATCAAATAGAGTAGTGAATTATTTCATTTCAGTTAAATTCACTTTCGATATTGCCGGGAAGCTGTGGGGATTGATAGTTTCTGAGAAACTATGATTCATTCCTCACTTCTGAGGTAGGATCGAGAGTCTTTCAATTTAAGTTAATCAGTTATTTAGTTATTTAGGATAAACTCACAACTGCACAGGCAAAGTAGCTACACCAGGCTACCTTGCTTGTTTTAATTTTGTTATTAGATTAGTTGTCATTTTCTGAATATATTAGATTAGTTGTTCTTTCAATTCTATTAAAAATTCTATCAAAAATACAAAAAATAGAGGAATATATATATGTTGTAGATATATCTTGCATAATTAGTTTATTTTGTTTCAGTTAGGTTTATATTGATCTTGTATGACAATCACGGGACCTAGGGAGCCCAGGGAATACGTTTTTGAGCCAATCGTGCCTCAACCAAATCTTCCCGTGGCACTAGCCGACATAGACCAAAATCTCAGAATTCAGGTCTTCCGAACAACATCAGACCTACAAGAAGTTAGCACACAGCTGAGAGGATTAAACATAGAAGACGACAAAGCACACACGTTCTGGTCAAATCAGCCAAATTATAGACTGCCTTGATAGATATCCGTATGACTGTAGAAGGACCTGAAAGAGAGAAAACATTCGGTTGTGATCCACTAGTCCCACAGCCAGATGCAGGAGACCTCCTCATTGATATAGACACTAGCTTACGTATCCAAGTTTCCAGAACACCTGTTAGGTACTCCAAGAAAATCATGCAACTTCTAGTTCTAAACATAGAGGCCGAAAAGGCATACGATTACTAGATACTCGGAATTAGGGATTGACTCTTCATATGACCATAGGAGGTCCACAACAACCACAAACTTATGGTTGTGATCCACAGGTCCCACAACCCAACGGGCCTACAAATCAATCTGACGTTGATGTTGGTTTGTGAACATTAGTATTTAGGTCCTCTCCACTCCCACCAGACATTATCGCACAACTCTCATTATTAAACATAGCAGCCAATCAAGCTAAGGATTTCTGGACTAAACCAGAGAATCATCCATAAAACCCCAGAGAATCCACTACACATTTTACCACCATTTTCATGACCTTGTCAGGAAATATATACGAAGCACCCACAGGTCAGTTTCCACGTATTCAACAACCTATAGATAGGATCTCGGCTGAGCTCGATATTGATTGGAGCCTTCGAGCAGCTATCCTCGCCAAACGATCCATCACACCTATTCAGGTTAGGAGGGCCTTCTTTGCCTTAGATTCACAGATCCCATTATTGCGTGTTGAAGACATAAGATTACCCAACTAGTCTGTCTGTAGCCCGTATATTCCATCCCCACCGGCTGTCTCGGCACGACCTCGGGAGGTCGGGTGCGAGGAAGAGTTACTTGTAGATTCTCATGCTCGCATGTCACTTTTCCATCGTACAAAATTGGTGAACCTGACATGAAAGTCATACTTCTACTTATTAACAACTTTTCATCTTCACCTCATTAGCCTTCACATCAGCTTCACCAAAAAAATTGGTGAACCCAACGTTTTTCACTTTCACATTTTCATTTTCGTTCAAGTGTTCCACTTTCTTTCTTCCACCTTCACTTCTTCCCATTATTCTGCGGGTATTTATATACCCTCTGAATATGTCAGGATATGACGCATATGGCAGACCTCTCCTAGGTCTTGAAGCATACTACGATCAATTAAATAGACAACCGTCACCCTCGCTTTCAGCATGGGGTGACAATTATTCAGCTAACCAATTGTCAACACAAACTCCACCTCAAAGGACTAGATTTAGTTCTTCTTTCCAAATAGAGGAGTTGGATCAGCTCACTCAAACGCAACAACCAGAGCCTTCAGGTTCAAACAACATGACACTCACTGGAGAATCTGGGTCATCTCCTCGAATGTTACTCAGACCACAAATCAGTAGACAGTCAGATCCATATCTATTTCTAGATGAGGAATATTTAGCACGTTATGCTAGGAGTGAACAATGCTCTCAAAATATGTACCCACCTATAGGAGGTTTGCAAACACAACCTGAGGTCTCATTCCAAGAAAACACCCCCATCCCTCCACCTATGGGAAATGCCCTCGGTGAAGCTTGGTAGGGTAATGATCAATTCATAGCAGGGTACCACGTGCCTATACAACCTCAAGGTATACAACAAACGCCACTAAGGAAAAATACCACGTCTTCACCAATAGAGGTCATCTCAGCCTTAGTTGAAAAGGTCAGAGGGTTAGAACTTGCCCAAGAAAATCAAAATCCACAGTTCATGCAAGCAGGAACTTCCAATCCTCCACATCATCCTGGCCAAGTAGACCTCCTCACAGGAATAGGCACGTTGGGCATGCCTCCTCAATATTCACAGCAAACGCCAACTAGAACCACATTTTCAAATGCCGCTCCAGTTGAGAAATATGATACCTCCCTGGCTTAGCATCAAACAACCTATTCCTGAGCAATGCTCCTCCATACTTAAACATGTATTCCAAAACACCATAGGGAGACATGTTCTCTTCTCCCGACATGTTCACTCAATCACAGGGATTTCCTTATGTCCCTACAAATGCATATGCTATCCCGTATCAACAACCCATTCCGCCTCCACCCCCTCAACAGGCACCATCAATGGTCGAAACCTATGCGATAGGGACTTACTCAGAATACTTGAAAGAACCCCTAGACTTCACTATATGAAGTGTCATGCTTCCAAGACCTCTTCCCAATTTACCCAAGTACAAAGGGGAGGGAGATCCAATGCACATATCAAGGCCTATGCCATAGCCATTCGAGAGCTAATCCCTTGGGATGGGGTTGTTGCTAAAATATTCCCCAAAACCTTAGAGGGTATTTCCCTCGATTGGTACTACAGAATACCTGAAGCCTCTATACATTCATTTAAACAACTTGTGTTAGAATTCATCAAGGCTTTTGACATGAACAAGTTGTTGAAGAACAGGGATCAGGGAATTCTTGCATATTAAGCAAGAACACAATGAATCTGTTGCTCATTTCATCCAAAGATGGCGTACAGTCCTCTATTCTTCAGCGAGTGCTCCAAACATGGATCAGATGGAACTATGTGATTTATTCCTTCATTCTCTCAGTAGAGAGATAAAGGAAGAAGTCCAGAAGTTCCCACTAAGAACTTATGATGAAGTGCTCGAGAGTGCTCTCCGAATAGATCAAGCTGCAATAGATAGCGGTCGCAAGACATATGGAACAAACGGGAGATTAATCATCCCCAATCAAAACACTACGACCTATCCTAATACAGCAAATGCCAATCAAGGACCTAAAATCCTTAACAAAAATCATGGAGTAACAACAGATGGAGTTACTGACCAAGCTAAAAGAGAAAATGTTGTAAACATTCCACCACCAGTTAACAATCAACGAAATAACAACTTTACTCCGACAATCAACGCGGTGGATTTTAATCATCCACCACCACAACAACAACAACAACGGAAAATCCAGACACAGGGTCCAAGTCAAAATTCAACTGGATATCAAAACCAAAACCAAAGGCAACAAACTCAAAACTTTAATCCTAATACTCAAAAGTTTAATCAAAGTTTTGGACCACAACACGTTCCAAACCAACAACCTAGGAGCTATAATCCCAACTCGTATTGTGGTTTCCACAAAATTTGAGGCCATGACACTAGGACTTGCCATGATTACAATAAGTTCATGCAACGTTTGCCAGAAGAACAAAGACAACTCTTCATAGACATGTTCTTAACAGATTCTGTGACACCCACGCCAAACACTTTCACGGGAGCAGTCTCCCCTCAAAACGCACCCCTCAAGATCTTTAATGATCCACTCCCAAATCACAATAACAACAATAAATTAAATCCAAATGGGACGAACAAGGGTGTAATGGCAGGAAATAATGATCATGAAGCCTCAACTTCACTAAATCCACCCGTCACACCTCAACTAGGAACTCAACCACGAACCAAGATAGTTGGTCTAGTGGAGTTAGATACTGAGCTGCACGTAGAAGCCATAACAAGAACACGAGAATATTCTTCTCAGCCAAATCCAAGTTATCCACTAGAACCAGATAATGGTCAACAAACATTAATGAAGCCCATAGGTGCTTATGATCTAATTAATGACTTAACGAAGACCTTCTCTCACATCTCCTTCTTGGATTTGTTAAAAAATTCTCCCACCCATAGGGCTGCCCTCTTAGAAGCATTAGGCCTTGGCCATTTAATCAACATCACTCCTCCTCCGAAACGCAAGTAAACCATGTGGATTTTGACGTTTATCCTCCGGGGCAGCCAGATAGGGATACTGAGTTTATATTTGACGTAAACAAAATGCCAACAGAGGCTGAAATTACACGTAGAGGTGATCCAGCCTTACATTTACAAGTGTGGGTTTACAATAATTATGTTAAACGCACAATGGTTGATGATGGGGCAGCAGTTAATATAGTCCCCTTCTCTTTTCTTCAAAAGCTAGGATATGGAGAAACAAATTGTTCCACGACACGAAATACGCTAAGAGGTTATGATAGCCTCAAGGCTACTTCAATTGGGACTATAATACTACCAGTCACCTTAGGACCCAAGACGATCCTCACCGAGTTTTATATCATAGATCAGGAAACCAACTATAATATGATCCTTGAGCGACCATGGATACATCGCATGAAGGCAATCCCTTCTACGTTATTCCAGGAAATAAGATTCTTGCACCTAGGAAAGATATTCGTAGCAAAAGGTGACCCAAAACCATTTGATATACACCTAGCAGACCTGAAGAAAAGGCCAGGCATTCACTCTGAGTTTGAACTCCCAACAAACCAACTTAACAAACCAATCGACTCAAAACTGGAAGAAAATTTGATACCTACAACAGAACTAGAAATTACGAACCTAGTCAAGGGCATCCCAACCCTCAAGGATGAAGCTAACGTTGTAGAAATAGTGTCATTAGGAACTACTGCAAAAATTGTCGAATTACTGGAACAAGATCTACCAATTTTCCTACCATTTGATTCCACAGGTATGGGATGTACCCTAGGAGTTGGTTCTCTTCCAGCAGAGGAACTTTGCATGGTAGAAGTAACCGAAACAGAAGAAATAGACGTAAAGAATGTCCCAACATCCATTTTTCCTAGTAAATATTGGACTCTCCACTTTGATGGAGCTAGATGTCGCTATGGAGCCGGGGCAGGTGTGATCTTTACTTCTCCTGAGGGAAAGATCCTACCTTTTTCTTTTAAGTTAAACTTTGAATGTACAAATAATGATGCTGAGTATGAAGCCCTCCTCCTTGGCCTCATCATAGCCAAAAGGATCGGTGTTAATGACATCAGAGTGTTAGGAGACTCACAATTAGTTGCAAACCAAGTCTCTGAAGTATATGAGACTAGAGCTGAGCACTTACAGCTCTATAAAACAACAGTATTAGATCTAAGCAAAGGATTCAACTTCATATCCATTGAGGCAATCCCACGAGAACAAAACCTTCTCGCAGATTCAATAGCAACCTCAGCTTCACGATTCACTCCAAGCAGTGAATTGGAAGATACACGTTTCATGGTATCACTTCATACTGAACCATTGGTGAAGAAAATATCAACAAACCCTCCTCTAACACATATAGCTGAGAAATAATCTTCTATCTTAGATCATATTGACAGTGATAGAGTCACTCTTGACTACCTAAATGCCTATGCAGAGCTACACCTCACACATCACGTAGTAGATTTTTCCTTAATCCCGCACTCATCTTCCTACTTTGGAAATCCCATGGCAGAGCTCCCCCCACAAAAGAATCTTGATATTTACGAGATAGAGAATGGAGAAGACTTGGAACTACCTCCAGCCCTGCCTGAATTTGAAGAAGGTAACGCTTCTTTAATCGAAGGAATGATTGATATAAATATCGGAATGGAGGAAGAACCAAAGATCTTGAAACTAGGATCTTCGCTAACTCCAGAAGAAATAGAAATACACACTCAAATTCTCAAAGAACATCAAAAGGCTTTCGCATTTAATTATAAAGAAATGACAGGAATTGCACCACACATCGCAGTACATAATCTTGTCACCAAACCAGATGCAAAGCCAATTAAACAAAAATCAAGACCAATGAAACCAAAAGTAGCTCTCATGGTAAAAGAAGAGGTGATGAAGCTTCTCCAAGTAGGATTCATCAAGCCCGTCGATTATTCACAATGGGTATCTAATATCGTCCCCGTTCTCAAAAAGAATGGGAAGATACACATTTGCATAGATTTTCGGGATATTAACAAAGCTTGTCCCAAGGATGATTTCCCATTACCATCCATTGACGTCATCATTGACGCAACAACTGGATTTGAGCTTTTGTCTCTCATGGATGGGTTCTCGGGATATAATCAAATCAAAATATCTGAACAAGACCAGGCCAAAACCACATTTATAACTCCTTGGGGAACTTATTGCTACGTTGTTATGCCATTCGGTCTCAAAAATGCTGGCGCTACATACCAGCGGGCAATGACATACATATTTCATGATCTTATTCATAAGATTGTGGAGTCCTACGTAGATGACTTGTTGGCCAAGGCCAAGAAGCGTTGTGATCACCCGGAAGTGCTCCGTATCATTCTCTCACGATTGATTGAATATGGAGTCACACTAAACCCAGAGAAATGCGTATTTGGCATGACAGGAGGAAAACTCCTGGGTTACATCATATCATCACGAGGGATTGATGTTGACCCAGCCAAAATCTGGGCTGTTCTTGAAATGATTCCACCATCAGATGACTCTGGTATCAGATCATTTCTTGGAAAACTTGGTGCAATCTGAAGATTCATTCCAGACTTAAGTTTTGTTGTTCATCCGATCAATAATTTGTTGAAAAAAGATTGCTCCATTATTTGGACAAAAGAATGCCATGAGGCCTTCGAAGCAGTTAAACGCTTCTTACTGTCTCCTCCCACGCTAATGCCTCCTAGACCGGATCACCCTCTAATCCTGTATTCACGAGCTATGAATGTCTCATTAGCTTGCATGTTGGCTCAAGAAGACGATGATAAACAAGAACGTGTAGTCTACTTTATTAGCCGAACGTTGCTTGATTATGAAACATGTTATACGCAGGCAAAAAGAGAATGCCTTGCCATAGTCTTCACCACAAAATGTTTAAGACATTACATGTTAAATCAAGAAACAAGGGTCATTGTAAAAATGGACCATTTACGGACATTCCTCACACAAGGGTCCTTGTCTAAAAAGGCTGGACATTTCATAACCTTAATGGGTGAATTTGAATTAACATTTATAAACCAAAAATCCGTTAAGGGACAAATCATTGTAGATTGGTTAGCCGACAACCCGTTAGACGGAGGTGATCTAGTAGACCTCGACTTTCCTGATGAATGCATATATTACATCGAAACCAGACCTCCCATCTCTGTATGTCCTTGGTATACTGATATTATCAATTTTATCATGGACCATACGTATCCAGAAGGTGCCACGCCACAACAAAGAAGGCAGTTACACATTATCGTAGCTAAATATGTTATTATAGAACAAGTGCTCTATCATAGAGCCTTCGACAACATGCTTCTAAGATGCGTCAACATAGAAGAATCCAATAGGATTCTTTATGAATCCCACAGTGGGATATGCGGGGCCACTTCGGTGGTCACGCCACCACTCGCAAAATACATCAGATGGGCTATTTTTGGCCCACTCTCGAGCATGATGCAGTGGAATTTGTACGTAAGTGCCACAAATGCCAAGAATTCTCTCACGAGATTCACATGCCAGCACAATCCCTACAACCAATAGTGACTCCATGGCCCTTCTCCACATGGGGTCTAGACTTGATAGGGAAATTCTCTCCCTCATCAACCGATGGCCATAATTTTATCATTATAGCCACATAATATTTTACCAAATGGGTTGAGGCCATGCCTCTCACCACTGTACCAGGTGCTGTGATCGCCAAGTTCATCTTAAACCAGATCATTTGCAGGTACGGTGTCCCACAAGTCATTATCTCAGATAATGGCACGTCCTTTAAAAATGATGAAGTCCATGAGCTATGTAGCAAGTTCAAGATAAACCATCACACGGCCTCTCTTTACTACCCTCAAGCCAATGGGTAGGCCGAAGCGACAAACAAAACATTGAAAGCTATTCTCCTCAAAATGGTCAAGGAGAACAAGTGAGATTGGCATTTAAAACTATATCCAACCTTGTGGGCCCATCGAACCTCAATAAGAACACCAACAGGAGAAACTCCTTTCTCACTGGTATTCGGGGCAGAAGCATTTCTCCCGCTTGAGGTTGAAATACCCAGTCTCCGCATCTCATTACAAGGGATTCTGGATGAGGAAGCTTACAGGGAGGCATGCCTCTCTCAACTAGAAAGCCTAGATGAGGCCAGGCTAAACGCCGAACAGCGGCATAGAGCCTATGCTGACTGGATGTGCTGGCAGTATAACAAAAAGGTCTATGAGTGAGAAATATATGAAGGAGATCTAGTTCTAATATTTGACAGCCGGATCGATAAGAAAACCGGTGAAGGAAGAAAGTTCTGGCCCAAATGGTTGGGCCCATATCGAGTCATGAAAGACTACGGAAATGGTGCATATCTCTTATGCACACTGGAGGGTGAGGAATTCAATGAATCAGTCAATTCCTTGCATCTTAAACGGTTTTACGCATGAAGCATCAACACTATTTGTATAATTATATCTACATTACATATTCATTTAGTTAGGTTCATTTTGTTCACTCGTTTCATAAAATTTGGTGATCAAGGGACTTATTCTTAAGCAATTCATTACAAACTTCTGATGGTATTGGTAGGAGCATTCAAATCATACTTCTTCATTTTCATAACATCATCAACTTTCAGAATCATTTCATCAATTAAAGCAAGATATGACAAAGTCTTAACGGTAGCCATACCAAGGCCTGCATGCTTGTTCTCACTTTTGGTTTCTTCCTAGGATAGGTGTCTTGACTATGGTCTGTTCTAGAAGCTTCATGGTGTCACATCTATCCCGTATATATATCTCTTTGGAAATGAGAATATTCTGACATTTTGCTCAAGTAAGTAAGTCAAATATAAATCAAACAGAAAATTTTACTTTTACACATTTCCTTTCCCTACCAACCTTCGGTGTTGAGCTTGCATCTCTTACTAGTGACGTAGGGTTGGGAAAGGATGGAAATGCCTTTACTCACCTGTGCCTTGTCCATGGTGATAAGCCCGTGCTTCCTACTAGTAGCATGGGGCAAGGTGTAGGGGGTCCTCTTGACAGTAAACATTGAAGGTCATAAGCAAATAGTTCAAACAAACCTTGAAATCTTGAGTCAAAAACAAATGAATCAGATGTCCAAAATTCCAAGAGAGTTCAAAACCCTGAAAACCAGATTTTGTCAACCAAGTGGCCATCTACGGATCTAAGTCTGGATAAACTGCAAAGCAAGTCACATTCTAAACTATGGAGTCACTTGAGTAGGATAGGTTTGTAGCATCCTAATTTGGTTCCACCAACTCTTTGTCTATCTCTCATCATTACCATTTCAACACACCTCATAGCTTGTGCCCTTTCTAGCTCTCGGTGGTGAGCCCTCACATCTTACTAGTTGCGTGGAGTTAGGAGTGGGGCAAGTTCATCTGCTCATCATACCAGCTCATCATCACATTTTGTCAAAACAATATGAAGTACCAGAAAATTGCTTATAGAAACTAAAGTTCAAGATCACATGGTGTCTACATCATCATACATCAGCATCATGAAATACAAAAAGAAAACATTTGTGACATTTGTTCTCCATTGCATACATTCTGAAAAGCATATAAAAACAAAAATTCTAATAAACATCTAGTATACATGTGGAAATGAATCACAAAACTCTAGGTACAAAGAGATCTAGATCCAAAAAAAAGGTATATATATATATATATATATATATTTCATGTACAATGCCATCATGCACTAGGCATGGTCAAAACGTTCAATGAGCCCAGAAAATACAAAATGCTCGTATAAACAATCTAGCAAGAGTCACTACAAAAAAAGCCAAGTGGCCTCTCAATCCCTATGGGATCCCTCAGAAGGCGCACGACCACGTCTAGGACTCCGGCTACGCTGGTGCTCTGAATGCACTGAGGGCTCGCGGTCACACAAGGTAGCTTGCCATCTCACTACGAGAGTGGATCCTCCTCATCAGGTGCTCGGCTGTCCTATATCCAGCTACCTCTGTGTGGAGAGAAGTCATGATCTTCTCCACATGCCAAACAGAAGCAAAAACATCAGTGTGCCTACCAGCTGCTGAGGGCTCCCCCACATCCACAGAAAGCTCAGCACGAGTCTTCTCTGAGGGGAGAAGTAGGGTATCGGTACACACTCAGTGAATCAAGTCTCGCCACTCATCAGTAGTCACTGCAAAAAAAGGAGAAAACAAGTTAGAAAATGATCAATGATAAAACCAAGAGTAAGCAAAACAAAAAGAAATAACAACTAAGACAATTCTAACTAAAACAAATGACAGGAGAAGAGTGACAAATCACTAGGATCGCTAGGCCTCCAAGAGGGATCTCTAGGATCCACACCTGCCATTGACATCACCACTATCTAGTGTCCCCCTCCTATGTCTGGGGAAACATGGTGTCCTACCACGGACTCATCCTCTCCACCTAGGTCCTGAGAAAGTAACTCCTCTGAGACTAGAGTCACCCTCTCCATGCTCTGCTCTACCCTCTCGGCCTGTAGGATCTCCTGAGTGTCATGTTACTCGATATCACTATCCTCTCCCCCAGTTGACTCACTGATATCTATGTCCTCGGTCTCCTCCTCCGTCTCTCCCCCTGTGAACTCCTCAGACTCAGAGTCTATATCAATGGGATCATCACTGCTATGGGCAGGACTGGTGGCAATCTAAAGTAAAGGTGCCTGAGGAGCACCGGCTCTCTCTCGAGTGCGTACCACCCTCCTAGCTGTAATAGGGATGCCAGGAGTAACAACAGTCCAACCCCGGCCTCTAGGACCTCCCCTAGCCTCCCGAACTGATCTAAACACTGGCACCACTGGGGGAAGCATATCAATATAAGCAAGGCCAAACTATGCTGAGGCACTCGATCAAAGGGGTGTATCTCTACCTTCCTCATCCTGTCCACAAGCTACCTTGTAGTAGAGTAGGAAATCAGGGTGCGTACCTCCTCACCCCACAACCCTGCCATGGCCTGATAAGGTGTGGCCTCCATATCCGTGTGGTCAATGAAGCCACCAGCTGATGCGGTGCCCTAAGCACCGTCATCCCTATCCATCTAGCTGCCCTGACGGCCCCAGGATCCACTGCCTGTATGCCCCTCCCATAAGGGATAATGCGCTCATAGACCCAGCTCATAACTAAGGTCAGATGGCTCAGCGACTGTCCCTGTAATCGAACCACCCTGTATAAGTCGTGATAGGTGGTCCCAAGTATATCAGCTCCCCAGGCATAAATCCGACCATGTGCCTCAATCTGTGCGATGATGGGGGCCCAACAGTAGAGCAACGTATCCCCTCCCTTATTCCAGATCAATCTCGAAGAAAGAATGCCCATAATGGCCTGGTGGATTAGAGGGATGGGCAGGCCAGGAATAGAATGGACCTTCACCCCCTTCTTCGAACCAGTCGAAATGACTGCATCTCCCATATAGGTGGCCCACTAAACCACCTGTGATCTAGATACTGCTATCTTGAGAGACAGCCGCCTCCCAAGGATCGGAACCCCCAGTATGTGGTAAACATCCTCCAGGGTGATGGACCACTCACCCCTAACTCCTGGAAATCAAAAGGTGTTCCAATCCACATCCCAATAAGAAAATAAGTCACATAGTATGTGACTGGTAGGTGCAACGTGGGGGACCCATGTGATCCTCAATATACCTGCCCTCTGGAGAGTATCCTACTCAGCCTGAGAGAGTGCATCTAACACTGCTGGAAGCCAATCACACTCCCTCTCTCAGCTCCATCTAATGTACTCTTCCTTCTTCTACAAAACACCCAAAAACACACAAAAAGAAGCAAGTTAGTGTCAAGATTGCATTGGAAAAATCATTAAAGCAAGTAGGAACACTAAAAATGCAAAAATAAATTCAAAATAGTGTTGTTTTAACACTCTGTAGAGGACCACCGCCCTGAGCAGGGTGGCGGTTCCATAACCGCCACCTTGAAAGGCGGTGGTCCCGTAACCGCCACCCTGCTCAGGGTGGCGGTCCTGTCCCGCGACTACAAATGGGTCGCATGCCCTAAAAATGCTCAAAAACACAAAAAATTGACCATTTTAGCTAAAACGAAAGCCTACCCATTAGGCGTCCCCCCTAAGAGACACATTTAAAACTAACATTTCTAAAAATAACCCCCCCACAACAAAGATTTCATCATTTTAACATTTTGGGTGCAAAAACGTTAAATCGAGAAGAACTAACTTGAGATCTCATGGGTCGAGGTTCTGCTCACGGAGGCATGATCGCTATCTCGCTACAAACGTTTCGACTATACTCTCATCGAAAACCATCACCGTGGGTCCCAGAGCTCAAAAACTATCAAATCGACACGTGCAAATGAATAGGAAAATAAGCCCGTTATATATATGGTGTTTTGACTCATTTTGAATGCCCCTTTCGCAGGTTTAGAGCACCGATGGAGGTAAGTTCTTATCCCCACGCAAATGGTAAGTCCTCATTTCATACTAATTTAGTATTTATTTTTTGATTTATTTTATCTATCTGCACTTGAGTCCTCTTTCCATTTTGCAGGTAGCGGGAACTTGGATGGCGACATTTCGACACACGGGCGTGTCAGGTATAATTTCTAGCTTCCCATTTTGGGACCGCCATACTCGGACCCACCATTTTACACCTCTTCATGGCTAAAACGCTTCTCCGAGGGGGCAATATGTACGTACCCAAAATTGTAGGGTACTGCACCACCGGAACAATGTTACACATGCCCCAATGATGATACAGGTCACCTCGCAAGGTGTTCGGGATCCAGAGAAGCTCGCAAAGTATATGTTAGCATCCCAAATGCTTTATCCAAGTTCCTTGTGCTTTGTTTTATCTCTTGCCCCCATTTTTATTGGCCTTTTGACCTTCAGTAACGAAACCGCCGCCCTGTCAGGACAGCGGTCCTATAACCGCCGCCCTGCTCAGGGCCGCTTTCCTTCATGCATTTTCCAGCACATTCCTTTGATCATGACATGCATAATTTTTCAACATTTACCAGCTTTTATAATCTTCCTTAGCTCGTATTAATGTTTTATGTTCCTTGGAATAATGTTTCTTCATTATTTAATGGTAAAAGAGTTCTAATAGGAATCACCTTTGGGTGAATGTGAAATCTATAAATAGCCAGCTTGTTTTCAAGCAAATGGCCCCTCAACTTCTCATTTCCATTGTTTAGTCTTTCAATTTCTTGCTTAGAATTCATTTTGTTTTCATGTTTTGCATCCATGCTAGTTTTTCCTTTGCTGTTAGAAGCCATTCGATCTTCTTGCTTCAGTCTTGTTCATTGTTGTTCATACAAATTAGTTTAGAGCAGAGTAGTGTCATTTGTAGATTGAATCCATTAGAGTTGCAGGTTGTGTTCTTCACAGAAGGTAGATTCTAGAATCTCTCGGTACACTTGTGTTGTATTCCCACAATAAATCCCGCTAGGAATTGCATACGCCAAGCTCTGTCACTTGCGTTGTCCCTCTCCTACTCGCATTATATTCGGTCTATATCCAAAGCTGCCATTGTTCAAATACCTTCTTCTGTTGATGCTAGCATATACACGCTCTTCTGGATTCACGTGAACACGAAGGAACGAGGAGATCATTCTGAGGGGACAAAGTCATACACTATTGGATTCGCCACTGTTCTGTAAATTCCAGGTTTTATCTGTCAAAGTTTTAGTTAAAACATATCAAATAGAGTAGTGAATTATTTCATTTCAGTTAAATTCAGTTTCGATATTGCCGGGGAAGCTGTGGGGATTGATAGTTTCTGAGAAACTATGATTCATTCCTCACTTCTGAGGTAGGATCGAGAGTCTTTCAATTTAAGTTAATCAGCTATTTAGTTATTTAGGATAAACTCACAACTGCACAGGCAAGTAGCTACACCGGGCTACCTTGCTTGTTTTAATTTTGTTATTAGATTAGTTGTCATTTTCTGAATATATTAGATTAGTTGCTCTTTCAATTCTATTAAAAATTCTATCAAAAATACAAAAAATAGAGGAATATATATATGTTGTAGATATATCTTGCATAATTAGTTTATTTTGTTTCAGTTAGGTTTATATTGATCTTGTATGACAATCACGGGACCTAGGGAGCCCAGGGAATATGTTTTTGAGCCAATCATGCCTCAACCAAATCTTCCCGTGGCACTAGCTGACATAGACCAAAATCTCAGAATTCAGGTCTTCCGAACAACATCAGACCTACAAGAAATCAGCACACAGCTAAGAGGATTAAACATAGAAGACGACAAAGCACACACATTCTGGTCAAATCAGCCAAATTATAGACTGCCTTGATAGATATCCGTATGACTGTAGAAGGACCTAAAAGAGAGAAAACATTTGGTTGTGATCCACTAGTCCCACAGCCAGACACAGGAGACCTCCTCATTGATATAGACACTAGCTTACGTATCCAAGTTGCTAGAACACCTGTTAGGTACTCTGAGAAAATCGTGTAACTCCTATTTCTAAATGTAGAGGCTGAAAAGGCATACGATTACTGGATACTCGGAATTAGGGATTGATTCTTCATATGACCATAGGAGGTCCACAACAACCATGAACTTACGGTTGTGATCCACAGGTCCCACAACCCAACGGGCCTACAAATCAATCCAACGTTGATGCTGGTTTGCAACATTAGTATTTAGGTCCTCTCCACTCCCACCAGACATTATCGCACAACTCTCATTATTAAACATAGTAGCCAATCAAGCTAAGGATTTCTGGACTAAACCAGAGAATCATCCATAAAACCCCAGAGAATCCACTACACATTTTTACCACCATTTTCATGACCTTGTCAGGAAATATATACGAAGCACCCACAGGTCAGTTTCCACGTATTCAACAACCTATAGATAGGATCTCGGCTGAGCTCGATATTGATTGGAGCCTTCGAGCAGCTATCCTCGCCAAACGATCCATCACACCTATTCAGGTTAGGAGGGCCTTCTTTGCCTTAGATTCACAGATCCCATTATTGCGTGTTGAAGACATAAGATTACCCAACTAGTCTGTCTGTAGCCCGTATATTCCATCCCCACCGGCTGTCTCGGCACGACCTCGGGAGGTCGGGTGTGAGGAAGAGTTACTTGTAGATTCTCATGCTCGCATGTCACTTTTCCATCGTACAGCTAATAAAATCATTCTACATGCCTTATTTTCTAATCCCGTAAGATTGACTGAAGAAAATGATTTATTGTAACTTGAATTGTAACAATACAAAAGTGTTTAGTGAATGCATTTAGGTCATTCCCTACTAATATATTTACTTTCCCCGTAGAGTAATACAATGGAAATGAAACAACATCAAGATTAACTAGAAATTCATACAATAATCAGTACTTAAATAACTTTCATAGAACTAAATTCAAAGATAAGTTATGATCAAAATAGTTCAATAGTCAACTCCTCAATTTCAATTAAAACATTATTCAGAAAAATGTCAAATGAGATTGATTTACATAATCTTAATTCTAGAATTATAATAAACCAAATAGTGTTTAGGTTTCAATGATTAGCTTCACCAACAGGTGTTCAAGATGAAAGACAATTCATGTATCAAGGATTCTCAATAAAAATCGTAAGTAGATTATGAACAGTTTCTAATGGTTGGGATATTATTTGTCTCAAAATGAAAATAACTTAAGGAAGATTGCGATCAATACATATGCATCTAATGGTAAGCTAAACAAATCCATATTAGTTTGGTTAATATTATTCCATCTTCAAACAGTATCTGGTTAGTCTTCAAAATGTGCTTCAAGTTCTCATATAAGATACCTAGATCGAGTTTTATCATAAGAAAAGGATGAGGGAGAGATTGTGAAATAGGTTCATATCTACCCTCCCTCACAAAAATTCAAACACCATGATAATAATGAGCACAAGATGGGTCTAGTTTCACAAAATAGACAAGATCACTAAGAATAGAATGGTGAAATTCAATATTAAATCATACCCATTATTCTAACCATATCATAACTTAAATATTAAACCTAGTGAAACTCATAGTAACCCATATTTTTTTTAGATCTCAAAATAATCAAGGAATATTCACCACTAACTTGCCATGTTTAAAATAAGAAACAGTAGACCCAGAAGGCCAAATCAAATGTAGAACAAATCTTACATCTATAACATTGCAGGTCTTTGACATTTCTCAACCTTTTTTCTTGAGTGTTTGAAGCTTTTGATAAAACAAATGAAATTGAATCTAGGTTCTTGAAGATATTCTGACTCATAAGAGGTAAAAAGTTTCCAAAGTAACTTGGTCATATAATTAGGGTATTTATCATTGTGTTGAAAATATTAATAATAGAAAATAATACAGTTGTGTCTCATGTACCTAGTTCATAGAGTTCCTTCTTGTGTCAGGGGAAAGCAAGACATTAAAATAACCAAAACTAGATATATTCATGTATTTCCCATCTTAAAAACTATATTGATGATAGTATTTAAGTGATGAGTTAACATGATTGCATTAGTCTTGTTAGGACTTATTTGATAACAAATATTCCCAAGATTTCTACATAAAAATAGTTATTGCTTAGAGTGATGCAAATGCCATTCATGGTTCAGAGGGGTTCTTTTTCCAACTTCCTAGTAATATTTCAACTTGTTGTTTCTCGAGGATAATAAATAAAATTGTACAAACAAAGATTTTATACAATAACACCATTGTAAAATAAATATTTATGCCAAATAAGCAATGAACTTAGTCAAAAACTATGAAAAGCTTATAAGGACTAAGAAAATGGTTTAGGACTAGGGAAAAGTTTTCAAGAAACTTGCTACTATTTGTTCCAAATGAAGTACTGTTTCTTAAGGAACCCTGATGCATTGAATTTACTTAGATAATTTTCATAAGAATGCCAATCGTGGCCATTTCATGAATCAAATTACCCCTTTAATTGTTTTAGCACACATGGTCAAGACCATGTTACCTAAACCATATTACACAGATAACAATATTGTTTGCTTGCACGATGGTCGATGAACAAATTCCATGAATGATATATATTAAGTAATTGAAAAGATTGAATTATGGTCTATGAAACATAGCTATCATAATGGTCAAGAAAGGATGGCCAGATGAAAATAATTTATTAGGACATATATCAACATTTTTACAATCTCTTACATTGTATTTCAAATGATGGTCTGCTACTATTTACTCATGAAGCCTAAAATAAGGTTGACATTAAAATAACTTATGTTTGCATGCCATTAATCAAGTTTCCCCACCGATGGTGTTATGACCAATCATCAAACTTTAAATGATGTTGATAATAAATCTTCAAAGGCTTTAACAAAAAGATCTCAAATTACATTAAAAATATGTAGATAACCTTAACCAATTGGGGTTCCTTAATCAATGGTGGTGGATGCTTGCAAAGTAGGAAAAATCATGCAGATTAAGCCCAGGTTTTTTCAAGGTTTTAAGCGTGTTTAAAACATAACACTTATGTCTTAATGTTTCTAGCCATGTATACTGCTATGAAGGTTTGGAATGTGAATAAAATCTCGTTACATGTATTCCTTTGTAATTAATGTAAAAATTGGGAGAATTTCATGTAGGTTTTCATCAATGAAAAAGTGGGAGATTATTGGAATGTGGTCATAGAAGTGTTTTCCTTAATGCTAAATGACATTAATGGGAAAGGGTTTGATGATGTCATGTATAGTCTATATGATGATATGGATCAGATGTTAACATGGTGGTTCAAATAGTGTTCATGAATTTAAGTGTAAATCAATACATGTGCTTTTTGATTAAGTCATTTTGTAAGCTGCTCTAAGTAATGTGGCATGGAGGTATTACTCATGATGTCATACATGGTCCATGAGAAGAATGTTGGCATGTGTATATATGAGTTTATTGAGTCAGTTCATGGGAGTCACATGATTTGTAAGCATGTAGAGTACAAGTGATTCAGGCTATGTTTCAGTAGCTCATTTTGAGAAGGTAGAAATGGTAGGGAGTTTGAGGATGATATTAGGAGTTAATAAGCTCATTTTCCAAGCATGTATTTGCAATTATTGATGGTATACAGGAAATGTATGAGTGAGTTTTGAGGTCTATTTTTCATTGGTTATAACATGCTTCTAGTTTAGGCTCTTATGGGAAGAAAAAGGTGAAACATATGAAAATCAGATGAGTATAGAGATTTTGAGAGATGTTGATGACTTTATGGATGGTTGGAGTATGTTTTCATTTTTCATATTAGTTTCAGGTAAAATTTTAGAAGAAATTTGAATATTTATAAGTTGTTGAATGAAACTGGGTATATGTTAGTTTTTGTGAAATAGGGTCAAGATCTAGTGCATTTCCATCTTGAGTTGGAACTTCTAACACTCACCCTAAACTGTTTTATTTTCATGGGACCTTGTGGATTTTAGACATTTTTATATATTTATTTCATATGGTTTCACAAAAATAATGAGGTAATTTCATAAACACATTTTTATGAATGAATGTAAAGAAGGTAAACAACATTTTATGAGTTTGAAACCCTAACTTGCGAGTCGTATAGAAGAATTGATTGTTACCTGGCTAGAATTGTTTCCTAGTAAATAGATGATGATTTTAAAATGTTTATGATGTATTTATAATTCCAAAAAGGTATGGTATAGGTCATGGTGATGATTTGGTTTTGTTTAGGAATTATTCATAATTCTAGAAAGGTATGATAGAGGTCATGGTGATGAGTGGGTCCCACTCCAATTTGTTCATTTTTTAAGAAGAATGTTTTGGGACAAGGTTGTCTAAAGGAGTTGCATGCTAAACTAACATTACAGAATGTATGTTAATTTTTATTAATTTTAAAATAGGTTTTAGTAAATGATGATTTAGGTACATTGTCAAATGAGCTTCATTCAGGTTGACTTGTCAAAGGGAAGTTTTAAGGACATAAAAAACATTGATTAGTAAAATGGGAATCACTGGAGCTATAGGTGAAATTTTGAGATTGTTAAAAATGTGGTTAAAAGATGATTAATATATATTCACATTCATATAATTATTTTATCATGGTGAGGATTTTTGATATGGTTTCCAAGTCAGGTTTTGGATAGTAATATTTTTTCTAGTGTAGGAAATGACATGATGTGCTAGAAATTTTGAGTTATTTGAAGCATTAGATGGATTAGGTTATGCTTTATATCACTTGGAGTGTAAAGAAGGATTAATTTTGAATCAAGTATATCCATTAATATGTCTTTACTATTCCTAAAAAAAAATTTAATCGTTGATATTTGAAAACAACACTCATGGAGTCATGAGTAATACTTTGGTACTGATTTGAACTTTTAAAACTAACCCCTGGGCCACTTGGAAACCCATTAGAACTAAAACTTATCTTGACCAAATGCCAAGTCCAAACACTGCATGAGTGCAACAAAACAACATCACACTGTATACAAAATTTTAAATCATACATGCTCAAAATATAACATGCAGAGCATACAAAGCACTTAGGAGAAAAGTAATCTACATTACAACAAGACAATGTGCATAAGCATTTAGAGGAAAGAGAAAACTAAACTAATATGTATAGGGTGAGAAATCCCCTTTAAGTAACAGTGCTTAAGATAGATCCCATTTACTGGAATCTGTAACTCTTCACCCTCCAATGTAGACAATTGGAAAGCAATGCTACTTTTGCATCTTGTGATCATATAGGGGCCACTCCAGATGGCATCAAATTTGGAATGCCTTCCTACTTTGCTCGATCGGCATCCCATTTCAAAACTAGGTATCCTTCCTGGAATGTCCTTACTTTTGAATTCTTGTCAAATAATTTCTTGATTGAAGCCTAACTCTTCTCTATTTCTTAGAGAGTATGCTCTCTAGTTTCTTCTAATTCTATCAGCTTCACATACCTGGCCTCCATTGGTCCAAATTTATACATCTCTAGTTGCTTCACGACCTCCAATGCTTCTAACTCAAGTGATATAGGCAACACTTCCTCTTTCCCGTAGATGATATTGAATGGAGAGTTGCTTATAGATCTCTTGGGTGTTATTCTATCAGCCGATAAGGCCGTTTTGAGATTTGTGTTCCAGGTCATCTGATTCTCATCAAGAGTTCTTCTGATGATCTTTAACAAGTTCTTATTTGTGGAATCAGCCTAGCCATTACCTTGAGGGTAATAGTTTGATGAAGTACTCAAATAAGTCCCATTCTTAACAACCCATACTGTGATCTTGGAAACTATGAATGCTAATGCATTTTCTGATATGATGGTGGATGGCACTCAAAATTTGGTCACTATCCCTTCATAGAATTCTAGGATAATAGACTCAATTGCTTCCTTGAGTGCCACTACCTCGGTCCATTTGATTAAATAATCTATCACTGTCAGGGATTCATTTGTGATGTTGGCTTGAGTTTGGATTGATGACTCCAATGAAGTCCAATCCCTATTGCATGAAAGGTTGGTCGACTAAGATTAGGTGCAATGGAAGTACTACTAGCCTTTCCTTTCTTTTGAAGAATGCAAAATCATTGCACCTTTTGATCCATGCGTAGCAGTCACTAAACACTCTGGGCCAATAATATCCTACTTTCATGATTTTGAGTGTTATCAATCTTGGAGAAAAATGGCCTCTAGCTACTTCAAAATGGAATTCTTGTAGCACTCTCTCTACCCGATTTTCCCTAATGCATCTTAGTAGAATGCCATTGATGTCCGTCTTGAACAAGAAACCATTAATAAGAACATATGGGATGGCCTGTAGCCTAAAATGCCTTATTTTTTATTTACTCATCCTATGAGGACACATGCCTATTTGAAGGAAGTGAACCATATCTTGGGTCCAACAAGGAGCAGGTACATCATCTCTCCCTTCTTCTTGATCATTTTGTAGAACAAAAACAATCTCCTTTTCACTGTCTGCTTCATCTTGTTGACCTGAGGCTATTTGTTCACATAATCCCTTCCCACGGACCAGCTTGGTGACCTTGATCTCAATGTCATATTCCATGACATGGGTGATCCATCCTGCATGATTCTCATTCAGGTCCTTTCTGAGAAGGAATTCTTTAACTCCCACATGGGAGACCAATAGTTGGATTTTTTTTTTTGAAACCAAATGCTTAATCTTCTTCAATCCTCTGATTATCGCCAGGACCTGCTTCTCAATGGAGTATTTCACCTCATAATCTTCTGGACTTTGGCTGAAGAAAACAATTGGCTGTTCTATACTTTCTTTGTTCCGCTGCACCAAGATTGTAGAAATTGAGTCGCTGCCACCAAAGGCATACAATATGAAATATTTGGAAAAATATGGGTTCAAAAAAGTTGGGGCTTATGATATGGCTTCCTTGATAGCCTCAAAACTTACTTTTCCTTTAGCTGTCCACCTGAATGTTAAGGTCTTCTTCAACATCAATGTTATTACCTTAACAAGAGAAGCAAAGTTTGGAACAAACCTATGAAAAAAATTGAATTTTCCCAAGAAGCTTTGAAGAGCCTTCTGGTGACTTGGAAATGGTAATGCTCTTATTGCTTGAACTCTTTTTGGGTCAATTGCCAATCCTTCCTTTGATACAATATGGCCTAGAAGCTTACCTTCATGGGCCAAGAATATGCATTTTTGGGGGTTTAGTGATACCCCAAAACTCTTGCATCATTGGAACACCTATCCTAGGTAGAATTTTTGGAAAACACTGTAATGTCATCCAGATAGATCAACACTATTTTGTTGATCAACCCCTTTATTGCCATATCCATTTCCCACTAAAAAGTGGCTCCAGCATTAGATAATGTAAATGGCATTTTCCTATACACATAGGTACCCCATTTGGTGGTGAAAGATGTCTTGAATTGATCATCTTCTTTCACCATGATTTGGTTGTACCCTGAGTAGCCATCTAGGAGGGAGAACCTTTCTGACCCAGACACTACTTGCAAGATCTTCTCCATTGAAGGGAGTGGGTAGTGATCTTTGAGGGAGGCTCTGTTCAAATCCCTGAACTCAACACAAGCCTGATTTCTCCATTTTTCTTTCTGAATGGGATCATATTTGGAACCCAACTTGAGTGTTTAATTGGAAATATAATTCTTGCCTCTATCAACTTGTTCAACTCCTTCTTCATTAGAGGCTCAATATGTGGGTTGACCGGTCTCTGCTTCTGCTTGATGTGCTGAGTAGTTGGATCTAGTTCTATTGTGTGTTGTGCTAGCTTTGGATAGAACCCCCTTAGGTTTTCATAACTCTAAGAAAACACATCAGGGAATTATTGGCAAAGTTGTATGAATTCATACCTTTCTTGTTTGGTAGCCACTTTGCCAATTTGAAGTGTTTTGTCTTCTCCAACTGGGATTGACTCTAAATCTTCTCCTTTGATCTGCATATTAGCCTTCTCTTTTCTGAACTGATAATTAGGATTGAAAATATATTCCAATGTCACTAAGCCTTTGGGAATCTTGTTTATATGTAGTTGTATTATCTGATTCCCATACTGCTGCTCTAGTATGCTTTAGTTCATAGCTAACTACCAGCATGTATTATTATATGGAACTGGTGGCATCACAACCACATGGATATGTGGCTATTATTTTTCCCTCTTGATGCTGTCAACCACATCAAATGTTGCTCCAACTGCTGTAAGTATATCAACAGCTTCATTCTCCTTCTTGGGTATGGACACAATACTGAAGGCCTCAAAATCCTCCATGAGATCCAATACCCTACTCTTGTAGTTCTTGAGCAGGTCAGTTTTGATATAATTTAGTCGTCTGAATTGATTGGAAGCTAGTTCACTCTCACTGAATACTTGCAAGTTCTTGATTCCTAACTTCTTTGCCCAATGAAGACCTTGGACTAAAGCCTCATATTCAGTAGTGTTATTTCAGTAAGTGAATTGGAATCTGAAGGCTGAATAATATATCATACCTCTGGGGGAGAAAATCATGGCTCCTCCTCGAGCTCCTTGTCTACTCATTGAGACATTAAAGAATAATTGCCATACCTGATTGTCATCCTTGTATTATAGCTTGATTAGGTTGGGAAGAGGCTGATTCTCTTCCTGTAGGCAGTAGACACCCAGTTCAGATTCCTGCATCTCCTTATAGGGGTCAAAAGTATGTTTTTTGTTGGTCCACTCATCTAGGGTCAAGTCTAGGATACATCCCACCTTGGTATCTATTTCATTAGTATTTAGGAGGTCTTCTTGATAAAAAATATGAGTAGTTAGCATTGATTTGGCTAGGCACATAGGAATAATATGATAAGCAATAATAGCTTCATATCTTATTGTGGCCTTCACACCATACCTTGTCCTAAAGAGCATATGTTACCAATAAAAAGATATGTAGCCTCCAATTTTGGCAGTGAAGTCTCTGGAAAGACACAAAGAAAAATCTGGTGGCAGGTCTATGATTGAAACATTTTGCAAAACAGTCACATTAGGGCAAGCGTGTAGAGTGAGACTCAGATCCTTGATAATTCCCACAGTGGTTACTATTGTCCCATATAATTGAACTACTCCTATAGAGATGACCTCATATTAGAGATCCAACTGATCAGCTATTTGTTTGGGCATCACACAACTAGTGCCCCCAGAATCAATCATAGAATTATGCACTAATTTGTCCCCAATAATTAGTGAGACATAAAAGGGAGGAGGTCTCACATTTTTACCTTGTTGTTCTCCATGGTTTCTCCCAGGCTGAATTACATTTGTAAGCAGTCTTTCTTGTTGGCTAGGGGGTTGATGTAAACTTGACCAATTTTTCATGGCGATCTATAGCAAATCCCTCTGCCCTGGGATGGCCAGTGACTCCCATAGTGAAATGTTCACACTTGTCCTTTTCATCTACCCAATAATATTGAATGTGTTGTCCTTTTTCTACCCCTTCCCAGACACATTTCTTTCTTGCACATGGCCTATTACAACTGGTGCTTGACTGGGTTTGGGAGCTGGTTAGGATTGGTTCTGTATGTTTGGAGCTTTACTTGGAACACCAGGACCTTGTGGAGTGATAGAAGATTGAGGGTCACCTGAATTCAGTGGCCAACCCTCTCCAATACTTCTCTTTTTAGATAATGTATTGGCAGCCACACTTTGAGAAGGTAGCTGATTCATCCCACATAAGTCTTTGGCCTACCAGTTGAAAAGCATAGTCTCATTTAGGGGGCCACCTTATTGAGCTCCTTGTTGCTGATCTTCCTCTTGGCTAGGTTCTTATGGCACCATACTATTTTGCACCATCAAGGCTTGATTTAGAGAACCATTAAAGCACGTTGATTGGTTGTGTGGAAAATTACATGGAAAACACAAATCATATTCATGTGCCATATTGTTATGTGTTAGGAATAATTCTCTTGATGTTGAAGCTGTGTTAGGATCATACAGCTTGAAAGGTCTAGCAGCTTGGGGTTGTGGTTGGTTCTGGATCTAGTTTATGATCTGAGGTGGTTGCCTATTCTATTAATACTGGGGTCTAGCTTGATATTGAGCCTGGGCATAGTATGGCCTTGAACTCTGAGCTTGTTGTCTTTTGATGATCACTAGCTCATTCCAAAAGTTCTAAATTTGATTCACCACCACTTCCTGAAACTCTTTAGAGGTATTAGATGATGAAGTGGAAGGTGCAGCTGAGATTTGACTCCTAAGGGTGGGTATAGGAGCTAATGTAGGTGCTTGGCTAGTATCTAGGCCTCCTAACTCAGGGTATAGAGGCATGGATGGCCTAGGAGTGATTTTTCCAGCTTGAATCAACTGGTTCTCAACCCCTATTGAGAGGCTATAGGCTACAAGTAATGTAGTGCCACCCGTTCACTGAATCATTAGAGAAATATCAAAATTTAAAGCCCTAAGAAATTATAAGAATGCACCTTCATTAGTGGCCTTTACTACTATTGGAATCCTATCCCATGTCAGCTAAAATATGAGGTTGAAGTCTATTAGCTACTCATTCAGGGCTCTCTTGATTGTTGTTAGTTACTCCAATAAAGAAAAAGTTATCACCTTTTTCCCCAAACTAATTGTGAAGGGTCATGCACAGTTGGTTCCAATTCTAGATAGAGCCTGCTTCAAGAATCCTAGGCCATTGTGAAGCTTTCCCTTTGAATGAAGAGGAGAGAAACTTGATTAAAATTTCTATCTCATTGATCTCATGGATTATACAGACATTTGTAATATCTTAGACATGGTCACCAGGAGAAGTTTTATTTTCCCCTGTGAAATGTGGGATGCTCTTTAATGCTACAATTAGAACTACATTTTTTACATTCAAGGCAAGTGGACTACTACTAATGAAGGTGACATGTGAATTTGGTTATGCTATTATGATTGGCCTAATAATCCCTGTAGACTTAAAGAAAGGCCTTGCAGGTGGAGGTGTTGACAAGGTTCTACTTAGTGGAGATGGAGACCTCTGAATTCTTATTCCTCTCTTTTCTCTACCTCGGGATAGATGGAAGTATTCAAATATACCTTATTTCCTTTCTCTAGAATGGGTTTTTCTCATGAATCTCCCAAGCTTAGGTTTTTGAAACCAGTAGATTTGTTTCTTTTAGAGTCGTCAGATGTACAATTTTAAGGCTTCTGGAAAGCCAAAATCACAGCAACTATACATCAATCCCTAATGTAATAAGATGGAGACTTCTTAGTCTCACCAGGTGTGCCAAAAATATTAACATAAAATCACAACACCCCAAATGAGTTCCACATGTCTTCTTTTCTAAGGCACAGTCATTTGGTGTGATTGCATAACATTGAACTTTCCCCAAGGTGTGGGACCATGCAAAATGGGAAATATCTCCAGATTGAAGGTTGGTTCCTTATTCCTCTATTTAAGTGCATACATAGAAACTTACAGAGGATCCATTCTTAATCATAATATAACCTTTACCAAGGAGACATGAATAGAAGGAATATAGAAATTAAAACAAAGCTAAACTACGAGGTGATGTACCAAAAGAATGATGAACGCTTATTTTGCTAATAGGCAAAAACCAAAAAAATGCATACCATAAATAGGAAAATATAGTCAGATATGCAATGGGAGACCAGATTAAAATCAAAAGAGACAAGAGAGGATCTAAAATTGATCACAGATGTATTTTATTACTCTGTAGATTGATACAGTCCATTAAAAAGTAGCTAAGAGGCAGAAACGTAATGCAAATTTTTTATGGAAGGCCTGAACCCCACAAATCATTTTTCTAAGAGGAGAAGGGAGCCTAAAAAATAAACAATATCCAACCCTTTACAATGAATCTTTCCCCCACATTTATAGATTCAATCCTGAAAGAAGAAAGAGAGAGAGAGAAGTGGGAAAATCGGGTTGAAACTCAACCACTATTGTTAATGCCTCTGATGAAATCTCTCCCCTAATCCATATTTTTTGCATCAATCCTTGGTTTGGCACCTTGAAGGAAGAAGAAATGGTTAAACATATCAAATCTGATCTAGTTGTTGATGCAATAAAATCCTGCATTAAAATCCTGAAGACGTTTCCTCCATTTTCTTCACCTAACTTCCTCAAAATTAAAGTTTCAGACCCCATGGAATGGGTGAGGCTGAGATCTTTCCAACAACATTAGATTTGCAATATTTCAAGCCCTAAGTCGAAAGATATGCCCCTTCAAAGTTTGTATCGGGTCTATACAGGAGGATGAGAAAATAACTTTAAAATGGGTCCCTTTTAATATGGGACGCGTGGCAATCTCACAATCTTTTAGAAACCTTTTCTCTATTCACCCCTTGAAACATCGCCATACTGACACTTGGCATTCTTCGCTTACATATTTATACTTAGCCAATTTTGAGACCCTTTTTTGTCTGCGTTTTGACTCTATTTTCTCTTATGTGGGATGGTGGTCGATCCAATATTTTACACGGGGGAAAAATACTTGATAACAAGTAGAGAAGAGGATGGGCTAGATGAGGTGGAATCTCCTTGTGATGGTGTAGATGGTGGACATGTATCTTTTATGAGTAGGAGAGGTGTTACTGACAACTGCTAAGAAATTTGAGTAGTCAAATGTTGCATGATGATTATAGGCTCTTCCACAAGTGAAGGATAAAATGAAGTGAGTTCCTCTGTGGATGGAGGAGTACATGAAATAGGTTTTGGTGCAGGTAGGGGGTTTTGGGCTAAGATTTCATCTATGAAAGAAACATGAGGCAATAGGGAAGCAACTGGTATGTCATCGAAAATAGTATGGACCTCGCAGACATTGCTATCATTATTTGAGGTGTCACCAACTTGGTTGGAAGATGGGGCATGATTAGGTAATGTATTCTTGAAGAGATATAGGTTTTGGTTAGTGGGTGCATTCGGGCTATCCAAAACTAGATCTCCATTTTCTAACATTTCTTGGTCGATATTATTGAAGGTGATGCAGTTATTGTTACTATGACCTTTGACACAATGATAGTTGAAAAATTCATGTTCCTTATACCATGCGGGCATGGGGTGCTCATGGTCAAAGCCACTATGTGGTTTTATAGGTAGAAGGGTAATGGCACTAGCCTTAACAAGCTTTTCCAAAACATAAGAATAAGATTCTCCTATGGAAGTGTACTTTCATTGTTCTCGTCTTAACTAGAAAGCTTGGATGGGAGAGAGAGATTAGAAGGAGGTTTGGCTGGGTTTGATTGATGAGGGGAGCCAACTTTGAGAACTACGTCATTGGTAGATCCTTTGGATTTTGAATATTTATTTTGGGGTTTTGAGGATGAAGAAGTGTAATTTGATTTGAACACGATGTTTTTGTTACAAATTTGAATTTCTTCTCTTTGATAACACAAATTTCCAATTTTTGTGTCATGGTGAATGCCTCGTCAAAAGTGTGAAAGGTATGCACATGTAGGGTTGGTGAGATGTGTCATGCACAAGCCCAAGTAAACAACTCTATGATTTCATTTTGAGGTAATTGAAATGTGAGATGGTTAATTATGTTGCACCAGTGATCGACAAATTCATTGATAAAATCATCGTCATACTATCGTGTGGAATAAAGATCACTCATGATAACCTTCTTAACAATGTTGATGGAGAAGTGATCTAAGAAGGCTTGGGCTACTTGATTAAGTGAGTTGATGGAGTATATTAGTAGACCACTATACCAGTCTAAGGCAGGTGCTGTGAGGGACATCAGGAAGGTTCATACGAGTAAAGCATCATCATGGGTGATTAGATAACACCCATGTTTAAAAGACCACAAATTTTGTTACGGATCTTCTTTACTATTGAAACAGTTGAATTTTGGCATTTCCCAATGTACAGGGTATGGGAGAATAGGGATGGATGGATGAATGGGATCATTAGAAATTTCATTGTAGGTGAGAGAATTATGTGAGCCTGAAACAGATGCTTCCAGTGTCTGCATCCTTTCCATCATTGATTTGATGAGGTCATAGGTATGTTGTGGTGGAAGCATTCCTCTTATGGCATAAGGGGGCTAGTATTAAAATTGTGATGTGGGAGGCATTCCATTATATGGTGATGTCGAATAGGGAGGTTTAGAATAGGGGACTAATATAGAGGGTATGTATGTAGAATGGGTGATGGATGAGATAGGTGTTTGTTGATAGTATTTGTATGTAGGTGGGACAGTCGTAATGACCTTAGTAGCGATTGGGGGTAGTGTTTGTGGGATGGAGAGGACAAGATTCTGGAATGGACTAGGGGTCACTGACACCATGGGAGGTTGTGTTGTCATGGGTACTTATAAGATAATGGGTACGGACGAGGTTATGGTCTGGGTGGTCTATGAGGGGACAACAAATACTATAGGTGTGAGTGATATTGTAGATGTAGTGGTGATGATGGGTATCGGTCCTACTTGTGAAACCATTGGGGGTGAAGTAGGTTAAGGTAACACTGACTTATTAGGGACTGATGTAAAATCAAGAATAAGGGCATGAGTGATGGATAGAGGCATGTCATATATCAACTGTGCTAAGGAGTCCCGAGTGGAAGAGTGGGAAAGGTAGAACTACAAGGCTACGGGATTCTTATCAAGGAGTCATGCAAATTATTCTTCACTTGAAGTAATGGTGGTAGGTAGGGTTGGATACATGGATGACATGACAGAGGGTGGTGAAGGAATAGGCAGGAATGGTTGACAACTTGCATGAAATGTAAGAGTGTTAGCGTCATTGCAAGTCAACGCCATGTGACTGAATGTATATCAGGTGATGTTGTATCCTGTAGATGACAAAGGGAGTAGTGAAAATGAAGAAAAAAAGTGTCTACAGGTAGATTTGGGTAACATATTAGTTGATGTTCAATACAGAGTAATTGACGCCAGTTAAGGATGACTGATACCAGTTCAAGAGTAACCTCAGTCGGTTACTGTGAGATAGGTACAATTTTATCAAATGAGGAAAAGATAGGTGAGTGTCAGATAAACAAGTTATATGATGATGGTTTATTAAAGCATAGAGAGTATAAAGACTCGTAGGAACTCTGACAACAATGAAAATGAAATAAGGTTTCTTTATGTAATTTAACCCACAAGAACAGAAAACCAATGTCGGTCAAGGGTAACCAATGCCAGTTATTGTGAAAATTGGAAAGATGTATAAAAATGGATTGTTGTGAATTTTAGTGAGATAAATAATCAACTAAGAGGTTTGGAGATTATGCAATGAATTCATGACACACTTAGAAGAAGTTAGAATAATCCAACTGTTATTGTGGAGTGTGTAAGGCAACAAAATGGAAAAATAGAGAAGCGTATCCTCACACCTCAAAATGAACGTCAATAAAATGCTAACAAACACATATCCAAGAAGAGATTTTTAATGTGTTGATCTTAAGCTATATAGAAGACTAACTCATGAATTTAGAGTTGAGTTTTTGGTGAGGAAGGCTTCCTATGAAGAAGGATATCTAAATGAAGATGTTTTGGGTATGTTATTCCAGGGGCGAGCTATCTTCTAAGGTAATGACTCGACAGAAGCAATGAGTTTGGGAGTACCTACCTATTGGATCATGTGATCACTGACAAGAATTACTAGAAAAAAATTTGTTTAAGAAAGATGTGTATATTTCAATTTTGTGCAGTTTGGTAAGACAAAGAGAGAGAGAGAATGTGCTTTTTATGATTCTTTGTGTTAACCATCAGCTGGGCATGACTTCCAACATACAGGTTACCCTAATTTTAATGTGAGATAAATGCAAGAAATTAGAATGTAATGCAACCAATTTTAATATCCAATAAAAAAGATTATGTTCGATGAAGCAAATGATGAATAAGAGAGGGTATTCTCTTTCACTAAATGTAGAAAGTAAGAAAGAAGAATGATTCCTTTTAAATGCATCAAGAGAAATGTTTCTTTTAGAGAAATTTGAGAGAAGAGACAATTACTAGGGAAGAAAATTACTGTGTAAGCCTTTTAAAGGGAAACAAACACAAAAATTTTGCCTAGAAATGAAGAAAATGTAATAGAACTCCTTATGGGCCCCACCAGGCATGCCAAAATGTTTCACCATTTTCTTTACACTTTTGAATGACAAAATAGATAGGGTTATGGGCTTGTAGGAATACTTGTTAAATATGTTGGTTGAAGGTTGATGTGTGTGTTCTGACTTCTCAATATAGTGTTGATTTTGAGAGCTTCCTTTCTACTAGGTGGAACTACCTATAATAGAAAATAAGAACACAAAACAAAAGTTAAATGATATATGACAGTGGACTACCTAGCATATGCTACTTCTGGGAAGTGTGATACTTCTTATATGTCTATCAATCAACTGTTTAAAACAAATTAATGCGATAAATAAGTAAAGTCCTAATGTATTTTATATGATTTAGGTATCTCATTCAAGTACAATAAGAAAATCCAATCATAAAAGCCTAGGCTATAGTTGGATCTAAAGGATGAAGTGACAATCAAGGTACTGGGACTGGTCAGGGTACGATTCTAGGTTGTTTTAGGTCAATTTGTAGGATGTTATTTTGTTCTATTCTTTGGAAGGGTAGGAAACACTTAGATTGGCATCGATCTTATATGACCGGTGACAATTTAGTGATAACCGACGATGGTTACTGCGGGTTTTTAATAACTCAATAGTTCATGATTTAGGGATTTGTCTGATACTGACCTAGAGATGGTGAGGAGTGGGTGTAGGTATGGAGAGGTGTTGGAAATAATTAGAGATGTCTAATAGTTAGGTATGGGTGACTTTATGGTGTGGGTGAAGGAAAGATCAATCTTGTATGGAGATAAATTGTGGGGAAGTTAGAGTTCAAGTAGAAACTAATAACAAAGGTAATAGAGCCTACTAGAATGAAAATAGAAGGATATTCATTAACATGATACCTACTGTGATGCAGATTTGATGGCTACATGGAGGTGAAATTTTATTGGAGGAATGGTGTTTGGTGCTATGGCAGTGCTTCCCATAATGCTACTGTGGGTGCAATGCTTGTAGATCTGTCACGTTGATGGTTCTAGATTCCTGGATGCATGAAAAGACCTTGATTCTTCTTGCATGTAACTCCTCTTTCTCTTCCTTGATCTTCGAATGTTCTAACCTCTCAAACAAGGTTACTAAGGTGAATAAATGGTAACCAAATATGGTTTCATCTTGATCAGTGTTTATTTAGGTCCGACTAACATCATTCAAGGAAGGATTCCCTAGGTTTACTAAAATGGGCAGATCTTTTTAATTTCTTAGGCCAAGTTTGTTTTGTTCCCGTAGATCAGAATGAAAGCTTCCCTTCTAATGAGTGGGAATGTGGTTAGATAAATCTTAGGCATTTATTTTATGGTTATACAAAATCTTAGCTCGTTAAGGCAAGTAAGACTTAGTTATTGTTAGTTATGGAAGCATGACAAGAATAGGTCTAGGGTGAGGTGGTTGGATGAGGTGTCTAGGTGAGGTGGAAATTAGGTAAATTAAGGTAGTAAAATAATGGATATTGTGAGGATGGGTATTAAATCTAAGTAAAATAGTTAAATTAATTATTAATGTGGGGTGAAAGGGGCCATGGTTAGATTCCCATGTTTAAGTTGGTTATCCGATCAGGGGATAAGGGGAATGTAACCAAATTAAGGTGTCTATAGTACCATCCAACTAAAAAAATCCTCTAGAAACTAGGGTATAGTAGATTCCTAACACATCTGTAATTTACTTGGCCATGAATGAACTACTGGCACTAGAATTGACCAGGAAATTATTAACCAAATAATCACAAATGATCAGGGAAATATAGAATGGTGGTGGTTTGTTCACTTTAGGAATACTTTTCGCTTCGGGTTAACACAAACTCATAGCATTTTCTTCTCCATGACCTGATGATCCATTGGTTGTACCAAAACTTATCAGATCCTCTTGCAACAAGTTTCCTTTGAGAAGGAATTGAGAGTGCATCCGACATGGTAACACTCAGGTTGGTCTTCTTCATTTGTTCTACAATACCAAAGGGAATTGCTCCTAATTTTCTGAAATTTCTTTGGGTGTTATAATTATCTTTTGGAAAGTTCTTTTTGGGTAACGTGATGCGTTAAGAAACTTCTTTCCTTGCAACTTGGCTAACATGTGTTTATGGTGGTTTCTTTGCTACATCATTATCAACCACCTCTTGTGCTTGAGGCTATGTAGTGGATGATTTATCATATTTGGAAGGTTTGGATTCCATTGATCTCTTTTTAGAATGATTTTTTTCTGAAACTGATGATGAATCTATATTCAACCCGCAAAAATCTTCTACTTGCAAATTTTGAAAAGTGGTTTCTTCATGGTCTAGCAATTGATCTATTATTTCCTGCATAGATGATTTTTTTGTTCGCTTTGGAGGGGTAGATATGCTTTGAACATAAGGTCCTAGCTGAGAACTCCATTGGGGAAAATATTTTTATTGTGGGGTTGAGAACAAGGATAACACCATTTGAAGTATTGAACTACATTATTCTGGATAGGTATGAGGGATTTGAAAGAGATAACAATAGGAGGATTCCTAAATTTCAGAGGTCTGACATTTGCAACTTGACCTACAGTTTTATTTTGAGGCTAATTGCTCCCTTGAAAAGGAGGAGAGTTTGCCTGATACTACTAATTTTTTGGCTGGTATGGATCAATATACTGAAATTATTGCCTCATGAGAGCAACGATCTCGTTCCCAAAAGTTTACAACAGTGACTTGAATTCAAATACATTGTTTAAAGGTGCGGGGTAGAATGAGATGTTTTCTTGGAAGCTTTTGGAATAGGATAAATGATAGGCTAGTGTTCGTAAGATCTGGAGACAACGACATTGATGGTCGTGGAGATATCTTTCCATCCTAAAACAAGGAATTATCCTCTCTTATGGAAATTTTTTAGGTAACAACTAGTGTATTCCCTCCCATGGACTAGATCATAACTGCTACATCACTATTTAAGGCTCACAAATAGTAAAAGAATGTATTATTTGGAGAAGGATTTATGAGTGTCGGAATCCTATTCCAAGTCCTTTAGAATCGGAAGTTGTTATCAATCATGTATACTTAGGGATCTATTTTTATTGTAGTGAGTTATTCCAAGACTAACAGGTGGTCATGCTTGTCTACAAACTATTTGCAGAGTTTCTCCCCCAACTCGTCTCAAGTGGTCATAGTTCACACCTCTAACCCATGAAACCGCAAAAGTGATTTTCCCTTAAAGGAATTAGCAAAGATTCTGACCATAAAATTGTATTTTGTAACATTATGTACTGCACAAATGTTTGGCACATCAATAATATGTTCCATATGAGTAATATAAGTTTCCACTATGTAAAAGTGGAGACTTTTAAGTGTATAAGCAGGTATAGGATCCTGTTGGGCTAATAGAAGAGGGATTCCTAAATTGAATGCAGGAAACAATTACTTCCTTGCCATTCTATTGAGAGGATGATTATTCCTAGGTGGAGGGAACCTTCTGTAAGGATGATTTGAATGACCTCTATCGGGTGACGTTGTAGCTACTGATGTTGAAATGCCTCTTCTTCTTCCTCAAGGAGACAAGGATAACTCAATATGATAATAATTTCCTTCTCGTATCACAAATTCACTTACCTAAATTTTTTACATATGTTAACACACTGAGATATGAAATCTAGATATATGGATCTGTTAGGTACTTTAAATTATGCAAGTATGAAGAGAAGTACCAAATCTTGTCCCACCAGGCATGCCAAAAATTGTTATCGCCAAATCACTGCACCCTTCGAATGGAAAAAAAATGAAAAAGAGGTTCAATGTGATTGGATAACATGGTATCACCTCTCAATATTTGGTACTTAGGCTCGAGGTGAACCTCTGGAGAAGGCCAGCTTCCTCTTCCTAAACTAAGTGTTGTACTACTCTTAGTGCAATAAAATGGTTATCTAGTCCTATACTAAAAATTTCATGGGCTTTAGGGAAAGATATTTACAAGAAATGAAACTATAATATGGAAGGTGATGCACCAAATAAAGGGTTTTTATAGACTCAGGAGGGGTTAATTTCAATAGGGTGTTGTGCGCCACAAGACAACTTCACCTACTGCAACATGGAAAAGGTAAACATAATACCACAAACTAAAGATCATTCATTCCCTTTATTAAAAATCAATTAGAAAAACAATATACTAGTCTTCCAGTGAAGAAGGATGAAATTAAGAAGGGTGAATAAATAGTACAACTCAATTTCAATAAATACTCCACAACTTGACATTTATAGAACTCCATGGGCTTGCAATGAAAACTTTGAACTTTCACAGTGTATCAACAAGCATGAGAAAGACACAAAGAAGTATAGAATGATGAAATGAATAATATTAGTCATAAAACACACATTTTATTTCTTCAACAACATGTGTAATGAATCATTACATTTAGAAGAGGTAATGGTTTCCATTACAGTCTTGGAAAGGACGCTTGAAAGTTCCCCAATCCACAAATCTAACTTGGAGAAGAGAGAGGAATCTTGAAAAATATACACTTATCTAATATTTCTAACTTTTCCAACTTGTGTCATATGTATAACTTATGTAACCAATGTGTAACCTCTTGAAATTAACCTCCAATTTACATTAATAGAATAATTATTTGAGAGAGAAGAGGATAAGTAATAAATTCCTTCCTAAAATGAATTTACATGATGGTCAAAATTTATTACAAAGTTATTTTAACCTCTTAATTCTCCATCATGTGCCATTAATGAAAGGTATAGAACTTATCCATCTCATCTAATTAAAATAATAATAAAATTATTATTAATCAAAATGTTTTAATAAAAATATTAATTTAATTATTATTTTGAAATAATATCAATTTAGTGACAATTCCAAGTGAGACCCCTTAGGGTTGGTTTTCATTAAAGGGTGGTCCCTTGAGAGGAAGGCTAACTTGACGGTTGGCTCGCGTGCTAACTCACCGAGTTGTTCAATGGGTTCCCCTTTTTCTTGAACATGACGGGATCATACCATGCTTCATAGACTCTGCTCAGCTCTAACTCACTTGAGTTAAGATCTTCATGCTCCATGTCATCATTTTCTCTCCACAAGCTACCTTCAACTCTTTCCATGAACCTGATCCATGAGACATTCTCCTTAGCTCTCTTTTCCTACCACCGAGTTCTGCGAGCACATCTCAATGCATGGCGAGATCCTCCATGTTTAGGTGAGCCTTGGTGAAATCACCTTGTTGGTTCCACATCCATAAGTTATGGGAGATCATCATACATTGGCAGAACTCAACATCCCTCTAAAATTTTCTTTCCTTCATCGTATTGACCTACAAGCTCCTAGGGTTTTTCATCCATGACTCATCAATGAGCCAATCTATGAGCTTAACTCCTTTAACCTTTTTTCTCCCTAACATCTTCATATCTTAAAAGGAAAAGCTCATGATATTTTCATATGATTTGACATGATGGATGCTGGGTATTGGCCATTGTCTTCCACACCTATACATGTCCCTTAATTAACTTGGTAAGTCATATGGTAAAGTAACCAAATGGCTTGATAACTAAGCTTCTGGCTCACTATATTCATGAGCCCATCCTTATCTATGCCTTGGTATCTAATTTGACTTATGCACATATCGTGAATCCTTTTCATGTAAAAATTGATCATCTTATCCACTAAGAGCTCCTCACCAAAATTTTGGGTCATCATCCTAGTTATGATCTTGACCCAAGGATGAAGCCATTCTATACCTCGAGCTCACTTCCAGATATTCCCTGTGCACCACTGAATCTTCTCATGTGTTGATTCCTTCACTCCAACTTGATGGTCCATATCTTTTACCATTTCTGCCCTACGTATAACCTCATCGGTGAGGAGCTTGAGCCCGTCACTTCCCCTTCATCACATAGTCCTTCGATGTCGAGTCTTTTGTGAGCTCATCTTGGTGAGTTGTTTCAAACGAGATCCCTCTTCATGAGTCTACTAATATCCTAGCTTCATGTCCATCCATAAATTTTGACATCCTCATTGAGCCATAAAAGCATTTTATGAGTAACTCAAATCCCTCATATGAATGAATCAACCAAACTACTCTTTTCCAGACCCATGTCTCTCACCACAACATAACCTTGAGCTCAAGTTCCTTTATGAATCACCAAGTTTTCACTCTCACCTAGGTAGCCCTAAATTCATTCACAAGGTCGAATTCAATTCATGATTGGCCATTTTTCATCCACAGGCTTAGTTTTGCATTCTCACCACTGAGAAACTTGTCCATTGTTGGCCTGGTTACTTTCAAGGCTAGACTGAGCTACTTGTATGAGTTCTCTCCTCCCTGGAGAATCAAAATTGGCTAAGCTCTTCCAATTTACTCATCCTCAGTAATGAATCAAAATGACCATCAGAGTAGATCTTGATATGTTGAGGTGTGTACTACCTCGGGTCCTCCTTATCACCATAACTCACTATCACCACTCATGAAGATATCATTTCAAACTCACAATGATAATCTTCTCTTATGACATAGGTATGCTTGACCATGTTCTACTTAGTTCTTCAATGCCATCTCTATCAAAAAAATGCACCATTTTCATCAGCCATTGCCACGTTTCTTGGATAACTTGGCGAATGACTCACCATCTTATCTATGACCGTTCAATCACTCAAACATTCCTTAACTCCCCTAATTACCTACCTGGTGTTCAGAAACCATCCTAGACCTCCTCTCTGTGTGGAACTATCATGATGGATTTCCATTATGAAATCCCCACTAAGTAATCAGATTGAATTTCTACCAACTTGCGGAAATCCCATTTTGGTTTACCATATTTTTATTCCTCTTGGCCATGTTTTCATGAAACTCACCCAAAATTGAATGTTTTCCTTTGTTTACCATGTCAACATCTCCACGACGAAATGATTATTCTCACGAGCCCCCTGTATTTTTAGTAACACTCAAACTCAATAAATCTTTGTCTGATGGGCTTATTGAGCCTTGCATGTACTCACCTTAGCTCATTTCCCTAAGATACTCTCTTACTTAGGTTATTCATTCAATGCATGGCTTCAAAATTATGAGATTAACACATTCCTTTCCTTTAATATATGCGTCAGCTAACATGTCTATTGATAAGCGCAAGATAAGCTCTTAATGTAATTGGACATCAATCAACTAGGCTAGAAACTCAAGCTCGAACCATTTTACCACTAACTCATCAAATCTTCCAAGACTCGCCAAACTCCATTTTGAACGAATTGAGTGATCACTCATAATTTTTCTCTGTCGAGACCATTTTCGAATCATGATCTAAGCTTGTTTATTGAGCATTTTATCTCGTAACTTGTTAATCGACCTCTGTAGGACTTGACTCAAATGACCAAGCTCCTCACTAAGTTAGCTCAACTTTTTCTATTCAACATTAGGTCATCTCTTTTTATACAACATTGGGTGTGCTTTCGTTACCCATATATTTATTTTGGATGAGTTAATACAACCTAGCCCCTCAACCCTATATATGACATTATCTTGTTGATTAGCTCACTGAGCTACTGGGCAAGTTGATAGAGCTCGAAGACCCCTTTTGGGCATTCCCACACGTATTTTTTAAAAAAAAATAGATTTCCTAGATTATCCTTGAAAAATAAGGATCATAGAAATATAGTATAATCTCCTCAACATGATTAATTAATTAAATTAATTATTTCATCTCCATGACGACTAGAAGTGGGTCCCTTAGACCAACGTTTCATTTCGAACATAATAGGACTGTGTTGTCAAAAATTTTCATCTGTGCAAGATTGGATAACAGATAGGAATAAGAATATAATGTTAGAAAAGTAATTTGAAAGAAATATTCAAATCCATCTTGAGCATTCCTTATAGAATATTCTTGTTCATAAGGAAAAATAAAGACTCCATACTCACTGTGATGATTAATGTTACACTCGTTCGGTAAGGATGATGGATTCATCTCAAAGGTCATGCTCAGTTTTATCATTCACCTTGGATTCGAGAAATAAATTATATTTTTCCATTTTTTCATCTTTGATTATATTGTGAAGGGAGTTTTATTCTTCACTTATTTCCATTTCATTATTTAACATTTGTGTATTAGTTGAAAAGTAAATATTTGAAAGGATATTATCCATGGTTACATTGAATTCATCACCTTGATTATGGGATGAAGGATTTATTTCTCATACTTTTTCATTGTTGATGGAGTCCCGGAAAGTGTTATACCATATGTCATAGAACAAGAATCTATATCTCTTGAGTCCATTATTTTTGCAATGGGATGTGCCTCGAGTAAGAATGAGTTGATGAATGAAAGTTTGACTATTGTATCTTCTTCCTCCTCCTCATAGGTGTTGATTTTATTGTCATCAGATGGTTTAAGAATAAATATTCATCAAAGGTGCACAACAATATTCTAGTGATGAACACCTTATATTGTGGACAATCATCAAGTTCTTCTTGAGTTTCTTATTCCTCGACATTATTAAGTGCTTTAAGATGTTTATACCTCCTTTTCAAGGCTAGTGAATAATTTCAAACTTCATGGCAGGCTTAATAATTGGAATCTCCTACTTCTTCACTCCAGATCCTTTTAAAAAAATCTCTTCTCAAGGAATCCATTTCTTCATGTCCATATGTAAGGAATTAATCTAATGGAAGGTATAAAAAGGAAAATGTTCTTAACTTGTTATTCAGCTACGTGATGATGAAAATTTTAACTTTGATATATTCCTCACCATCACATACTTCATACATCATCTCTCATCTATTATGAATTCTCTTCATTCATTTCTTCGATTCTCGATCATCAACAATGGAAATTCCCCTTTTTGTCCCTCTATAACTAGTCTACTTAAATGAGAGACACCATGTTTTGATGATAGAAACTTTACAAATAGAAATTTTCTCCATTCCATATAATCAATTCATGGATACTACAAACATGGTACAAACCTTCTTTCCCTTAACAAAATATTTTATTTTGTAAGATATGTTACAAAATCATGGTCTCTTAGAGATTTGCGTTTCTTCAAAGTCATATTCTTCTTCTTCTTCACTATTACTCATTGGTAAAAATATAATATTGATACTTTTTCTTTGTGAGATGGGAGACAAACATGGTATGTCTTCATTCTCTGATGGATTCACCTACAAAATCTACTTTTCTTTGAAAGCTTAAGTTTTTGGTCTTTTGGAATATATTTTTTAAAGATCTTTGTGGGTGCATGCAGGAAAATATATCCCTAAAATATTTTCCTAGAACTTTTGGTGAAATAATTTATCAAGTGGTAAATTATGTGTTTCCGCCAACTCTCATAGGGCTATGTCCATCCCTATTTTATATGGGGAGGTTCCCATTATTGAATAGAAACTATTCCAATTCTATCTAATGATGAGGGGGTGGATAAATAGGGAGGGGATCACATAGAAACACTTCATTAAACCCATTTGAAAGTGATTATATAGAGTACAAGGTAGAAAATTACAATAATTAGGATTAAAGAAGAGAAATTAGAAAAGGGAAGGTTATCATTGTCAGTAGGAAATAACATATTTCACACCCAATAACTGGAGTAGTTTAACATTTAATCAGATGAATGAAATAATATAAGTCATTACTGAGACTAAAAAATTAAAGAGAAATATTTTTTAGATTCTTCTATCAAGGATGCAAAGCTCCTTTCTAATCATTATGATTTTAAAGTTCATAAAAGAGAGGTAATAGAGGAACACATGAGAATAGGAAATGGAAGAAATGTACCTTTTATTTCTTGTGTTGGTGGTACAAAGCTCAACATTGAAACCAAAATCCATAATCGTTATAAGGAAATCAAATTTTTAGGATCCTTTGCAATTTATAATCCATTCCAATTTATAGTATAGTGAATTTCCTCTTCATATACCCGCACATGAATTTTTAAATTCTCATTCCACTTATAACTTCCCATCTTCTTAGGAAGTGAGTGAATAATTCCACTTTTTAAAAATCAAAAGGGAATTTAATAATGATACTTTAGAAATCCATTTAAGTAAATAAAAAATATTAAAATTATTTCTTACAATGGATGATTAGAAATGGTAAGGGAAGAGGAGAAAGAATGAGGATGGGAGAGAAGAAATGATACAAAACATGAATTAAGATTCATCTGACCTTAATGTAAATAAGATTAGATGGTGTTACTAATGAAATTTTTATTCATGATGGCCTTCTCACTTGAAAAAACCTTAAATCCTTTGAAAAACTACAATACCTCTCAAAATGTCAATTACTTGTTGCCACTTGAGACCATTTCCTTCAAAATTCATCCTGATGTTCTGGGGCCTTGGGGAAATAAATCCATGAATGAGATGAGGGAAAAAATGATATGATAATGTGATGAGTGAAGGTGAGATATTTTATGGAACATGTTTCAAGCCTTTGATAAACCCATCCACCAAAGTGAGAAGCACACTAAGATCCAAATATACTACAACTAAAATTAAGGACCAACATGGATTATAATTTGTTTGATACACAATTCAATTTTACATCCTTTTGAAAGAATGGTTTTTTCCTCCATTAAATTTTAAGTTAGTGAGGAATTGAGGATGAATAGCTATGACCATTTTTAGAATTTTCCAGAAACTTATTATTTTTAGAGTAAGTTCTTCCAAGGTGACTAGTTATCGTAATTTCACCAACTTTTCACTTTTCAGGAATTTTCCTGGTGGAGAAAGAACTAATTTTATTAAATAAATTAATCCTTTGGACCTGATAATATTTTTAAGAATATTTAATGGGGAATTAATAAAAAATATATATTTTCGATGCGGTGTCGAAACAGGCCAAAAAAGGTGTCAAAATATTCTACTACTCACTGGGATGTTTTGCTCCAATTTTTCAGGGATTTTTCTCACTCGATTTTACAAAAGTTCAAAAAGTAAACTTGTAGGTATGTGTTTTTTTATATGATAGGGTATAATTAATCAAAATAATATTTGTACATAACTCTAATCCTACCCATTTTCATGGAAAAATAAATTTCTCATGGGAATGCTAATTGTTTTAGGATCTCATGCTATGATTTTTAGCTCATTTGGCACGCTGCAACACCGTATATATGAGGAGGAATGTTTCAATGGATTAAATTTTTAGATTAATATAAAAATTGGATTAGATAATTAATGAGGTCATGAAAACACTCATTCTAAAGGATCTCATATAGAGAAGCTTTAATTCAAATCTTGTGAATATCGGAGCATGGGTTTGTGTGTTATGAGTGAAAGATTGATTTGAGTGTGTTGTTGTTTTGTTATTTATGGAAGAATTATATTCATAAATGAATGGAAATAATTTTTTTAAAATAATCCCAAAATATGGATAGTTATGTTCCACACTCACCTCTTAGAACTAGATTTGTAAACTCACCTTTAAATTCACCTAAGACGATGTTTGGCCTAACCTGGGTTGAGGTTGGAACAAAGCTTCATAAATGGGTGTAGAAATATCTCATGTCCCTTACCACATTTGGTAAGGGGAAATGAGGTGAAAATTTTCATCATGCATGTAAAAAATCTCCAAGTGTAGGGTTTATCAAAATAAAGGGGACCATGTGTAATGATGAGTTGAAACCATGTACTTAACACCTGAATTTGTCAGTTAAGTGACAATTTCACATCCTTTCCTTGGTGGAAATTGTTTTTCCACCTCACAAAATTTTACACCAGTGAAAAGGTGTAAAATTTCCTTCTAGGTGCACCATAGGTCATGCCCAACATGGAGAGGGGTCCAAAATGACTTGTGAGTTTAGAACACTCACCAAACCATTAAACAAACCTCTTAAGTGGCAAAATTTTCTATAATTCATCTCCTCACCTTGGTGGCAATTTTTTTTCACATTATGGATCCTTGAACCAACTGTAAAGGTGAAAAAGTACATCACAAATATTAAAATGCACAATGGACACTTTTGGAAACCCCTCCTTCACCAATAACTTCTAAAAATAGACATAAGAGATTAATTCTTCACCCCGAGATATTTCTTGAGAATTAGTTACCTAGGAAAAATGTATATTATTTTGACTCCAAAAGGTATTTGAAAATCATTCCCACATTTTTCAGGAGCCAATTATGCATTAGATTTTAAATTTACCCCCATTTTTAATTTTTCTTGAGCATTTACACTGATAAAAAGGACTTCCGGAAAAATGTATGATGACGAAAATGTCAATGAAAACATTTTGATTGAAGAGGGAATATCATAGGTGACTTGGGATTTTATTCTAGCCTTAACTCTCTATAGAACTCATGTAATGCCCATTTGAATCTCAATCAGGATTTGAAATCATAATCTACACTACGAGGACAATATTTCAAAATCCATATGGTATAATATCCTAAAAAAAAATTAATGTGAAAAAGGCCTTCTTATGTTTCTTTCAAGTATCTGGTTTATCTATAACACATCCATAGGATCCTAACCCATTAAGAACAAGATTACTATCTTTCTTACTACCTTCATTTTTTACACTAAGCCATATATAGTCTGGTGTTGGAAAGCTTATTCCTAAACCTGATTTTCCTTGCAAAATTTTCCAAAAATTCCTATAATTATCTCATATTATATAACACATTTCTTGGATCTATTGGATTTTTTATGTTCATTCTTAGAGGGTGTTCACTAGGTGCAAAAAATTTGAAAATATGCCTTTTAGGGCCTCCAGAAGAACTTTCCTTTTCTTGGATATCAATATCATCATGAATAAACTTGAATAAAATACCTTACACATGAAAAAAACTTTAGAATAATATTATCACATCCCTATAGTCTATAATGAGGGTAAATCATTGACTTTGTTTTTTGGAGGGTAGGTTTACATTGACTAGGAGAAGGATTTTTAAGGGTGACTTAAATTGTCATGTCAAAAAATGTTAATTTTTCATGCTAATTTTTTTGCATGACAACAATATCAAAATATCATCTAGATTAATATGTGTACATGTTGACGGATCCTTGATAAGATTTAATATTACCCACATGTATTAATTTTCTACAACGTAAATTCGCAACTAAATTTAGAAAGTGACTCCTTTCCTCTTTCTTTCATGGAATTTAACATCCACTTTGGATAGTTGTCTGAATAGATCAATGAGAATTATTTTTGAATTTGATACAATGGGATTCTTAGTAGAGCTTTGTTAAATCCTCGAACATGAATGTCTGAATACATTTTGAATTGTGATAAATAGCTCTCATATTTGTTGATTAGCATACAGGCTTTTATTGAGAACCATTGATTACAGTCACCCTCCATTTTCCTAAACATATGAATTTTTGACTGTATCATTAAAGTTGACATAGTTCCTCTTATAATCCCTTAATGTAAACCATGGGTAGTCCTTATATACCAGTGTACCCTTTATAATATTTCTCTCTAAAGTTATCCCTGGCCACTTTTGTAGTGCTACAACAATGTACACCAAAAAGGAATCCATGATGAATTTATTTTTCCATTCAAGGTTTAATAATTGATAATAAACATTATCATTTATAATTTGACTCTAATCTATTTTTTGGGATCCCTCACTAGCTATAAACATGAAATGAGACATCTATGAATGAAATTCCTTCGATGAGGATTTTCCCATGAGTCAGCTAAGTAGAACAATGCAATCAAATATCTTTTAATGAAATCGAAGAAAAAAAGAGATTTTGGTAGATGAGAAAGCTTATATGGCATCTTCATCCAGTTCCTTATTATCATTCCTTTCAAACATGACTCCTTATTTTCCCACTTAATCAATGCCTCCTACACTCTTAAGATTATGATGTTCTTAAATTTTTGATTACATAGGTGTAAACAAGAACTTGTGTTAGCATGCACAAAGGATAAAATTATGCAACCAAACCAATAAAAAATATAACACAACTAATTATCTACCTCCGATTGAGAAAGATGAAAAGGAAGGGAAAGAAATTTATCTATACTTACCTACAAGTAGAATTTTCCTCCTTTGTTGCCTTGGATTTGCTCCTTGAATTGCTTAATTTGATGAGTACAATGGATGCTTTAGATTATTGAACCAATTTTGGTAGCACCTCCCCTTTGAATAATGGCTTGATAGATATCAATGGATTGCTTTGATGATTACTTGGATTGCTTTGATGATTACTTGGTTGCTAGAAAATTGGGCAACATATACTTGCAAATTTTTGAGATATTTTCCATGGAGGGTGGCACTTATATTTATAATTGGACAAGCAAAAATGGATGGTTGAGATCTTTCCATGGTGGATTAAATAAATGGTTGAGAATGAATGAGAGAGGAGGGTGTAGAAAATTCTATATTTCCTTAGAATTTTCTATTGAATTAAAATTTCAATAGAATAGTATTTTTAATTTCAAAATTAGAATAAAAGGAGGGAAAGATGGAGAGACTTCTAGAATTAGAAGTCTTTAGGTTTGCGGGCTCATTAAGTGGTGATTGGGTGAGATTAATTGCATGTAGTGGAGTGATTTGATGGAGAGGCTAGGCATAGTATAGGTACAGGGTAGGTGGTAGGTGAGTGGGTATTTTTCAAGTTGATGGAAAATAGTTAATTAATCGTACTTAGTGTAATGAATGAAATATTAAGAATGTATTAATGTTTCTAAGTGTATGAATGGGATTCTATGCATGTGGAATATATTGGATTATGTGTGTGTGTGTGTATGGTATAATAATTAATTAAATTAATAATTAATTATTATTAGGTTAATTATTATTGTGGAATGGATAAATGTATTTTTTAAATAATCATGTCAACATTTTACATTTCTACATTGTTCCCCTCTTTGAAGTCTTATTGCATATCAATGATAGTTCAAAGAAGAAGAAAAATTGTGTAGCTGTTGATATGATGCCCCCTCAAGGTGTTATGTTGGGAGAAACTAGTCGGATAACGATTCAAAGAGAGAAGAGGCTTAGGTGAGTGGATGAAGGAGTTGGACAAAATTAGAACATATTTAGAGATTAAAAGGGGAGAATATAGAAAAGGTAAAGGAGAGAAGAGAAGAGTATGAGAGGTAGAGAGTGAGAGAAAAGGAAAGTGGATTAGAAGAAGGGGAAAATAAGAAAGGAAGGGAAGAATTAGGGAGGTAGAGGAATTAGAATTTGGATGTAGTTTCATAGGTTCCTTATTGTGGGATGTTTAGGTTTTGTATGTGGATTGTGAAGATGCCCCAGTAAAGGATATATGACATGGGTAACTAGAGGATGAATGGTTGTGGATGTTGAGAAATAAGGGAGATGTGATGTTATATATGGCCATTAGATCATCATTAGCAAGTTTATTAAGACGTGGAATAGAGAAAGATGCACCAATGGTATAAATACCATGATGTTTTGATTGGTAGATGCCTCTGTCCTCGTATCATTGGACCGATTAAGAGATGGTTCTCATATCATTGTACCATGCAAAAAGAAAAGAAACAAAAGCAACCTCAAATCATCAACCAAAAATGTAAACACACACAAGTAAAAAACATATAGATTACAATGATATTGTTTATTTTAAAAAAAAATTAGATTTTTTTTTTTTTGGATTTTTTGTTTATTATTATTTTTTTGAAAGTTTTGGATTTTTGGATTTTTTGAATTTTTTTGAAAATTTAGGGTTTTTTATTTTTTTTAAAGTTTTAGATTTTTTTTATTTTCTGTTTTTTTCGAAATTTTTGGATTTTTTTGTTTTTTTTAATTTTTTGATTTTTCAAAAAAAAATTGGATTTTAATGTTGACTTTTTTTTTGAAATTTTTGGATTTTTTTTTAATTTTTTAAAATATTTTTGAATTTTTAAGTTTTTTTTTTTTTTGGGTGCTTTTTTTTTTACCTTTTTTTTAAAGATTTTGGTTATAGACGAGGAATTTGGTCAATGTATGAAGAAAAAGGAGGAAAAATATAGTCATGCGGTGAAAGAATGAGTGCTCAAAAACAGTGGGTATATATGGTTTTCAAGGAGCACGGGAGGGTCATTGTCACCATGTGTAGTTGGAAAATGATAGCTCTAGGAAGGAGGAAATGGCATATCATAGTATTATGGATCATTGAGCAGAGATCATGAGGGAGTACCGGTGATCGACAGATGCGGGGTAGGTGGTGAGTTATTGTATAATTTATTTTATGTTTTTAGAGGTTTTTAGGGGGGTTTTATGCGCTTAGAGTTAAAATTGTGGCTTAGGCATACTATTTAGCATGTATGGGCCCTGAAATGTCACATATGTGGTAAAGAGTATCACATATGGATGCTTTATGGAAATGAATATGAATTGTCTCATTTATCAGTGGGTAGGTTTATGTTTTGGTGATTTTATTTTAGTTTAACGCGTATGTTTTAGAGTAGCAAATATATAGAAAATGGTAGCACATTTAGGTGTTTGTGGGAGGGTTGTTGAGAATGGCATGTTTATTTTTGTTTTGACACATCAGGGGGAGAGGTGGGTGCATGGATTAGAGTGTAGGTTTAGTCATAGCGTGTTTAGGATATATGGTGGTACATTTATATGGATGGCATGTGTATGCATGTTTTGGTGCATATAATAGATGGATTGGAATGTGTGGGATATAAGGTAGTGCGTTCGAGAAGAGAAGTAGAAGTAAATTAGCTTTAGTGTGTATAATTTACAAATTTGTGCGTATGGGTGTAGAAGTAACGCGTATAGGTTGAGAGGTAGTGTAGTTAGAGGGAAGGGAAAAAGGGATTTATTTACAAGGAGTATTAGATAGGGAGGGTGAGTAGATGTTTTATGAGTAAGTAAAGGTGGATTTTGACATAGTTTGTGTGGTTGCAGTTGGTATTATTACCTATCTAGGTGAGACACTGACAGTCAATGGATTTTTAGTATCTATTGGGAGGTGCAAATGTAGAGACTGAGGAGGAGGAAGTTACACTGCTACATACATTAGGATTGCTTTACGTAGCAAGGAATTCAGTCATGTAAGCAGATCGAGCCTTGTTGACAACTTTGGTAGAGCAGTGGAATTCATAGACTAACACTTTCTGGTTATCGACATGTGAGATGACGGTGACATTGGAGGATGTATATTAGATATATCAGCTTATAGTAGAGGGGGATCCTATAATATGGTAGAGAGGTAAAACGAGTGAGATCCTGGGATTATTAATAGATGTAGAGGGTGCACCATGAGATGGGATGAGGGTAGATCTGGGGATGTATTTTAGGAAAGGTTGGATGGAGCGAATACCATTGTTACTATTCTCACTAATTAGTTATATATTATATCAAGATGGTGGTGTCAGATGGTTTATTTTGGGTTTAACAGAGGTGGTACATTTGATGTCGTAGGAGGAGATTGTTTTTTCTTGGGCTCTAGTAGTGCTAATGTGGCTATACTGAGATTTACACATGATGGTGTATGGTGGAGGGAGTATTGGTGTAGGGACACGTTTATAGGTGTGGAATTATGATCACATAGTTATTAGGAAGCCACATGGGATCAGAGAGCAGAAAAAGGTGGGAGATTCATCTCTGTATGGGTGACTGATGATAAGGTGAAGACACAAGCATCTGGGAGAGTTATTGTGGCATTGACATCAGTTTGATGAGCTACAGCTTGGTGACATCACATAGAGACCTTACCATCAATACAAGTTATGGGAGGGATACCATTACCATTTGGTGAGGGTTCGATCACCATATTACATAGTAGGTTGCCATCCATATACAGTGGAGAGATACCGACCCGATAGAGTATTATGATAGTTTGGCATAGTACAGGGCATACTGCGGGGGAGGCATACATTTTCAATTATGACATAGGAGGTGGGTGTTTTAAGTGGGGTGATTCCATATGAATTAGTCATGGTGAGATTAGATGAGGTACAGGTGATAGTATGGGCACCATTACCAGCAGTGGAGGATCTAAGAGTAGCCCCATGGTATACAGAGTGGTGGGTAGAGATCTGGCTGGTATGGTTGATGAGGCCATGAGGAGGGATGATATTTGTTCATGGTTAGTGGCATGTGTATAGAGGATTTTTGTACGTACCTGAAATTGTAGGGTACTACACTGCCAAAAAGATGTTACACATACCCCAATGATGGTATAGGTCTCCTCACAAGGTGTTTAGGGTCCAGATAAGCTCGCAAAGTATATGTTTGTATCCTGTATACCTTTCTCGGCTTCCACATGCTTTTTTATGCCATCTACCCCCCCTTTTCCTTGTATTTTAGTCTTCAGTGATGGGACTACCACCCTTCTTGGGTGGCGGTCCCATGACCGTCGCCTAGGACAGGGCAGTGGTCCCGTCACTGAACACCAAAATACAAGGAAAATTAGGGGCAGAGGGAATAACAAAGCATGTGGAGGCCGAGCGAGGTATACGGGATACAAACATATACTTGGTAAGCTTATCTGGACCCCGAACACCTTGCAAGGAGACCTGTATCATCATTGGGGTATGTGTAACATCTTTCTGGCGGTGTAGTACCCTACAATTTCAGGTACATACAACAATCCTCTATACACATGACACTGACCATGAACAAATCTCATCCCTCCTCATGGCCTCGTCAACCATACCGGAAAGATCTCTATGGTCCCATAGCCTCCACCCTGCACAAGGCAACGGTCCTATACATGTTTTCCAAATTCTTTTGACGATCACGTCAAACGTAAATATTTAATTTCTACCCACTTTCTTTAGCTACTTTTCTTTGCATTTATGTTTTGGCCACCCTATAAATAGTGTTTTTCCTTTATTTATAGTAAAATATTTCAATTGAGAGTTACCCTCTGGTAAATACATTTTCTATAAATAGCCAGATTGTTTTCAAACAAATGGCCCCTCACCTTCTCAATTCTATTATTTAGTCTTTTTAATTTCTCAATTAGAATTCCCATAGGTTCATGTTTTAACTCCATTATTAGTTTTTCTTTGTTGTTTAGAGGTCATTTGATCTTCTTGTTTTAGTCTTACTTCATTACATTTCCATGCAAGTGAGTTTAGAGTAATATGGTTTCGTTTGTATATTGGAATCCATTAGAGTTGTAGTTTTTTTTCATCACAAAGGATAGTTTTAAAAAAGCTCAGTGTATTTGTGTTGTATTCCCGCAATAAATCCCTCTAGGAATTTCATAGTCAAGCTCTGTCACTTGTGTTATCTCTCTCCTACTCGCATTGTATTCGGTATACATCCAAAGCTGCCATTGTTTGAATACCTTCTTCTATTGATGCTAGCATATTCACACTTTTCTGGATTCATGAGAACAAAAAGGAACGAAGAGATCACACTGAGGGGATGAAATCACACACAATTGGATTAACCATTGTTCTATAAACACCAATTTTTAGCTATCAAAGTTCTAGTTACACGTATCAAATAGAGTAGTGAATTATTTTATTTCAGTTAAAAGTTCACTCTCGATATCACCGGGGAAGCTGTGGGGATTGATAGTTTCTAAGAAACTGTAATTCATTCCTCACTTCTTAGGTAGGATCGAGAGTATTTCAATTTAAAATAATTAGTTGTTTAGATATTTAGGATAAAATCACAACTGCAAAGGAAAATAGCCACACCATGCTATTTTGTTTGTTTTAAATTCTATTGCTAGATTAGTTGTTCATTTTTATAAATATACTAGAATAGTTGCTCTTTAATTTCATTTAAATATGTCATCAAATATACAAAAATAGTAGAATGCTTTCTTAGTGTAAATACATCTTTCCTAATCAGTTTATTAATTTTAGTTAGAATTTGAATCGTTTTGTATGACAATCATAGGACCTAGAGAGCCTAGAGAATATGAGAAAATTATACAACTTCTAGTTCTAAACATAGAGGCTGAAAAGGCGTATGATTACTAGATAGTCAAAAGAAGGGATTGATTCTTCACATCACCATAATAGGTCCAGAACAACCACGAACTCATGGTTGTGATCCCCAAGTCCCACAACCCAACGGGCCTACAAATTAGTTAAGTATTGACACTGGTTTACGAATGTTGGTATTTAGATCCTCACCACTCCTACCAGATATCGTCACGTAGTTCTCTGTATTAAATATAAAAGCTAATCAATCTAATATTTTCTAGACCAGACCAGAAAACCCTCCATAGTTCACTACAAATCCACTAAATCTCCTATCACTATTTTCACGACCTTGTCTTGAGATATATAGGAAGCTCCCATAGGTCACTTCCCACGCATCCAACAACCAAGAAACAAGATCTCGGTAGATCTCAAAATTATTGGAGGCTCCAAACAACTATTATATCTGAATGATCCATTACTCCAATTCAGGTTAGGAGGGCCTTCTTTCCCTTATATTCACAGATTCCATTATTACGTATTGAGGATACAAGATTACCCGATTATCTTGGCTATATCGATTCATATTCAACATTCACCAGCTGTCTCGACACGACCTTAGGAGGTAGGGTACGAGGAAGAGGTACTTATAGATTCCCATGCTTGTATGTCACTTTTCCATTGTACAAAATTGGTGAACCCAACGTGAAACAAACAAATTTTCCCCTTTTATTTTTATTTCTTTCATCCACCTTCACTCTTTCCCATTATTCTGCAGGTATTCATATACCCCCTGAATATTTCGGGATACAACGCGTATGGTAGACCTCTCTCAGGTCTTGAAGAAAGCTATAGTCAAACAAATAGACAACCATCACCCTTGCTTTCTGCATGGGCTGATAACTATTCAAATAATTACTTGTCCTCTCAAAATCCCCCTCACAGAACCAGTTCTAGTTCTTCATTACTAATTGAGGAGTTTGATCAGCTTGCACAAACACAACAGCCAGAGCCATCAGGCTCTAACAATATGACGTTTACTGGAGAGTCCAATTCATCTCCTCGGGTCTTGTTCATACCACAAATCAGTAGACAGTCAGATCCACTCCCATTTTTGGATGAGGAGTACTTAGCATGCTATGCTAAAAGTGAACAACATTTCCAAAACATGTATCCACCTATAGGGAGTTTACAAACACAATCTGATACCCTATTCCAAGAAAACACCCACATTCCTCCACCTATGGGAAATACCCTCGGTGAAGCTTAGCAGGGTAACGATCAATTCATAGCAGGATATCACTCCCCTTTACAAACTCAAGGTATACAACAAACACCATCAAGGAAAAACATTTTGTCTTCACCAATAGAGGTCATTTCAGCCTTAGTTAAAAGGGTTAGAGGGATGGAACTTACTCAAGAAAACCAAAATTCATATTTGGGGCAAGCAAGAATACCTAACCCTCCACATCATCCCAATCAGGTTGACCTCCTTATAGGAATAGGCACATTAGTCATGCCTCCTCAAAATCCTTATAATTACCTACAACAAATGCCAACTAGGACCGTGTTTTCAAATGCCACTCTAGTTGAAAACATGACACCTCCCGGCTTGGCACCAAACAACCCATAATAGAACAATGCTCCTCCTTAAACATTTATTCAAAGTCACCACAAGGAGACATGTTCTCTTCCCCCGGGATGTTCGTTCAACCACAGGGATTCCCTTATGCCCCTGTAAATACATATGCTATGCCACATCAAAAAACCATGCCTTCCCCACCCCCTCAGCAAGCACCATCGATGGTCAAGGCCTATGCGGTAGGGACTTATTTAGAATATTTAAAAGAGCCCCTAGAATTCACCATATGAAGTGTTATGCTTCTAAGACATCTTCCCAATTTACACAAATATAAAGGGGAAGGGGATCCAAATGGACACATTAAAGCCTATGCCATAGCCATAAGGGAATTACTCCCTTGGGATGGGGTTGTTGCTAAAATATTCCCTAAAACCTTAGAAGGTATTTCCCTTGAGTGGTATTACAGAATACATGAAGCCTCGATACACTCATTCAAACAAATTGTGTCTGAGTTTATCAAATATTTTGATATGAAAAAATTGTTAAGAACGGGAATCAAGGAGTTTTTCCATATTAAACAAGAACATAATGAATCCGCTGCTCATTTCATTCAAAGATGGCGTACAGTCCTCTACTCATTAGCAAGTGCTCCAAACATGGATCAAATGGAACTATGTGATTTATTCCTTAATTATCTCAATAGAGAGATAAAGGAAGAAGTCTAGAAGTTCCCACTAAGAACTTACGATGAAGTACTCGAGAGTGCTCTCTGAATCGACCAAGCAGTAATAGATAGTGGTCGTAAAACATATGGAACAAATGGGAAACTAACCAATCCCAATCAAAACACTGTGGCATATCCTAATACCACGAACATTAATCAAGGACCTAATATCCTTAACAAGAACCGCAGAGTTACAATAGATGGAATAACTGACCAAGTTAAAAAGGTAAACGTTGTAAACATTTCGCCACCTGTTAATAATCAGCGAAATAAAAATTTTACTCCAACAATCAACGCGATGGATTTTAATTATCCACTGCAACCATAACAACAACGATGAAAAAATAAAATCCAAACAGAAGGTCCAAATAAAAACCCAACTGGATATCAGAGTCAAAACCAAAGGCAAAACCTCAAAATTTTAACTCTAACAACCAGCAACCTTATCAGAATTTTGGGCCACAACAGGTTTTAAATCAATAGCCTCAAAATTATAATCCCAATTTATATTGTGGCTTACACAAGATTCAAGGCCATAATACTAGGAGTTTTCATGACTACAATAAATTCATGCAACATTTTCCAGAAGATCAAAAGAAACTCTTTATAGATATGTTTTTAGCAAATTCTATAATACCTATGCCAAACACTTATGTAGGGGCAATTTCCCCTCAAAATTCACCCCTCAAGATATTTAATGATCCACTCCCAAACAATTCTAACAATAACGGGATAGATCCTAATGGAGCAAACAAGGGTGTCATAACAGGAAACAATGATCACAAAGCTTTAACTTCATTAAATCCACCAGTCGCACCCAAACTAGGAACTCGACCCCAAACTAAGATAGTTGGCCTGGTGGAATTAGACACAGAGTTACCCGTAGAAACCATAACAATAACCCAGGATTATTCTTCTCAACCAACTCCAAGATATCCATTAGAACTAGACAACATTCAACAACGTTGGTAAAACCCATAGGCGCTTATGATTTAATTAACGACTTATCTAAAACCTTCTCTCACATCTCGCTTTTGGATTTGTTGAAGAAATCTCCTACCCACAGGGATTCCCTCTTAGAAGCATTAGGCCTTAGTCATTTAATCAACATCACTCCTCCTCCAGAAATGTATGTAAACCATGTAGACTTTGACGTTTATCCACTGGGGAAGCTAGATAAAGATACTAAATTTATATTTTATATAAGCAAAATGCCAACAGACGCTGAGATTGCACGAAGAGGTGACCCAACCTTACATTTACAAGTATGGGTTTACAATAATTATGTTAAACATGTAATGATTGATGATGGGGTAGTAGTTAACATAGTCCCCTTCGATTTTCTTCAAAATTTAGGATATGGAGGGACAAACTATTCCACAACACGAAATATGCTAAGAGGTTATGATAGCCTCAAGGCCACTTCAATTGGAACCATAGTTTTACCAGTCACTTTAGGACACAAGATGGTCCTCACCTAGTTTTATATTATGGATCGGGAAAACAATTATAATATGATCCTTGGTCGTCCATGGATACACCGCATGAAGGCAATCCCTTCCACGTTATTCCAAGAAATAAGATTTCTACACTTAGGGAAAATATTTGTGGCACAAGGTGACCCAAAACCCTTCGATATACACCTAGCTGATTTTAAGAAAAGACCAGGCATTCTGAGTTTGAACTCCCAAAAAATCAACTCATCAAACCAATTAATTTGAAACTAAAAGAAGAGTTGATACCCACCACAGAATTAGAAATTACAAATCCGGCTGAGGACATTCCAGCACCCAAAAATGAGACCAATGTTATAAAAACAATGTCACTAAGGACTACCGCAAAAATTGTTGAGTTGCTAGAGAAAGACTTACCAATTATCCTACCATTTGATTCTATGTGTATGGGACACACCCTGGGAATTACTTCTCTTCCATCAGACAAAGCTTTTATGGTAGAAGTAACTGAAGTAAAAGAAATAGATACGATAGATATCCCAACATCCATTTTTCCAAGCAAGTATTGGACTCTCCACTTCGATGGGGCTAGATGTTACTTTGGAGCTAGGGCGGGGGTAATCTTTACTTCACCTGAGGGAAAGATCCTACCTTTCACCTTTAAATTAAACTTTGAATGTACAAACAATGGGGCTGAGTACGAAGCTCTCCTCCTTGGCCTCATCCTAGCCAAAAGAATGGGCATCGATAATATTAAAGTGTTGGGAGAGTCACAACTAGTTGCAAACCATGTCTCTTAGGTATATGAAACTAGGGCTGAACATTTACAACTATACAAAATAGTGGTGTTAGATATAAGCAAGGAATTTAACTTCATATCAATTAAAGCAATCGCACAAGATCAGAACCTTCTCACACACTCAATAGCTACCTCAACTTCCCGTTTCACTCCAAAAAATTAGTTGGAAGATACAAATTTCATAGTATCACTTTGTACTGAACCATTAGTGCGTAAAATATGAACAAAATCACTCCTGACTCATTGATAAGTTGAGGATGATTTTTATATCATGGATCACTTTGACAATGATAGAGTCACTCTTGAATATCTAAATGCCTATGTAGAGCTACACCTTGCTCACCGCATAGTGGATCATTCCCTAATACCGCATTCCTCTTCCTGTTTTGGAAATCCCATGGTAGAGTCTCCTCCACAGAAAGACCTCGATATCTATGAGATAGAAAATGGAGAAATCTTGGAACTACCTCTAGCCCCACCTGAATTTGAAGAAGGTAACACTTCTTTAATAGAAGAAATAATTGACATAAACATTGGAATAAAGGAAGAACCAAAATTTGGAAGTTGGGATCCTCGTTAACTCTAGAAGAGATAGAAATACACACCCAAATCCTCAAACAACATCAAAAGGCTTTCACATTTAACTATAAAGAAATTACAGACATTATACCACATATCGCGGTACATAATCTTGTCACTAAACTAGATGCAAAGCCAATTAAACAGAATTCAAGACCAATGAAGCCAAAAGTGGCTCTCATGGTAAAAGAGGAAGTAATAAAACTTCTGCAAGTGGGATTCAACAAACCTGTTGACTATTCACAATGGGTATCTAATATCATCCTTGCTCTAAAAAAGAATGGGAAGATACGCATTTGCATATATTTTCAGGATATTAACAAAGCTTGTCCCAAGGATGACTTCCCATTACCATCCATTGATGTTATCATTGATGTAATAACTAGATTTGAATTGTTGTCCCTCATTGATGGGTTCTCAGGGTATAATCAGATTAAAATATCTAAATAGGATCAAGCCAAAACTACATTCATAACTCCCTGGGGAACTTATTGCTACGCTATCATGCCATTCGGCCTTAACAAAGCTGGCGCTACATATCAGCGGGAAATGACATACATATTCCATGATCTCATCCATAAAATTGTGGATTCCTATGTGGATGACTTGTTGGCCAAGGAAAAGAAGTGTTGTAATCATCCAGAAGAGCTCTGTATCATCCTCTCACGATTAATTAAATATGGTGTCACATTAAACCCAAAGAAGTGTGTGTTTGGTGTGATAAGAGGAAAACTTCTAGGCTATATTATATCTTCACGAGGGATTAATGTTGATCCAACAAAAATACAGGCTATTCTCAAAATGATCCCACCATTAGATGAGTCTAGAATCAGGTCATTTCTTGGGAAACTCGGTGCAATCCGAAGGTTCATCCCAGATTTAAGTTTTACCATTCATCTAATCAACAATCTATTACAAAAATATTATAGCATTGATTAGACTGAAGAATGCAACGAGGCCTTCAAGTTAGTTAAACAATTATTATTGTCTCCACCCACACTAATGCCTCCCAAACTAGACCGCCCTTTGATCTTATCCTCACGAGCCACTCATTTCTCGTTATCCCGCATGCTGGCTCAAGAAGACAATGATAAACAAGAACGTGTGGTCTATTTCATTAGCTGAATTTTGCTCGATTATGAAACACGTTATACACAGGAAGAGAGAGAATGCCTTGCCATAGTATTTGCAACAAAACATTTAAGGCATTATATGCTAAACCAAGAAACAAGGGTCATTGTAAAGATAGATCATTTACGAATGTTTCTCATGAAAGGATCTTTATCTAAAAAGTTTAGATGTATCATAACCTTAATGGGTGAATTTGATTTGACATTTGCAAACCAAAAATCTGTTAACGGACAAATCATTACAGATTGGTTAGCTGATAATCCACTAGATGGAGGCGATCTGGTAAATCTAGACTATCCTGATGAGTGTGTATACTTCATCGATACCAGTCCCCCATCTCTACATACCCCTGGTACACTGATATCATCAATCTATTCATAGACCACATATACCTGGAAGGTGCCACATCACAACAAAGAAGGCGGTTATGCATTATTACCGCTAAATATGTTGTTTTAGAATAGGTACTCTATCATAAAGCCTTCGACGGCATGCTTCTAAGATGCGTCGACATAGAAGAATCCAAGAAGATTCTTCATGAATCCCACAGTGGGATATGTGGAGGCCACTTCGGTGGTCACGCCACTTCTCGCAAAATACATCAGATGGGCTATTTTTGGCCCACTCTCAAGCATGACGTAGTGGAATTTGTACATAAGTGCCACAAATGCCAAGAATTCTCTCACGAGATTCACATGCCAGCACAATCCTTGCAACTTATAGCAACCCCGTGGCCCTTCTCCATGTGGGGTTTGGACTTGATAGGAAAATTATCTCCCTTATCAACCAATGGCCATAATTTTATAATTACATCCATGAAATATTTTACCAAATGGGTGGAGGCCATGCCCCTCACCACCATACCAGATTCAGTAATTTTGAAATTCATTCTAAACCAAATCATTTACAGGTATGGTGTCCCACAAGTCATTATCTCTGATAATGACACATCCTTTAAAAATGATGAGGTCCATGAGTTATGTATCAAATTCAAAATAAACCATCACACGGCCTCTCTTTACTACCCTCAATCCAATGGGCAGGTCAAAGTGACAAACAAAATGTTAAAGGCTATTCTACTCAAAACAGTCAAGGAGAACAAGCGAGATTGGCATTTAAAACTATATCCAGCCTTGTGGGCCCATCAAACCTCAATAAGAACACCAACAGGATCAACTCCTTTCTCGTTGGTATTCAGGGCAGAAGCAGTTCTCCCACTTGAGGTTGAAATACCTAGTCTTTGTATCTCATTACAAGGGATTTTGGATGAAAAAGATTACAGGGAGGCACACCTCTCTCAACTAGAAAGCCTTGATGAGACCAGGCTAAATTCTTAACAACAACACAAAGCCTATGCCGATTGAATGTTCCAGAAGTATAACAAAAAAGTCTATGAGTGAGAAATATATGAGGGAGATCTAGTTTTAAGGCCAGACAACCAAATTGATAAGAAAACTGGTGAAGGAAGGAAGTTCTGGCCCAAGTGGTTGGGCCCATACCAAGTCATGAAGGACTACGGAAATGGTGTGTATATTTTGTGCACACTAGAAGGTGAGGAATTCAATGAAACTATCAATTCCTTACATCTTAAATGGTTTTACGCATAAGACATCAGAATCACCACTTGTACATTATAGCTACCTACATTGCATTAGTCATTTAGTTGTTTCATTCTATCCACCCATTTCATAAAAATTGGTAGTCCAGGAACTTACTCTTAAGCAATCTATTACAAATTTATGAAAGTATTGGAAAAAGCATTCAAATCACATCTCTTCAAACATCATCAAGTATTTTCAAATCTTCTCATCAAGTTTGATAGACAAGTATTGACGAAAACCATACCAAGGCCTGCATACTTGGTTTTACTCTTTCTTTCTACTATGTGAAGTCGCCCTTACCTATGGTCTGTTCTAGAAGCTTCTTGGTGTCACATCTATCCCTCTTAAGTCTCTTTTAAAGAAAGGATATCCCAAATTCATAGATCAAAAATGTCAAAATCAAATGGAATCAAAAGTACCAAGCAAACAAAATATTTTATTTTACACACTTCTTTGCCCCACCAACCTTCGGTGATAAGCCCGCGTCTCTTACTAGTGGTGCGAGGTTGGAAAAGGAAAGAAGTGCCCTTACTCGCCTATATCTTGCCTTTGGTGACAAACCCATGCTTCTTACTAGTGGCATGAGGTGGGGTGTGGAGGGTCCATTCACACAAATTAACAAATCTTGGTATGTAAAAAGTGAAAATCAAATTATATTAAGAGAAAACAAATGTCCAAATTCTAAAGAGATCAAATCCTCAAAACCAGATTTTGTCAACCAGGTTGCCATTTATAAATCTAAGTCTAGATAAACTAGAAAGTAAGTGGCCTTCTAAGCTTGGTGGTAGTTCTGAGTAGGATAAGTGTGTAGGTCTAAGTTTGGTTTTCGATATTGGTTTGTCTATCTCTCATCATTCCATTCAGTCAAACTCATATAATTTGTACCCTTCCTAACTCTTGGTGTAGAGCCCTCACATCTTAATGGTTGCGTGGAGCTAGGAATGGGGAAAGTTCATCTCTTTATCACTATATATTCATCACATTTTTCCAACATAAGAAGAAATTACAAACATTTCCCAAAGAGTTCAAAAGTTCAGTACTACCATATGTTTGTATCATCTCATATCAGCTATACAAAACATACAAAGTAAAACATTCTACTTATTATCATTTGTCATCCATTGCATACATTCTAAAACGCATGAAAACAAATATTCTAAAAACATCTAGTAGACATATGGAAACAAGTCACAAATTCTAGGCACCAAGTTCTAGATCCAAATATATATATATATTTATATATAAATCAGGTTTCATATACAATGCCATCATGCACTAGGCATGGTCAAAACATTCAATGAGCCCGAATAGTACAAAAAAAATCATATAAATATATGACAAAATACTAAAAAAATGGCCTCTCAATCCCTATGGGATCCCTCAGAAGGCACACGACCATTTCTAGGACTCCGGCTATGCTGGCAGTCCAAATGCACTGAGGGCTCGCGGTCATGGCCAGTAGCTGTTGTCTCACTATGAGAATGACTCCTCCTCATCAAGCACTCAGTTGTCCTATATCTAGCTACCTCAGCACAGAGAAAAGTCATGATATTTGTTGCATGCCAGACAGAGGAAAAAAATTGGTATGCCTACTGGCTGCTGAAGGCTCCCCCACGTCCACAGAAAGCTCAACATGAGTCTTATCTGAGGGGAACAACAAGGTATCTATACATACTCGGTGAATAAAGTCTTTCCACTAGTCGCTGCAAATAAAGGAGAAAACAAGTTACAAAATGATCAAAGATAAAACCAAGAGTAAAAAAAACAAAAACAAATAACAACTAAGACAATTCTAGCTAAAACAAAGTCAAGAGAAGAGTAGCAACTGACTCGGATCACCAAGCCTCTAGGAAGGATCTCTAGGATCCGCACCTGCCACTGACTAGTGTCCCTCTCCCACGTCTGGGGCAATGTTATGGCCTACAATGTAATTGCCATCTCCCCCTAATTCCTGAGAGAGTAACTCCTCTGAGACCAGAGTCACCCTCTCTATGCTTTGCTCTACCCTCTCAGCTCGTAGGATCTCCTTAGTATCATGCCACTTGGGATCACTATCACACTCCCTCTCCCAAATCCATCTAATATACTCCTCCTTCTTCTACATACACCCAAAAACAAAAAAAGGAGTAAGTTAATATCAAAATCTGATTGGAAAAACTATTAAGAACATGTAAAAGTGCTGTGTCCCCAATGCAAAAAAAATTAATCAAAGCTTTGTTTTTTATTTATGTCTTGAACCGCTGCCCTATACAGAAACATAGTGGCGGTTCTGTAACTGCCACCTTGCAAAGGTGGCAGCTTCCCATAACCGTCGCCCTGTGTAGGGCGACAAAATAAATGTGTCTCGAACCCACAAACAACTCGAATTCCCTAAAAATTTCCTAAAAAAAAGTCAAATTCACCATTTTAACTAAAATAAGGACCTACCCTACGAGAACCCCCCTAGAGATATCCCACATTGTTTAAATAACTAGTATAGGCTCAAAAATACCACCCCTGAGACAAATAGGTGGCTCATGGATTTCCACATTTTAGGTTCAAACCGCCCTAATAAATCCATGAGAAGAACTAACCTAAGGACTTTGCGGGTCGATGACTATTCTCTCAGAGGCATGATACCACTATCTAACCATGAACATTTTGACTATACTCTCGTTCGAAAACTCTCACCATGGGTCCCAGAACATCAAAAACTATCAAATCATGTCCATCCAAATGGATAGTGAAAAATAGTTTTGTTTTATATATATAGCTCTTAAAATTGATTTTGAATGTCTTTCACAGGGTCATAACATCGAAGGAGGTAAGTTCTAAACCCCGCGTAGATGGTAAGTCCTCTTTTCATATCAATTTAGCCTTATTTCTCAAATTGTTTTATCTAGTTGTGCTTGAGTCCCTTTTTTCTAATTTTTACAGATAATGGGATCTTGGATGGTGAATTTCCATCACACAGGCGTGTCAGGTATAACTCCTAACTCACCATTTTGGGACCACCATACTCGGATCCACCATTTTACGCCTCTTGATGGCTAAGACACTTCTCCGAGGGGGTAATATGTACGTACATGAAATTATAGGGTACTGCACCACCAGAAAGATGTTATACATACCCCAATGATGATATAGGTCTCCTCGCAAGGTCTTCAGGGTCTAGAAAAGCTCTCCAAGTATACATTTGTATCCCATATACCTCATTCGGCCTCTATATGCTTTGTTTTTCCCTCTGCCCTTGTTTTTCCTTGCATTTTGGTCTTCAGTGACGAGACCGCCACCCTGCCTGGGCGGCAGTCCTATACGCATTTTCTATATTATTTCGACGAGCACGTCAAACATAAATCTTCAATTTCTACCCATTTTCTTCAGCTAATTTTCTTTGCATTTATGTTTTGGCCGCCCTATGAATAGTGTTTTTCCTTTGTTTATAGTAAAAGAGTTCAATTGAGAGTTACCCTCTGGTAAATGCATTTGCTATAAATAGCCAACTTGTTTTCAAATAAATGGCGCCTCACCTTCTCAATTCTATTATTCAGTCTTTTGAATTTCTCAATTATAATTGCCATAGGTTCATGTTTTGCTTCCATTGTTAGTTTTCCTTTGTTGTTTATAGGTCATTGGATCTTCTTGTTTTAGTCTTGCTTCATTGTTGTTTCATGTAAGTGAGTTTAGAGTAAAATAGTTTCATTTAGTTGGAGTTTCTGTTTGTCACAAAGGATAGTTTCTAAAACTCTCGGCATATTTGTGTTGTATTCCCATAATAAATCCCACTAGGAATTGCATAGTCAAGATATGTTCACTTGTGTTATCCCTCTCCTACTCGTATTGTATTCGGTCTATATCCAAAGCTGCCATTATTCGAATACCTTATACATGCTACCATATACATGCTTTTTTGGATTCATGAGAACACGAAGGCATGAGGAGATCAAATTGAGGGGACAAAATCACACACAACTAAATTTACCACCGTTCTATAAATGTCAGGTTTGAGCTATCAAAGATCTAGTTATAACATATCAAATAGAGTAGTGAATTATTTTATTTCAGTTAAAAGTTCACTCTCGATATCACCAGGGAAGCTGTGGGGATTGATATTTTCTAAGAAACTATAATTCATTCGTCACTTATGAGGTAGGATCGAGAGTATTTAAATTTAAAATAATTATTTTCTTAGATATTTAGGATAAAAACACAACTGCACAGGCAAATAGCCACACCAGGCTATTTTGTTTGTTTTAAATTATGTTGTTAGATTAGTTGTTCATTTTTATAAATATACTAGAATAGGTGCTCTATAATTTCATTAAAATACGTCATCAATAAACCCACCCCTACTCCTAAAAATAGAAGAATCCGATCTTGCATAGTGTAAACACATCTGAGCAGGGTTCGATAAGGTCAATTTATTCCTATTTTAGTTAAAAGTTGTAATCATTTTGTATGTGCCACAACATCACAGGACCAATCACACTCCCTAGAGAGCCTAGAGAATATGAGAAAATTATACAACTTCTAGTTCTAAACATAGAGGCTGAAAAGGCGTATCATTACTGGAGAGTCAGAAGAAGGGATTGATTCTTCACATGACCATAACAGGTCCAGAACATCCATGAACTCATGGTTGTGATCCCCAAGTCCTACAACCCAATGGGTCTGCAAATCAGTTAAGCATTGACATTGGTTTAAGAAGACTGGTATTTATATCCTCATCACTCCCACCAGATATCATCATGTAGTTCTCCGTATTAATTATAAAATCCAATCAATCTAATATTTTCTAGAATAGACCAAAAAACCACCCATAGTTCACTACAAATCCACTAAACCTCATGTCACTATTTTCATGACATTGTCTGGAGATATATACGAAGCTCCCACAGGTCACTTCCCATGCATCCAATAACCAAGAAATAAGATCTCAGTAGATCTCGACATTGATTGGAGCCTCCAAATAGATATTATATCTGAACGGCATGATCACTATCTCACCACGAACGTTTTGACTATACTCTCGTTGAAAACTCGTCACCGTGGGTCCCAGAGCTCAAAAACCATCAAATCAATCCGTGCAAATGAATAGTAAAATGAAGTTCATTTTATATATATAGCTTTCTAAAATTGATTTTGAATGTCTGTCGCAGGGTCGGAGTGACATCGACTGAGGTAAGTTCTAAACCCCGCATAGAAGCTAAGTCCTCTTTGCATATCAATTTAGCCTTATTTCTCAATTTGTTTTATCTAGTCTGCACTTGAGTCCCCTTTTTCTAATTTTTACAGGTAGCGGGATCTTGGATGGCGACTTTCCAGCACACGGGCATGTCAAGTATAACTCTTAACTCCCCATTTTGGGACTGCCATACTTGAATCCACCGTTTTACTCCTCTTCATGGATAAGATGCTTCTCCAAGGGGGGTAATATGTACAAACCCATGAAATTGTAGGATACTGCACCGACCAGAACGATGTTACACATACCCCAATGATGATACAGGTCTCCTAGAAAGGTGTTCAGGAATCCAGAAAGGCTCGCCAAGTATACGCTTGTATACCATGCATGCCTCGCTCAGCCTCCGCATGCTTTGTTTTTCCCTTTTCCCCACCAGTTTTTCCTTACATTTTAGGTCTTCAGTGATGAAACCGGCACCCTGCCTGGGCGGCGGCCTCGTAACGCTGCCCTGCACAGGGTGGCGGTCATGTACGCATTTTCCATATTCTTCCGACGATCACGTCAAATGTAAATATTTAATTTCTACCCATTCTTTCTTCAACCACTTTGGCTTTGCATTAATGTTTTTGGCCGCCCTATGTAATAGTATTTTTCCCTTGTTTATAGTAAAAGAGTTCAAATGGGAGTTACCCTCTGGTAAATGCATTGGTTATAAATAGCTAGCTTGTTTTCAAGATAAATGGCTCCTCACCTTCTCAATTCTCTTATTCAATCTTTTGAATTTCTTGCAATTAGAATTGCTATCAATTTCATGTTTTACCTCCATTGTTAGTTTGTCCTTTGTAGTTTATAGGTCATTTAATCTTCTCGTTTCAGTCTTGCTTCCATTTGTTGCTCCATGTACGATCAGTTTAGCAGTAGAATAGCTTCATTTCTAGACTAGAATCCATTAAAGTTGTAGGTTTTTTTTTGTCACAAAGGGTAGATTCTAAAACTCTAGGTACATTTGCATTGTATTCCCGCAACAAATCCCGCTAGGAATTACATAGTCAAGCTCTGTTCACTTGCGCTATCCCTCTCCTACTCGCATTGTATTCAGTCTCTATCCAAAGTTGCCATTGTTCGAATACCATCTATACTATTGATACCATCATATAAACATGCTTTTATGGATTCACGAGGACACGAAGGAACGAGGAGATCCCACCGAGGGGACGAAATCACACACAATTGGATTTACCACTATTCTGTAAATACCAGGTTTGAGCTATCAAAGTTCTAGTTATGACATATCAAATAGAGTACTGAATTATTTTATTTTAGTCAAAAGTTTGCTCTCGATATTGCCAGGGAAGCTGTGGGGATTGATAGTTTCTAAGAAACTGTGATTCATTCCTCACTTCTGAGGTAGGATCAAGAGTCTTTCAATTCAAAATAAATAGTTGCGTAGATACTTAGGATAAAATCACAACTACACAAGCAAATAGCCATACCAGGCTACTTTGCTTGTTTTTATTCTTTTCCTAGATTAGTTGTCCATTTTATAAATATACTAGAGTAGCTACTCTTTAATTGCATTGAAATACATCATTGAAAATACAAAAATAGAAGAATGCTTGCAAAGTGTAAATAATTCTTTTGTAATCAGTTTGTTAATTTTAGTTAAAATTTGAATCATTTTGCATGACAATCATAGGACCTAGAGAGCCTAGAGAGTATATATTTGAACCAATAGTGCCTCAACCAAATCTACTTGTGACATTAGCTGATATAGATTAGGACCTTAGGATACAAGTCTTTCGAGAAACAACAAACCTACAAGCAATTAGTGAACAACTGAGAGGATTAGACATTGAAGACGACAAAGCTTACAACTTTTGGTCAAATCATCCTAACTATAGACTGCCTTGATAAAATATCTGAATGACTGTACAAGGATTCGACAGAGAACAAGCATTTGATTGTGATCCTTTAGTTCCACAACTTGACACAAGAGATATCCTCATTGACATAGATACAAGCTTACACATTCAAGTTGCCAGAACACCTATAAGGTATTCCGAGAAAATCATACAACTTCTAGTTCTAAACATAGAGGCTGAAAAGGCATATCGATTACTGGATAGTCGGAAGAAGGGATTGATTCTTCACATGACCATAACATGTCCACAACAACCAAAAACTCATGGTTGTGATCCCCAAGTCCCACAACCCAACAGATCTGCAAATCAATTAAGTATTGACACCAGCTTACGAACGACTAGTATTTAGATCCTCACCACTCTCGCCAGATATTATAATACAGTTCTCCGTATTAAACATAGAAGCCAATCAATCTAATATTTTCTAGGCTAGACCAAAAAACCACCCATAGTTCACTAAAAATACACTAAGTCACCTCATGTCACCATTTTCATGACCTTGTCTGGAGATATATACGAAGCTCCCATAGGTCACTTCCCACGTATCCAATACAGCCAAGAAACAGGATCTTGGCAGAGCTCGACATTGATTGGAGCCTTCGAACAGACCATTATATCCAAACAAACTATTACACCAATTCAGGTTAGGAGGGCCTTCTTTGACTTAGATTCACAAATTCCATTATTGTATATGGAGGCTATAAGATTACCAGATTAGCTTGGTTGTATCCATTCATATTAAACATTCACTGGTTGTCTCGGCATGACCTCAGGAGGTCAGGTACGAGGAAGAGGTACTTTTAGATTCTCATGCTCGTATGTCACTTTTCCATCGTACAATTACCCCAGGGTTAGGCTTTACATGTGTACCAGCCACAACCATAGATAGAAGAGGAGGAGGCGCAGAGAGAAAAACTAATGATTATTTTGGGTTTTCCAGTAATATAATAGCCAATAGTGTAAGCCCTAATACAAATCCTATAGAGGCTAGAGGTAGAGGTGATTGAGGTGGATGATATGATAGTACCACTATATATAGTGCTTCCTACATAGATACATATGACAGGGATGTTAGGTGCTAGTGGGTTAGAGGTAGGAGGAGATGGATGAGATGATGGAAGGGGAGGAGGAGATGGAGATATAAGAGATGATAAAGGATATGGAGGAGGTGGTGGAGATGATGGAGGATATCATGGATGAGGAGGAGAAGGGAATAAAGGAGTCATAGGAGATGGAGAGGGGAAGGATTATTTATGAGCTTGCATAGAGATGTTAGAGAGGGAGGTGCACTGACATGGGTAGCAAGAGATAGCTAGCTTGCGAGTTGATGGGTATGCGGTATGGCATGAGAGACATTCATGGATTTATAGTAGCGATGGGACAACGAGAGAGGGAGATTACATGGTTGGAGTTTGAGCTAGAATGAGTTAGAGTAGGATCATGACCGTGTTATATGACACAGGGACATATATCGTGGAGATCATGATGCTTGTAGGGTGAGGTATGATTCTCTAGATATGGGAGCAGGGGGAGTGGCACACAGAGTGTATATTAGGCTATAGGGATAACTGCAGGGCCTAGTGCATCAAGGAGAGTAGGACAAGATGGGGCCTCCTGGGACATTATCACTCCACCCTAGTATCAGGAAGTCATAGCAGAGGCACGATATTATGAGGATATGGTGATGCAAGACCGGCCAGAATTATGTGCATGTTATGTTGATTATATGGTTGGGTAGATGAACAAGGTAGGGGTCGGGCTCAGAGGCCGAGTCAATCCACAACATCTTAGTAGCATAACCTAGTATGCAACATTTCGCCTCCAGTAGGGAAGGATACATGCAGCTTAGCATAGTCACGAGTATAGTTGTATATCACATGTATTTTAATGCAATTTTTTTATGATGACCTTGTATGGTCACAATTTTGATATATGTACAAATGATCAAACATTTTGATGGTCAGTTATGATTATATATTTTGATGTATATATGATTATAAGATCTTTTGGATTTTATCTTGATGATGGATATGGTATAAACATTAGCAGATGGTCTATTATTTTTTGACATGTTGATGATGTAGTTTGATGACATTTATTTTTTATATGTTAGATTATGATGATGATTTAGATGATGGATGATGATATCGAGATGGTTAAAATGTGATTTTTTTTCCTTTTTTATGTTGATGATGTATGCGAGTATGTATTTATGTTATTTGATGATGATGATGTTTATTTTTTTGACTAGATTAGCAATGTGTGTGGAGTTATGTAATGAAATGATGTATGATGATGATGATATTGTATTATGATGTTGACAATGTTTAATGTGTGATTAATTATTATGATGGGATATGATGTGTTGATTTACTTTATCATGGATGGTGTATGATGTATATATGATGTTTTCATGTTTTTATATGTGATGGAAAGTTATTTTATTTTGGTTGATGATGATATGATTTGATGATGGATGGAATTAATTTAATGTTGATGAGATGATATTCATTTTGTAGTTTAGCTATACGTTTATTTATGATGTGATGTATTCATGTTAGAGATGGATATGAGTAATGGTAAATTATATATGTTGATGTATGGATAGAAATAGGATATGTACAACAAAAATGGGTATTAAATGTGTTCGAATGTTGTACAAATATTTACAATATAATTATTATGTTGATCATGAAAAAATGGCAGAGAGAAAAGGAGAGTGATGAGGCATGAGCAATGATATATGGAAATGGGGGGTAGATGGAGAGGAATGAAGGCCTCGAGATCTTGCAAGGGTTACATTTCTTGGTAGTTGTGTGAGATTCCTAGAAGTTTATTTCCTAGGGGAGATAGCATGAGTAATGTGACCTAAGCTGGGATTGGGAGAGATGTTTCCAATCATGACAAATTTGATGTGGCATAAAGAGTATCAAAAGAATTATGGATCTAGATAGTGGATAGGATAGATTAGGATGATAATAGTGGATAGGGATTATGAGGAATGGAAAGGGGAGTAGTTTGCCCCTAGTGTTCATGTATTGTGAGTTATAAGTGCTTGTAGACAAATGATCGGATGAGATTCTACCATAGCGTCAGAAACTAGTTTTCACCATGGTACTTGCCTAAGGAGCCACTGGAGTGGTTTCACCATTAGATGGATTGTTTATTTATTTATTAGACATGGAGAATTAGGCACTTAGGCATAGAAGCGAAGAAGATGCATGATGTTCATGGGCTCATCCAACTTGTCTCCATCTGAAGCAGCAAGCTTATAAGCACCTGAGCCAAATTTAGCAATAATGACATATGGTCCAAGCCAATTTGGTTCAAACTTTCCCTTCTTTTCATGATCAATGTTAGTATTGCGTTGATTTTCCTTAAGGACTAGGTCACCAACTTCAAATTCATGGTACTTGACGCATTTTCTTTAATGACGGTGAAGGTGGTTTTGATAGGATTTGAGATGGTCTAAGGCTTGGAGGCATTTCTCATCAAGGATCTCGAGTTCTTACAATTGATGGATGCGGTAGTTTTCATCATTGATAAGGTGTTGGCAGGAAATGTGTAGGGAGGGATTTCGATCTCAAAGGGAAAAATTGCTTCAGTTTCAAAGACAAATGAGTACGGCATGGCGTCGGTAGGAGTGCAGATGGATGTATGAAAGGCCCACAAGGCTGGATATATTTATGTATGCCAATCACGTCTTGTTTTATTTACAATTTTTCCAAGGATGTGCTTGAGCATCTTATTAGATGTTTCAAAGTTGGCTATTTCCAAGTGGATAATAGCGGGTGGAAAATTTGAGCTTGATGTGGAATTGTTCATAGAGTTCATGGACATCCTGATTTTTGAAAGGTTTACCATTGTCCATGATTATTGTGGATGGGACACTGTAACGGTAGATGATGTGGTTAAGGATGAATTTGGATATTTTCTTGCCTTTAACATAGGTGAGCAGTATGGCTTCGATCCACTTTGTGAAATATTTTGTAGCAGTGATTCTCTACCCACAACATATTTGGGTCTTCCTCTTGGAACAAAAAAAAAATCTACCTTGGAATGATTTACTTGAAATATTTCAAAAGAAAATGGCTGGATGGAAAGGGGCCATACTATCCAGTGCTAGAAAATGCCTTCTAATCAAAAGCACTCTGCAAAATTTACCTATTTACATTATGTCTCTATATAGCATTCCTGTTGCTTTTAGGGACAAAATTGAAAGGATTTAGAAACACTTTTTATGGTAGGGAATGGAGGAAATATTCTGATACCATTTGGTGGCATGGGATCAAGTATGTACACCTAAATAATAGGTGGGCTAGGCATAAATGTTATCATAATAATGAATATGGCTTTAATTACAAAAAAAAGTTGGAGAATGCTTGCTAAGGAGCAACCTTGGATTAATTTAATTAAGTTCAAATATCTATCTCAGCAAAAAGTAATTTCTTTCCTTTATGATGATCAGCTTCCTCAAGGTTCTATTTTTTGGAATAATTTGATACAAATCAGGAATTTCATCAAACAAGGATGTAAATGGAAAGTGGGAAATGGCAGGGATATTCAATTTTGGAGTGATAATTGGACTAGCTTCAATTTAAATGATAAATTTGGTTCTATCAAAGTTATTTTAGCACACAAGTATGGAACTAAAGTCAAAGACTACATTGAAATGGAGGGTAACAAAAAAATATGGAAGCAGCTCAAGGTGGAGAGGAATGATCTAAATTTCATTATTTCCTCACTTCAAGAGTAGATGGATAACATACCCCTAAATCAAATTGATGTCAAGGATGAGCTTGTTTGGAACAACTCTTTTGATGGAGAATACATTGTCAAATCAGGATACAATTCCTATTTTGAAAACATCCATTGTGATTTCAAATGGAGTAGGATATGGATGCCTGAACTAACTCCCAAAGTCAATTTCTTTTTTTGGTTTGTTCTCAGAGGAAGAATACTCACAAATGATAACCTAATCAAGTGAGGCTTTATAATTCCAAACATGTGTTGCCTATGTAAAAAAGAGGTTGAGGACATCAAGCATCTTTTTTACATTGTGAGTTCGCTTCAAAGATCTGGAGTTATGCTTTTTCAAATTTCAATGTTTGTTGGACAGTGCCAAAGGAATTTCTTCAAACTTGGATACAGTGGGATCCTCCTCATAAGCATTGTATTGTTAGGAGATTATGGAAATTGGTTATACCCCATATTATATGGAGGATTTGGAAAGACAAAAATGACATAACCTTTAGAAACAGCAGACAAACATGCAAGACAAGCTTTACTAAAATTGGTAACGCAGTTAAAGATAATATTGAAAGATTTAAACCACCCAAGAACAAGAAATATCCAAAAGATGAAGAGTTTATACTTTCAAATTGGAAGATTGACATTGAAAATGTCCAGAAATGGAGAACTCCAACCATTGACAGGTCTTCAATTCATTGGATCCCTCCTCCTAATTCTTGGTATAAAATCAATTTTGATGGAGCCTCTAAGGGCAACCCAGGGGTAGCTGCTGGTGAAGGAATACCATTCAAGATCACAAAGGTTTATGTAGTTTTTGTTTATGCTAGCAGAATGGGAAAACATACCAATCACTATGTTGAAGCTTTATCATCTTTATGGGGACTAAGACTTGTTAAGGATTGCAACATTCAAACCATTATTGTTGAAGGTGATTCCTTGAATTTTATAAATCATCTTAATCAGATACATCCTCCAAGTTGGACTATTAAAGATTTCATTCAGGAATCTATTAATATATTTCATACCTTCAAATCTGAATTTAGTGATGAAACACCTTACATATGATCCAATAATAACTTCATTTGGTTTCAGAAAAACACCCCTTTCTATTCTTTTCATGGATCAATATGAGCATTTACATCTTATTGAATCATTGATTTTCCTTAAGGAATAGGTCACATGTGAGGGGAGTAATTATATTTATAATTATCAAAATTCACATGCTCTAATTCATTAGATGTTAAAACCCAGTTATGAAAGACACAACTTTTTACGAGTGGTTTCATAATGAAATTGGAGAAGGAAATTTTGATAGGTCAGTTGAGATGTGATCCAAAGGCTTGGAGTGGAATTTCTCATGGGGGGTCTCAAGGAGCTCAAACTAGAACATTTTAGTACGTTTTGCACAGATGGATGAAAGGAAGTTAGATATGGTGGGAAAAAATTTTGGTAATTGATTATTACCAAGGTGTTGGAGGGAAACAAAAATGTAGGGAAAGAGGGATTTCAATAAGTTCAACCAGAACCCTTTGGAAAAATTGATTTCAGTTTATTTCCAAAGACAAGAGAATATGACATGGCAATCATTGGAGAAATTTTTTTATATGAGTGTTCAATGATGGATGTGCATACGAGAGCCCTAACAGGGGCTCATCTTTCCCTTCAAGGATGCCTCATATATTCCTGTGTACCCCCGCCAATCCTTCCCATGTTAACCCAACCACCATTCCTAGTCATTGTCAAGACTATTTTTCTCTAAGGATGGCCGCTTGATCAGCAAGGATATTATTCTATTACACATCAGATGCTTGGCAGATTGGTACCAACAAGAGAAGGAAAATTTCCCACATAATGGAAATTCTAGAAATGATAATATCAAAAAATATCTGGGGGGAAAAAAAGATAATGAGGACGTTGATCAGACTGATGATTTTTCCCTGGATAGAGTTCACGATCACACCATCTTCAAAGCTATATTTTTGAATAGCAGGTTATTTTCTGAGTGGAGTCCCTGATTTGGGGTCCATAAAAGGAAAGAAACTATTATAGTGTGTAAATGATGGAACTCTGGCACTACCTCCCTACAAATGAAATCAAGATGATAGGGCTGGTTAAGGATGAATTGTGGATATTTTAGTTTTATCCTTGTCTTTTTTTCTTAGTACATATTGTTGGTCTTATTGTAATATCTAGAGATCCTTTTTTGATACATGGCTTTGAGCCTCTTTTGACCCACTTTTTCCATGAATTAAAAATATTTTTTATCTGTGATAATGAATTTGTGACCATCAGATGAAGTGGGATTTAATTTTCCCATGAGATCTAGACCCTAGGAAGAGAAGGGCCATGGAGTTGTAATGGGTTATAAGGCTTGTGATGGTCCATGGATGATGTCAACATGTTTTTGAAAACAGACACAGTGATAGACATAAGAGCATGATATTTTCCATGTTTGGCCAATAATATCTGGTGTGCAAAAGTTTCTTAGCGAGGGCCAGACCATTGTTGTGGGAATCGTAAGTCCCTACATGAACTTCCTAAAGTGTTGATTCCACTTCTTAGGAATTTAAGAAACATGGAACAAAATTTTGTCAAAGCTTCTACGATAGAGGGTGTCTCCAAAGATAGTGAAACGGGAGGCTTGTTAGATGCATGATTTACAATGGTTACGAGAGAGATTAGGTGAAATGGTATGGCTATGTAAATAGGTGTAGATGTCGTGGTACCAAGGAGAATTAGGACCAACAATCTCACAAACCATCTCTAACTCGGGAGTGTCTTAGGTGGGAATCGTTAATTGCTCGATCAAAAATTTTGAATTTGATGCTTATGGAGGCATATCTAGTAGTGAGGCGATGACAGCCATAAAATCTGTTGATGTTTTACTTATGCGAGGGATTTGTTCAAACTGAATATGTTGGAAGTAGTCCTTAAAACTGTCGACCATTCTTTTATAAGGAATCAATTTATCTTCCTTGGTGGCATACTCATCATTGATCTATTTAATGATTATTTTTGAATCACCAAAGACGTTGAGATGTTTAATATTCCACTAGGTTAGCTATTTTTAAACCAGTAAGAAGTGCTTAAGATTTGGAAATATTATTGGTGCAAGGAAACACAATCCAGAAATATTTAGGAATTAGATCTCCTTGAGTAGTAATAAACAGGATATTTTCTCCCAAACCATGATGTGTAAATGAGCCATCAAAGTATAATGTCCATATGTCTGATTTTGTAATGGCACATATGGATTCATTTGGGAACCATGTGGTGAGTGATGTGGTATCAGAAATTGGAGCTTATGCCAATTAGTTAGCTGATACTTGTCCTTTGATATCTTTCTAATTAACATATTCAATGTCAAATTCACTGGGAAGCATGATCAATTTAGCCATTTGTCTGGTGAGAGCCGATTTAGAGAGTAAATATTTAAGTGGATCAACTTTGGCTATGAGCTTAGTAGTATTATTGAGCATGTAATTTCGTAGTTTTTGAGAGGCAAATACCACAACAAGACATGATTTTTCCATAGGGGTGTAGTTGAGCTCATAGGAAATTAGTGTTCGTCTTAAAAAATAGATGGCATGTTCATTTCCTTGACTATCATGTTGTGCTAGAAGGGCTCCCAAGGCGTGTTGTGTAGCTAATATATAAAGTAGAAGAGGTACTCCCAGAATAGGAGGTACCAAAATAGGAGGATGCATTAGATGTTCCTTAAGCTTATCAAAATAGGCTTGACATTCTTCGTTCCAATGGAACTATGTTCCCTTTTTTAGCAGACGGTGGAATGGATGGCATTTGTCAGCCAACTGTGATATGAATCTCCTAATAGCTTGAATCTTTCCCTATAGACTTCATAACTACTTAAGATTCTTAGGCAGAAGCATTTCAATTACAGCTTTGACTTTATCTGGATCAATTTTAATTCCCCGTCTGGAGACATTGAAACCTAGGAGCTTTCTGAATGTGACGCCGAGAACACATTTCTTAGGATTTAGACGTACTCTATATTATCGAAGTCATTTGAAGATTCAGCATAGGACCGTAGGATGTTCTGTACAAGTCTTAGACTTTCTTAGAATGGTGTCGACGTAGTCTTCAACTATATCATGCATCATATCATGAAAAATGACAGTCATGTCACGTTTATAAGTGGATCCAGAATTTTTGATTCTGAAGGGCATGAATTGATAACAATATGTGCCCCGTGGTGTAGTAAAATTTGTTTTATGTTGATCTTATTTAGCAATTTTGATCTGATTATAGCCAACAAAGCCATCCATGAGAGATAACATCTCGTGCCCAGCTGTAGAGTCGATGATCATATCAATATTTGGTATCGGAAAATCATCTTTAGGGAAAGCTTTATTGATGTTGTGGAAATCAATACAAATACAAATGCCCCCAGTCTTTTTGCCTACTAGGATGATATTGGAGATCCATTTAAAATAATCAATAGGTCAGATGAATCTGACGTCAAACAGCCTTTGTAGTTCCTCTTTTACTAGAAATGTAACTTTTGGATGCATTTTATGAAGCTTCTATTTGATTGGCTTTTCATCTTTACGCGCTTCAAGATTATAGACCACAAGAGAAGGATCTAAACCAGTCGTATCCGAGTAGGACCATGCAAAGATATCTTAAAATTCTTTGAGTGTGGAAAAGATATCTTGTTCTTCTGTAGATAAATATGCCCCCATTTTGAGAATATCAGGTTCTTCTTCTGTACCAATGTTGATGTTGATGGTTTCCTCAATTACAGATGTTTAGCCATTTTGTAGAGATTTAGGAGCTGGGAGAAGTTGATTGATTATTGGGTCATCTTCAGGCTTCGGGGATTCTTGGAATAATTCAGTGAGGGGATCTTCCTTGTATAGGTGACAAGAGGTGGGATGAGGGATATTAGATTGGGATGGAAAGGAAAGGGGATGCTTTTGTGCTTCAAAGTAGGCACCATTGTTTAGACATACTTGGAAACCCTTTTTATGATCCCCAATAGGTAGATTATCATGAGTTCCCCTGAACCCAAGAATTGATTCATCATTTTGAAATTAGTCAAGAGGAGGATGTTCTGATTTTTGGTCCCATTTAATGAGTTTTGGATAGGTAAGGGCGATGTCAATGCTGAGAACAGTGGTGTCGGGAAGAGGTTAGTGTTGGTGAGGTCTTCGTATTGACTGTAGACGTAACTTGCATCAATGTTGTTAATGACCTCCTCAACGGTATTGGAAGTGTCACTCAGGTCATCATAGATGTTTTCACTAGGTGCGTGGTATCCTAATTCACATCCATCAAGGTTTGGGATAATGGTAGGGGGTTCAGGGATGCCTTTCCCATAGCGCCTAGTCCTTGTCTGACATACCCCATATGGCTCATTATCCTTCTAGGAATTAGATACTTATTATCTAAGCAACAAGAATCTATTGAGTCATCAATAAGCCATGAAGAGTTAGATGGCTCAAGGTACTCATCAACAAGATACCCTAAATGAATAAAAGTGGATAAGCCTAATAGATATATTTTTCGTTTGTTTAAACAATGGTTATTTAAACAAACGTCAGGCTACTGAGCCGTTTAAGTGATGGTGGTAGGTGGTCAATGCTGAATGTTTAGTATTTGCCACATCCTGTCATTTTTAGCTTGAGTGATGGAGTTAGAAGGAGAGGAGTAGATATGGGTGGAATAGGTAAAAGAGGTGTGGATGATGAGGAGGCGTAGTGAGGTGGAGATGGGAGACTATTGGGTGAGACATATGAAGTGGAGGATGATGAAGGTGACGTTGCTAGTGCAGGTTCAGTGATAGGATAGTAAGGTTCCCGATAACTCTCAACTTCCAATGCTTAACAATATTGGAAAGGTTGAGGGTCACCATGAATTGTGATTTATGTACCAGCATGTTCAAATTTAATACATTGATGGAGTGTGGATGGTATAGCATTTATTTCATGAATCGAGGGTGGAACCAACAAGAGGTTATGTGAGAAATCAATATCTATCACATGGACAAGAGTGGGGAGTACAATAGGCCCAATGTTGATGGGTAGATAAATGGTGGCCACCGATCAATGCTCCATATCGTCATAGGCTTTAATACTAATTATATCTTGTTTAAGATCCAAGTCATTGTACCACTTTCGATGAATGATATTTAGGGTACAAAGGTTAAGGGTCGATCCATTATCTATTAGCATTATTTTAACACGAATGTTGTTGATAAGGAATTTGATGTAAAGAGGAAGATTGTGGGTAGGCCGTGTGGCGGCAAGTCATGTTGAGTGAAGGTGAGTGGGATCGTCAGATATGGATAGAGATTGCAACGAGGGCTTGAAATTGTGTAGGATCAATATCGATGGGAATGTGTGTCTCTTGGAGGGCATGGTATAAAATGTTTTTGTGGATGGATGAGGTCTTGAGAAGGTCCATAATGGAGATTTACGCATGAGTCTTCTCAAGTTGTTCAATGATATTATATTGTGCTTGCAGTGTTGGATTAGAGGATGATGGAGCGGCTCCTTGAACCACCACACAGTTCTTGTAAGTAGTGACAAAAAATTAGGGGTTATGTGAAAGGACTTTTACTATAATGGTGCCTACTTGATGGGGAGAATGATGGATATAACCAACAAGTGACATATAAGGAGGGGGTACATGATGGTAATTAATATGGTTGGAATGATGAGCAGAGGATTCGGGTTTACTTCTAGACTTCTGATGTCCTTAGAGGCATGGTTCTAACCATGATTGGGAAGGGAATTTTGATATATCCCAAGTTTTTGATTTTGGGAGGGAGTGTAAGCATTATCCTCTATTTAAATTTCACCTCGGTCGATAAGGTATTGAATGTAATTCTTCAATTTCATACATCAATGTGTGGTGTGACCTTTTATTTTATGGAACTTACAATATTCATTTTCTTTAAACCATGAAGGTTTGGGTTCAGGACTCATCAATGGGTTAAGTATGCGGAAAAAACAACCATATTGGTGGTGATTAATTTATCATGGATTTCTTTCATGGATTCACCAAGGGGGGTATATGTTTGTCACCTTATATCTTGAGTAGACCGAGGTTGCCCTTTAGGGACGGATATAGCGGTTGTGGTATGGATGTGTTGGACATTGTTGATGTCTGTTACTCCGTCACCAACAACATTTTTATTCTTATTAAATTACTTAAGCTTTTTAGATGTAGAGGGTTGGTTGGATTGGTTATGATTGTCATGGGAATATATCTTAATAAGGCCTTTTACGGAAATGGATCTCTCGATTTACATTCCCTTTTCAATTATGTCATCAAATGTGTTTGTACAATGGACTTGTAGATGGAATGCTAATTCCTTATTAAGGTTGGATACGAATATGGTAACTAGTTGCTTCTCAGGTATGGGCCACGAAATGCGGATAGCAAGGGCTCACCATCGTTGTAGAAATAATGAGAAATTTTCACCATTTCTTTGTTTGGTATTGCACAAATCAATCATCGTGACATCATGCTCTACATTGTAAGAAATTTTTTTTATGATTTTTTTTGATAATTTGGCGAACGTTGTAATAGAACCCTTAGGAAACTGAAGGAACCATTCTAAATATGGACCACCTATACTTGTAGAGAAGAGTATTAATAAATACGATTCATCCAACACAACTTCTTGACATAGCATATATAACTCCTTAACATGTTCACGGGGATCTCCTTTTCCTTTGTATTTTTCAAATTTAGGTGGTTCAAAATATGGTGGAAAAGGGACTTGTAATATGTCACGATCAAAAGGATAAGGAAAAATTTCCTCAAATTTATATTAACGTCCTTGAGTGCCGAGTTGCAACCCTTGAAGTGTTTCCTTCATAGACTTCACTTCTTGCTCCAAAGTTGGTTCTAGAGGATTAAGAGGTGGTGGTTTGAAATTGGGTTGGGAATGATGGGATCCATGATCATTGGATGGTTTTGGTTCAATTTTAGGGGCTAATTGGGCAATTTGATTGCTAATTTGTTGTAATTGAGACAATACGACTTCTTTGGATATATGGGTGTTGTTCTCTCTACCATCCCATCCATGTGTAATGTGATGGTGATTTGGATTAGGATGGTGTGTGGAGGGCCGGTCTTTGACCAATGTCATCATTATTATCTGGGAGAATACTATGGAGTTGATCATGAGTGTAATCAGAAGGGAGTTTTTCCCCCATGTGATATAATTGGAGAAAAAGGGCATCTTTATTCTTTTCAAAAAATTGATCTAGCATTTCTCTTCGTCTTCCTTCTATGAAGTAAATACTAGAGTCATAGTCATTACTAGTGTTAACTATAGTCTCTTCATCTTCTCCTCTAGGTTGATTTTCTTTGTTATTAGTGTCATAATAATTGTGGTTGAATAGATAGTTTTCCATGTTGTGGTTGTTATTTTCACCTTCGTTTCCAAATTGGGACTGAGTTATTATCCATCTAGGTGCCATTAGATTCTAATGTTGGTGGGATGTGTAAGATGAGAGTGTTTTTGAAGTGAAGGATGTATGGATGAAAGGGGAACTTACGATTCGTTGATGATATTTTACATTCAAAATAATAATCCAGTATTGCTTATAGGATTGGAAGAAATTTAAGGGGAGAGTAGAAGAAGGATGTGCCTCATTAGTAGAGGACTTAGAATGTGCCTCTTTACAAGGGCTTAGAAGAATAAGATAAAGATTAAGGATATTTGGTCTATTAGAAAATGTTGATTGGTAAGATTATATTGTTTGTATCAAAAAGGGATCGTGAATAGGGTGGATGATGATGATATAAGGTGATGACTAGATTTGGGATGGATGAATTATATGATTGGTATGAGTTCTAAAACCTTATGGAGCTTAGATTGATTTAGGACACCAATAGGAAATGTCAAGTGATTAATGGGATAAGTCGTGGGTGATAGCGTGTTTTATTTTGAAAGTGGAAAAGGTGTGGTTATGTGGTTAGTGAAAGATGAATGAATGTGGGATTATAGGAATTTATTTAATGAGATGGAAGCGTTAATTTTATATTAAATTTTTTGGAATTTTGTTTTGTTTTTTGTATTAACGTAAGGAATTTGATGCGAAAATATTTATATGATGGTAACGTATGTTTAAGGTTTATATATTAAAAAAATTGATTTATTATTTACAAATTGTGGGTGTAATGTTAGGGGATAATGTGATTAAATGTATTATGGGAGATGGATTATATTGTGAAAAGGGTATTGAGGTAAATTATGATGTTGTATGTTTTGAAAATTAAGGTCAAAAGATTATGGTAAAAAATTGGTGGGTGATAAGTGTATGGTTTATTTTACAAGGATTGGGGTGAGGGTTGTTTTCACTGGTTTTAACAAGACACTCAAACAAGTACACTCATACATACACAATCCTAATTAATCAAGTGGGAGTACAATCAAGTTATAGACCCACTTTTAATACCACATACGACAGTGGTGCTCACTGAGTTGGCCCACCTTTACGTCAATATGTGATTGGCTAGCGAGTAATCTTTGGTGGTTCCTTCCCCTACACTATAGCTTGGTTGCAGCCAAAGGCTACCTATGCTAGGATAAACAAGTTCTCTAGGGGTGTCCCCGATATACCTTGCGGTATGTGGGGCCCAAGTCTATGTTGGAAGGATGATGTTTAAGGCTTGGGTTTTGGGACGTGGACGCCCCTCACTTCACGTCACACTTAAAACATGTAGATGTTTAGCTAATAACGATAAATGTCCTTGAATTTATATAACCCCACCGGAACATGGGGTGTTTCTATGTGCATGGAGATAAAACCCACGGTCACAAGACCCCTAAGACTACAGTAAGTGTGTGGGTGTCACTTCCATGTCATGTTACCCTCTATAAGAAGAAAAAGGGAAGGACGGTTAGCCTCTTTTGATCCTCAAGATCATCCTAAAACACGAGAGGAGAGCATACATGGTGTCACCTTCAGGTTTGAACAAACAAGCACACAAAATATAATAAGGACAACATAAATTTAATTAGAAATGGATTATTCAAATGGATGTATTCTACAAATGAAACTATAAAACAAAAATATTAGTAGTTTTAATGAAAATCCCAATATTCTTGGACTGATCGGGATGCAAAAAAAAGGTTAGTAGTCTTAATTTTTCTTAATATCCTGCAACCACAAGCGTTAGGTAAAAAATTATTATTTTGATCAAATGGCAAAAATGGTAGAGTTTCCCCTTGTTTCTGTGATTTTCTTGCAAAAACATAATGTTAAATACTAGAAAGATGATGTAAAATACAAAAATAGGCAAGTTAATATTTAATACAAAAGATAGAAAAGGCTCTCTGGTTATAAACACATTATTACATAGTTCAAATGCGCTAAAACAAGGTAGCAGCATGTGCTAAAGTACTGAATCTATAAATACAAGGTGTTAGTTATCAAACGTGCTATTATAGGGTATATACACACTGAAAGTTTGCCAAACGTGCTAATAAGTAATCCCACGTACTAGATACTACACAAACAAAGTGTTAGTATGGATGAACTAAAAAAATATATAAAATCACTAAAGTAATGTATAAGCGCCAATAGTCAGGAATAAACTTCGAACCCTACACAAACAGATTCTGAGAATATATGCGTTGAAACATTATATAAACATGCTAAAACTTTGTCAAATGCATCGATCTGATTCCAACACCCAAAAGCCTACACAGAAAAATGTTAGAGGATAAACACGCTAAAATAGGGAGTATACGCACTAAAAGGTTTGTAAACGTGTCTAAAATATCACAAACGTGCTAAACTTTTTTCCTGCACAAATGAAGCTGAATTTTAGTAGGTAAATGCACTGAACATAGGTGACGAATATGATATTTCATGGTGTACGTGCTAATATGTTACTAGAGACATGAAAAATTCAAATTTTGAGTCTTAAATCTCACTAAAAGCTTTAAAATTTTGACATTTATTCTTAGCTAGTAATGTGAAAAATTCCAATGAAGAATTAGGGGGGTAAGCCCCATGGTGGGCACCAAAATGTAGATGAAAGTTTTTGTTAGCATGTGCAAATGATATGATTATGCAACCAAACCAATACAAAATCTAACACAACTAATTATCTACCTCTGATTGAGCAAGATGAAAAGGAAGGGAAAGCAATTTACCTGTACTTACCTACAAGTAGAATTCTCCTCCTTTGTTGCTTTGGCTTTTATCCTTTGATTTACTTAATTTGATGAGATGCAATGGATGCTTCAAATTCTTGGACAAATTTTGATAACACCTTCCCTTAATCAATGGCTATATTGAGCTCAATAAATTATTATGAAGATGGTTTGGTTTGCTAGAAAATTGGGCATCATATACTTGCAAATTTCTAAGATGATTTTCCATGGAGGGTGGCACCTCTATTTATAGTTGGAGGAGTAGAAATGGATGGTTGAGATCTTGCCATGGTGGATTAGATCAATGGTTGAGAATGAATGAGAGGAGAGGGTTGTAGAAAATTCTAGATTTCATTGAGAATTCTATTGAATTTAAAATTCAATAGAATAGTGTATTTTTTATTTGAATATTTGAAAGGAGGGGAAGATGGAGAGGCTTCTAGAATTAGAAGCCTCTAGATTTGGGGGCTCATTTAAGTGGTGATTAGGTGAGATTAATTGCATTTAGTGGAGTAATTAGATGGAGAGGCTAGGCATATCATAGGTATGTCGTAGGTGGTAGGTGAGTGGGTATTTTTAAATTGATGGAAAATAGTTAATGAAGGTTACTTCATGTAATGAATGAAATATTAATAATGTATTAATATTTCTAAGGGTATGAATGGGATTTCTTGCATGTGGAATATATTGGAGTATTGGAGCATGGTTATGTGTGTGTGTGTTATAATAATTAATTAAATTTATAATTAATTACTATAAGGTTAATGGTTGTGGTGGGGGATAAATTTATTTGTTAAATAATCATGTCAACATTTTACATGTCTAGATGACCATGTCGACATTTTACATGTCTATAGTAGGTTGTCCCCCAACTTGTACCATAGGTTATTTTTAGGTGTGTGTTTCCCTTTCCTGTTGTGTGTGTCCTTTCCTTTCCGTGTGTTGTGTGTTTCCTTTCATCTTTGTGTGTGCGTGTTCTTCCTTTCTTGTTATCTCTTGCAAGTTATAAGTGACTCTATAAAGCCCAATGGATAAGGCACTAGTCAAGGTATTATAAATTGTGATTCTAGGATTTCTCATGTCATGTCCTGGCCATGTTGGGTCCATAACATGTCCCAAAGCTAGAGTCAATTTTCCTGGGTTTTTACAGAAGTAAAATTCACTAAAAAATAGGACAACCATACCATAGTGTCAAAAAATTTCAAGGTCATACCTTCCTAAGGCACCCTAAGGTCAGTCCATCCCCAGCACCAGTACTATCATGTCAGTCAAATGATCCCAAACGGATTGCCAAGTATTCCCCTAGGTGATTTAGGAAGTAGACAATGTTCAAGGAACTTCTGGAGCATTCAAGTAATTTTGGGAAGGGCTATCATCAGCCTTCCTAAAACTAGTGTACCATCCCTGGAGTAGATAAAAAGGTCAAAAATCATCATGGAGGAGTATTAAATTCCTATAAACATCGAAGAGTTTATTTTGGAAGATTTTGGGAGATTTCGGAGGTTTTAGAGTTGATTCACCAGAAGCGGGTTTTTGAGTTTAAAGGAGCTTGCATCGCGAAAGAGGAATTGAACTTCAAAGCAAGATTCTGATAGATCCTTAATGATTTTCAAGCCTAAAAATTACTTATGGAAATCATTTTAAATACTCTACATGGTGGAAAATTTGGGACATCAGGAAACCCCATCCACTTTTCTAGGCAACTCATTATTCTGACACACATATGGCGGTCCCAAGAAAAAAGGAGACATTTTGAGGTTTTTCAATCATATTAAATACTTTAAACCCTCACCATTATTCTCATATGATATTTTTCATGAAAAATCATATAAGGAAGCATTCAAAAACTCATTTGGGAGCTCTATATATAATCTTCACAAGTTGGCTCCCAAAGTACACTTTCTAACATTTAACCAATTTTACACCTTGACACATGGAAATCTGTGGTAAAGGTGCATTTTCATGTCCCCATTTCACCTTTTAAAAATGACATGAGGAGCAAAAAATTGTGCCCCACCCTCATTTAGTCTCCAGGTCAGCCACATGACCATGTGCTCACCTTTTAGCCCGCGTTGCCCAGTTTGACATGCACCCCTACCTAACCCTACATGTGTGACACGTGTCACTCCTAGAGCAAGGCACATTTTCTTGCACCATTTTCACCTTTCCCAAGGGTACATGAGGTGTAAAAAAATGTTCCGTAACCCCTTTTCACCTCTAGGTCACACATGTGACCATCTCTTAGCTCCCAAGTGCTACGTTGCAGCCCCCTCCCCAACTCAAGAACAAATTAAAAGCTGCCACTTATCCTCATGATAGAAAGGCACATTTTTATGTCCCCTTTACACCTTAGAAAAGGGACATGATGGGAAAAAAAAATTCCCTACCCTTTCCCTCCTTTTTCATGCTATTTAAACGCGGGGACTTAGCCATTTTCACCATTTTTCATTCCCCACACCTGCAGATGCTGTGAGAATGCTGGAAATTTTTTTCCAAAAATTAAATCCAAAATTTTTGTCCTCAAACAATTCCATGATCTAAAACAAGAAAAAACACAAAAAATAATGGATTCAAACGAAGAAGAAACAAATATTTTTTGCCAGAAAACCTCGAAGTCAGTGGAAATAATCTCATTGGCAATACCGGAAAGGGGAAATTTCAACTTACTAAAAATAGTAAATACCCTTCTCAGCTACAGGGAAGTGTTTTATGGGTCGTGGAAAAGTCAAGCTGATATAATGGATTTAACCTAATTCAACTATCAACAATAGTGTACTCATAAGTTTTCATGGTTTTCCTTCTCGGAAAGTATACGGGAGATCTCAACAATGTCTTTTGGTTTTAACACTCATTTCATGGTTCAGGTTGTAATTGTGTATCATGTGCGAGGTGGAGTTTTTGATCATCATTATCTTTTACTAAATCCATGATGTGTTTCATCAAATTATTCAATTCAAAATAGTAGTATTGTAAAAGGTCATTGCAGGAGTTGTTTTTCATTCTCAACATAATATATAGGTTTCTCCGGAGTGGACAAGCTACTCCGCGAGTGACGCTTTGTAGTCATACAAATAAGCTATTCAACAGTGTTCCTAAACACTCAGTTCGAGGTGTCCATGCATCAAACTGCAAAAGGAGGTTATCATGGTGTAAAGCATTCAAGGATCTAAGATTTCACTTCATTGAAGTGTTTCATCAGATCATCCAACAAGGATGAGTGGACTTCATAAGAGGTGGATTCTTCTTCATCGACACTCCCCAACTTTCTCTCTCTTCTCTTCCCCCTCCCCACTTTCTCTCTCCTCATTCTAATTCTTCATTGAGGTTACAATTTTGTCATAATGCCTCTAATTACATTAAAAATGACTTTATTTTCAATGTAATAAGTCACCCTTTTTAGTCATAAAAAGGGGAATTTTTTTTTCTCTAAGGATGTAAAAAGTCATAAGTTGTGAAACGATGTATGAAAAGGCATTGCGGGGTAGGTGAAGAGATATCTCTCATTCTATAAATTGTAAAGGCCTTCTCTTTTCAAAGGGTTGGTTGCATATTTGTGTTGAAGTAATTGATATTTTCATGAGATGTTCCCTAGCATTTTTCTACTTGTGAAAGAGCAAAGAGTTAGCCAAAAATTTCTTCTAATCTCCCCACTCTAGTGTTTCCTCCATTCTCATGTTATGTACAACTCTAATGGAGATGCTAATAAAGAAAGACAGTTTCAGTTTTCCAAGGCATATGAATGTGTGCATATTTGTATGCATGGTTTTCTCTAGCCAGTAGCATCAAAGTTTTGTTGTTTCTTATTTTTAATGTGTATTGGAATTTCTTTCCTAATGTGTGTAAGAATCTAATATTCTACCCGTAACATTAGTTACCCTCTTTATTTTTCTCAGTCCCTCTCCTGCTCTCTAGACAAAGTCCTAGCCCGTGTAATAAATTTCTAGCTTTTTCACAGGATCAGTGGAGTTCCCCTATCGAATCCCCAGCCGAAAGGCCACCAGGAAAATCACATTCACAACACGCATATAAACACGGAGTTGCACCTTACAAGTAGAGGGACTTCGATTCCCAGAGCATTGGCAAGACTAACCAATAAATTTTTCCACCTAATAAATTTTCTTGCCAATAATTAGTAACCAAATGATTACCTTTGGGGAGTAATAAGGCATTCATCTTCAACACACCATGCCTTACACCCCTAGTATAATGTTGTAGTTGAGCATAAATATTGCACACTCAAGGAAATGGCTAGTTGTATTCTTACTTACTCTAAATAAGTTAATTGCTCCTCGATACTATGGGAAAAGCTAGTATGTTGTACAAATGACATTCAAAATTGCACCATTATCCCTCACTTAATAGTATTCTGAGATGACCAAGCCGAAAAAAAATGATTTGGTCTTAATATCGATGTTACTAACTTTAGGTTATTGGTGAATGATGTATGGAAACAGTAGCACCCACATGAAACTTGAAAAGATAATTTAAAGGAAATGTCGCCCTTCTAACTTACAACCTGGCGAGTTCCCAAGATGTGAAGGAATCTCATTCTTCATAGGAAGCCAGCACAACTGAACCACTAAAATTCTTTTCTGGCGAGATGTAATGTTTAATGAACATATCAAACAAGCTTGCACACATCATCGTCAAGGCACTCCATAGCCTTCTTTCATTCGAAAATCACTTCTAAAACTTGTTATGATGAACGTGGAGGATTTTGAGGAACTTCTTGAGCATTCTTCTTGAACTCTTACTTTCAAATCAGGTGGACCACAAGGGGGACAACTAGTTATGTTTGTGGATGCCATTTTCATGTCTCAAAGTTGGTACAGGTTCTATTCTTACACTCGAGTATTTTTATCACAACCACTGTTCTGCATGCCAGTGAGTGGATTTCAAGGAGGTTCGGGGGGGTGAAGCCCCCTAGCAAATTTTCATAGTTGGTTATATTAACCAACATCGGTTCCATGTCCTTTTGTTAACTGTTATGTTTGTGGAGCTTGTTTTCATGTTAGATTTTAGTACACCTTCCATGTGTTACACTCAGATATTATTACGGCGGTCCCCGTTATGGGTAATGGGTAACCCATTATTGGATTTTTTTGGCCTCTTCGGTTACCCCATTGTTTTTCGCTACCCACGGTTTTGTAAAACTACTCTAAGGCTAGTTGTCTTATTTATAGATGGTCTTATGCATATGATTTAGATGACAAGTAAATGTATTGCAGATGTAGTTTTGAATTCGGGTGTGAATTCTGTAGAGTTTGTTGAGCATAGCTCCAAACGGATCTGGGTATTGTAACTTGAGAGAGTGGATGCTTGTAATAAAATCTGAGCTAAGTGATTCTTGGTGGATGTAGCCCAAATTGGGTGAACCACGTTAAATCTTGTCTCTCTGTTGTGTTATTTATTATGCACTTTTATTTGAGATCTGTAATAATTTTCTACATATTAGTTTCTACTGTTGCGATTTATAAGGGATTATTCTGCATATTTTATCTCTTATTTCCTAACAATTGGTATCAGAGCCTGGTTTGGTTTGCTGAAGTGTTGAATCGCAGGGAAAGTTTTTAGCTTGAGTGGGAGCTATGTCATATGATGGAAGATCTAGGGTTGATAAATTCAACAGGAAGAATTTCAGTCTTTGGAAGATGTAGATGGAAGATTACCTTTATCAGAAGGATCTTTATACTCCGTTGTCTGAGAAGGTGAACAAACCCTCGAGTATGACAGATGCAGAATGAGATTTGTTGGATAGGAAGGCACTTGGACAATTCAGACTGTGTCTTGCATCTTCGGTATTATTTAATGTTTCAAAGGAAAAGACTACAAAATAACCAATGGATGCATTAGGGAAGTTGTATGAAAAACCCTCTGCCTCTAATAAGATATTTTTAATGAAAAAGTTGTTTAATATGAAGATGTCTGAGAATAGTTCAGTAGAAAATCATTTAAATGATTTCAATACGGTTGTGAATATGCTAGCTTCGGTTACAATAGAATTTGATGAAGAAGTTAGGGCTTTATTAATTCTGTGCTCTTTACCTAAAAGTTGGAATAGCCTGGTAATGGCGGTAAGCAACTCGGTTCCAGCTAACTCAAAGTTGAAGTTTGAGGATGTTGTAGGGGTGATTTCTAAGCGAGGAAATGTGAAGAAAAAGCTCTGGGGAATCTTCTACTTCAGGGAATGCTTTGACAGTGGAAACTAGAGGGAGACAGAAGAATAGAGGAAACCGTGGAAAATCAAAAGATCGGGCAAGGTCAAAATCCAAGAGCAAGATTGTATGTTGGAATTGTGGAAAGTCTGGGCATGCAAAGAAGGACTGTTGGGAGCTTTGGGATAAGAAGAAACAATAGGAAGAAAACAAGGAGGCAAATGTGGCATCGGGTAATGTATGTCAGGATGCTTTGATTCTTTCTTTACATAATATTATTGAATCTTGGGTTTTAGATTCAGGGGCTTCTTTTCATGCTACTCCACATAGGCATTATTTTGTTGATTATGTTCAAGGGGATTTTGGGCATGTTTTTCTTGGTGATGATGAGCCTTGCAGTATAGTTGGAAAAGGTTCTGTTCAGGTTAAGATGCAGAATGGGAATACATGGCTATTGAAGGATGTCAGACATGTACCTACATTAAGGAGAAATTTTATATCAGTGGGGGAATTGGGAAGTGATGGTTGTACTGTGATATTTACAGCTGACTCTTGGAAGGTTACCAAGGGTGCTCTTGTGGTGGCAAGAGGTAAGAAGGTTGGAACCTTGCATTTATCCACTGATATTACTAATGATTGTAATCTTGTGGCTTCAGATGTAGATGCAACATTATGGCACTATAGGCTCGGTCATATGAGCCATAAGGGCATGGACATCATAAAGAAGAATTTTCCTGGATATACAGAAATAGGTTTGGATTTCTGTGAGAACTGCATATATGGGAAACAGAAGTGAGTAAGGTTTCTCAAGGTTGGACCTACGAAGAAAGAGAGTAAGTTAGAGCTGGTACATTCTGATGTGTGGGGGCCAGCTCAGGTATCATCTCTTGGGGGTTCAAGTTATTATGTTACTTTTATTGATGATGCAACAAGGAAAGTTTGGGTTTATTGTATTAGAAACAAATCTGATGTATTTGACACTTTTGTTAAATGGAAAGCCTTGGTAGAGAATGAAACAGGTCTTAAGCTAAAATGTCTCAGGTCAGATAATGGAGGGGAGTATTGCAGCAATGAATTTAATGATTACTGTTCTAAGAATGGAATCCATAGGCAAAAGACGGTTCTAGGAACTCTACAGCAGAATGGGGTATCAGAAAGGATGAACAGAACAATAATGGAACGTGCTAGGAGCATGAGGTTACATGCAGGACTGCCTCTTTCTTTTTGGGCAGAAGCAGTGAGCACAGCTATGTACTTGATAAACAGAGGACCCTCAAGTGCCTTGGATGGAGGCATACCTGAGGAGGCTTGGTATGGTAAGAAAGTTGATTATTCATTTCTTAGAGTCTTTGGATGTGAGGTGTTTGTTCATATAGACAAGGATGATAGGACCAAGCTAGAGGCTAAATCAGAAAAATGTACTTTCATTGGTTATGGTGGTGATGACTTTGGATTTAAATGTTGGAGTATTAAGGACAAGAAAATCATTCGGTCTAGGGATGTGGTCTTTAATGAGAAAGTCATGTATAAGCAACAGTTGCAGGAAAACAGGGAAGAATCCAAGAAAGAATATGCAGTGGTAGAGGATCTTCTGGATGGGACAGTGACCCATGAATCAGTTCAGGAACCTACTCAACAGGAACCCCAAACTCCTACAGTGAGGAGGTCTTCTAGGGTAAGAAAAGAACCTGAACGTTTTTCTCCTTCTCTTTATTATTTATTACTCACTGATAGTGGAGAGCCAGAGAGCTTTGATGAAGTAATGCAGGTAGATGCCAGTAAGAAGTGGGAGCAAGCCATGGATGAGGAGCATAAGTCTCTCATGGAGAACCAGACTTGGGATTTGGTGAAGCTACCGGAAGGCAAAAGAGCATTGTAGAACAAGTGGGTGTACAGAGTTAAAGATGAAGAAGGAGGAAAGAAAAGATATAAGGCCCGGTTGGTGGTCAAGGGGTTTGCACAGAAACAAGGTATAGATTTTGATGAGATTTTTTCTCCTGTAGTAAAAATGACTTCTATCAGAACTGTTCTTGGAATAGTGGCAGCAGAAGACTTGCACTTAGAACAGTTAGATGTAAAGACTGCATTTCTCCATGGTGATTTGGAGGGAGCTATATATGCAACAACCAGAAGGATATGAAGTCAAAGGTAAAGAGGAGATGGTGTGCAAACTGAAGAAGAGCTTGTATGGCCTGAAACAAGCTCCACATCAATGGTATAAGAAGTTTGATAGCTTCATGATGGAGCAAGGTTATATTAGATGTCATTCTGACCATTGCGTGTATACAAAGAAATTTGAGGATGGAAGTTATATTATCCTGTGTTTGTATGTTGATGACATGTTGGTTGCAGGTAAAAACATGTAGGAAATAAAAGTACTCAAGAAACAGCTAAGTGAATCCTTTGATATGAAGGATTTGGGGGCAGCCAGAAAAATCCTTGGTATGAGGATAACTCGGGATAGGAAGGAATAAAAACTGACTTCATCTCAGGAAGAGTACATTAAGAAGGTATTGGATAGGTTTAACATGCAGGATGATAAACCGGTTGGGACTCCTTTGGTAGGCCATTTTAAGTTATCAAAGGAGTAGTGTCCCAAGACAGAGCAGGAAAGAAACCAGATGTCCAAGGTACCTTACTCATCAGTGGTTGGTAGTTTGATGTATGCTATGGTGTGCACTAGGCCTGATATTTCCCATGCAGTGGGAGCTGTGAGTAGATTTATGAGTGATCCAGGTAAAGAGCATTGGAAAGCAGTAAAGTGGATCCTTCAGTATTTGAGAGGGACCATGGGGATAGTTTTGTGCTACAGTGGATCAGACACCACTTTACATGGTTATGTAGATTCAGACATGGCTGGAGATGTTGACAGCAGGAGGAGCACGACAGGTTATATTTACACTATAGGTGGGACAACAGTGAGCTGGATTTCATGACTACAGAAGCTGGTGGCTTTGTCAACCATGGAGGCTGAGTATGTTTCTGCCACAGAGGCAAGAAAAGAGATGATTTGGTTACAAAAATTTCTTGAGGATTTGGGGCATAAGCAGGAGGAATGTAAGCTGCATAGTGATAGTCAGAGTGTTATACACCTAGCTAAGAACTCTGCTTTCCACTCCAGGACGAAGCATATACAGTTGAGATATCACTTCATCAGGACAGCTTTGGAAGAAGATAAGTTGAAGTTGGAGAAGATTCATACCAGTCAGAATCCTGTAGACATGATGACCAAGGTGGTCACAAGGGATAAACTAAAGCTATGTTCAGCTTTGGTTGGCCTTCGTGGATGATAGTGAAGGGTTGAGAAGCTTGCTCAGTGGAAATCAGTCTCCAAGTGGGAGATTGTTATGTTTGTGGAGCCTGTTTTCATGTTAGAGTGTGGTACACCTTCTATGTGTTACACTCGGATATTTTTACGGCGGTCCCGCTCACCGATGAGTGGGTCAATGGGGTTCAGGGGGTTGAAGGCCCCCTGAAGGGGGGAAGACCCCAAAGAAAATGTTCATGGGTGGTTTATTAACCCATGGGTAATGGGTAACCATTATGGGCTGATGGGCTGTTTTTTGGCCCATGGTATTTTGGTACCCATTTTTTTGTAAGACTACTTAAGAAGTTGTCTATTTATATGGTCTTATGCATATGATAGATAGACAAGCAAATGTGATTGCAGAGTGTGTTTTGTGAAGGTTCAGTGTGTGTGAATTCTGTGAATAGAGGGTTTGTTGAACGTAGCTCCAAACAAGATCTGATTATTGTAACTGTGAAGACTATTTGCTTGTAATAAAATCTGAGCTAGTATTCTTGGTGGATGTAGCCCACATTGGGTGAACCATGTTAAATATTTTATTCATGTTGTGCATATTTCATTCTTGTAATTCTATTCAGACTTCTTATTATTGCGAGTTTGAGGAATTATTCTGCATTAGATTCTATTAATTCCTAACATTAAGGGATTAAAAGAATATTTTATTCCTTTTTCTTAACCACTTTTCATAGTTTCCATAGTAACCTCAAAAGAGTAGCTGTCACTGATCCATCATTCCCATTGACATTGTAAAACACCATTAGATTTTTGGCCAATACCTATTAGATCACCTTCTCCCTATGAAATTTTCAGACACTCACTTTTTCCAATTATCCATTTTCTACAAACTGACTGATCAGCGTGTTACCCCTAGTTGGTGTCAGTTTTCCCTAACTGGCATCGGTTAGCCTATTTCACTTTCAAACCACCATTTTGTACCTAATCCACTTTTTACCATCAAAGTATTCACATGTTCCTAGACATTTTGTGTCATTTATAGAGAAGCATGCCCTACCTAATCAGTACTGGTTGACATGGTGCTAACCCGAAGATAAGCAAATTTTCACTTGTATTTCAAACCAGTTGTCAACCACTCCCACCTATTCCTTCACCACCTTCCATTTTATCACCAGCCATGGATCCCATCCAACCTATCACTATCACTACCGGAGATGAGGAGTTCGCACGACCCCTTGACCAAAACCCTACCGCCTTACATGTTTACCTTTCCCACTCATCCACTCGAGATGCCTCAGGTCAATTGATATACAACATGCCTTAATTATCCCCCTGACTCTTGCTCCACTCTTGCATTCATGCCCCATCTAGCTCTTATGCTTCCTGCATCTACCTTACCCCCAGTTGTTTCACAACTAGGTCCTATACCCACTATGACTGCCATGTCTACCACCTCCATTACCCCCGCCACATCTAGCATACACTCAACAACTACCCAAAACATAACATCATCCATCCCTAATATCTCACACATACCCATAGCTACACTACCACCTCCTATGTCAATGACCCATACCCCTTTTCATAATGTGGTCCTTTCCATTCCAAAATCATTACCCCCCATTTCCACTAGGGTTACCACGAACCTTCTACCTCCATATACATACTATTAGCACCTTCCCATTTCATCCATTATTCATTCTAGGGTACCCAACCCCCTGTTTCACTGCATTCTTCCCAATCAGCCTACATGTGAAGCACCATACACTAGAGTGCCACCCCAGTTATATGCCCAAAACAAACCCTCTCACACTACAGGAGGTACCCAATGATCATAACCTACCAACAACCTAATCAAATTGATGTTGGATAAGATGCATACATTAGAGGAATTGGTTTTTGGGTCCCACAACATTCTCTCCCTATGACAAGATTTACAACAAGCCCATCCACCCATCCATTCCTATCCACCCATACCCCATGAATTGGGAAATGCCTAAATTCAATCATTTCAATAGCAAAGAAGACCCACAATAGAATTCGTAGTCGTTCAAACACGGGTGTTATCTAATCACTCATGATGATGCCTTTCTCTTGAGAACCTTTCCCATGTCTCTAACTAGACCTACATTAGATTGGTATAGTGGGTTACCTAGACACTCCATATTCTCATTCAATCAGGTAGCCCAAGCCTTCTTGGATCATTTTTCTATCAATATCGTCAAGAAGGGTACCATGACTGACCTATACTCCACGCGTCATTATGAGAATGAATCTATCACATATTTTGTCACTCCCTGGCATAGCCTGATCAATCAACTCACATTCCAACTACCACAAACCGAACTCATTGAGCTCTTCACATCAGGCTTGTACTAGACATATCTCATGGAACCTTGTAGGTCCAAACCTTCCAATCATTTGATGAAGGCATTCACTATGGCACGAAAGTTAGAGATTTGGGCCATCGAAGAGAATAAAATATAATTACGCAATAAGAATTTGGCATTCAAGTCAAATGATACCTCTTCTTCTTCCAAACCACAAATAAATTATTCAAAGGCTAAGGGTTACCACTAATACAGTGGTACTCAAGGCCAGCCCATATCATCCATCAAATTAGGCTACCCCCTCATCTAATCTCTCACTCGTCCAGACCATTCAATTTAGATGAGAACAATGGAAATACACCCCAATTGGGGAACCTTATTCTTCTATCTTAGAAAATCTTATCAAAGTTGGAGCCATCACTCTTCCACCCATAAAACCACACACTATTTTTGACCCTGCTCCCCCATGCCCGCATGGTATAAAGAACATGACTTCTGTAACTATCATCGAGTAAAGGGTCATAGTGACAGAAATTGCATCACTTTCAAAAATATTGTCCAAGAAATGCTCAAGAAAGGGTGAGTTAACCATGGATAATCCTAACACACCTGCCAACCAAAACCTACACATCTTCAAGAAACATTTCCTAATCATGCCCCTTCTTCTGATCAAACCGGTGAGACCTCAACTCATGATAGCCATACCCGCGAGGTCAACACTATTTTTAATGACATACATATGCTTCCCAATTACCTCATATTCCTTCCATAGAGGAAATCCTAGCCCAAATCCTCCTTCCTACACATTGAACCAACCTCACCTATTCCTCCACCCACAGAGGAACACCTTTCATCTCCTTCATCACCTATGAAGGAGTCCCTTGCTAACATCGAGACCATTTCACCCCTGGCTTCTCCACTTAGAGAACCTTTACTCATAGTACCTCTCCTACACCCATAGAGGAGCACCCATTACCTCCTTCACCCACAAAGGAGCACCCATCATCTCCTCCACCTATAGAGGATCTCCCATCATATCCTCTACCTATCATAGACCTAGTTGAGACACCTTTGCCTCTTAGGTGACCATTCTCCATCAGCTACCCAAAATCCTGCAGACCTACTTTTAGCTCTCCTACCCACGGAAGCTGAAGCTAGATAATTTTCCATTTCTAAGACACATTTTACAGGAATTGCCATTACGTCCTTATCAACCTCACATCTACAAATGTGTTCATCATCACGCTTTGCTGATCACTTAGATTATGTGGATAGAGCCTTACTATGGGGATTCCTTCTACTTCCTATCTCAACACAAATGCAGATGTCACTTACTGACACCTCCACTATCTACCCAAAAATATTTCGGCCAATCAAACCAAACACAACCAACAACTATCAAAACTCCTTCCATGACACCATTATAGCTCAAAACACACCCTACCCATAACCCAATGTACATCTAAACCCAAACCCACACCTATGACATCTTCCTCGACTAAACCTATTACTACCTTAGGGGTCACCCCAACCAACAGCCTTACTCATCCACCTATCAAACTAGATTTAGCTACATCCTCCAAATACAACACCACACCTACTCCGATCACCCAAATAGAAGAACCAAAACCATAAAACTCATACCCCAACTCCACCGAATCACACCTTAATCACCTATCCCATCCATCTTAGGACCTCAGCTTCCCCACATGGTTAAGAAACCTCCACCCACCAATAAACCAAAAAATAAACAACCTATTCCTTCCTCAAAAACCCCTAATCTCCCCACATGCCCAACATGACTTACACCAGAACCTACAACATCTTTACCACCCATACCTCCAATACCCTCGGTTATTACTTCACTGCCCACTACATTTCAATCTCTATCCCTTACACCTCCTACATGTCCTAAATCCTCTACCTTCACAGAACCTATGTTATCCCCTTGGGTAACTCATCCTCTTCCCCCATCTACTTTTCCTTCTAGACCTCGTACACCCATATCACCTTTACCCAAGAAGGTGTGACCCAAAAACAAAACTCCACTACCCCACAATAAGGTAGTCAAAACAACCACACACCCTCCTACCCATCCATCTACTATACCCCTACCTAAACAAACATGACCAACACCCAAAACCATGCCAACACCAAAACCATAGCCAACCCACTCCCCCTCTTGCAAAGCCCTTTCCTTGGCAATCAGCCACACCTACACCCAAACCCACGCTCACTTCCATTGCAATCCACTAGCAGGGTCCTATGCCAAAATTTTAACCAACCTCCTTGAGACATCTTTCATCACATTACCCCTACTCAGACCTTACGACCCCCTCAAACCCAAGCCAAAAGGGTTTGATGATACTAAAATTTGTGCTTACCATTGTGTGCCAGGGCACGATGTTAAAAACTGCAAGGCGTTGAAAACCATCCTTATCATGTTGTGTCCCCTAGAAGCCAACTTTGACGATGATGACCTTCTCGAAAAGGATCCTACTTTACCAACACCCATTCCCACACGTCCCACTCAATAACCACAAACTCCATCCTCACATCTCTTAGAGCCACCCCCAAGATTCAAAATTAACATGGTTCACATCAAAGAACTTACCACGCCAACACTTAAATGTCATTGCGCCCAACTCACCTCACAGGGTTTTTCTCATTCGGTAGGTTTTTACCCATCATTTCATTATACCACTCACCCTACACATTTTCCATTTTCCAACTCCACTCAAATCAACATGATACATGTCACTACATGTGCTCAGAAGGATAAGGGTAAAGAAAAGGCAACTGACCCACCAACATATCCTATACCCAACATACCATCTACACTCATACCTAAAATCACTATCTGTGGCCCCACATACCCCATTTCTAATGGTGTCACACATCACACCATGCTCAAACAATTACACTAGTCTCCCGTCAAAATGTCCCTATATGACCTCATCCAAACCTTAGAATCCCATCGTCAAGCTCTCATGGAGGTTCTTCAATATATTGAGGTTTTACCCAATGACCCCACACCCGTAGCCTCCATTATCACACCCCATCATGTAGCCTCTCTCACCAAATTACCACCTTCATCTTCATCCCACCTTAATCACCAAGTGGCCTCCCTTATCTTCTCAGAGGAAGAGATCTCACCGCACTAAAACGATGACCCAGACCCAGCCCTCTTCATCTTTGTCCACATCGATGACATATGGGTACGCCATGTGATGATTGATGGGGGTTCTAGCATTAATATCATTTCATCTCATGCATCAACTCAAATGCACATATCTAACAATTACATGCATAAAAATATGGTCATGTTGTGTTCATTCAATGACGCTGTCACCTCTACACAATGCACCGTCATCCTCCACATGCACGTGGGCCCCCAAAATATTCCATAATTGTTTTTATATTTTAAAAGGGGAATTCCAATATAACCTATTGCTTGGCAGACCCTGGATTCGTGTCATGGTTTGCTTTCCTTCCACTTTGCATCATTGTGTAAAGTTTGAACATGAAGGACACACCTATACCATTCCAGCTGACCCATCACCTTTTAAAACATGTAACATGCTTTACCAACCCAATGATGTGCTCATACCTATTAAGCTGACTACCTCCGAAACTGTTACTTCTTCACCTACACTTCCAGTTACTAGTGTAGCTACTGCTTCTACCAAACATGCCTCCTCCATTCCTACCGCTGCCATAACCTCCACGGCTGACCCATCAACTTCCCAATCCATTAACTCCACCTCCGCATCGATCTCTAACACATCATCCATTCTAGCTACCTACATACTGAACACTGATCCCTTGGAAGGTGTTTTTCAATGGCTCACTCTGGGGGAGTATTGCCTATATAGTGTCAACACATTCCTTACTCCACAAGAGTATGGAAGCCTTCACCAACACCCTCACTATGATCATATGGGAGAACTTCTCCTATATCTTCCCCCTCAACTTTTTACTAGTCTAACCTATGGGGGAATTGATACTACCACTTACACACCTGAACCACCATCACAAACTCACCCCTTTTCAGCTAACTTCCAATCACTTACCAATCACTGTTTCATCCACACCTTCCTACACTGATGTGTGTGGAAGGGTTTTAGTTTTGACTTTTACGAGAAAGGCCGCCATACCATTATTCCATGTACCACTTGCAAACATAATTACCGTAGTGGTATTGGCTTTCCTAAACAACCTACCAACAGGCCTGCATTAAACTCATTAAGGACACTAATCCTTCTCCACCTTCTTCACCTACTCCACCTTCATCACCACCTTCATCGACGGAGTCAATGGATCCTGAATCTATCCTCCTAACTTTTTTTTTCATAAACACCATTTCCTTGGGGCCTCTAACTTTTCAATACGAGGGCAAGGCCCCTTCCACTCTTCCCTTCCTATATACTGAAATGATCGATGACGATACAACTTCAATTAACATGGTTCAATGTTATGATGATGAATCCATACTCACCTACCTTGGTGCAGAAGACTCATATATTCATCGGTCATTACCTTCTGAGATGAAAACCATGTTGAATGAATTGACTATCGAGATCAACATTCATACTCAAGATGACCCGCACATCCTAAAGATCGGACAATCTTTACATGTTGTTGAACAGGAAGCCATCACTTCTTTTGTCAAGGATCATATCATAACAATATTGTAACCGTTTCTGATGCTAAACCCATTAAACAAAAGCTAAGGAAAATGAACCCTCACATTGCCCTTCTCATCAAATAGGAACTTCAACACCTTTTTTCCATTTCCTTCATCTTACCCATTTTTATCCTCATTGGGTTTCTAACATTGTCCTTATCACTAAGGTGACAAGGGGACTCCGCATTTGCATGAACTTCCATGACCTCAAACTAGCATGCCCAAAAGATGAATTTCCCTTACTTGGTATTGACCAGCTGGTTGACCTTACCACTGGCCATGAGATGCTATCACTCATGGATGGATTCTTGGGTTATAGCCAAATTTTGCTTGCCCCAGAGGATTAACACAAAACCTCATTCATCACCCCTTGGGGGACCTTTTTCTATCGAGTCATGCCTTTTGACCTTAAAAACACTAGTGCCACATATCAGCAGGATATGAATTACATCTTACATGACATCATGCATCGCATATTGGAATATTACATGGATGATCTCTTTGCCTAATATAAATGCCGCTCCGAGAACCTAACCATCTTTGAGTGTCTCATTAAATATTACATCCTCCTTTAACCTAAGAAGCGTGTCTTCTTTGTTCTCTCAGGAAAGCTCCTAGGATTTATTGTTTCCCTTTGTGGTATAGAAGTTGACCCTACTAAAGTCAAGGCCATTCTCAAAATGCCTCCACATACTAACATTTGACAACTCCGTAGCCTAAAAGGTAAGTTGCAGTCTATTCACCGTTTCATTTCATAATTATCAGATCATTACCAACCGTTTCATCATTTACTCAAGAAGGATGTCTCCTTTAAATGGGATGATGACTGCCATAAAGATTTTGAGGCCCTAAAACAATACCTTCTCCAACCACCCATACTCATCCCACCTAAAGACGATCAACATTTTTACCTATACATATCTGCTACCTATCACTCCTCGGGAGCCATGCTCACTCATCGTGATGAACAACACAGGGAGGAAGTGGTTTATTACATAAGTCGTACTCTTTTGGACTATGAAACTTGATATAACCACCCCGAAAAAAATTGTTTATCCTTAGTTTTCATTTCCACAAAACTCCGTCATTACCTACTCAACAAAAAAACCTATGTTGTGACCAACACTGATCCTTTACACTTCATGTACACCAAACCTTATCAAAATCAACGTGTTGCATGATGGCTTATGCTTTTAGTTGATCTTGACCTCAAATTCATTCATCAAAACTCCATCAAGGGCCAAGATATCACTAAGCAATTGGCTGACGTAACTATTTTTGGGGATCAACCCTCTAATTTTTACTTTCCAGATGAGTTCATTGCTACCCTTTCCATGGATGAACCCCCTTACCAAATGACACTCTTCTTCAATGGTTCCAAGTGTTAGCATGGTGTCAGACTGGTATTATCCTCTTTCCCCTTGAGAGTGAACCCATTCCTTTGTCTTTCAAATTAGATTTTGAATGTACCAACAATATTGCCGAATACGAAGCACTCGTACTAGGTCTCTAAGCCGCTTATGCCCTAGATGTCAAATCAATCAACATCTTTGGTGATTCTCAATTTATCATAAACCAAGACAATGGTATGTACTAATGTCATAATGAGAGATACTTCAAAAGTATAAACATCATGTAGACATAATTTTTACCACCTTTGATCGTTACACCCTTCAAACCATCCCACGTTCAACCAACAAGTTTGTAGATACCATACCCTGCTTAGCTTCCCAAATACGCACTTTTCCCACCAATTCTGAAATCTTTATCACCATATAATGACTCTAATCACCTTCTTATTTACCTCACAATGTTTACTTGATCGAAACCACTACCCCTGACCTGAGTGACCTTTGGTACAAACAATACTTTGAATATCTTTCTCTCTCCATATTACCTCCTGATCTCACCCGTAACGGACAACGTGCCTTCCTTTAAGAGGTATCTCATTACATGATTCTAGGGGGCCTGATGGTATTCTCTTATGACACCTCACAAGTTCTAAAATTCCTTATACCATTATGGAAGTTCATGATGGCATATGTGGAGGTCACTTCAGTGGCCTTGCTTTTGCTAAGCATATTATTCACCTGGGCTATTATTGGACGACCCTTAACCATGATTGTTGTGACTATGTAAAACATTGTGTAAAATTCCAAAAACATTCCAATCTTCATCACATACCCAATCATGCCTTACAGGTCACTTGAGACCTTTGGCCCTTCTCTGAATGGGGTTTGGATCTTCTCAGAGAGATCAACCCCCTTTCTTCCCAATGACATCAATGGATCATTACTACTACCGAATACTATACAAAATGGGTGGAAACCATACCACTCATCTCTAAAAAAGCTGAGAAAATATGTGAGTTTATTAACCACCACATCATTTGTTGATCTGGTGTTCCTCATTGACTCATCACTAACAATGGAGAACAATTCAAAAAAAAAACATTGCAAAAACATTGTGATGCCTTTGGCATTCAGCTTCATTTCTTATCACCTTATCACCGACAAACCAACGAACAATCCGAATCTACTAACAAAACCCTCAACAAAATTCTTATGAAAGTGGTTGACGATATTGGGAAGGATTGGCATACGCACATTCCTTTTTCCTTGTGGGCATACCACACTAGTATTCACACTTCCACTGTGGCCACACCTTTTTCTCTGGTCTACGGTATAGAGGTAGTCCTGCCTCTCAAAGTCTAGATCCCCTCACTCCACATATCTCTCCATGACATGCTCAATGATGATGAATTTTGTCAGGACCATTTAGCACAACTAGAGTTATTAGATGAACATCATCTTAACACTCTGGATCACCTTTAAGTTTACCAAAAGTGTATCAAACATGCCTATGAAAAATGTGTCCATGAATGGACCTTCCAAGTTGGTGACCTTGTCCTGAATGAAAATCAACATGTAACTAAAGCATAAAAAAGTAAACGGGGCAAATTTAGTCCTAATTGGCTTGGACCATACATCATGACTCATACCTATGGATCAGGTGCTTATCGTTTATCTTCACTTGATGGTAAAGCTAAACCTGAGCCTCTTAACACCTTACATCTTTGACCATTCTATTGTTGACTTGTAGTCCTATGTCACTTTTGTCTCTTTCCATGCTCGTCTCTTGAGCTCTATTCACTCCATACACCTCATAAATGATTAAACAAGAATCATGTGAGTCCTCGTCACTTTTTGTCTTCTCTTGAATGTGTACCACGACACTGCACCTAGCATGATTCTCATGGATACTTTTCATCTACCTTTAGATGATATCCCATGGTCGTTTCACCTTTCCTTTTGAACAAGATCCCTATTATCCACCTTGGTCTTGTCCATGACTTCAAAGCCCTCACATGGGACCAAACTCCTTGAGTCAAACTTCTAATAAAAAGATGGTTCCCTCAACAGGACATCTTCCTCTCAATAACTATTGCTATAAATAGATTGACTCCCTCGAAGGACATCTATGTAAAGATCTAAAAGAAATTAAAATATGAGAGCAACCGAATCTTCCCGCATCAACCAGCTTCACGAAAACCTCAAGGAGTTAAATTTTCTTCATCCCATATAGACTTCCCACATTGATCAATATATTTCAACTATAAGTCAAAACAACAACCTTTTGTCATGGACTTGCCCATTGTGACCTAGGTCCTCTTGCTCAAAGCACATGCTATTTATAACATATAAAAATTACCTACTTTTCACCCTTTAAACCATGCCCACTCTCATTTCCTACTACCTCAAGGGACTTCTTGGAACTTAGACATTTGGTGATCATGTGACTACTTTTCACCATAGAATAGTCCATCATGCAATGTCTTTAGGGTCTTATGTTCATCACCTCCACCAAGGTATGATCTACTCAGTATGATCCTACCCAATCAGGTGGCTTTATTGCCCCCTCTTATCTTTTAACCATCTTTGTTTACGTTTTGATTACCTTATACAAGACTTGGTCCTCGATGCTTACTTTTGGGGTAATCTTCTTCTTTCACCACAATCGCCCTCACCTACATCATTTTACTTATAATATACCCACATCTAACAAACCTAAATGCACAACATTCCTCAAAACCTACCAACTCATTTTCATACCTCCTCATATTCTTCCCTAGCTTGTGGGAGAACTACATCGGCATGCGGTCCCTTTTTCACCGGGACTATGTAGGTAGCACTCTGAGGGCATGGGGCCCTTGGAGGTTAGCTTGGCCATCCTCTACCCTAAACAATTCATCTTCCATGTGCCTCACATTACATCACACCTAACTTCATTTCCCTTTTATACCCAAAATTGGAAATTAAACCACATACATAACAAGTTGTTTCATATTTTAAACATTATCACAGCATACATTTATTACACTTACCATTTCTCTATCATCACTATGCATAGATTATACCACATCTCACATATGACCCATATTATTATTCATTCCATAAAATAAAGAATCACCACTTCACCTAATTTTGACTCAACCATTCCTAAACAAACCTATCTCCACCATGCCTAACACCCCTAACTCCACCATGCCTGACCAACATGACTCAACCATGCCTATAACTTGACTCGATCCATGCCTAAACCAACCTAACTCGATTCATACCTACAACTTGACTCAACCATTCCTAACCAACCTGACTCCATCATGCCTAACTCACCTAATTTCCATCCATATCAACACAACAAATTCATGTCTCATAAATACATGAAGAAATCAAATCATAGCATGTATCTCATCATATAAATCAATGTGCATCTCAAATATACATGGCTATCTCATCATTTCCATCATCTCAAAATCATCAACACGTAGGTTGCTATACAATACAAAATGTCATCGACACACTGGATGATCTCATATATACAATAAAATAATGAATGAATGTAAAATCTGTTCGGCATGTAGGCTGGTATATGCTCAAAATATACAAAATCAATCATACATCCTCACTGTCTTCAGCACATAGGTTGGTATGTGATCAACACTATAAATATTTCTTAGCACACAAGACAATATATATCACACAACTCTCATACATAAAAAATCAGGTGACCGTAAATTAGGCATCTCGGCGGATGTCCTTCATCTTTGTATCATCTGTACACTCCGCCCCTAGGTCCCTGATGGTACCTCAACTAGAGCTGGCCTTTGTGAACTCATAGCCTCTACCTAATTGGGCCTCAGAGCTCACTGACCCCTTGTGCTCTCCACACTGTGAGTGTAGGATCTCATCCTCGCATTGGACACCTGTTGTGCAATGTAGTCAGCATAGGATATAAAGTCTATCCTAGCCACCATCAGCTGGTCCTGATAGTACCTAGCCTCACCTAGGGCATCCCATAAACTTGATATAGACACAGTCTGTTGTAGTCCCATAGGTCTCGACCCCTGTATCTACCCTGAGGGACCCTGTCCTGCTCCTACCTGTGAACTAGGACCCGATCCCGGTGCTTATGAAGGTGGTGCCTATGGTGGTGCCCCCTACCCCTGTGCCTATATATCAGCTTGTAAGACCCCAATCTATGCCTGGGTTATGGCCAAATAGCCCTGTAAAGCTACCACTTATGCCTGTAAGGCTGCCACCTAACCATCCCCCTCCTCTCCATCTCTATCTCCTCTAACAATGATCTGGGCCTACAAACTGGCCACATGTACATATAGCTCTACTACCTCTACCTCTGAGCCCTCCAGCTGTGTCTGTAATATACCCAAAATTTGCTGGGTAAATGAGTGTATCTACCTACAAGAATGTAATGGGCGTCTGTATGCACTATAATGGTAGCTAGATCTGACTACCTCGGTCTGGGTGGTATGGCTTGTAACTGAGCTACCCACCACTGCCTATACCTATCTGTGCATCCAACATCATCTATCTGCTGGTCCACTAGCTGATCCTCCTACCCTATTGGCACTATAGGTTGTGGTAGAGGTAAGGGCCTCTCCATGTCATCTCTCTGATATTGTGGTAAGGGTGAAGGAATATCCTTTACTAGCCCAAACTTTTGTCGGACTCTTTCTACCAGGATCATCTCGTCCTCCCCGGCACATCGACCCTGTATCCATCTCTCTAGCTAGAGCTCAGCTAGCTCCTCATGCATATGCCTATATAAGAAATAGAATCCCATCATATGGACACCATCAAGAAGATCCATAAATGTGACAACTACCTCCATTAACATCAAAAATGACATCATGTTTCGGCCTATCAGATCTCTGTCTCTCCAGATCATCGATACCCATTCATAAATCCAGCATTTTGGCACAATCTCATACTGTGGAATGCATCTCTTGTGGACTATCTACCTATAATCATACAAAATATGTGCTTATAGGCCTAAAAAAACTGGAGTATAGAATGTAAAACATAGGCTAAACTTGCCCCCCCTTCATATGCCCACAACTCCCTGTACAACTGCACCAAGAATGTTGGTGCCCAAGCAAAGTGGGTCTTATGCACCATCATGTCATAGTGTACCCCCATCAGTGATGGGGGAAAGTGTCCACCCTGTACATCTAGCAATTCATAGTAGCACACTACCTCCATCAATAGAACCACTAGCCTCATCTGAATCAGGATCATGCTAGGTTACATTTCTCCATAGATCAAACTGGCGCTATGGAATCTCAGATCGGCCATCCCCTCTCCAAAAACAAACACAATCAGCTCCTCTGAGGTCTTGGAGGAGATAGAATAAACTTGGGCACCCAATATGGGTAACTTAAGAATTTGGAAAATGTCCTCCAGGGTGATAATCATCCCACCCATCGACAGGTGGAATGTGTTGGTCACGGAGTCCCATCTATCGATGAGCACATCCATCAAACTGGGTTGTCGGACTACATTTCTATAGAGAAAAACCCCACTCAATCCCACTACCTCCACATGTTGCAGCTCCTCCGGGGTTGTTGTGCCACGCACTGTCACCAGTAGAGGTTGAACCCTATCTCGCATATGTAGCTATACTCTCCCCTACATCCAATAAATGCACACCATTAATTTACATATATGAATCCATATTCAACCATTATCATTTCTATATACCTTATTTTCACCCTAACCATCTCAACTACCTAACCCACACCACTTTTGGACCCTTTTTCCCCCTAATCCGACCAGTACCGGTTTAGCCTAACCTACCCTGATCACCCTTTAACCGGCACCGGTCACCTATTTGGTGACCAATACTGGTTCACCGTTATTAACCTTGGTTACCCCTTAACTAACATTGGTCGCCTGTTTGGTGACCAAAACTGGTTCCACCTAACCAACGCTAGCCAAACTTGACTGACGCAAGTCACTGTCGTGGAAAAACCCGTGATTTTCCAAAACCCCCCTTTCTAAAAAACCTCCCCCTACCCCTTTTGCCCTCCTACAATGACCTAAACTACCCTTAGACCTCCACCCACTACCCCTATCCCATTTATTCCCCTCCCCATCCCTCCTTTTAGTTCAATATACCCCCATTCCCCAATTTAATTTTTGCTAACCCACAAAAATGAAAAATCAACACAACCTACAAATAAAACTAAAAACTCCTCTAATTTATCAAATCCACAACATAGAGTAGACCTATTTGGTGACCAATACTGGTTCACCATTACAAACCTTGGTTACCCCTTAACTAACATTGGTCACCTGTTTCGTGACCAAAACTGGTTCCACCTAACCAACACCAGCCAAACTTGACTGACGCAAGTCACTGTCGCGGAAAAACCCGTGATTTTCCAAAACCCCCCTTTCCTAAAAAACCTCCCCCATACCCCTGGCTTCCCTAACTACAATGACCTAAACTACCGTTGGACCTCCACCCACCACCCCTATCCCATTTATTCCCCTCCCCATACCTCCTTTTACCGAATATACCCCCATTCCCCAATTTAATTTGTGCTAACCCACAAAAATGAAAAATCAACACAAACCTACAAATAAAACTAAAAAATCCCATAATCTATCAAATCCACAACATAGAGTAGAGTGCTTACCTCATCACGCTTGCACCATCTCGGTGGCATGTCTTGCCACTGTACTAGTGGCCCACCCAATCCCTCTCTGGCCTCCTCCATCACTGAATACCTACTCACAACCTCTCACCAATTGAATCCCTCGCAATGATTCTATGGACCTGCTACTCACCAAACAATCACTTGTCAATCACACTACTAGCTCAATGTTCCATTTTATCCAAACACTTTTCTCTCTTTTATCTCTTTTAATTTGTTTTCTCACTTCGAACAATAACAAATGAATAACAAAAAATGTGGATAGATTTATTTATAACTGTCAACCAACCTATGATGTCGGTCACCCTTGACCAACATCAGTCGCTTGCCCTACCTAACCGTCATCAATTTCCCTCTACCGACATCAGTTATCCATGACTAACATTGGTCACCCTTAACTACACATTGCCCTACATTTTAACCTTTACCCTACCCCTACTTCCTTTTTTAACCTCACCCGACCTTCATGTGCTCCATCATTTGACCCCACCCCACCTGACCCTATCCATTTACCTCACGTTTCCTAAACCTGTGACATGAACTGGTACTACCTCCCTTCGCCTCCTCTTGTCTGGGTATTTTACCCCTACCTTGCGCTTACCTGCCGTGACCTAATATTTGACCTTGACCATCAACTAGTGACCTGTATGTACCTCATGTGAGCCTATATTGCTTACGGCACTCTTACCTGTGTTGTTGACCAAAATGACCTTACCTAGCCTATTACCATGATCTGGGCCTACAAACTGGCCACATGTACATATAGCTCTACTACCTCTACCTCTGAGCCCTCCAGCTGTGTCTGTAATATACCCAGCTGGGTAATGAGTGTAGCTACCTACCCCTGTAGGGCGTCTGTATGCACTATAATGGTAGCTAGATCTGACTACCCCGGTCTGGGTGGTATGGCTTGTAACTGAGCTACCCACCACTTCCTATACCAAAATGACCTTACCTAGCCTATTACCATGACCGTTTATCCTGACCCTACCTTTGGTTTACCAGAACATACCTAAACGTTCCTACGCCTAACCTATGTTGTGTTTCTTGACCATATCCTATACCTTGGATTCCAGAATCACTTCAACCTCATTTGGATAAACCTATCAACCTTAGACGATGTAAATTTTTCCTGCTCTTCAACTTGGTAGCATGCTGCATTTTATATATGTGTGTGTGTTTGACTGTTACTACCTCTGACCCTAACCCATTACCTAGCTTACTTGAGTAGACCTTGCTCATTCTTTTTTCTTTTTTTCCCTTGTTATCTACCTTTCTTTTCCTCACATTCACCTTTTTATGAAACCACTCACTGATTCTACCTTCGGCATCATCAGTTCCTGGTTTGATGGGGATCACCTTCATCCATGCATGGGGCAACCACATCTTATTTTTGTTAGTGTCACTTACCAATAAAAGATATGCAACAAAAATGGGAAAAATGTAGACACTAAAATTAGGTCACACTCCCCTTTGGTCCTGTTATCACCAAATCACAGCACCCCTGTGTTTATACAAGTGCATATACTTGAACTCACGGTGTGATTGGATAACATGGGTACTATCTCCAAGTTGTGGGACTTGCTACTTGAGATAGACCTCCAGAGAAAGCTGGTTCTTGCTCCTAAAATACCTGCCACAATCTACTCTAATGTAGGGGAAACTAAATATTCTAATCTAAATTTCCAAGGGACCAGGGAGAGAGAGTGCATAAAATAAAATCCTACACTAAAGCGGTGATACACCAGAAAAGGAGGGTGTGAGAGTAGTCTCCAAATGTGTGAAATACAGAAGGCAAAGTACACACTAGAAGAGGTGATGAAAGTTCTCCATAATCTAGCAAAATGCATTCACAAAAATATTCCAAGCACACACAATGATAATGGATCCCTTCAAGAACATAATAATAGACACAATATTCTTGTAGAAAGATTAAAGGGGCAATAAGAATGCAAGAAAACACAGCAAGGGAAGATACATCCACAAACTACTATTTTATTGCTTCATGATATGCACAGTTCAATCTATTATAGGATAAGGGCCTGGATCACCATGCAAGGAGTCCACTACAAGGGCCTGAAGCACATTGGCTTCAAAAAGAAATTTTGATAGAGCTTTGCGATCTGAAAACTTCTCTTTTTACAATGAGCCCAACACTCCAATTTATAGAAAAAATGAAAAGAGAAAGAGAAGGGAAAATGGAAATCCCGAAATCTATCCTTCAACCACCTGTAAGAGGCATTAAATGGAGTAAAATGATTATATATTACTTGCAAAAGGCTCCCCATACTATCCCATGTGCTGCAGCAGAGAAAGAATGATGACCATGCCTCTTAATTGCACTCCCAACTACCAAATGAAACACTGTTGTGAACCCAACCACGTTTTCTAAAAAATCTAGACCAATTTCTCATCAAATCTGGAATTTCTTGATTTTTTTGCATTGGGTTTGGAGCCAAGATTCCAACACTACCAATTTTATGTGATTTCGTTGAGAAACACAAAAGTTATGGCCTTCTGAGTGTGGGCAGCTATTTTGGGCTTGGCAGGCGTTTTCTGTCATTTGACGGAGAATGAGCATTAACTGACTGGAGCCGAATATGTTTCTCTTAATTAAATATATCTACCCTCATTAAAAATAATAAATCCAGTTTTTGTGGCGTAGAGGACGTCGTGCTCATTCCAGAAAGTTCAATTTTATGAAAATCGGAGCTCGAAGTCAAAAGTTATGGCTGTTTGAAGTTTCACGGGTCAAACGTTGACTTTTCTTCTTTGCTGTCAGACGTTTCAGATTTTTGCATCCCTCGTGTCCCTTTTACACTCCCGTACCTTTGGCCCAGAACCTGTCCCCAAATGAAATTTCCCTTCAGGCCGATTCGGGCTTCCTTGTTCCTACTTTGAGGTGAAGACACGTGTCCTCCCTTCCATTCGTTGGGGACTTTTTTTTAACCCTTTCGCCCGGTTCCCACACGTACTTTTGGCCCAACTATCCCTGATGAAAGTCCCATGTTTCGGCTGAATCAGCCAGTTTGATTCCTCCACATACTTCTGGCCCGGATGTCCCAAACTGTCTGGGATAAATATCTCCGAACCTCCCGAAATGGACCAACTTGCGCCAAACCGGCCAACCCGCATCTCGCGCGTACTTTTGTTCTGGCTGTCCCAAACCGCGCGATAACAAAACTTGGCAATTTTTTCCACTTTCGGCTGGTTCGTCTTTTCACGTCCTATGCATCTCGATGTCCCAACTACTTCGTGGACCACCTGGTGGCTTTTTATCCGATTCGTGCCCCATCGTCCCAACTATCCCAAGGACCGCCTAGGACAAGAATTAGCTGATTTTCTCTGTATTTCGGCACCAAACTTGGATTTTGCAATTTTTCACATTTTTTTAACTTGCTGGGTTTTCTTCTTGGACAAGAGAGTTAGAAAGAACCCGAGGGGACCCTAGAAACACGATTTTGGGCCTTAAATCATTCTATTTGCTTAGGACTAAAGAATTTGATGCATGTTATCAAAATTACCTTGAGGGGTGAATTTTGGATAATAGGTCCCTCAACAAATAAGCACCCTTCATCACATTCACCTAGTCATGGCCCCCTTCACCCCACTAATATTACTTTGATTAATTTAATTAATTTAATTCATTATCCTCACCATATTTATTATTTAAATATCTTAATTTAAATAATATCCACACATACACTTCACTTAGACACCTCACCAAGCTAACTCACCCTAAAAACCTATTCTTAGTAAGTTGTCATAACTAACTAAGACTTACCTAAACCCTAAAAATCAATGGCTTCATTCCCTCTAACCACATTCCCACATGCTTACAAGAATCTCCCAATCTAATATGTGGGTTAATGGCACGAGATCCGAGGAAATCAAGAGGGTCTCCCTAGTTTAGTAAACCTAGGAAATCCTACCTTGACCAATGTCGGTCACCCTTAACCATCGCTAGTTAAGCCGGAACCGCTGTTAGTTACCCTTTTACCCCCAAAAAAACCTTATTTTCAACGTCGGCAGAAGGTTTGTAAAATATTGGAAAATTTGGCAAACATTAGCGAATTCTAGTGAGAACACGCCTGCAAGGAAGGAGATCAAGCATCTTTTCCTGCACAGCCATCCCAATAATGATCTAATCTAACCAAACGAAGAGGAATGTACATGCAGCCCATGCAGAAGCATTCCTTTAGTTGGTGATCACTTACAGCCTTCAAAACCTCTCATCAACACCTCCAGCCCTCACTCACAGGCATCCAGCACTAGAATCCAAGTAAGTAAATGTTATACTTCTCTGGTTCATTCAATTTCATTATTATATTATCATCTATTATTTACCAAGCCACCCATTGACCTCCTCCAACACTCACCCCTCCATATACCCATTAAAACCTCACCAAATCCTACCCAAATCACCCAGTACCTCATCCCGACCAACCAAAGTCCATTGTATAATCACAAAGGAGACCTAAATCTCAATCTGTGGCATTCACATAACTCCACAGTAACCGGCACCGGTTACACCCAACTGCCGCCGGTCACCCTTAACCGACATTGGTTACTATATTTTCCAATACAACCCAGAACAGTGACCTATCCACCTAATTCCCTTTCACCCTCATTTACCTGTGATCTACCTGAGACTTTTGTCAGACCTGAAGAGACCCAGAACCAGTTACTTGACCTTTGGATCCTATTCTAAGCTAGCCTATTAATATTAGATCCATTTCTTATTATGTTTTAAGTGAGATACCTAAATCATTTCAAACTACAATAGGATTTACTTGATTTACCACATTAAATTGTTTAAAACAGTGGACTGATAGCCATCTAGGAGGTATCACACTTCCTGGATCTAGCATACACTAGGCATTTCATTGTATATATTGTTTAACTTTTTCTGGTGGTCTTTCTTTGTATTAGAGGTAGTTCCTCTTAGCCAAAAGGAAGCTCTCACAATCAATTGTAGATTTAGAAGTCATATGCATGCAATAACTCATCAACCAACATTTGAACAGGTATTCCTCCTACGCCTGTTACCCTATATGTTTCATCAATACTTCAAAGAAATGATCTAGAAAACGGTGAAACAACAAGGATAATATTCATGATAATAACTCATTTTAAGTTTTCACTACAATTTTATGTTATTTATTTTTCTTATATGATCAACTAATAATAAGTACTATATGGATATACTTCAATTTTAACATGTTTGTGGAGAAAATATGTTAAGCTTATTCTAAAAGTATTAATGTAGCATGTATGTTCTTATTATCTATGTTTACCATATTTAAAATTTGTTATTATTAATTTCTAAAGTGATTTTTTTAATGATTTCACCAATATAATCACTTATGATTATATTCATTCAATTATAACAATATATTATGATGTCTTCATCTAAGTATTGCAAGTTTCATATTTTAATGGATATTGTACGGTATAATAATAGTTTGATGTAATAAACTTTGTTACTTACTCTTAGGGTATTCTAATATTGCACTCCCCTTTAATATGGTCATTTCAATACATTCCTTTTTATTATTGCACAAATTTTTAGTATATTATTTTTAATAGAGATTTTATCAAAGCATATTTTCATTGATGATAACCATCTGGCTAAAATTTGTAATTTTATAAAAAAAGAAACAAGTACTTTCTACAATGATTACTTATGCATATACATAAAATAATTTTTTCACAACAATATATTTTTTAAATAAAATTTTAAATATGCTTTCGAATTATCTTCATATCATTATCAAGAAAAATAATTTTCACTATAGTAACTACTCATATGTTTTCTTTATTAAAATAAACCCAAAACTATTTTCTTCTCATTATTGCAATGATATAATATTATTGAATTTCAATTATTATGCTCAATTTTATTATCGTAACTTAAGAATTAAATGGTTTACATTATTAATATATTAGTAAGTTTTCACTCTATTGCATTCACATGTTCAAAAATTCATTTTTAGCATTTGGCAAAATGATATATTGTGTGCTAAAAGAAGTTCATGTAATATTTAATATACTAAATTTTAGAGATTATACACACAATATTCTTTTGAGATTGAACCCATACCAGTGGTTTCTCTAGAAGGAGTAAGTGTACATCAGAAAGAGCCTTGAGAGAGGGGGCATGATTGGAAGTGGTATGGGCTAGTTGGGAATAAATATTAATGCATGGAGTTTGACGGTGAGATATCTTTGTGTATGTCCAGCCAGTGTGAATATCCATTTTGAAATATATAACCTCCCTTGAAGGTGACTGGAAGTATTTTGTACCATAAATTTAGAAAAATTAAACTCCAAAGGCCTCTTTGAAAGATTGCAAGAAAACAAAGATTCTGTAATTAGTCACATTTCCTCCTAAATAACTAAAGATTAGAGCTACTCATGGCTTTCCTTCCATTTCATTCCATGGGAAATAAGAAAGAGGGAAATTAATGAAGAGGTGGAGAATAGATTCTCCCTTTCCTATATAATTTGGACGAGTTGTAGGTTCTATTAATTTTAGTTTGTTGAAGATTATTAGTTGTGAGAACTCTTTTGGGTTATAATAACTTTTAAAAATATTTGTTTTTTAGGGAAAATCTGATTATCCCAAATCTGGTTCCAGTTTTTGTTATTGATGTTAAGAATGATATTGAGAATATAATAAGTTGAATCCACTATTATAACTCCATTAGTAACATGAGCCCAAATAATTATGTCATTGTAGAGGAAGATCCATAACCACCACTTGAGCTGCTACTAGAGCTACTTAATTTGAAACTGGAAGTTGTGTCCCTCTAAATTTCAACAATAGGGAAATTTGTACAATTTTTTTTTAATGTGACCAATATAAATCTCCTGTGAATACTAGATGAAAGAAAAGGGGTGATGAAGTATTTTTCCATTAGCAAAATTGTCAGTCAAGTCATCTTTGAAGGCTTAGATCTGAGACCCAACTAAACTTTATAATTTACAGGATGCTATGACATAGTAACATAACTCCTAAAATTATTGAGTATGAACCATAAAACGGTAAACTTTATTATCAAAATATAAGGTGGTCAAATATGTGCTAGTAAAACATACAAACGTGACAAGCTCTAAAACATGGAAATTTTTATACCTTATCCTCTGTCTACCAGGAAATTGGTCATAGGAATTCGAAGGTCCCATAAGGTATTGTCATGAAATGAATCAATATTTACCTAAAGCTCATCATCACATTACGTTAGTAATGTATGCTTCTTTAACAAGGTACACATTCATCTATCATATTAACTGATATCTCTTCAAGATCCTTGGTAAGTTACATTTTCTCAATAAATGACAATGATTTCTTGCATAGCTCAGCCTTGGATTTCTACGCAATTGGAAAAATTTAAGCAGGGGGCATAGTTTACCTTAGAATATTCATTTGATTCATATTCCATTTTCTCCATCTTCATATTTCATTGTCATTTTTCGATTCAAATGAGTTGCACACCTTGATGAACATCATTACCAAGAGGATTACATTTCACTACATTGGAAAATGTAGGCCTCACATCTTCCGCAAAGTCAATAGGAATATAATAGTGCCTCCTTTATATCGTAATATTTATTGTGCCAAAATCTATGGATTTAGTAATAATCCTAAAGTAGCCTGGGGTATTTAACCTAACTAGATCAACAAGAAAATGGAAAATCTAACCAATCACACTATGTCATCTACTTGGTGTGTGTTTTACTTTTGACTGGACCCACTCTCTGCTAATTCCCAAATATGGATTCAAATCCTCCCAAAATTTCTTGCTTAACACTTATAAGACCACATTCAGAATTCAAATTTCAAAATTGAGATAATGTTTATTTGGTTTGTGTCAGCGAGATCTCTTTTCTTTTGTAAGGCCTTGAATAACACCATTTCATCATACAAAACTACTTTTTTGACATGAATCTGGAGCTTGAAATGCACGGGACCCAATACATTATTTAGTCAAGTTAGTTTTTGAGCATCTAACTTCTAAGCTTGTAACTGTAACTAGTGCTTACAACAGGAACAACACCAGAAAAGGTAATTTGTATTTCCTTTCCTTGATTTCAATTTTTTTTCTAGGAGATCTCACTTGGCCGAGTTCCATTTCAAACCTCTTTCTTAGATCATTTATTTCACTCCTCAACATCTAAGAGATTGAGAATACGTGTATAGGAATATCAAATACATCACAACCTACATTGATAGACTTTCTCTTAAAAGTATTTGAATCTCATGTAGGCATATTAGAATTGAATCTACCAAATTCTCCATGAAATTCCAATTTCCCCTTACATATCTGACTCATGTGATCTACTCACCCACAATTCGCATTGCATAAGAGTAATTTGGATTTCAATTTCGATGCACATTGTATACAAAGCCTATTACCGATGCATTGTGAAATTTCTTAATAATAGGATCTTTGCTCAAGTAATGTGTGGATAATAAAGGTTGATGAGGATGATTATAAGGCTAAATTTAAGGCCATCTATACAAGATAGTGATAAAAGCATATCAAAATTGAACACCTAACAAAAATGGAACAACAATTAGTTAAAAATAACTCTCTTACTCCCAAAAAAGTGGCACCTTAAAAAAAAAGAGCCACACTACGCTAAGAGAATTATTTTAAACATAAATAAAGGTTCTAGAAACCCCATCCCATATTCAATACATGTTAAGTTATAGAGAAACTAAGAATCTTCTTCATACAATTCCCATGTCCACGCATAACATGATCTTAACCTATCAACCTATTCCTCATTTCTAAAGCAAGCTAAAATTAACCCATTCCCATCATCTAAGAATGTCAGATTGATACAATTACTATAATTTAACATGGTATATATGGCCACCCCTATGAAAGGATTGTGATTAGAAGACACATAATTGCTGGCCAATAAAACCATACTAATTAGGCAGATGTTATAACTATTGACATCACTTATGCATTTTACAGTTCCACAAAGATATCATGTATTTTATTTTATTTTAAATAGGGTTATTCACCATGTCTAACCTTAACCTCCTACTGTTGTGGCCTTTGAGCTCAAACAATATATACAGATCAATTTCTAGTCGAAGAAGAAGAGAACGGAATAGTTGTTTTTTGTGCAGATCAGGCTTGAGGATTCAATAGTTCCCTACAAAGTTATATTCTTCTAACCCTGGTTGTATATTTCAAAGAACATATGGTCCTCCTTTAGACTGACGTGAACAATCATCAGAGTCTTTGAAGTAGTACCTGCATAAATCAGAATCTATGGCTTGTATTCCACATGGAAATCGATACATTCTGAAACCATAACCAAAAATCAAATACAAAGAGTACATATGATACTACATGCAAAGGCAGGTGTTAGAGTGGGTAAAATACATAAGCTTGTAGTTCTAGAAAACAAAAACTCAACAATCAGAGCTTCAAAAAAACATGTGTCATAATAGAGAAATTGTATTTAATTGTGTTATTCTAAGTTTTACAAAAGTGTATTGTCCGTCAATATCACTCAATATGGCATGCTCAGTTATAGATAAGTTTAGGGAATTTTTGAATGGATTCAGTCTTTTGTAAACTAATTAAATGAAACATTTCAAAAATATCGCAAATGCGAGAGATATTTTATATGAGCACAATCAATTTAAATTCAACTATAAAAATCATTTTTAATGTTGATCCAATATAATAAGAGAATCGATACAATAGATAATAAAAGAACATTATCGATCACAAAAACATATTCATTGAACTTTAGTGACACTTTCTAAATAAAAAGGTACAACTAATACATAATTGTGTAGCTATATTGATAGTGAAACAATGTATATGGGTTGCATTGAATTTGTCATCTCTGGGATATCATCAAATACCATCAATAGACAATGGCCATAGATAAGCTAAATATTTTTTATATTTGATATGACCAAATATCATGTTATCTTGTAAAAGGATGTAAAATATTAATTAACACAAGGTGAGTAATAATAAAATAACATGATTATTATACATCATAAGAAAGAATATTAAAGAGAAACATAAAGATCTCCTATAAAGAAGGATGTAGGTGTAAAAAAGAGTTTACAGGAAGTAAGAAACATACTCAGCCAAGAAAAACATAATAATAAAGATGTTATAAAACTAAAATAATATAAATAAATTACATACAAGATAAGTATTCTAATATTTCCCCTTAATGACTAAATGACATGTTTTAGTCATTAAACTAATAGTATTAAGTACATGCATAGACTTAACAAAGTTTATAGTTATGTTACCACGACAAAAATGTATCTAAATGTCCCTATTGTTGCTAATACATTTTATCAAAGTACATGGGTAATGAGATATTGTAACTACCATGTAAAGTAGGAAATGGGACTAAATGATGAGTTCATTGGATTCTATTGTTCCTTAAATTATTCTCATGTATTGAATGTATCATGCTTTACTTGTTTTTTAGAGTGCTAAATTCTAACAAAAAGTTAATATTTTACGTTAATACTAAACAACATTACATATTCCCTAATGCATCAAGCCATTGAAACCTTAATGCTTATTGTTCTCCACTATTGAATATTTGTGGGAAATTTACTGTGCACGCCATGTTTGTTCTCACTCCTTATGCACCTTCCACCTTCACCAACATTTATGGAGAAATCCTATTTAGTGTTGAATTTGGGCCTTGAAATTGTTCTTGGTTTCAATACCTATGAAACAATAGTAGGATAAAAATTTACTTGCTCTTCACCTTGCACTTTTCATTTTCCTAAACTTGATGAATTTCACTTCTAAAAAATATGGTATTTCATCTTTTTGTACATCATTCATTTTAATAAAATACCGCTTTGACTTCTCGTATCGACTTTCTTCAGTGCTAGATTCCTCCTTAGAACATTAAACCTTTGGTGCTTTTAGATTTAAATATTATTTAGTTCTTATACCATATTTTTTCTATAAATATTGTTAATAGAATCCACTATAGTACTTTAAGTATATCTACCATTATCATAAGATAATGGTACTTTATTGTCTACTATAACATCCCTACTCATCATAACTTTACATGTAGAGACATATATGAACACGTATACAATTTTCTACTCATAGTAGCCAACAAACATATACACTTTACCTAATATAGAATCATTGGACCCAACAATATTAAAATTACTTACATTAGGGGATTTACCAAACCACGTTTCTTTTGATTTTACATTTTTTAAGGATTGGTTTGGAATTTTAATGAGAACATACACTGTTGTATTCAGAGATTTTATCCAGTTCTAATAAGTTATATTATAGAAATCCACCATATAACATGCCATCACCATGATTTTATTGTACTATATTTCCACAACTGTAATCTATTTTTGAGTAGTAACGTGCATGTGTATACATTATTTATTATATAATTCCTTGACCTTATCAAAAATTAAATCTCCTCCATATTCTAATATTTGAGCTTGTTATCCTAATTTGTACCCCTACGAATTTGAATAACATGATGCATTAGAGATATGGGATTGTGACATTTAGATGGAAATACAATTCAAGTCCCAGGTATTAGAGGGAAAAACAACACAGAATGGATTGACTGAGTTGATCTTCATACAGGGTGAGCTAGTGAGCCATAGTCAATGTTCAAGCTGGTGGTTGGGCTCATTACAAAACTAAAAAATTTTACTAGGTTGTACACCCAGGTTGGTCATCAGGTTAGTTTTCCTAGTTGGTTTGCCAGGTTAGACGGAGGTTAGATGATCGAGGTCATACAACACACTAGGTTAGACTATGGTTGGTCAATGAGGATGGATACTTGGGTTGGATGGATGACAACTAGGTGTACAACCCCATGGCATTGGATGATAGATGCAGTCAGATGACTCGGTGGTTGGTCGATGGCATGGAATATGGAGAGGATGGATGGGTTGTAGGTTTTTTAGCTCAGTTAGATGGGTAACTTGGTTATACGGTGTGGTTAGATGGGTCACCAGGTTGGCTGACCCAGTAATTGGTCACTTTTGAGGATGATCAAGAGATACACTTTATGACATAGGGTTGGAAAATGTTTAACCCCATCAATTGTACGAGCATGATATAGATGGCGTCCAACCTCCCAGGTTAGAAAACAATGAGGTTGGACACGTCACATGGTTAGATGGCTTACTAGTCATAGAAAATGTGAGAGTAGATGAGAAAAGACACCTTAACTACCACATTAATGGTAGTTTTTCAACCACCTATCAATAATTTAATGAGGGTAGGTGAGAAAAATACCTATATATATGTTAAAAACCCCTCATTAGAATGGACAAGTTTTCTCTATAAAGGCACCATGACTAAATGGTGACCGATTTCCCACAAGTTGCAGAGATCAAATTTGTCCTATGTAATGTAATTATGCATATTTTAAGCAATTTAAAGTGTGTTTTGTGGTACTTTTCCTTTCCCTTGCTAGTTTTATTTCGCATCCTTGCTTTATCATTCATTTTTTTCATGTTGTGCTTTCCTACTTGCAAGTTCCATATCTTGCAGTGTTTTCAATGAGTGGGAGATAGGAGGACATAGGTTTATTGATCTCTGGCATGTTTTTTCTACCCTCTCTCCCTTTTTTTCCCCTGTTTCCTTCCCTTCATGGAGAGAGCTCATCCACCCCATTGTCTGGTGCTATCACTACCCTTAGCTTAGGATTTTCCCTTTTCTACGTCTCCTTCTATATGTGGTCCCTTGGCATGTTTAGGTTAGGATTTTATTTCAGTTTCATGATTACTATTAGAATTAGGGTATGTAGAGGAAGCCAAAATTCTCTAGAGGTCTTTCTCAGTTCGCAGGTCCCACAATTGAGAGACAGTCCCATGTTGACTCAAATCCCGAGTTTTCTATGACTCAGGAATGGGTGTACATTTGAGCTCCAATAGATCTTTAACATGTTCCTTTCCTTATTTCTCTACCATGTCTTTCCAAGACACAATGTTAGAGAAATACTCTAACTTTATTTGTTAAAAATAAACCCACATTTTCTTATAATAGTGATATATTATCAACAAATAATAAAGAGCTTTACATATTGAATTTTTTCATATTGGACCATGCAAACCCACTTGTACCAAATCCAATGCACCTTTATATTTCCATTCCTTACCAATATCAAATGGTTGTTGAAACTATTTTCCCATTAGATAACCTAAACATACATTTTGACTCGTTTGAATAGATAAAAGCCCATTTATAATGTTAAAATTACTTAATGTATGTAAATGTTAGTAACCAAGGTAGCCATACCTCTTATGGTAAAAATCATTAGTGCTATCAAATTCTACTAGTGCATGCTTATTTTTTATGTTATGATCAATGAACTTATACAATATCTTGTTACCAAGACTAAAAAATGGCTTTATTATCATGAATATTTCTAATTGTGCATTTGTTTCCCTTAAAATCCACACAAAGGTTAGGATTTGAATTTATTTCACTTATAAAAATAATATTATTGTACATATCATGAGAAGCCAAAACCAATCATGCCTACTTCAGGGCACAAGTGATGAGTATAAAATTTTATTCAAGGTAATATAAACATCAACATATCCTCTAATAGGAGTCCAATGCAAAATCAGTCACATAATGAGGAGGTATTTTCATATGCAATTTTGATACCTTGATGAAAATTGGGTGGAGGACAGATTCTATATGTCATGTGTGGTTTCACTCATACAGACAGCTATATTTAGGGTCATAGATCATTGTGCATGGCTGCCCCTCTCTGAGAAAGTTGAAGCTACTTCTCCCTACTTGTAGCATTTTGTCCTTTGATATTTTGTCATCTCTGGTTAAGAAACATGTAGGATGTAGTGAGTTAGATTTATAATTTCAGCAGATAGAAGTGCTTGTGCACATTCTCCAATACTCTCATTTGAGGCATATATGATTTGGTTTCTTTGTACATAATGAAATTTGCACTATGATCTGGAGACTGCATTGTAGGCTAGTGTTACTTCAGTAAAATCTACCATGGTAGAATTAGATCTCTTAGTTTCCTGTAACAGAATTACAATATTTGCAAAATTTTTAGCAAATGATGTAGAGAAACTAAAGAACATTTTCAAGATAGCCTCATTTAGGGAAAGATGAAAGCCCCAATGTCAAAACAATTTTCTACTCTCATAAGCTCTTATGCTTCAATTTTTCTTATGAAAATTGAGAGTGCAAAAAATCAGGTTCACGGATGAGAGGTAGGCTCGGTAGTACTAATGCCATCAAATTCTTGACTCCATGCTCTAATATTTTCCATGCTTTTAAGCTGCTCACAAATGGTCCCTTCAACTCTAGTAGGAAGAATGCCCATGTAGAGTTGCCAAATTATTATCCATATATTTTCCCCCTGGTATAAATAGGATTTTTCAAGCCACGATACCCTGTTGGACAATAAGAATCCAATCGTACTTCACATGTTAGAATTTTTAACAAATATGAGGAACTAGTATCATTTCTAACTTCAATAATTAAATATGCATCCACTTAGAGCCTGTAAATGACATCACATTCGTCCCCATGACAGGAAAAGACTAAAAATCAAGAAACGGCTCCGTTGAATGAACCCACGCTTCAAATCCAAAAAATCAGGTTACAGGAAGACTCATAAAATGGAATAGATAGGGTGCTATGAAAGGAGATAGGCAGTGTCAAAGAAAAATAGAGGCTCAAAGTGTGAAGGAATTGTTAGTCAGTGAAATCTACATGCACCCCCAAATGAGTTCTACAGGGATCTTCTTTTCTAAGGAAATAATCATTTGGTGTGATCTAGCATGAACATTGAAGTTTTATGGTACTATTAGGTAATGGGACCTTGCAAATAATGGAAGATGCTCTCCATATTAAAGTTTTGGTGTGAAAATATCTCTACTAATTGTGGAATTCGTGGGAATATCCCTAAGGATTCTCCTAGTAGGATCTATTCCATATACCTAAGGTCATGGAAACTTGCTAGAGGAGATAGGATAAAGAGTACGAGAAAGTGAATGGGTGATGGGAACTAGTTTCTCCCATGATGGTTCCTCCAAAGGAATGATAGAACACTGTCAGCTTCTTCCTTTGACACAAACCAATGAAATTGCATACAATGGTAATACGTGGAAGTGGTGAATACCAAAATACCCTAATATGAAGGTCCGTATCAATTTAAGTCTCAAAATAAGTTGTGTTTAACTAAAGGCACTCTGAGGATCGATCACAGATGTATTTTCTAGGTTACAGGGACCCTGTAGATTGATACATGTGGGATTACAAAATTATGGACCAAATAGGTAGAAATGACCAATAAGTACAATTTATTGGCAAGCCTAAACCCTAGAAATCCTGATTTGCTAGAAGGAGAAGGGAGCTTGAAAAATAAAGAATGTCCAACGTCTTTACAATGAATCATGCCCCCATATTTATAGATTCAATCAGAGAGAAGAGAGAGAGAGAGAGAGAGAGAGAGAGAGAGAGATGAAGTGGGAATACGCAGGTCGAATGTATGCTCAACCACTATTTTTAATGCATTATGATAAATGGCTACTTTCTAAATCAAAATTTACGTACATCGATCCTTGGCTCTCTAGGCACCTTCAAAGAAGAGAAAATGACAGAAATGTGATTCCAATCCGATCTGGTTGTTGAGACTGATAGACTCCTTAATTGACGGCCTAAATATGTTCTCACCATTCTGGTCCTCCCTTCTAATTATCCTCAAAATTAAAGTTTCAGACTCCCATAAACGTAGACGAGGTCTAAGATCTTTAAACTAATGTTTTTGTATTTTATAGGCCTTTCAAGCCATGGAGATGTGAAAGATATGACCCTTCGAAGTTTGTGTAGTACCTAGACTTCAATAATTTAGTTACAAATCCTAAAGGAAAATCAATACCTTGAAAAGTGGGTCATACCTATCTGTGCTTGGGACATTCATGGCAAGGTTATTGGGAATTAATCACAACCCATGGGCCATGTAATTATGGATGTGATTCCTTTGTTTTGCATAAATGTGCAACAATGTCAAATCTTCGTCAAGAAGATCTTCTTCCAGTGACATGTTCCCGAAGCTCCAAGCTTGGAATGTGGATGTCCAAATTAGAGGTTTACAAATGAGAATGATATGCAATTCATTTTCCCTACCTTTAATGCACCAGCTTTCATAGCCAAAGTAATCTTTCACTTTTCTTACCCGATTCCCACCTTGGCTTTGACAGGGAAGTCTATGCTATTTTTCCTTGGGTCTCCACCAGATTGAAGATTGTAGAAGGTCCCATGGAATGTCTAACTTATTTATTGGTCTTTGAGTGATATGTTTACAACATTTAGTAAAACAATGTGTGTACATGTTAAATCGCAATATTCAGTAGAAACCTAATATTGTACAGAAAATATTCAGATCTCAAATAGAATTCTCGCAGTGCAGAATGAATAATGTCAATATAGAGAGTTTAGATTTAATGTGGTTCCCCTTATTTGTTTTACGTCCACCAATGAATCACTTGAGTCTAGGGGATTTTGATTTTTGTGACAAGCTCCACTCTCTCAAACAAACTGTTCAATATCAATGGTGGATATGCTCAGGCAAACTCTGATCAAAATGCAGGTAGAAGAATAAAACCACAGTAAGAGCAATACATGGTTTGTGTATTCAGTCTTTGCATAAGATCATATGGAATAGATAATGATGGATAATCAGTTTGAACAAAACTTCTATCTGATTACTTCATGGGAAGATAAACTGCGGGTATCATATAGAACATGGGCAAATGGGTCTCAAAACATTTGTACCGAATCAACCATGGGATATTACATCTCAACAACCCAGTAACAGTTACCTCATTACCCATGGGTAATAATAGAATTCAATGAATAAGTTTGCGTAGGGGGCATATTCAAAGCCCCTGAACTAGCCAATTTGACCCACTCAAATCCAGCAAATCATCGGGAGTTGGAAAAACTCTCCCATAGTCTGTGAAATCACGCATAGTAAGGTGCATCAATCTAAATGACAATAGGCTCCCATGGCTAACATAGGACAGATCTTATGCAATCTGTTGAGGATAGTTACTGCAAAAATAAAATGAGCAAGATCTCAACCCTTATTTCATAGCCTCCAAGGAAAACCAATGTTGAACATAGCCATAGTAAAATACAGTCCAGTAATGTGACCACTTAAGGCCAAACATGTCTAAGATAGGCTGATTTTATAATGATATTCTTCAGACTTGGAACTTGCTAAGTTCCTCTAATAGTTGTAAATATAATGAAAATTATGTATGTTATAGAGATCTCTAACACCATGTAGAATAACATTTACTCATCATTAGGGATCTTGTAGACATTCTTAGTCAATGTACCACTCTGTAAAAGTGATTCAATGTAGATTTTCCTCCCTTAGCCATACTCCTATGTGCTTTTGTTGTAGGCCTAGAGCGTATCATGTTTTGATTTGCCTAATTGGCAAAATGTTGAGCCTCCATAGGTTATACCTGACAAAGCCCATGTCCTGTAACAAAAGTGACATCATCCAACTTACTGTTGTCCGATACTTACAGTGTGCAAAAATAACCTATCGTGCTCCTCCTGATGTCTACATCTCCAAGGCATATCTAAATCTACATAACCACACAAAGTGGTGTATGATCCACTGTAGCACAAAATTGTCCCCATGGTCCCTCTAAAATAATGAAGGATCCACTTTACTTCCTTCCAATGATCTGTACCTGTATCACTCATAAATCTACTCATATGCTCCCACTGCATGGGCAATATCAGGCCTAGTGCACACCATAGCATACATCAAACTACCAACTGCTGATGAGTAAGGTACCTTGGACATCTGGTTTCTCTCCTTCTCTATCTTGGGACATTACTCCTTTGATAACTTGAAATGGCCTACCAAAGGAGTCCCAACCGATTTAGCATTCTACAAATTAAACCTCTCAAGACCTTCTTAATGTACTCTTCCTGAGATAAAATCAGCTTCCATTCCTTCCTATCCCGAGATATCCTCATACCAAGGATTTGTTTGGCTTCCCCCAAATCCTTCATAGCAAAGGATTCACTTAGTTGTTTCTTGAGTACTTTTATTTCCTGCATGTTTTTACCTGCAACCAACATGTCATCCACATACAAACACAGGATAATATAACTTCCATCCTCAAATTTCTTTGTATACACGAAATGGTCAGAATGACATCTAATATAACCTTGCTCCATCATGAAGCTATCAAATTTCTTATACCATTGACGTGAAGCTTGTTTCAAGCCATACAAGCTCTTCTTCAGTTTGCACACCATCTCCTCTTTACCTTTGACCTCATAGCCCTCTGGTTGCTGCATATATAGCTCCTCCTCCAAATCACCATGGAGAAATGCAGTCTTTACATCAAGCTTTCTAAGTGCAAGTCTTCTATGCTGCCACTATTCCAAGAACAGTTCTAATAGAAGTCATTTTTACTACAGGAGAAAAAATCTCATCAAAATCTATACCTTTTTTCTGTGCAAACCCCTTGACCACCAACTGGGCCTTGTATCTTTTCTTGCCTCCTTCTTCCTCTTTGACTCTAAACACCCACTTGTTCTGTAATGCTCTTTTTCCTTCTGGTAGCTTCACCAAATCCCATGTCTGGTTCTCCATGAGATCTTGATGCTCCTCATCCATGGCTTGCTCCCACTTCTTCCTGGCATCTACCTACATTGCTTCATCAAAGCTCTCTGGCTTTCCACTATCAGTGAGTAATAAATAATAAAGAGAAGGAGAAAAACGTTCAGGTTCTCTTCTTACCCTAGAAGACCTCCTCAATATAGGAGTTTGGGGTTCATGTTGAGGAGGTTCCTAAACTGATTCATGTAACTTTCCCATCCTGAAGATCCTCTACCGCTGCATATTCTTTCTTGGATTCTTCCCTGTTTTCCTGCAACTGCTGCTTATACATGACTTTCTCATTAAAGACCACATCCCTAGATCAAATGATTTTCTTGTCCTTAATACTCCAACATTTATATCCAAATTCATCACCACCATAACCAATGAAAGTAGCATTTTTCTGATTTAGCCTCTAGCTTGGTCCTATCATCCTTGTCTATATGAACAAACACCTCACATCCAAAGACTCTAAGAAATGAATAATCAAATTTCTTACCATACCAAGCCTACTTGAGTATGCCTCCATCCAAGGCACTTGAGGGTCCTCTGTTTATCAAGTACACAGTTGTGGTCACTGCTTCTCTCCAAAAAGATAGAGGAAGTCCTACATGTAACCTCATGCTCCTAGCATGTTCCATTATTGTTGTGTTCATCCTTTCTGACACCCCATTTTGCTGCGAGGTTCCTGGAACCATCTTTTTCCTATGGATTCCATTCTTAGAATAATAATCATCAAATTCATTGTTGCAATACTCCCCTCCATTATCTGACCTAAGACATTTTAACTTAAGACATGTTTCATTCTCTACCAAGATTTCCATTTAACAAAAGTGTCAAATACATCAGATTTGTTTCTAATATAATAAACCCAAACTTTCCTTGTTGCATCATCAATAAAAGTAACATAATAACTTGAACCCCCAAGAGATGATACCTAAGCCAACCCCCACACATCAAAATGCACCAGCTCTAACTTACTCTCTTTCTTTATAGGTCCAACCTTGAGAAACCTTACTCACTTCTGTTTCCCATATATGCAGTCCTCATAGAAATCCAAACCTATTTTGTATATCTGGGAAAATCCTTCTTTATGATCTCCATGCCCTTATGGCTCATATGACTGAAGCCTATAGTGCCAAAATTTTGTATCTACTTCTAAAGCCACAAGATTACAAACATTAGTGCTATAAGTGGTTAAATACAAGGTTCCAACCTTCTTACCTCTTGTCCACCACAAGAGCACCCTTGGTAACCTTCCAAGAGTTTGCTGTAAATATCACAGTACAACCATCACTTCCCAACTACCCTACCGATATCAAATTTCATCTTAATGTAGGCACATGTCTGACATCCTTCAATAGCCAAGTATTCCCATTCTGCATCTTAACCTGAACAAAAAATTTTCCAACTATACTGCAAGGCTCATCATCACCAAGAAAAACATGCCCAAAATCTCCTTGAACATAATCAACAAAATAATGCCGATGTGGAGTAGCATGGAAAGAAGCCCCTGAATCTAAAACCCAAGATTTCAGTAATATTATGCAAAGAAAGAATCAAAGCATCCTGACATAAATTACCCATTGCCACATTTGCCTCCTTGTTTTCTTCCTGTTGTTTCTTCTTGTCCCGAAGCTCCCAATAGTCCTTCTTTGCATGCCCAGACTTTCCACAATGCCAACATACTATCTTGCTTTTGGATTTTGACCTTGCCCGATCCTTTGATTTTCCACGGTTTCCTCTATTCTTCTGTCTCCCTCTAGTTTCCACTGTCAAAGCATTCCCCAAAGTAGAAGATTCCCTGAGACATTTTTCTTCCCATTTCCTTGCTTAGAATCACCCCTACAACATCCTCAAACTTCAACTTTGAGTTAGCTGGAACCAAGTTGCTTACCGCCATTACCAGGCTATTCCAACTTTCAGGTAAAGAGCACAGAATTAATAAAGCCCTAACTTCTTCATCAAATTCTATTGTAACCAAAGCTAGCATATTCACAACCATATTGAAATCATTTAAATGATCTGCTACTGAACTATTCTCAGACATCTTCATATTAAACAACTTAGAGTTCATTAAAAATATCTTATTAGAGGCAGAGGGTTTTTCATACAACTTCCCTAATGCATCCATTAGATCTTTTGTAGTCTTTTCCTTTGAAACATTAAATAATACCAAAGATTAAAGACACAACCGGATCAGTCCAAGTGCCTTCCAATCCAACCAATCCCATTCTGCATCTGTCATGTGCTCTAAGGGTTTGTTCACCTTCTCAGAATGCTCGAATATAAAGATCCTTCTGATAAAGGTAATCTTCCATCTAGCATATAATTCCAAAGAAATAAATTCTACCCGATTGAATTTATCAACCCTAGATCTTCCATCATCTTCCATAGCTCCCACTCAAGATAAAACTTTCCCTATATTCAACACTTCAGCAAACCGAACCAGGCTCTGATACCAATTGTTAGGAAATAAGGGATAAAATATGCGGAATAATCCCTTAAGAATCGCAACAGTAGAAACTAATATTAGAAAATATTACAGATCTCAAATAAAAGTGTAGAATAAATAACACAACACAAAGAGACAGTATTTAACATGGTTCACCCAATTTGGGCTACATCCACCAAGAATCACTTGCTCATATTTTATTACAAGCCTCCACTCTTTCAATACAATACCAAGATCTTTTGGAGCCACCTATGCTCAACAAACTCTATAGAATTCACACCCAACATTCATAAAGAACATCTGCAATATTTGCCACTAGTCCATCTACATATGCACCTAAAGACCATATAAGTAGACAACTGCTTAAGTAGTTTTACAAAACCGTGGAAGCTATTAAAACCATGGGCCAAAACCATTTCATAAACCTATAGGTCAAAAAGGTCACCCATATGAAGCAAAACTTGGGTAAATGTCGAACAAGGAATTACAATTCGGGCCCAAATCCCCTCATCTATAGGTTTCATTAACCACATGAAAAGCTCGAAAGTGTACAATACTTTCATATGTATAACGACAATCAAAATATATGCCCCCAAACTTTGTGAACAATTGTGAAGAATATATTAAGCATATAAAATTATAATTGAGGCCATAATGTCAAAGCAAATCACATATATCTCCTAGGTGTGGATTTCTATCAACCATAGGTCTTACGTTAAAATCACCTAGGGGTGCATAGTATGGGTAAAATACCCATTGATTTACCATGACAAAAATATGTATTTATATTTTTTACCCATTTCATACGATCTTGTCCATGGTACGAAAAACGCCTATTAACAATGATTTAACCACTTAACTTATGGTTATACAAAGCCTAAAGATCTGTTGAATAGGGCAGCTGATAAATTTTTAGGGAAGAGGCCAAATTCTAACAACCTAGTAAACAAAATGTTTTAGTTTTTTTAAGGATTGATAATGTAGACCCACATTATTTAAAACAAGAACCCCATCATAGGTTGCATATTTTAGCCAAGTTTATGACGTAATGCAATAAGGATTAGCTGTGTTACTGGAGAAGTGGGCCACAAAATGGTCGAGTGATACCATACGAAATTAGATAGGGATATAAAATAAGGAGATAGTGGACCTTGTAGAACATAAGAACCCATAATGGACCCATTTCATAGATTATGGTTCAACTAAACCCAACTAATCGAACTTGGTTCACAAATTGGAGCCATTCATCAGTATTAAATACACTTTTCATGACCATGGGGTACTAGGAGATTGGGACTATTACTTCTGCAATGAATTGTGAAGATCATGGAGTGTATAATGTCCATAGGAACCAGGTTGACATTGCAACAACAATAAAAAGTGAAAATCATGTGCCAAGGGGCCATTTTTAAACCTGGGAGATAGAAAGGAATCATCCAAGTGAGTGCATAAGAAGGAAAGAAACTGAGGATTACATATCTAGGAGGATGTGAATCGATTAGTAAATCCATCATTGGTACTCCAAGCTTTAAACACTTCGGTAAATAACAATAAAATTACTTTTACTGTTATGGTTAAATTTCTAGAGAATTGAGCAGATGGGTAGAAATTATCCTAAAGGGCATGTGATGATATCTAGGGACTACTGTAAATGATGTATACCAGGTGCATGTAGATAACAAGTCAGACATCCCTCCAAAATCTGTTGATGTTGGGCATCTAAACCTCATACACCTACATGAGGGGTGTTGGGATAGGATGATCCATTCCATCAAGAGCCTCTATATGAAAGATAATCTATGGGTCCCTCAAAGGGGCAATGATAGCAGCCTGTAAATATGACTTAAAGGAATGAGTCCAAGAACCACGTGACTCAGATAAGAGAAAATGGGGTGACCCCATAACCTTGTCATACGTCCTCCTAGCTTACGTTAAAATGGGCATGGGAGTAGGATAGAGACAGTCCAGATTAAGGCACAAAAGGTTCACAAAGTTTTTGTTAGAGTTAGACGCATATGTGCCTCAACACCCACGTATCCTAAGGTGTATATTATTAGAGAGAAAAGAATTTTTTTTAAAATAAATTCCTCAAAGAAATGCAGTCTCAAGGAGAACCACAACTGCAGGGTATGCCGAAGATCCAATAACCAAATTCTGTAGGCAAATATCTCCCTAGATCAGCATGGCAACCAGTCCAATAACTGGGTGCAACAAACCAGGAAAACACCAGGAAGACATAAAAAAAATAGGTGATCCAATCTATAGCGAAGGATAACCATCTCCCTCGAAATCATGAGGCCAAGCAAGACAAAAACAAGGATAACAATGACCAACAAATAAGTGACATGTTTACTCAGAAATAAATTATCTAAGTTAAGTTTCATATTGAGGCCCAGGATAACAAACCCCTATTATAATCCTCCACTAGATAACTCACACTGTTAAGGAGTTTGGCATGATACAGTCCAAGATGGGATCCAGAGAAGCCTTGTAAATCAAATAATAGTTAGAAGAATGGCCTATAGCGGCCACCAACAAGGTAAGGCTAATCATGTCTAGCATTTAGGAGGGTTAAAGATGGAAGTATCAAATACTCTTCTCTTGCCAAACAAGGAAATTAAAAAAAAAATAGTTAGAGTCCAATAGTTTTCATGCTAATCATGGTACACAAAGTTCAAAACAGACAGGAAAGGTGAAGGTTGGGGTACATTAAATTCACCCTTAAATTTAAGTAGTTTAAATTTGGCAACCCCATGTGTGAATGATTGGTCGAAGCCAAGGTGGGATGCAATGGGCCAATCCTTTAACTAATGTATTGACATACGTGAACACCACTCCCAAACCATGATGCCACCAAAAAAACAAACTCCTCCATTCTTTAGCCGAGCAAATCGAGGCTCATTCTCACATGTGGGAGTGACCATTACTTTAAATAATAGAATGGTCTAATGATAGTTAATGATCATATTGATCAAAAAGGAGGTCCTCATTAAAATTCCCAAGGAGTGTAATATAGATCTTCAATCGATGCAATTAAAATAATAATAGGGATTAGTATTATTATTATTATTATTATTTTATCATTATATTACATTTTTAGACAAATATTATTTTTTTTTTTTAATGCTCATTGTCAGCAGTTTTGACCACACTATCTAGAATGTGATGGAATTAATACAAACTTTATTATGGATATATATACATATGTGATTATTTTTGGCTTGGTTATCTTCGTGTAAAAGTTATCTTCATTGATGGTTTACTTCACTTGTGTACTCTTAGATGTTCGGAATTCCCGATGTTTTTATATGCTTTTGGATTTATGGATGATGATGTGCTAACATTTATTTATTTTTGATGTTTTTCTTTATATGATGTTTATGCAAACACAATGTAATGTCGAAAAATTGGGGACCCTTTTCAAACAATATTTAGTACTTGTTTTATTGGAAAAATGTGATAAATGTGATATGATAAGAAAATTCCACTTCTAACTCCACACAATTAGTAAGATGTGAGGGCTCAACACTAAGATCCAGAAGGGACGTGAATTATATGATTTTGATGAATGGAAAGTGATGAAAGGAAGACAAATTTTGATAAAAATCCAATTAGAAACCTCCTAACTCTACACATAGTTTACTAAATTATAGAATGTGATTTGTTGCAAGTTTATCTAGACTTAGATCCATATATGGCCTCTTGATTGGAAAAATAATTTATTTTTAAGGATTTGAATCTCCTAGAACATATACATCTAATTCACTTTCTTGGGATTTGAAAATTTCAAAGCACTTTTTATTTGCTAAATTACTTATAGATTACTAATTTAATCAAAGAGATCCCCTACACCTTACCCCATGCTACTAGTAAGAAGCATGGACTCATCACCGAGGATAAGGCATAGGTGAGTAAGGGTACTTCCCTCCTTTCCTAATCTCATGTCACCAGTAAAAAATATGGGTTCATCACCGAAGATTGATGGGGCAAGAAATTGTGGTTTTATTTGTAAATGAAATATTTTTCTATTTATTGATTAAATTATATAATTTTATATTATTTTAAATTTAAGTTGTTATTTTGGGAGGGAGGGATTTCCCTAGACCTCAACACCATGTAACCCATAAGATACAAGGGCTCAACACCAAAGGTTGAAATAGGTGAACAAGTGATCTGGGTAAAATGTTTAGAATGCTTTTGCTACCAAAGAGGTTTTTTGGGAGAGATGTGACACCAAGAAGCTTCTAGAATAGACTATGGGAAAAGACACCTAAGATGGAAGAAAAATACAAGTAGAACCAAGTATGTAGGCCTTGGTAGGATTAATGTCAAAACTTTGTCTTTACTTGTTAAATTGATGAAATGATTAGAAATGTTGATGATAATATTGCGGATATTTTGAAGAAATGTGATTGAATGTTTTGCCAATGTTTTTAGAAGTTTTTGAAAGTTTCTTGAAAGATAAGTTCCTTGATTACAAATTCACAAAATGATCTGGCAGATGAAAATTCAGTATGGATGCAATAATGTACATGTGGAAATGCAGATGGATCATGCATAGTAACATTTCAAGTGAAGTGAGTTAATGGATTCACCAAATTCTTCACCCTCTAATGTACACAAGTGATATGCCCCATTCTTGTAGTCCTCCATGACTCGATATGGGCCCAAATACTTGGGCCTGAATTTCCTTCCTTCACTAGTTTTCTTATTGATCTAGATGTCTAGTCTTAACACCAAATATCCTACTAGTATGTCACGCTCGTATACCTTTTTGGTATACTACCAGCTCATCTAGTTAGCGTAGACACTATATCACTGCTCATCTCTGAGCCAAGATTTGTCGAGGGTTTCTAATTCAACGAGTCATGCCTCGCGATATCCCTCTTCATCTAATATGCCTTGTAAGGATATTCAAAGACTAGGTATCTCAACTTTGAGTGGTAAGACCGCTTTAGAACCAAAAACTAAGGAATATGGGGTTTCCCCCGTAGGTGTTCTTACCAAAGTTTTGTAGGCCCACAAGTTCGGAAAAAGCTTCAAATGCCAATCACATTTATTCTCCTTAACTATTTTGAGGAGAATGGACTTTAACATCTTGTTCGTAGCCTCATCCTATCCATTGGCCCAAGGTAGTATAAAGAGGGTTGTGTGGTGTGAGATTTTAAATTACAAGCATAACTCGCACCTCTTCATTTTTAAAAGATGTTCCATTATTCAAGATAATGACCAGTGGGACCCGTACGTACAAATGATATGATTCAAGATGAAATTTATGATCACAAACCTAGGTAAAGTGGTAAGAGGCCTGACCTTGACCCACTTTGTGAAATACTCCTTAGATATAGTAATGAAATTGTGGCCATCTATTGATGAGGGAGAAAACTTCCCTATCAAATCCAAACCCCAAGTAGAAAAGGGCCAAGGTGTTACTATCAGTTGTAGATCCTGGGCAGGTATGTGAATCTCATGAGAGAATTCTTGACATTTTTGGCACATGCACACATACTCCACAATTTCATGCTCTAACGTAGGAAAAAAATAACCCATTCAGTGTATTTTGTGAGAAGTGGCATGTCCTTCAAAGTGACCTCCACAGACTCCGTTGTGGGCTTCGAAAAGGATATTTTCTTATTCTTCTTCATCAACACACCTCAACAACATTCCATCAAAGGCTCTGTGATAGAGACACTTGTTCTGCAATCACATATTTGGTGGCTTTGACACATAACTGTCTTCTCTGTTGTGAGGTTTCTCCCTCAGGATATGTGATGTCCATAATGAAATTAAGAATGTCATGGACACATGGAAATGGGAGGCTTGGATTCTATGTAATACACACACTCATTCAAGGAAATCCAAGTCTACTAGATCTTTGTTGTCTAATGGGTTTTCCGCCAACCAATCAACAATGATTTTTCCTTTGACGGATTTTTTATTGATGATAGTTAGCTCAAATTCAACCATCAGGGTCATAAATCAACCAACCTTCTTAGAAAAGGAACCTTAGTTAGAAATGTTCTGAAGATGATATGTCTTAACGATTACTAAACCATTTTTGTTGCACATTTCTTGGTTAAGCATATAATGCCTTAACCATTTCATTGTGAACATTATAGCTAGGCACTCTTTTTCCACTTGCGTATAGTGTGTCTCATAATCTAGTAAGGTATAACTAATGAAGTAAATGACGCAACATTTATCAACAATCTTGTGCTAACATGAAATGACTCTTTCATGTTTATCATCATCGTGTAACATGCAAGCTAGAGAGACGTCAGTAGCCTAAGAATGAGAATGAGAGGATATCCTGCTTTAGGTGACATTAGTGTGGGTGGTGACAAGAGGAACCACTTCATAAACTTTAATGCCTCATGAAACTCAGTCATCTAGATATTATAACAATCCTTCTTTAATAAATTTTTAATTGGATGAATGGCGTAGGTTAAATCAGGTATGAACCTATGGATTGCTCTGAGATTTCCAAGAAAGGACATGATTCCTAACTCATAAAGGGTGGGGTCATCTCTAGGACCAACTAAATGTTTGTAAAATCTACATCAATTCCTCATGAAGAGAAAATTTACCCCAACAACTTCCCTCATGTCACTCCAAACACACACTTCTCTGGGTTTCACATGAACTTATATTTGATGACATGAGAGAGAATGATGCGAAGCACCTTGGGGTGATCACATCGCTTCTTGGCCTTAGCTAGAAGATCATCAACATAAGATTCCACAATCTTGTGAATAAGATCATGGAATATATAGGTCATTGATAAGTGGCTCATTGATAAGTAACACCAACATTCTTAAGGCCGAACGACATGACCACTTAATAATAGGTACCCCAAGGAGTGGTAAAATTCATCTTTTCTTGATCCTCCTCAGAGATTCTAATTTGGTTATAACCCAAAAATCCATCCATAAGTGACAAAAACTCATATCCAGTTGTTGCATCTATGATGATGTCAATGGAAGGAAACAGAAAATCATCTTTGGGACACGCCTTGTTTATGTCCCTAAAATATATGCATATGTGATTTTTTCCATTCTTTTTAATAATGGAGACTATGATTAAAACCCACATTGAGTAGTCTACCGGTTTAATGAATCTGAAATGTAGGAGCTTTATAACCTCTTCTTTGACCATAAAATCCACCTTCAACTTCATAGGTCTTGATTTTTAACTTTATGGGCTTAACATCTAGTTTGGTTACAAGGTTATGCACCACCACATGGGGAAAAATTCATGTCATTTCCTTTTAGCTGAAGGCGAAGGATTTTGAGTGTTCTTTGAGTACTTTTGTGTGCACTTCTATCTCCTCCAGAGTAAGAGAATAACCAAGTTTTAAGATCTTAGTTCCTCCTCCATCCCTATATTAATATCTATGGTCCCTTCGATCAAAGAAGCATTACCCTATTTAAATTCAGGAAGGGCTGGAGGTAATTCTAATTCCTCTTCCTCTACCTCATAGATCTCTAGACCTTCTAATGAAAAGGACACAACGTGTGATCTCCAAAGTAGGAGGAAGGGCGAGGTATAAGAGAAAATCCTCTCTTATGGTGAGCGGGGTGGAGATTAGTGTATGCATTGAGGAATCCTAGGATTACCTCATCATTCTCCACAAATTCCATAGTGGCAGGCTCATTCTCAGCCTCGACATATGCCAAAATTGGATTAGTTGGAATTCTTTGAATTAGAGGTTTAGGTCTGACCAAAATAGTGAACTCAGTCGCTTTCAAATATTTACTTGGACATAAGTGAGAAGAGGAAGTAGCTATAGAGTCAGCTAAAAGGTTTTTCTCACGTGGGATATCCTCAATAGAGATAAAATCAAAACCTTTGCTAAGGTCAAGCATGATGGTCTTATAGAGTTGTAGATGTTCCACTCTAGTCTCATAAACTTCTAAGACCTGATTGGCGACAAGTTGGGAATCACCTAGAACCCTAATGTTGCAAACACCCATCCTCTTAGCTATGATAAGACCAAGAAGAAGAGCCTCATATTCAGCACCATTGTTTGTGCACTCAAAATTAAGCTTAAAGGTGAAGGGCATGACCTTCCCTTCGGGGGAAGTTAGAATCACGCCTTCCCCAACACCGAAATGACATTTTGCACCATCATAATTGAGCATCCAATAGTTGTTAGGGAAGATAGAGGTTTTATCATCTTTGGCTTCTTATTCCTTTACATCTAAGACTTTGACCATGAAAATATCTTCATAGCCACCGACCGGAAGAGAAGTGAGTCTAAAAGCCTGCCCCATACCCATGGAGTCAAATGGAAGGAATATTGGTAGGTCATTTTCCAAAAACTCTACAATCTTAGCCATGGTCTTTATCGGCACTATTTCAACTATAACGGCTTCATCTTTAGGTGGAACACCCCCTTCAATTACCTTGGGGGATTCTAATTTTGTCATCGGAATCAGATTGGACACTGGTGTTGAATCCTTAGGTTTGTTTAATTGATTGGATGAGAGTTCAAACTCAAAGTGAACACAAGGTTTCTTCTTTAATTTGGCTAGATGAATGTCAAAAGGCTCTGGGTCACCCCGAGCAATGAAAAATTTCTCCACATGCAGGAATCTGACTTCCTGGAAGAGCGTGGAAGGGATTTCCTTCATTTGATGGATCCACGGTTGACCAAGAATCATATTATAGTTGGTTTCCCGATCTATAATATAAAACTCAGTTAAAACCACCTTTGGCTTGAGGGTAACCAGAAGCACTATTGTCCCAATGGATGTTGCTTTGAGACTTTCATAGCCTCTTAGCGTGTTTTGGGTTGAAGAGAAATTGGTTTCTCCATAGCCTAGCTTCTGAAGAAATGAGAAAGGAACTATGTTGACAGATGCCCCATCATCTATCATTACATGTTTGACATAGTTACTGTAAATCCAAACCTGGAGGTACAACGCTGGATCACCTCGCCAACTCAACATCGGTTGGAATTTTTCTAATGTCAAATATGAAACCAACATCCATCTCGGGCTGCCCCGTGGATAGACATCAAAGTCTATGTGATTGACCTGGGCCTCAGGAAGAGGAGTAATATGAATTAAATGGCCAAGGCCCAATGCTTCTAATAAGAGCCACTCGATGCATGCAGCAAATTCTTCAACAAATCTAAGAAGGAAATGTGAGAGAAGGTCTTGGTTAAATATGTAATTAAATCATATGCCCCCACGGGTTTGGGAGCCACTTGTATATCACCTGACATTGAGGGGTAAATGAAGAGGTTGTGAGGAATAATAATGAAGTACGAGTGGTTGTATTAACCTCAGGTTTAGTCTCTCAACTCAACCAAACCTATAATTTTGGTCTAATTCAACCATCTAAAGGAGGGGCTACCACCGTGTTTGACAAAGTGGATGCTTCGTGATCATTGTTTCCAATGGTAGTTCCCTTGTTGGTTCCATGGGGATTGAGCTTCCCATTCTTAGGGCACATTGGAAGAGGGTTCATGAAAACCCTAAGAGTAGAATTTTGAGGGGACGTGGGCCCTATGTGTGAGCATTTTGTGTTGGCACCATAGGTTAGCCAAAAAAATCTCAACAAAGAGGTGTCCTTTGGTCCTCTAGGAAGCCATTGGATAAATTTTTTACAATCATGACATGTACGAGCATCATGTCCTCTAACCCTATGGAAACCAAATATAAATCAGGTTCATAATCACAAGGCCTTTGATTTTTGTTTTGTTGTGGTCCATAATTTCTATTGTTATTTGTTGTTGGTTGTTATAATTAAATTTTGGGGGCCTCTGGCCTTGGTTCTGGTATTGGAACTGGTTCAGATAACCACTTGGGTACTAAACCGGTGCTTGGGCTTGGACTTGTTGAGGTGGGGGAGGAGGATGATTAAATTCCACTACGTTAACGAAAGGATAAAATTTGTTACTCCTTTGATTGTTGTTATTCACGTTGTTTTTACCATTATTCACATTGCTGGTGTTAACAACATTCATTTTTTTGGGTTGATCTATTACGTCATCCATTGTAACACCATGGTTCTTATTAAGGATTTTTGGTCCTTGGTTATTGTTGTTGGAATTGTTTGGGTAATTAGAATTACCTTGTGAGGGAGTGACCAGTCTCCCATTCGAGCCATAGGTCTTTCAACCACTGTCAATAGCCATTTGGTCAATGTGGAGAGCTCCTTCTAAGACTTCCTCATAGCTCCTGAGAGGAAACTTTTGGACTTCTTCCTCGGTTTCACGGTTAAGAGAATGAAGGAAAGTCGCAAAGCTTCCATTTGGTCCATGTTTGGAGTCACTAGTGAGGAGTAGAGGAACTTTCCACCATCTTTGAATAAAATGGGTGGCAGATTCATTGTGTTCTTGTTTGATATGGAGGAATTCCCTAATTCTTGTTCATACGAGTTTGTTCATATCAAAATCCTTCAAAAAATCAGAAATGAGTTGTTTGAATGAGTAGATTGATGCTTCTGGTATCCTGTAGTACCAGTGGATAACAATGCCCTCAAGGTCTTGGGGAAGATCTTAGCTACAACTGCATCCCATGGGAGTAGCTCTCTGACGGTAGTTGCATACGCTTTAATATGTGCATTTGGGTCCCCCTCCCCTTTAAAATTTGGAAGTCAGGAAGTGGTCATGGAAGCATTATGCTTCGTATAGTAAATTCAAGGGGCTCCTTAGATATTCAGCATATGTGCCCAATCCATAGGACTTTACAATAGAAGACCCTTGATGGGGAGGTGGAGGAGGAATAGGAGGATAATATGGCACAACATAAACATTCTTAGATGCATAAGGAATCCCCTGAGGCTGAGCATATGAGATGAGGAAAAGAAAACATGTCCCCCTGTGGTGATTTGGAATACATATGTAAATATAGGGGAACATTATTCTAGTATGGAGTAGTAGGCACAAAACCAGGGAATGTCGCATTTCCAGTTGGGATGGAATTCGAGAACACACTTCTGGTTGGTGCCTGTTGAGGGTATCCATATGAGGTGTGAGGGGGCATGCCTGATCCAGTGAGGAGATCTTCAAGCCTAGGAATGCCTGTGTAAAATGGAGGAGGTGATGGTGTAGGAACATAACCAGGGTTTTGAGCATGGAGTAGGACCTTGCCTTTCCTGGTGAAAGATGAAACATGAGATGATTGGGCAAGATCCAATTCCCTAACTCTATCTACCAGCGTAGAAATCACATCACCCAAAGATGGTGTTGCATTTTTGTGGCATGTTTTGAGCCTTGTTAGGAGGTAGAGGTATGTGATGTCCTACTATAAATTGTTCTCTTGGAGGCCACCCCTCTTTGGGTATATTTTCCATTGTAGAGGGAGGGGTAGCAGTGTTGTTTTGAAGCAGAGCATCAGTATACTCTTGCATCCTTTCCAAGGACTGGTCCATGGCATTGAAATGATCCTAGTTCAAGGTAAAGCAAGCTGAGATTTCATCATTAGATGAGAGGTAGGAAGAGAAATGATCAGAATCCATGCTGACCTGGGGCCTCGATAAGACCCGAGGATAAGAGCCTTGTTCTCAAGTGAGTGTAATATCGTTTGATTTGGATAACTCGAGTTGATTGAACTCCTCAATCCTAAAAGATGAACCATTTTTGGTGCCTTGAGGAAGAGGAGTGTAAGGTGAAGGTAAGTTAGAAGAATAATTTTCATCCCAACCTGATAATGAGGGTGACTTCTGCATACCCATCTGGTAATAATATTCCAGACCCAGAAATGGGTCTGCTGTAATCCTGAACATGACATATTCAAGGGGTATATGAATACCATGACAAAATAATGGGAGAGGAGAAGGATGGATGAAATAAGGTAAGAAATGGAAACGAAAAGGAAATAGCCCTTCATGTTGGGTTCACCAATTTGTATGACTGAAAATCAACATGTGACCTTCAGGTGCACTCGACCTCCCGAGGTCGTGCTGGGACAACCAATGTGGAATGAATTGATGGCTATGTGGAATGAAATACTTGAAGATGGGTGAGTGTGGAAAACAAGTTATTAGGGAAATCTAATGTCCTCTATGGGCACTAAAGGGATATTCTCATCTAGGGAAATAAAATCCTCTCTAACCTGAATGGGTGTGATGGTATGGTCAAGAAGGATACACACACGTAAGATTCTATCAATTTATGTGCAAAACTCTCTCAACTGGTTGTGGAATGCATGGAAATTTCCCTTCATTTTCCTCATAGAAATTTCTAGACAAGGTCATGGAAATGCTAGAGGAAACATATGAATAAGGACAAATGAGTGGGTATGGGCACTAGTTCTGCCCAGGATGGTTCCACCAAAATTGTAGACTTTGTTGGCTTCTTCATTAAGAACGTGCAATTGTGCGATGGTGACAGGTAGAAGTGGTGAAGATCGAAAGACCATAATCTGAAGGCCCGTATCAATGTCAGTCTCAAAATAAGTTTTGTTTGGTTGAGAGACTCGGGATCATATACTTCTTCTCTAGTTTTTTGGGGACCTTGGATGGTCATGTGGGATGGATAGCAATGGAAAATGGGTTGAAGTGACCAACAAGTGATCAAGGAAACATATAGCCAGATTGATTTTACTAAAATTTGTAAGCTCTGTCATCTTTAATGTTTAATTCCTCTCAATTTTTCAGTGATATTAGAAAAGTCTAAAGTGGTTCAAAAGATATGAATCCGAAGACCTTGGTCAATGTCTGATAATGCTTCTTGTTGGTTTGGTTGTGACACTATGGGCTCAAAAATGTAATCTTTAGGTTCTCTAGGGCTTGAAATGGTCATGTGAAGTGTGTTTAATTAATCTAATACAAGAAAGAAAACTAATTTAAATAAAGGAAATCTAATCTATGTTTTTGTGCTTTTTCAATTATATAAAAGAAATACAACAATAAACAAAAATTCAATTTAATTTAACTATTTATTTTAGATTTTATACTTTCTGGAAAATAACATAAGAAACAGAAGAAATGAAGAAATTTCTTCTACAATTTAATTAACAAAACCTAAACAAATAAATAACTGGATGTGATTATCTATCTGTGTTGAAATAAATCTAAGCTATCCTAATTAAACAAAGCTTTTCCAAAATGTAATTGTGGATGTGAATCCTTTGTTCTGTCCTCAAAGGCATGGAAGAAATCAAAGCTTCTCAGAAGATTTTCTTCCCCTGCAACTTCCCTAGAATAGAAGTAAATAAGGATTCAATGGAAGTTTTACAAATGAAATGATATTAATTGATTCTAAATTAATGCAAGAAGCTTTCCTCCAGACAATCTTCCCTTACAAACCCACAATGATAGGCAGGGAAGTTATCTATCACCAGAAGCTTTACAGAAGAAATGGAAGCTACAGTAAATGATCTAACTATTGTGATGAATTGAATTGAAAATGATTTACTACTCTATTCAATAATGTGCATACAAATTAAATAAAAGATTCAATAAACATTTAGGAAATCTAAGTACATCCCCAACCTAGAATTTGTAGTGTGAAAAAATCCAGTTGTGGTTTACTTTTATGTCCCCTCACTTTCTTTTCCAACTTCAATGTTCATATGAGTCCAGGGAGTTGTGTTGGGAATGCAGAAAATTAAAGAAGAAGGTACTGGAGAAATGGTGGTTTACTTGGCAGTCTGGTAAAAATGCAGGTAGAAGAAGAAGAATGCAAGAGAAGAGTTGCTTGGTTGTGTAATTTCTAGCAAGATCATGACAGATAACCACAAATCACAATAAAAATCTTTGGCCATTTCTTCAAGAAGAAGCATGGATTTTAGAGAACATAAGTCGGGGAATTGTCAAAGTTTTTTGGCACCAATGAGATGTCACATCACAACAAAGAGGGATAATTAACTATTAATTAATAAAAAAGAGCAGGAGGAAGTTAGTATGCATCTCTCAAGCCTAAAAACAACCAACTTGACTATGAAATGTGTGCAAAAGGTGAGTTGGAAGAAGTTAACATGTGTCCAAATCACGCATAGGAAATATCAGTCAAAATGCAGAGAACATCCAGTCTTCATAGGGTGAGGGTTACAGAACCACCAGGGTGGTTACATAACCATTCATGAGGGGAAACTAATAGTTGTGCAATCATCACCTAGGTAAACATGTAGTTTTGTAACCATAGCGAAAGCTGGCCAGTGGTTGCGTAACATAAGGCCAAAATCTAAAGAAAAACATTTCCTTATGTTTCAAGAAAAACATAAGGCTAAGTAAAGTATTCTAAGATACGAATACAAGATGAAAAGAGGGAAAGGATCTTGAACTTCATTCGAAAATATAACAATCATCATTGGAGACTTTGAACAATTTTCGTCAATGTAGCACATGTAGAATTGGTTAAGTATAGACACCTATCATAATCAACATCATCATCCTCATCTTCTAGAAATGTTTCCTTGGTAAGTATATTTGGTCAAGATTATGATACTCACATATGGTAAGTATCCTATGAATCCACAAACTAGAATTTTTTCTATTCACTTTTTGATAATTTGGGAACAATATATCTTGAAAACTAACCATTTTAACCTAGTTTTTCCAAAAACAAATTTGAAAAATATAATGACTTTTACAAAATGTACTTTTTCTCATTGATTTTTGACCTAGAAAGGGACAATACTGCCATTTTTAATAAAAGACATCCTTATAGTTTGTGAGATTTTAAAATAACAATTTTCCTTAAAATTACCTAGAAATCATAAAAATCAAATTATAAAGATTTACAAGATATTTTACCAAAATTACTTTTGCATGTGGATAAGGACATAAACACAAACAATTAGGAAACATTCCAGGTTTTTTCACTGTATGGTTTTCTATCTATGGAATTAACCATATTTTGGGTAGAATTAGAAGCAAATATTTAAACTATTCTATAGTTTAAACTATAGAAAAAAAATCATTAAAATTATATAAAACTATGGAATTTGTTTTAATATAATATTACTTTAATTTACCAATAAGAAAAGTTTTGTAGCTTACGTTTTTTTGTGCACCTCCAGTGGTTTCTAGGATGGATGAATTTTTTCTCTAATGATGCTAGAATGCAACTCAGATCAACAAAAGAGCTCAAATGGATGAAATTTATTTAATGACTTCTCACAACAAAAGTAACCTCACACTTAATAAAGAAAATAGATATTATAGACATCAAAAAATAGTATTGTACACTCCCATACTCCTGTAGGTAGGGTGGGCATAGTTGTATGTGTCACGTTTCAAAAATATTTCAGAAACCAAAAGAAATAATCCTTACATCCAAATATTAGTCATATTTTTATATATACTTTCAAACAATGCTACCTAAAACAAAGTCTAAATAGGGTCACAACATTTTTCTTCCTTGTTAGGAACTTCCTTTTATTGGAATGCCTTCTTCCTCTTGTCATATCACCCACCAATAGTCCTTTGTGTCTATCAAATCCTTATCTACTCAAAGGATATCTATTGCTTGTTGAATCCAGTGTATGTGAGTCACTTTAGGGAATTAACTCTTTACACACTTCCTCCCTCTCACACATAATCACCTCAAGAAATTTCTTTCCTCACAATCTTATATCCATGCTCTTATAATTGGATCTCTGATGTCATAAAATATTAACTAATACAAGGTCATTAATAGTACACATACTATATGATTATTATTCATCATATGAAAGTTTATTAAATAAGAACATAACAATCTCTTATAAAAAATGAGGCATGTGTAACAACGAGTTGACAAGAAGTAAGAAATAGACTTACCTAAACAACCACAATAACCAATTGGTTATAAAACAAAACAATTACAAACAAACTACATAAAAGGTTAACTAAGCTTATATAAGATAATAATTCCAATAGGATGTTATTAAAAAACACTTGTAATATGGCCTTGATATAGGGAAATCAATCCCAAGAATATATTATGGGGTTTTAATCATCATTAGGGATTTTAGACATGCAAGAGGTCAATGGGGTCAATAAGAGGTCAATATTTCCTTCATAGAAGCAATAGACAACTTTCCCTCCAAATTCATTATTCAAAATTTGAAAGTGTAAAAGGATCCTATAAGGCATGTAAAGGACATTCAACATATCAGCTAGAAGTTTTAGATATTAGTAGTTCACGTCAAAGTGTTAGTTATGTTGTGAAAGACTCTTAAGAGATAAATGAACATGATGATGTATTAAAAATGAAAAATAAGCCTGTCATCTTAGGTTTTAAAAGTCATGATATGGGGACAGTTAGTTAGGGCTTTGTATGTGCATTGATGGAAATTAAGTAGAAAAAGATATGAGCAAGAGTTAGTTACTCGTAATAGGGAGGAGAGGCTCGTGAGAAGAACCCTGAGAGAGGGAAAAGAGGGATTTTTGTAATGAGATATTGAAAATAAATGAATGGAAAAGTCTATTTTTACATGGACAAAACTATGTTTCTTGGATGATGAGTTTGGAAACCCTATGGATGGAGAAATGAATTTTTATCCTTTGATAAGAAGTTGAATTAGATCATGTGAATGCTCTTACAAGAGTTTGATCTTATGAAAATGAGTGAAGGTATGTGTATTTTTGTGTAAAGAATTTGAAATTGATCTCAAGTCCTCTGTTTTGACTAATTGCATGCATGTGCTCAAATTGTGAATTTTGTTGATAATGGACATTAGAGATTGATAAGGATATTCATCATTGCTCATAACCATTCTATGTAGGCGATTAATGGTTTTTGTTAGTGCTTATGGTCTCCACTTGTTGTAACATGTTGTAGACTAATGTGAAGACATGCTTCATTGATTTGATAGTGTATGAAGTTGTTCTTAAAGTTGAGGTTCATGGTGAAGGAATGTTTCATTCATTCAAACAGAAGGTGTATAACATCCATATAAGGATCAATGCAAGAAAAGAAGGAGTTTAAGATTGGTTTCATGATTTGATAACGGAGTTATTGGCCTGACTGTGACATATTGTGACAGTGAAGTACTAGTAAGATTTCCTCAATGTTTTCTTTCTTATTGCAAAGTATTATTGGTTCAACAAGTGTCATTAGTCATATGGTAATGAAATACCTATAATATATTTTGAATTTTCGAAGAGAGGCATAAATAATTCTATGAGAAAATACCTTCTCTCAGACATTTTGTGCCAACCCTCAATAGGGTTTGGAAAACCTTTCTTTCGCTAAGGTTTATACATATAATTTAGACTCAAAATTTTCAAGCTATCATCCTGAAGGTATTTTAAATGTGATTTTTTAGGTGGTGACCTTTGAATAGTTCTTAAAGTCTTGCATTTCATGACAGTATTTCTAAAGGCATATAAGAAAATATTAGAACCCTAATTTACAACTAAAAATTTGCATTTTGAAGGAATTTTTTTAAAATAAATAAATATGAAAAATTACACAAACATAAAAACCCAAAATGGGTACCATATAAGGCCATCAGTTTGATGAATGAGTCATTGCACCTAATTTTATGCCTATAAAACTATGGCATGATGGCTAGTAGAGGTTAAGAGGCTAGATAACAAGAAGAGTTTATATAAAAGAACCTTATGGATTTGAAACTTGAAACTCACCATACACAATACTATGGATAAATGGTGTTGAGAGGTATTCTTAGTTTGCATGGAGTTTCTATAGAAGCTTCTAACCATGGGTTCACCAAGACCATGTTCTTAAGAACAATAAAAGGAAGTTTTGGAGTAGTTAAGTAAATATCAGTGTTGTATTCTAATTGATTCATGTCATTAGTTAAAAAAACCTTGAATGGGAGTATAGGAACATGTTAAATTATTACAGAATACAAAAAGACTATTTTTTCTTATTTGAGGAGCAGTTTGGAGTTGTATAGTTAGTTGCAAGAGTAAAGTTTAGATATGAAGATAGAGTATAATGGTTTTATTTTGGGTCCTAGATTCATGAAATTTTTCATTACATTATATGTAATGATCACACATGGTAAAATTATAGGGTAGAAGAGTAAAGTCTTCAAAACAATTTTTTCTTGATTGGTTTAAACCAGTCTAGGCTAGTCTGTCAAGAACTCAGAACATAATACTTAGAGTGAATGAGATATTTTGTTTTTATCATCATAGGGTACATTTAAGTTGAATTGAGATCTACATCATGTGGTATCATCATAGGGTACATTAATGGTTTAATGTTATATAATGATAACTCTGAGTTGTATGAGTGTGTGGGTTACGTGTGACAGGTTGAAATAAATTAAAAGATGAATGAAAGTAGCACAAATAGATAAGGGATAGTTAGTGAAAGGGTTAGTATTTTTGTTAGGTCAAAATAAGAACTAGAGTGAGAGAGATAGAAAGAAGAAAGAGGAAAATAGAAAAGAAGAGAAAACAAAACAATAAATATGGTTTGAACAAGAGATAAAAGAGATTAGAAAAGATATAGATAAATTGGAGGATTTGATAAGCATAGACGAATAATAAAACAAAGTCATTGGATATGTGATGAGAAGAAATGTCAAGTGGCCTATAGAGTCTATAGTGAGAATAATACAATTAATGCAAAATGTCCCACTTTTTGGTATGTTTTGTACCATTATAAACATGAATTTTCAGTTTCATTGATTTTCTAAAGGTAATAGCTATAAAACCGTACACATTCATGAAATTCCACAAACTAATGAAATGTTTTTTTTAGAGTGTAGAATACATGTAATTTTTTTTTTTTTAAATTGCAAAAAAATGGTCTTTTTCTTAATTTTATTCATACATTGATTCTTATGTTTAAAAGAGTAATGACTGTCCCCGGGTGGTTTTTTTGAATGAAAAATTATTTTTTCACCATGAAATTTTAGATATATGTTCAGGATTTGAATTTTGAGGTGCTGTCAAATTTTCATATTTTTTGGACTTATATTTTTTTAAATTAATTATTTAGTAAAAATATTTTCAAATAAATGGCGTACAAATGTTTATGCCAATAAATTTTAATATTTATATTGAAATTGATTTTTTTTTTTCACAGGTAAGAAGAAGACTTCAATAAATAGTAATTTTATTTTTTTCATATTTTTTTGATAGTTTTTGCTATTTTTCAAATTGGGTTGATTGTGTATGATCGATTGTCCTAAAATACCATATGTTAGCAACATAAAATAAAAATGGTATTTAAGCATTAAATAGTAAAACATATTTTTTTTAATTCCTCAGTGGTATGAAAATATATATTTTTAGAAAGATCAATAAAAACTACCATTATGTATTTTGTGTTAAAATCTTTGTAATTTCTATTCATTAAGACGTTATGAATATAGGAATGGTTTTAATAAGAACTTATAAGGATTTTTATGTAATAACCTTGGCCAACTAGATTGAGGATTTTGAAAGTGGCACATTGTTGGCATTTTAAAATGTAGAACATCCTCCAATGGGGCCATAAATTTGTCCCACCAAAATGTGCCACATAGAAAAATGCCACATAAGGATAATGAGTGTAAGGTTGAGGAACGCGCGAAGGTGGGTTCGTGTGAAGGGGGTTCGCGTGAACCCCCCTTCACCCGAACCTCCCTAGACCCTAAATCTGCCGCCCAAAACTATATAAATATATATATAACTCTTTGTCGCCAAAATTATTTGAATTCAGGGTGTTCGCGTGAAGGGTTGTTTACGCGAACCCCCATTCACGTGAACCAGTTTCTTTGTCCTACGTGGCAGTTCAGGTGAAGGGGGTTCACGCAAAAGGGTTTTTCACGTGAACACCCTCGATTTACGATCCCACCCAACTTCTTACTCATGTTTTTGGGACACAAAGTGGGACACAACATTGTGCTTTGATCCTGTGAACTTTCGAAAGAGGAAAATTACATGAAGAAGAACATGAAAAAGAGATGAAGAATTTAAAAAAAGTGTCTAAAAAATATGCACTCATTGAGACATTTTGGTTTCTTGTTTTATTTTCTAATATTTTTTGTTAGTTCCATGTATGAATAATCTGGGATTTAAAATCATAGATGAGGCAATGAATTTTGCAAAAATGGATCAATAAAGGTATCCATGGAAGAAGATGAAAGTGATGAAGAAAGAGTGCAGGTTGAGGAAGATTTTGATCATCCTAACAATGAAGAAATTGAATAATATATAGTTTTTAGGATGCTTTGGATAACATACCAAAAGATAATGAATATAAAGAATAATTAACCAAGAATATTACAAGAAATGAATGCATGAAGGATGATGAGATCAAGAAGCAAGGAATTGAGAAGGTAAATGAAAATTTCAAGTTTTATTATAATCAAGTAATTAAGAATGAGAATTTTGATGTAAAGTTGGATGTAAGGAAGAGCGTTGTTAAGAAAAAAATACACATAATAGATCATGGGTATAACTAATTGGCTCAATAAATGAGTAGAGGAAAAAGTGAATCTTATGCCTAAGAAAATAAATGAAGAAATTGAAAAATCAAGTTAAGAAAAATAGTATCACAAGAAGGATGGATCAGACTTCATGAAGATCAAAACCAAGTACAAGATGATAAAGAAAGTGTGACAAAAAAATTTGTGAAGTTGAAGAAAAATGTCCCATGGAATATGGAAGAGATGAGAGATTCCATGAACTCATGCAACAGTAGAGAAGGATGAAAATAAGGTATGTGAAGAGATTAAGAATACCTCATGGCAAGAAGAGGTTAAGAGAGATGAAGTTGAAAAAATGATAGAAGAGATAGATGAAGGTATGAGTTAAGAATAACATGATGAAGTGATTTTGGACAAAATGGATGGTTTATTAAATGATGAATCATGTTATGAAGTTTATGTAGATGACAAGAAGAGAGGGAATTCTTTGGCAAGAGGAAAATAATGAAGATCTTCTTGATAAAAACATGGTCAAGAACATAATTATTTTTCAAAGATCAATATAGGAAGCATCAACAATACCCAGTATTAGTTTTCTATAAAAGACATTCTTTTTACACACAAAGTCAAGAATGATTATAAATAATCCAATATTTAAGATGAGAAGGATATTTTTCTTAATTCTTGTTAAGATACATTCAATCTTCATATTTTTCAATCTAACATTTCCTTGATCTATGATTGTGCAAGTACAAGAGAAGTTGGAAGTATAAATCAATTTAAATTGATAATGATGGGTATGAAAAAAGAAAGAAGAGGTGTTCTGTCAACCGTTTTTCAGAAAATTAGTTTAGATATGAGGGAACAAAAATGAAGATATCATTACATATAGAGAATATCAAGTAAGAGAAATACAAATAAAATGTTCAACTACTCAAGAACTATTTTATAAGGTTTGCTTGATTGAAAGCACTATACACTTTAGCTGGAAGCTCAATTTTTCTACCCTTGAGAGTATGATGTAACAGAATTAACTCCAAGTAACATAATATGGGTTTTTAAATATCATTAGGGATTTTTTACTTGTAGGAGGTCAAGGAGGTCCATAAGATGTTAAGATTTCCTTCTTAGAATAAAAAGAGCACATTCTAGGGGCAATTTTCATAATTCATAATTTAAATTTTAAAAGGATCCTATAAGGCATATAAAGGACATAAAACCTCTTGGTTATAAGTGTTAAATGTTAGTAGGTCATGTAGAAGTGTTACTTATGTTGTGAAAGACTCTTAAGAGATATATGAGAATGATGATGTATTAGAAATGAAAAGTAAGTGTTATGATAGGTTTTAGAAGTGGTGATATGAGGAAGTTAGTAAGGGATTTGTGTGTAGTGATGGCAAGAAGTAGAAAAGGCTCTAGAAAGAGTTAATTACTTAGAATAGGGAGGATATTCTCATTCGAAGATCCCTAGATAGGGAAAAGAGGGATTTTTGTAATGAAATAATGATAAGAAATGAATATAAAACTCTATTTTACAAGTACTATAACAGTGTTTACTTGATGTATTATGAGAATTATAGAGATGAAATAATGTTGTAGCCTTCATAAGTAAAAGAAAATCACATAAGGATTGCATGCATAGAAATAGGAAACAAGTGTTAGGTGCATTAGCAAATTTTATTATATTAAAACATGGTATGCCTAGGGAAGTGTGAAATCATGACATATTTGTTTCTAGCATGAGGCTGAATATGGACATGGAGTGTGGTGCATGTTTTTTAGAATACTTGGAAAACACACAAAGGCTATTTTGGACAAGTGAAAGATCAATAAACATGCATAGATTTGAATCTATTAATAGGATTAAACTGTATTTGTGTTATTAGATGATCTATTAGTAAATAGATTTCATGCTTTTATATTTATCATGTAAGGGCACAAGGCTATTCTTAGCATGTAGCCTATTTGTAGAGAGCGCATGAGTAGTGAAGGGAAAGTACCCACTACCTATAAATATGTATTGATATACATGGTTTAGTAATATTTGTTTTAGTAGAATTATGTTACAGTTTTATGAGCCTCTGTGACTTATTGTAACTATGTTATGATTGTATCAAGATTATGTGTTTTATGGTAATTAATATAATGGATCTTTGTGGCAGGATATTGGTTATTGACACATCTGTGACTAGTTCTTTCATGGTAAAGTAAATCTTGATTATGGCATGAGTTAATATTGCATATGGTTAATATCTAGATCTAGTTCATGTTATGTTTTATTCATGAATGGGTATTATAGATCTGGAATAAATCTATGTATATTTTCATCATGATAACCCCTTGAAAAAACTACCATAAAATAGGGACCTTGTGTTAGAGTAGGTATTTACCTTAGCTCATGTTCACCTAGGTACTTTATTTACCTTTATTGTATTTATCCTCACCCACTTATGTGTGTGGATATTTCTTTTATCTTATTTAGATATTAGGAGATATTATCTAGTTGTTAGGTATAGTTCTTTCCTTGATCTATGGTATTGACTAGATCCTTGATGTCTAGTTCTATCCTAAATCTATGGTCTTGACTAGTTCTTTGATGACTAGTTATTTCCTTGATTTATGGCTTGATCTACGACCTTGACTGGTTCTTAGATTGTTATTCCTTGCCTATTTAAGCAAGGCCCATTCTCAATGTATTGCATTGAGTTCCATAATAATATATGATATTATTTCTCATTTGTTTGCAAAGGTTTTATGTAAAGTTATTCTGGTGAATTGCTTTCATCTTATTGATCATGGTGTTTGATTAGCATCTGTGTTCTTGGCTTGGTACGATCTGGTTATCGTTCCTTTCATGGTATCAGAGCTGGAGATTGTTGTTGACATCCGTCTGTAAGTTTTATTTTGCAAATGAATTCATTATATATTCATATATTTTGGATTTGGTCATATATTGTTGTTGCATACATTTTCATAGAAAACAGAGGCTTCCATTGGATCCAGAAGGTGTGAAAACCCTAAGATCAACTCGACCATTTCTGGAAGTCATTTTTCTGGGTATGACCTCCTTAGCCCTTGGTCATATTTGGTATGGTCATATGAGGGCAATAAAATGGCACTGCCACCACAATTGTGATTCCTACTAGTAGGTGCTTATCTTCAGCACCCTTTAATTTTATTTATGTGGTGAAGGAAACAACAATTTATTTTGTTTTAGTGGCAACTAAAATAAATAATAGAGAAAAATACTAAAAAGCTTGTAACTTTTGATCGGTAACTCGATTTTGAATGCCGTTTTTTGCAAAAGTGATTGTTTTTTCTTGATTTTTCCATTGGAGTTATTTATTTATAGACTTGCACTATAATTATAAAGTTTCAAATATGGAGGAGTGTTGTAATCAATTGTGGACACAATATCGGCTGAGCCCAACGTCCTAAATTTTTGGGAGTTACAATTTGTACCTATCATGGATTCTGATAATGATATGATTTTCTCTAAAGTATGTGGACTTCAACAGGATATTGTAAAAATTTTGGAATAAAATAGATCACTCAAGAAGTGAAATTCTCTTCTACAATCACTAATTCACGATAAGGATACAATAATAAACTCCCTGCAGAACAAACTTGCTAGCCTACAGCATCACCATCATATTGTGGACAACTATATCCATGCTCCTAGTCCACTTGTAGCTATTGCTCCTAAACCCATTTATATTGATCTACCAATCTTTGAGTCTGTTCCTACTCTTGATGCTCATAAACCTATGAGGCTTGTTATTACATGCTCTTGCACATCTGTTCCTATTACATTACCACATGTTGTGTATCCTAATTCTTATCAAATGCATGGATTTTTTAAGAAGCATACAACTGCATTCAGTTCTCGCATGCTCCGTTCTATGGGTGTCACTAGCAGATTCATTGACAGACATTCACAGGGTATTGTTTCCTCTATTCCACATGTTAAGTGGAATTCTCGTCATGACATTGGTTTTCAAGTAGTAGATAGTTCATTGGGATCACACATTGATAGAGATCCTTTTTTTGATCACTCAACTCTTTCTGAGGATCATGAGAAAAACACGACTTCTGCGGCTTCACTCAGGCTTGAGAAACTTGAGATTTTAGCTGTCAGCCATGATTAACCTGATACACATTCTGATGTTCTTTTGCATGGACCCATTGTGCATTTTTCACCAAGTCATAAACAGGCATCTTCTTCATCCATCCGTGTTGATTTGGGGTGGATATCTGACGACTCGTGGAGGTGACATAGGCTTTCATTGAGAGGAATCTATAGGCATGGCTCCTCCACCATTCGGCCTCTTGCTCCACTTTCTATACCTTCTGCATTGTGATGATTTTTGTTTTGAGAATTTTTCTTTAGCAGGTGTAGTGTATCTCTCTTGTTTGTTGAGAGATTTTGTATCTTTATTTTCGACGCTTTTACATGTTGAGAGTATCTCTTGCGAGGGATCTATTATGGTGAATTCCAATGTTATTTTGTCAATGTTTGAGTAGTTGATTTTGGGCAACTCATACAGATTTGTAGCGTCGTAGGGGAGGGTGTGGTGTTGATCTTGCTTCTTTGGGTTGTGTGTCCTTGACTTGTTACCTTAGCTTTTCTTGGATCGTGACACTCTAGAGTTTATGTACTTTCCTTGTTGCTTTGGTTATTGTTCTTGGATCGTGGCATACCTATTTGTAATAGTTAGTCAAATTATGTTTGGTGTTTTTTTTTTACTTTTGACATCACTCCATTGACACTCTCCTTATATGGAACTACTTTGGTGAAACCCAGTGTCAGTTGTTTTTGAGTTTTGTGATCAAGCAATGGATTCGGACCAAAGTGCACACTAAAATTCTTCAGCATTGTATGAGTTTTTGAGCTGAGCTTCTTGGGACTTGGAGCGGGTCTTTACTCTCTTTACTTTGTTGTTACTAGTTTTAGGTACCTTGTTGTGTCCCTCTTTTTCCCAATTATTGTACATGAGTAACTCATCAGGCCTAGTTATCGGGACTCATACTATGGACATGCCATTTCTATTTTGGCCCCTAGCTTCACTTGAGGGGGGGTGTTAGAGTAGGTATTTACCTTAGCTCATGTTCACCTAGGTACTTTATTTACCTTTATTGTATTTATCCTCACCCACTTATGTGTGTGGATATTTCTTTGATCTTATTTATATATTAGGAGATATTATTTGCTTGTTAGGTATAGTTCTTTCCTTGATCTATGGTATTGACTAGATCCCTGATGTCTAGCTCTCTCCTAAATCTATGGTCTTGACTAGTTCTTTGATGACTAGTTATTTCCTTTATTCATGGCTTGATCTACGACCTTGACTGGTTCTTAGATTGTTTTTCCTTACCTATTTAAGCAATGCACATTCTTAATGTATTACATTGAGTTCCATAATAATATATGATATTGTTTTTCATTTGTTTGCAAAGGTTTTGTGTAAATTTATTCTGGTGAATTGCTTTTATCCTATTGATCATGGTGTTTGATTAACATCTCTGTTCTTGGCTTGGTACGATCTGGTTATTGTTCCTTTCACCTAGTACCCTTACACGCTTCAGGTGAGAACTCACTTATGGCTGAGTGATGTGCTAGCGTGCTTTGTGACGATTGTTGAAATAATAATAATACATTTTGGTTCCATTTTCAGAACTTCTTTTTCAGTTTTTTTCCAGGATGTTGTATAATGAATACGTACTGGTTTACCTTGGCCAATATTGAAGAGTGGTTCAAAAATGTAAAAGAATAGTATTCTCACAGATTTAGCACTGGACCTTAATTTAATGCAAGTGCATGGGTGGAACAGAATCTATATCATAAGTTATATGAGACTTTTTTCTACATTTTGCCCAATTATTTTTATGAGTGACTGGTTACTTATACATCAAAGAGAAATCAGAGGTTTCAAATACTTGTTTGGACACAGGAAGAATTCTAGGATTTTCATGATGTTGATTTGACTTAGACATGTACTATAGATCATTGGTGGAGTGGTGTTTTGAATAGTTATATTTTTTAATACATAGTTTATACATATGCATGTCTAGATGCTACTAAGTTCTAGTTTTACGTAAACCTAGAGGATCGTATTTGCACAGTATTTGTTTAGTGATTAAGATATTTATTTATACCCTCGATTTGGAACAACATCCTATGCCTAACTAAACCCTACCATGTATGGGGGTAGGAGAAGGTGTGGTGAAGGATGGTGGACCTAGCGGAACAAAGGAAGAGAGAAGAAAGGTGACTGAATTTTAATGAAGCTTGTGAGAGGGATTTAGTGAAGCAGTGAGAAATTACAGAAATAATGGTGTTGTGGAGAGAGATGAATCGTAAAGGATTTGGAGCTCACGTAGAATACATGGATCAAGAGCTTCTAGAACTCCCCCATTTGGGAAAGCATGGTAGAGAACCCTCTTTGGTTTCAGATGAAAGTGCATCTGAATAAATATTGAGAACCGTGGGCATAAATTTGATCCTACCTAGCAACCTATCTCTTGCACTTGGTTTTCCAGTTTCTCGATAATCATCAATAATTAAGCTAGTGTGGGTAGTAGATTTGAAACAAACAGAGTTAACTTGCAATCAATTTCAAGAGTTAATCAAGTAGATTATTCATCTATGGCAATGTAATCATCGTCTACATTATTTGGAGGTTTGGTTGAAAATATATTTTATGGCGCATCACCAACACAAAACATGGGTACGCAGAACATTGGTATCATGTCTAGAAGTACGAAAACTTTGGAAATTATGGGAGTTCAGTTTACAATAATTGTTGGAACACAAGGCAATACATCCTCTGGTATGTTTCTTGCTATAGGGGGAGCATTAGGAGGTTCAAGTGGCTTGGGATCTAGTGGATCTGGTGGTTCTAGAGGTAAAGGAAACATAGGAGGTCATATAGGTTCAAGAACTGGTGGGAAAGATCCACACCATCCCCAAAAATTGTATTTCAAGATATCTATTTGTTGCCTAGAATATAAAGGAATTTAAGATGTAAATAAGCATGTGCATATGTATGAGCTACTATGGCACACAAAAGAGATCATATCCCATGAGGTTAAGGAAAGTCAATTTGCTACCATATTGCAAGTGTGGGCACATAGTTGATACAAGAAATATGATAAAAAAAGACATGTGTAGACTCTACCACGTTGTATGATGTGTTCTTAGCACATTTTTACATACCTGAGTTTCAGTAGAAGAGAATTAATGTGTTGAAGGACATCATGCAGCGCATGACTGATAGTGTTTGGGAGTATGATACATAATTCAAAACCCTTTTTTTGAAGTTATCTAATGATATTCACTCGATTCATCATGCTCAATGGTTATTTGGAGGTTTAATCACACATTTCATAAGGAAACTCTCATACAAGACTTATACAAACCCACACGAGGTGCTAGAGACAGTTCTACATGCTCAGGAAGTTGGGAGCATAAATACTAGTGTTAGCCCATTTCTAGAGGCCCCAATTGTAGCTATGGAAAAAGAGTTAGAGAAATGTTCAGCTAATTCATCACATGAGACGCATAGTGGTATTTGGTGCATGGATTATGAAGGAGAAGGACATACTAAGGATAATTTTCCTTCTAAATTAGTACACACCATGTTGCTGAACTACAAGATCTATCACTTGGATCATAACTCAAGTTGGTTCTCTTTACTGTAATGAATGATAAGAAATAACATGTCATGTTACTTAAATATTTTCAGATCTATCACTGATGATTATGAGAATAACAGGTTCATTGATCAACTTCATATTTTCAATGATATGGGTGTACGTCGGACTAGTGTTGTAAATAATTCCAAAGAGAAAGGTTAGCATCATGAGCATAATCAAAATTAAGGGAACACTGATGGAGGCCAAGGTAGAGGTCGAGGTTACCATGGAGGATTTAGAGGTTGTGGTCGCAGAAGTGGAAGAAGTTAATTTCCATGGGGAACATGTTATACATGTGTATCCCCCGATCATTACAACCGTGAATTTTATCAGAATATTGTTTGTTATTTTTGTACAAAGAACCATAATTATGAGGAATTCACAAACTTATATGAACACATGAGAAATAATAACATGTATGATAAGGGTGAGGGAATGGTGAGAGTATATCATGGTGTGGAAGATTAGTGGATGCTAAAGTTAGCACCTGATCCTAAGTTGGTGCTTGTGTTGGTCACTACATGCACCGAGGCTACATGCGCTAGGGAATTTCCAAAGTATAAGCCTAGGATTATAATAGAAGAAGTATTATATGAAAATTATCCATACCCTATGCATCACAAGGAAGTTTATAAAGAAACCATGTAATTTATTAGAAGCTTGTAGAGTGAGATACAAAATTTAAAAGAACAGTCATGCAGGTTCAAATAGGAAAAACAACTGAGCTTCCTCAAAATGATGTTGAGGATTTAAGATGCTATGATAGGAAAAAATTATTTCTTTATTCAGGGAATGATTAAGGGATAAGATGTTGTACGCTAGAGTTAATCTTGAAAGACAAAATTTTCATGGTAACCCACCTCGTCATAGTTTGGATTTTGTCAAAGAAATCACTATGAATGTTGTTGTTGATGGATGACTGCTGAGTAACATGTTTATTGATATAGGTGTAGAAGTGAATGTAATCACTTTAGACTCATTGATTTAGATGGGGAGACCACAATTATAGCCATCTCCAAATGTGTTATTGATGGAAATTAGGACTAGAACAATGCCCATTGGAGTCTTGAAGGATGCTACTATTACCATATAAGGGGCCAAGTTTACTGAGGATTTTGAGGTCTTGGCACTTGGAGAGGAAGAAAATTTTATAGCATTGCTTGGGTGCCCTTGGTGTTATACAAATAATGTTGATTTGCACTTTAAAAAAGAATATATCAGTTTTGAAAAAAAGGAAGAGATCGTCATCATTCCTTTGACAGACATAACATTTACACCTTATGTAGAACCTTTGAGTGAAGAGGATTTCAATATAATTTATTTGCACACCATCAGAGATCCTAAAGTACTTGAGCCATGAAAGGAATGGGTTTTTCAATGGGATGATGCACATTCTATGAGTGATACTACAATTGTTGCATGTGATAACTATGAACATGGAGGTTATGAAATGTTTGCACATGAGATGATTATTTTTCTCACACATAAGTATGATGAATTTTGTTAGGTGTTTGGGTAGTAACCAAGTACTAAGGTACACTAGTTAAGGAAACCCTGAAGTGTTCCTGCACTCTATGGAAGTTCAGTGGACATATAAAGTATAAATAAGGAATATGTTGGTGTATACCTTGCATGGGATGACAACATGTTCAAGGATGGTCGACATGAATAATATTTTTTAGTGATGAGAGGTGAGAATCACCTTCTCTGTATGATTTTTCTGGAGAAATGCGCCTACCAAGATATGTGAATTTCATAGGAAGGATTCTCCTTTGCATCATGTTCAGTAGTGTGAGACAATCTAGAAAGAGAGGACAGAGGACTTACCACCTTCACTGTGGGTGCACAAGCTCTAATTCACCTTGCATGGTTATGAATCCATATGGTATATCTCTGTAGAGTTGAATAGAGAAATAAGGAATTGGTAGAAATTGACTGCATGTAAGATTTAGACCTTTGAATATATTTCCACTAAACCTCTAGTAAATGAAACATAAAAGGTTATGAAGAATTTGAATATGGGAGATAGTGCAAAGGTGGAAGAACTTATTTAGGAGCTACTAGGTGATTCAGATCTGGAGGCATGCTTTGAAGAAGAAGAGACATATGCAGAAAAAATTAGGCATCCCTACCTATAAAACTAAAAAGTTAAGATGGTCTATGTAATTGATGATGAAGAGGCAGAGAATCTAAATTTTTAACATACTGAGTGTACGCATGAGGTCTTAGAAAATGTGGATGAGAAGGTATGCGTGTATCATGATCCTATGAAAACAAAGAAGGTTAAAATTAGGACAAATGCTAAACCTAAGGAGGCCATCATTAGTGATTACTTGTGTGAGTCATAGGTTACAAAAATAATTGAGTTACCGCATGACTTCTAGGACTTATTTCCTATAGGCTATCATGAGTTGAAAGGGGTACATCACTCATTTGGAAAGATGAAGATCAAGGTAAAGGATGGTGCATTCCTGATTAGGAAGATGCCTTACACAATAAATCCTGATTTGCAAGTTAGGGTAAAGGAAGAAATTTATAAGATATTGAATTACATAATCATTGAGCCCATCAAGGATTCATAATGGGTTAGTCCTATGGTGTTAAGTATAAATAAATATGGAGGGATAAGAATTTGTGTGGATTATATGGAGTTTATTGATACATGTGTAATAGATAACTTTCCCACACCTTTTAGTGAAGAAATATTGGAAGGAGTTGCAGGGCGTGAGATATACTCCTTCACTGATGGATTTTCTAGATATCATTAGGTAAGGATTGCTAAAGAGGATCAAGAGAAGAAAAATTTCACCACTTAATGGATAATTTTTTCATACATAGTTATGCCATGTGGATTAAAGAATGCGCCTGCATTCTTTTTCCACATTGTTGTTCAAGAATTTAAGGACTTCATTCATAAATTTCTATAGGTTTACTTAGATGATTGGACAGTGTATGGGATAGTGAAATATTGTTGTGATAATTTAAGACTTATGTTTGAGAGGTGATGGCAGTTGAGCATATCCTTAAAAATTAAGAAGTGCATTTTATCTACATCTTTTGGGACTTTGTTGGGGCATATTATTTTTAAAGAATGCTTATTGGTAGATCTTGCTAAGGTTGCTATAATTTTGGTATTAGAGAAAAATACTAACTAGAGAAAGGTGTGTAGATTCTAGGGGCACACAAGATATTACAGAAAGTTTATTAAAGGTTATGCTAAGATTTCCATACCCTTAGAAGAATTATTGAAGATTAAAGGAAAGTTGTATTGGGTTGAAGCACAACACGAGTTTGAGACAGTGAAGGAAATGATTTCTACAATTACTATTATGCACTTTCCTTTATGGAAAAAACCTTTTCATGTTCATGTTAATGCCTCTGGCATGGCCATTGGCATAGTATTAGCCAATCCTAGAGAAGGTGTTTTTAATCATCATATTTGTTTTACAAGTAGGAATTTGACACCAGCTGAACAGAATTATATATCCATAGAGCGTGAAGCCTTATCCATGATGCACGTGCTGCATACGTTTCAATAATAATTTTTGAACACCATGTTTTTATTCTATACAGATCACATGGAATTTAATTACTTGGTAAATAATTCTATTTTTATTGGGTACATATGTCATTAGATTCTATTGTTTCAAGAATTCGACTTTACAGTTGTGGTAAAGCCAAGAAAGAGAAATTATAGACCAGATGATTTGTCAAATATTCATTTAGGTGTGGATGCATAGAGCATTGAGGACAAAATGTGGGATGCACAACTATTCAGATTGAATAACACACCCTCTTAGAAGAAATTGTTGTCTTTTTATGAAGTAGTGTTGCACTTGAAGGGACCAAGAGCATCGAGAAGAAGCAACTTGCCATCTGCATCATGCCTTACATTTTGATTAGTGAAGACTTATACAAAATAGGAAGGGATGAAATTTTACACCAATGTTTACTTGATTATGAGCTCAAATATATTATAGATGAAGATCATAGTGGTATTACACACGAACATTATGGAGGAGATGCCACTGCGTGTAAGATTTTATTGGATAGTTTGTGGTGGGAAACATTTTATAAGGACTATACAGAGTATTGTAATGCATGTGACCATTTTTTAGTGCCTTGGAAAGCCTGTGCATAGATATGAAATGCCTTTGAGGCATATTGATAGTGCAGAGCCTTTTCAAATGTAGGAAATTGACTTTGAGGGTCCTATTTCCCCACCCGCGTGCATGAGTAGACCATGCTACATCATAACTTGTATAAATTATCTTAAAAGGTGGGAAGAAGTGGTGCCTACATAGTATTACATGGTAGCTATCAAAGAAAGGTTTCTGTGAGGGAAAATTATCAGTAGGTATGGACGCGTTCTTAGTTTCTTAATGAGACGATCAGGATATTATTGGCAGAATTTATGGTGGCACACTGTAAAACAACACCCTATCACCCTTAGGCTAATGAAGCTGTTGAGGATTTCAACAATATATTGAACCAAACATTGAATAATATTTTTGTGGCTGGAAGGAAGGATTGGGGTGATAAATTATTTGTTGTACTTTGGGTGTATATGATGAACTACAAGAGGTTGAATAAGGCCACACTTTTTCAATTGGTGTTTAGCATAGAGGTTGTTTTACCAATGGAATTTATGTTACCTTCTTTGTGTATTACGTGTACAGGAGGTTTTGATGATGAGAAATAATTAGAAGAGCACATTGATAAAATGATGTAGTTGGATGAGAGGTGTGCCATTACTAGATGGATTCAGAAGATAGAAAATGATAGGTAAAAGGCATGACATTATATTCATATTAAGGATAAGAATCCTGAAGTTAGACATATGGTTCTTATTTATGATTCAAAATTTTTGAGCCACCCTGGAAAGCTTAAATTTCATTTATTGGGACCATATACTGTGACTTACACACCTTATTTGGAAGCTTGTCAGTTAGAGGTGCTGAATGTGACACTATTACTCGATTACTTCAAAAGGAGTAAGTTGAAGCCCTACTTTAAATAAGTCTTCTTGGTGTTTGTTATAAATAAATATTGGCATTATATTAGGTTCCCTTTAAATAATTTTATTTATATGTGTTTCCTTTCATCATTGTAAAGCTTTGTTAATTTAGTTTAATTTTTTATGTAATAAACACGCTTGCACACCAGAAGCTGATTAATATCTATTGAATCCATGCACAAAGGACCACATATAGTTTTATGATGGGGTGGAGCATATACAAGATAAAGAGATCAAGCTTGAATGTTCTCTGAAAAATGGGTATGCATAGAGAGATATTGTGTAGGTGCTTTAAGTAAAGGTACAGATATAGAAAAATTGATCATGAATGAGGACCACGTATGGATGAATGGAAGAACTGTGTAATAGGAGGGAGGCTGTAGTAATGGAAACTACTTGTTGAAAGGCGTAGTGGGTAGGCATTTCAACACATAAAGAAACACGGGAAGAGGTCTATGGCCAAGATGTAGTGGGCATGTAAGATGGTTATGACTAGAGTGCAGAAAAATAAGCATGAAAAAAGGAAAGAAACACTAATTTAATCTTGAGTACAGTGGTAGGTACAGAAAAATAAATGAGGAAAATTTTACTAAGGATATAAAAGATAGATTCATGATATTAATTTTACCTTATGATTAAGAATAATTTGAGTAGTTGAAGAGCGAGTCAAGGGTGAGTTGCAAAAAAAGTGTGAAGAGATGTATTACAAACTGAATTAGATGGATTTGTGCACGAGATTGGTTGGTTCTCCATTAGAAGAAGTGTTTGAACAAAGAAAAGGCATACATGAAGGAAAAATTAGTAGTTAGGGTTGGAGGTTAAGATAGGGCACATGGACTTTTAGCTAGGGCATCTAGATTTTGAATTACAAATCTCAGATCAATTGAAATAGCACACTTTTATAGTGATTATGGAACCTAAGTGAGCATTTGGAGTAGCTACAATGGATAGGAATTAGAAGGAATTTGAAATAGAATTTGAATACACCCCCAAGAGCCAATTTTTAGAGATGTAATATCCAAAAGGGGTTTTTATGTGCTGTGATTGGGAGTAATGCATTTGTCACTATAAATTAAGTGACTACAATCATATAACCAAGGATAACAAAGATGAGCTCAACAATATGTTAGTGGTGAAAACAATGTTACAAACAAATAATGATATGGCTATCTATGATGACACATGTGAGAAGATGTTAATAAAGGTTGGAGTTTGAAATAGTATGAACTCCATTATTTTGGAAAACTAGATAAGTTGTATCAATGGTTGATGAGAAGAGTCCATGAGGAATTTTTCTACTTCGCTGGGTGACGAATGAGGATTACCGTGTACCTCATTTGGAGAATGATATGTTTAAGGATTTTGGGCACTAAAGTTAGCTATGAACTAAGTGATAAGGAGGGTATAGAAGTAAAAATAAAAGCACTGGGTTATATAAAGGGAGGGCACAAAATTGATTTTTTAAAGTTAGAGAAGTACCTTGTTTTTAAGGAAATAATACACCTCTTCACCAAGTTGAACAACCAAGGGCATTCGTCACAAGTAAAGATGATATGGTTGCACATCACTAAAAAGATGATAGAAGGTATCAAATATAATTTGTCTAACTACATTGGTGAGACCATTATTGCATAAGTGCATGAAGGAGAAAATATAGGTTTTGGCATGATCCTCATGTATGTTGTGTTCGTGGTTGTTGGAGTTCCCGAGGGGATGAATGATAATATGTGGAAATACCCTAAGAAGAAGTGATCACTTATGGATATTTTTTTAAAGTATACATGTGATGGATCCATGAGAGTACCCTTAAAGTAGATATCATAACTTTGGTACATACGCATGCACACTATGTTTGAGGAAGAATAGTTAATACCTAAGGATATTCCTTCGGAATTGGATAAACATGTACGATTTTCAATTTACCAACATTTTTACATAGGGAACTTTGGAATGAAGTATGGGAAGTGGAGCCCTTGGTGTAAGATTCCATATTCTTTCACCACACACTATTTTTAGGCATTAGTACACATGTTCTCAAATGCGTGAAGGTTGATCTTTAATGTAGACAAGGTAGAATACAACTATCATACACTTTAGAAGATGCATATCTACCTGGGTAAGTCTCCATGCATTGAAAAATTGATTTAAGATGATATTAGTATGAAGGCTATGATATTGGAAATTGGAAAGTATGGGGAATACCTTATATACATCTATCTTAAGGCCAAAATGGAAAACATGAAGTATCTAGAGAACAAATTTGTGCTACCTAGACCACCCAATGGAAAACATACAGTGGGAACATTTTAAGATGAGGAGCCCATCCCACCCCTTATAGGTGAAGATGAATAAGATGAATTTAAGAGGACAATGGTATCTTAGAGTATGGAAAGAGAAAAATTCCAACTATAAGTGAGAAAAGAGCATATGATCCTTCCCCTCCAGAGAAATAATAATTATTAGCAGTTGACCCTGTGGAGATAGACATAGAACATGGCACTAAGGAGTAGAAGTATAGAATATTTCTAAGGAAAAGAAGGAATCAAGGAGTGTGACCATCACAACCCCTTAGGAGGTCATCTAGGACTTTTCCTATCAAAACAAAACCACAGAAGAAGAAAAATTGAGAATATAACCCTCAGAATGATGATGAAGGTGAGTAATCTAAGGACAACATGCATAAGACCCTGATTCATGTTGAGGATGTAGAGAATCCTCAAGAAAAATAGTTCAAACATGATGCATATTAATTCAAAGAGAAGGAGATAGAAAGTGGTGCCCCTGAGACAGAAATAGGTGAAGATAAGGGCGAGCCATCTGGAGATCCTACTAAAACACAAAATGATGAAGTTCCAGTGCTGGTTGGGTGTACACATTCTAATAGAAAGGTTCTATAGGAAGGAAAATGATGAAACATATGAGATTTCTATAGTCAGATACATACATGATGCTGCCAATATTATTCATGATTGATTCCAAATTACATTAGAACTTAAGGAGCTACATAATTGGGAGTTGATGGATTCAGAAATGGTGACCACACACACATAGAATACATTTTCATGGAGTATGAATAATCATATGGATAAGACTACTTTTGATGTGTGTGAATAATTATGTGTCTCACACATACTTAAGAAAACACCAAACTCACACCATGTCACAATTAAGCCTACTCAAATGTCAGACGAATGGGTGAGTAATGCACTAACAAAGGTATCTGCAGAAGTTACAGACATAAACATAGATAAATAAGAAACTATTTGAACCTTATTATAAGATTGAAAGGATAAGGATATATAGATCAAGTTCCCAACAAAGGAAAAAGAGACATATGAGGCGAAGGAGTGTTCGGAACTTAGTATGACAATTTGGCAACAAGATTTTGAAGAAGAGGCCTTACTTAGAAGAGAAATTCACACTGAATTTTGTATCTCTGTACATTATTTATGCACATTAGTTCATATGGTATAGGATGAGGGTCTAGTAAAAATGCCTAAACCAAAGGATGCTACAACTCAGGAAGAAAAGTTCAAGGAAACAATAGTGAGTAAGATTACTAGATATGTATATTTACTGGAGACCTTGAAGGATGAATTAAAAAAGTTATATTTGGTATTGAATATGTGTGTGGCCCTGATGTAATAATAAAGGCAAGGACTATGGTAGAGGAGAATGAGGTCCTCAAAGAATTAAATAATGAGACACTTAGGCATCAAGAGTGATTCAATTTGATAACATAGAAGTGTGATGTGCTTGCAGCATCCTAGAACCCTCACAAGAAGAAGATCAAGGACATCAAGAAATTGATAACAAGACGAATGGATGTCATGGACGAGATGGTCTTAATCCTAGATAATGTTCTCATAGTATTGCAAAATGAAGGTGAGAGCATGACTATAGATGAAATGGAAACAACACTTGTATACATTCCCTACAAAACAAATAAGGCACTCAACAATTGGAATAACTTAGAGGAAGAGATTAAAAATGAATATCCAGAGTTAATTCTCCTTTTGGATGGATAGAGTGCCCAATATTATTTCATTATTTTTGTGTAAATATTCTTTCTTTCTTTATTATTTATTCATCGAGAGATGGATCAGGATTACGCATCACTAGGGATGAAAATCAAATTAGTTTTGGGTAATTTTGGGCTAAAAAAATACAGCCTAATTACTGAAGGTGGATAAGGATTATGTGCATGGAAAAATGACACGTAGGTACATACATAATTATAGTGAAACAGGGCACACCTGGGAAGTGTTAAATTGGGACATATCTATTTCCAGCATGAGGCTAAATATGGACATGGAGTGTGGAGCACGTTTTGTAGATGAATTGGAAAACACACAAAGGGTATTTTGGACAAGTGAAAGATAAATTGATGTGCATAGTTTCAGAGATATTAATAGGAATAGACTAAATTTCTATTATTAGATGATCTATTATTAGCAATATTCCATGATTTAGTAATTATCATGTAAGGGTGCATGGCTATTCTTAGCTTGTAGCCTATTTTTGTAGAGTGCATGAGTAGTGAAGGGAAAGTCCCAACTACCTATAAATATGTATTGATTTGCATGGTTTAGGAATCCATGTTTTAGTAGAGTTATGTTCATAGGTTTATGAGTGCATGTGACTTATGGTAAATATGATATGGATGTATGAATCTTATATGTTTTATGGTTATTAATATAATGGATCTTTGTGGATGGATATTGATTTTTGACACATTTGTGACTAGTTCTTGCATGGTAAAGTTAATCTTAATTCTTGTCTGAGTTAATATTGCATATGGTTAAGATATAGATCTAGTTAATGTTATGATTTATTCTTTAATGTGTATTATGGATCTGGAACAAATCTATGTATATGTTCATCATGCGAACTACTTGACAAATCTTCCATAAAAGAGGTACCAAGTATGCTTGCATGCTTCAGGTGAGCGATGAGTTCCATCTGAGTGATGTGATAATGTGCCTTGGGCTGATTGGTGAAATAATAAGAATGTAAGAATAATAGAAATGGATACATGAATGTGTTGGTTGTTAAGAGGTTGAATTATATCAAGTTGTAGTTCTTAAACAATATACCTCTTTTGAAAAGAAGTGAAGGTATTTGTATTTTTTTGCTAAGAATTTTAAATTACTCTCTAGTACCATGTTTGTTTGATTACATGCATTTAATCGAATCATCAATTTCATTTAGAATGATCTTAGAGGTTGGGAGGATATTCAATATTCCTCATAATATTCTATGTAGTGATTATTGGGTTTGTTAGTGTTTATGGTCTCACTTCTTGTAACATGTAGTAGACTAATGGGAAGACAAGCTTCATTGATTTAATAGTGTTCAATTTTCTCTTAAAGAAAAGGTTGATTGGAGGAAGGATTCATTAATTCAAATAGATGTAATAAACATCCATACAAGGATAAAATAAGGGAAATAAGAGTTTAATATTGGTTTGATAACTTGATAAGGAGTATTTACCAAACTTTTTCATACCTAACAATGAATAATGGTAATATTTTATTGAGGTTTCCCTTTTTATTTCAAAGTAATGTTGGTTTAAAAAGTTTCATATTGTCATGATAGACCTATAGGTAAATTTTTTTGTTTTGAAGAGACACAAACAATTTTGTGATGAAATACCTTCTCTCGAGCACTCTGTGAAAACACTCACTAGGGTTTGAAAAAAAATTCTTGTTACAAGATTTATACATATAACTAAGACTCCAAATTTGCTTATCATATTAAAAGTATTATAAATGGGAATTTTCAAGTTGTAACCTTTGAAAAATTCTCAAAGTCTTGCATTTCATGATATTCCTTCTACATGCCTATAAAAAAATGTTAAAACCCTAATTTACAATTAAAACTATGAGTTTGAAGGAAATTTTGCATAGTAAATAACTATAAAACATTTAATAGTCATGAAAACCTCAAATGGGTACCTCAAAAGGATATTGGTTTGACGAATGAGTCATTGCACCCAAATTTATGCCTAGAAAACTATGTCATGAGGGCTTTTAGAGACTAGGAGGCTAGATAAGAAGAAGACTTGATAAGGAAATAAGCTTAAGGATTTGAAACTAGAAAATCACCATACACCATATTGGGGATAAATGGTGTTGAGAATTGATGTCAATTTGCATGGAGTTTCTATTAAAGCTTCCAACCATGGATTCACCAAGACCATGTTCTTAAGAGCAATAAAAGGTAGTTTTTGAGAAGTTAAGTAAATATAAGTGTTGTTGTCTAGTTGATTTCTATCAGTGGTTTAATAAACATTAAATGGAAGTATAATAAAAAGTTAAAGTGTTATGTAAAACCAAAAGACCAATTTTTATTATTTAAGGAGCACTTTGTAGTTGCAAAATGAGTTACAAGAGTATACACTTTATAGGAGAAGATAAACTATAGTGGTTTTATTTTGGGTCCTAGCTTCATGAAATTTTTGTTGCATTACATGGATAAAAGGAATGAGTAGAGTTTCATAGAGTAACAAAACAACATAATATTTTTTATTTTATTTTACACAATACAATAACCTTATATATAGGCTTTAGTTTCCCTAGAATATAGGAAACTAGTTGACTATCAAATCTTTTTACACCTATTTACATGAGATTGGTCAGTAACCAAACAAATCACTTATAAATTATAATGGATAAAAAATAGTTTTCTAACATTCCCCCTATGGAGAACATGTGAAAAACCTTTCTTTATAATGTCACTTGCTTTCATAATTAGGTGATTTTCACAAGACAATCATAAACTTGATGAATGGTTTTACAACAGCTGACTACAAACCGATACTAATGGTTTCCAAGTGGTTTATCACAAACAACATAATTATGTGCTAAGAACTATTTTTATCCCTTATTAATATCTCGCTAAAGGGAATAACTTAGGAAACAACTCAAAAAACTGAACAATAGAACACATAGAGGAAAGAGATTTTACATTACTTCTAATAAGAATCATAATGTTTTTTAATTTCAACCACTTTCATTGATCGCCGCCAATCGATCTTGAAAAATAAAGTAAAATGCCACTACCACAAGAATTTTCCCTTAAGTTTAGTTGTTTTAGGATCAGAATGGAAATGTAACATTGGTTTCAAGTTCCTCCCCATAATGTGAAATTTCCAAATGCAAACACTGAGAAGGAAACTATATCAAACTTCATAGTAATGAATAGATCTTACTAGTTAGATGTTATTGTGCATGGTGTTAAGCTGTTGAAATAACCAAGTACCTGAGGCACAGAGGGTTGTGGCATGCGGAAGTAGGAGGTAAAGGCATGCACAAAGGTAACTTTTAGGAATGTGCAAAGGTGCCCACCCAGGCAGAATGGGTTTGCGACTTAGTCACTTTTTGTACTATGGGTAAATTCACATTAAGGGAACACATGGAAAGGGAACCAAATTCAGTTATGGATAGTGTTAAGCTATACAGACTTATAGATAAATGAAAACATATTCTACGACATCATTAAGGTTATCATAATAGGATTAGGATCTGAGTTTGATATAGATTAGTTGGAACTTTCATGCTGAGGATAATCAATTAGGGAAATATATGATGACATTTGGCATGTTCTTGGGTAATGATGAAGCGGTTAGAGGAAATTCCTTCCCGTTCCTTCTTATGTGTTGTTTGGCATGGTAAGAGGAGGATGTGTCACAGAAAGGAGAAATAATGTATGTATGTGTGGATAGTGAGAAGTCTTTTCAAGGATACAATGTTGCAGTTAGATAGGGGAATCATGGGAGTAATCTCTATAATTAAGTTATTGTAGAGAATATATGGGGACTTTTTTATTGTATTAGCTCCATTAATGGATTCTATTATGTGTTTGGATACTATTAAATTAAGTAATTAATACAATGGGAATGCTCTAAACATCTGATTCATGGATCTTTATCTGTATGTTTTCTTTATTATTCATGGATCCAAACCCATATGTTCTTGATGTTTCTTATGGTTTATTTTGGATTATATTGTTGTTTGATCAGGTGTACTTTCATGTTTTGGTGCTAATAAACTTAGATATAGTTCTTAATCTTGTTTATAAGAATGGATGTATTCACTTTCTATCTATTCAAACATTTTCTCATTAATGGAAAAAAATTTTACAAGGCCCACATAAAAGAGGGACATGACACCTACACGTACCTTGAGTGAGTGTCCAGTCTAGGCTAGATGATGTATTATTGTGCCTAGGGTTAGATTGAGAAGGAAATTTAGTACAAGACTACATTTTGGTTCTATTGTTGGGAAATCTTTTGAAGATGTTGTAAGAATGGTGTGTGATGACATAACACTTGACCTTGGACAATGTCCAGACTTGGCTTAAAAACCAAAAGGATGAGTTTGCACACATATTCAATATTGGAACTGATTTTGATGCACATAAATGGGTAGAGGAACATCTGTATCATGAGCTCTATGAAACATTTTATTGTTATTTTCCAGTAGGATTGTATGAATGGTTGTCAACATATGCATCAAGGTCAATTTGGTATTATAGACCTTTTATGTGGACCCAAGATGAGTATTAGAGGTTACATGATGTCAATATGACCTAGACTCATGCTATTGATCGGTGGTGGAGTGGTGTTTTGGCTAGATATACCCTGGAATACATGATTTATATGTATTCTTTCCTAGAAATTGTTGAGTTTGATTTCTTAAAGGAACAAAGAGGATTTTTATTACATGATATATCGCTATCCATTAAGATCTTGATCATCACTTTGAGTATGGAGGCATTTACTATGGCTAGATAGCTTCCCACTAGGAATGGTGCATGGGAGCTATTGTGGTGAAAGATGGTGGATCCTATGGTAGAAGAAGAGAGATGACTAAAGTATATTGAATCTTGAGAGAGAGAGCGAGAGTTAGAAAGATGACACAAAGTTGTTAGAGTGATGGATTTATGGAGATAGACGTTGGAAGAATAATTTGAGGTTCATGTGGAGGACATGGGACTTAAGCTGTCTGTGTTACGCCATATTGGAAAATGTGGGAGATAAACCCCCTCAACTTCTACTGGGAGCTCATTATACGAAGAAAGGTGGAAAGCCATATGCATGCATCTTAGCTCACATGATGACCAATCCTTGACTCTTAGTTTTATAGTTTCTGAGGAAAGTATTTCTAGTCCAGTTGGTGTTAGTCAACAAGTAGGATCATGTAGAAATCATTTAACATTACACCCATCTATGGCCACCTATAAATTTTTGGAATTTGGAGGTATTTTATCTGGCACATTAGTTTGTAAAGGGTGTGGGTACATTAAGTTTAGGTATCATGTCTAGAAGTGGTGGGGGAAAAATGGCTGAGAGTGGTTCAGTATCACAGACTATTGGCATGTAGTTTAGTGGGATGGTGGGGAAGTAAAGCACAACATATTTATGACCCTTACCTGATACAGGAAGAGGATCTATTGGATCCAGATAAATAGGAGCTAGTGGGTCTAGTGGATCTGGTGGTGGAGGTAACACATGAGGAAATCAAAGTTTTGGATCTGGAAAACAAGGACCTTAACCACCTCAGCAAGAATTTTTTATATGTATCTATATTTTTTGAATTAAAAGGGTTTTGAGGATACTTTAGATCATGTACAAAAATGTGAGTTGCTATGGCGTGAAAAGGGCATCACTTCCCTAGAACGAAAGTCAATCAAGTTTACAACTATGTTGTAAGGGTACACACATAACTGGTACTAAAAGTATGACCCTCATCAAATGTTGGTGGATTATAGTACTTTACATGATTCCTTTTTTATGGAATTCCACATTCACGAGTTTGAGAAAAAGAGCATAACCGTATTGAAGGAAATCCAATAAAGGATGATAGAGAGTTTGCGGGAGTATAATACGTGCTTTAACAATCTCCAGTCAAAATTGTCTTATGATATCCATCTATCTCAGCATTCCCAGTAGTTTGTTGGGGGATTGATCACATTCATCAGGAAAGTGCTCTCCCATAGGACGTTCTTATATCCACATGATGCCTTGGAAGTTACTCTAGGTAGCGAGGCCATTGGTAGCATTGATACTGGGATGAACCTATTTCTTGAAGCATAGATTATTTCCATGGGAAAGTAGCTTGAGAAATTATATGTGAATTCTACTCATGAGACTCATAGTGGACTACGGTGAATAGATTGTGAGGTTTAAGGAGACACAAAGGAAATTTTCCCACAGAATTCAGTGTGCACCTTTTCATTGGATTATGAAATTTGTCCCATAGATCATAATATAAGTAGATTCCCGTTATTATAGTGCACACTCTATAAAAATGTGTGTTCTTAAATTGTAAGATTTGCACATTCATGAATCACGATACAAAGGATTTCTAGTTGATAGACTAAATCTATGATGTCATTAATCTTGATGTGTGCCAAACTAGCACTGGAAGTAGTTCTAAGAACAAAGGTCTTTAGTATGAAGGGTGCGGAGATGGAGCTGGTTGAGGAATATGTTTTCAATGACAATTCAAAGGCCATGGTTTTCAAGGAGGTAGAAGTGAATTTATCTATGGAACTTGTTAAAAATTATGGATTGACTAAGCACTACAATCACGAGTGTTTGGATTTTCTCCAATGCGCATAGTGCAGAAAAAATCACAAGTTTGAAGAATTCCCTGAGTTATATGAGAACACAAACCGAAACCAATGGATGGACAAAGGCCAGGGAATGGTGAGTGTGAAGTGAGCTAATTCATAATGGATTCTTAGGTTACTGCATAACTCTAAGTTAGAACCTGTCTTAGTGACTATGTAAGTTGAGGTTGTGCATGCTAAGGAAATGCCAAGGTAGATTCCTCTTATTACTAGAGAAGAACTATTACATGGAAATTATCCTGATCCAACTCATTAGAAAGAGGTCTACTAAGAAACCACGAAGGTGATTCGAAGCTTACAAGGTGAGATTCAATGTCTAAAAGAGAAATCATGGAAATTGGACTAGAAAAAAAGAGCTGAGGTCCCTCAAATGTAAACTCATGAGGTCAGGGAAGTATGTAAGATGTTGTGCCAAGAGAAAACCATCCCTCTATTAGGATATTGGGTGAGAGGAAAACTACCAAGTGCTTTAGGCGAGCATGAGAGGAAAGTCTTACATGCTAATCTATCACCTCATAGTATTGATTATGATGAGGAAATCACGTTGAATGCAGTTATGGATGGATGGATCTTGAATAACATCTTGATTGACATGAGCATTAAGGTCAATGTTCTCATTTTATATGCTTGAAATCAGATGGGAAGACCCCCATTGCATCCATCTTCAAATCTCTTTTATATGGAAACTAGGACAAATGCTATGTCCATTAGAGTATTAAAGGATGTATCCATAACAATTCAAGGGGAAAAGTTTACTAGGGATTTTAAAGTCTTACCACTTACTAAGGAAGATAACTTTCCAACATTACTTGGGTGACCCTAGTGTTATAAGAATAATTTTGACTTGCACTACAACAAGGGGTATATAAGTTTCAAGGAAAAATAAGATGAAAACATAATTCCACTCATGGATGGGAAGTTTACGCCCTATGTGGAACCCTTAGGAGAAGAGGACCTAGATAGAATTTATGTGCGCAACATTAGAGAAACTAAGATTTTTAATCCATTAGAGGGAGTCATTCACTGGGAATATGCTCATTCAATGAGTGATATAACCAATATTTCTTGTGACAATTGGACACCCAGAACCTTTGGGCTGATTGGGAGACAATTGAAGGGAATGGTAACTTGATTTGATAAAGCACAATTAGTTAGGTTCCTAAGACGAAGACAATAGCCTAGTTATACTAGGGAAGGAAACCCTCATGTTTTTTTACGCGCAATGGAAGCCCAGTGCACATGTCAAGTAGAGAGGAGGAATATAATAACTTATAACTTACACAGGAAAACAACACATTGGTGGGAGACACATCGAAAAAACCCTCTAGAGTGGCATGAAGTGAGAATTGTACTCTTTGTTAGGTTTCTCTGAAGTAATGCGCCTACTAAAATTTGTGACTGTGATGGGAAGGGATTCACCTCATTCCATGTTCAAGAGTGTGAAAAGACTTGGATGGGAGGAGAAAAAGCTTTACCTCCTTCCATAAGGTTTCCTAAGTTTTATTCCACCTTGTAGGGTTATGTGCGCACATGGTATATTCATTCAGAGTTACAGCATCAAATAGTGAACTGGCAGGAGTTGATGACAGACCTTGTTCAATTTTTTGAGTATCAGAGTTCAAAGCCATCAGTGAATGAGGCATTGAAAGTAGTCAAGAACCTTACATTAGGGGATAGTGCCATGGCGGAGGCCATGATTCTAGAGCTGCTAGGTGAACCAGAGTTACAGACACGTTTTTTGGAAGAAGAGGAAAAATAAGTGTAACTTGAGCATGTCTTTCTGTAGAAGGAAAAAGGAAATTTTTTCTACCTGACACAAGATGAAGAGGTAGAGAACTTGGATTTTAACTGTACAAAAGTTATGTGCGAAGTATTAGATAAAGTGGATGAGGAAGAGCGTGCTTACTATGAGACCTTAAAGATGAAGAAATTTAATATTGGTATAGAGGTTGAGCCTAAGGAAGATGTCATTAGAGACTATTGGATGGATCAATAAGTTTCAAAAATATTTGAACTATTACGTGATTTTCAAGACTTATTTCTACACAGGTACCATGAGTTAAAGAGGATTCATCACTCTATAGGAGAGATGGAGATCAAATTTAAGGGTTGGCCATGACCATTCAGGAAGAGGCCTTATAGAATGAACCCAAATTTACGCGTAAAAGTTAAGAAGAGATTTATAATATGATAGAATGCATTATCATAGAGGCCATTGAAGAATCTAAGCAGGTAAGCTCAATCGTCACGAGTATTAAAAAGGATGGGAGAATAAGGATTTGCGTTGACTATAGAGACTTAAATACTCTGTGTGTCATTGATGCTTTCCCAACCCCCCTCATTGAGGATATTTTGGAAAGAGTTGTCGGGCACAAGATCTATTCATTTAAAGATGGGATTTTGGGATATCACCAGGTTTGAATTGTCAGGGAAGGAAAGGAAAAGACAAATTTCACCACTAAATAGGGAAGTTCTTCTTATACAATCATGCCTTTTTGACTGAAGAATGCACCTATTGTGTTTTTGCGCATTGTGTTTTGTGAATATCACGACTTCATTCATAAATTTCTCCAAGTCTACCTGGATGATTGGATGGTTTATGGATTAGTGAAGGATCATTGTGATAACCTGAGGTTGATTCTTGAGAGGTGTAGGAAGTTGCACATCTCTCTGAATATTAAGAAATGTATCTTCACCACTCTTTTTGAGATGTTACTTGGTCATATCATCTATAAGGTGGGTCTATTTGTGGATCCTACAAAGATTATTGTTATTTTGGGATTAAAGGATCCCACCAATCAAATCATGGTGTGTGGATTCCTAGGGAATATGGGGTACTAAATAAAGTTTAGTAAGGGATATGCCAAAATTGCCACACCATTGGAGAAGTTATTAAAGCATAAATTCAAATTTCATTGGGGTGAGGTGCAACAGGTGGATTTTGACACACTAAAGGACATACTTACTATTGCACCCATTTTGTGATTTCCCTCTTAGGATAAGCCTTTTCATGTGAACGTTGATGCATTCAGTATGGAAATTGGAGTGGTATTAGCATAGCCTCGAGTGTGGAATTTTGAACAGATATTATGTTTTTCTACTAGGAAATTAACCCTAGCTGAACAAAATTATACTACCACAGAGTGCGAGGCATTGTCAATGATCTATGCACTGCACAAATTTAGAGAGTATTTGGTAGAAACACATTATATTTTCTACACTAACCACATGGGATTAAAATATTTTTTAAACAAGCTTGTCTTGCAAGGCACATATGCCAATTGTTCTTATTGTTTCAAGAGATTTAGTTTACAGTTATGGTGAACCCATGGAAGAGAAATTTTGGACCTAGCCACTTATCTCAAATTAACTTAGGAGAGGATGTGCAGAGCATTGAAGACACAATGCTAGATATATAGTTGTTTATATTATAGTGCATGCCCTCTGACTTATAGGATATTGACATTTTCTTGTGAATGGATATGGTGCCAGAAGGAATGAAGGCCTTGGAGAAAAATTAGTTGGCTATATGCATCGTACCCTATATGCTGATTAGCATAGACTTGTACAAACTCAGAGGAGATGAGGTTTTCCATTGGTGTGTACTAGAGCATGAGCAAATTGTAATCATGGAGGAGGCTCATGGAGGCATTGCAGGAGGTCACTATGAAGGAGATGTGATCGCATGGAAAATCAATTTAGTAGGTATTTTCTGGGAGAAGGTTTACAAAGATTGTATCGAGTATTGCAAGGCCTGTGATCATTTCCAGTGCCTTGGTATGCTAGGAAAAAGAGATGAAATTTCATTAAGGCCTATTTCTTGTAAAAATTCATTTGAAAAATGGAAAATTGACTTTTTGGGCCCTATTTCCCTAGCTACATGTAGGATAGGTTCATGCTATATTATAGTGCATGCCCTCTGACTTATAGGATATTGACATTTTCTTGTGAATGGATATGGTGCCAGAAGGAATGAAGGCCTTGGAGAAAAATTAGTTGGCTATATGCATCGTACCCTATATGCTGATTAGCATAGACTTGTACAAACTCAGAGGAGATGAGGTTTTCCATTGGTGTGTACTAGAGCATGAGCACATTGTAATCATGGAGGAGGCTCATGGAGGCATTGCAAGAGGTCACTATGAAGGAGATGTGATCGCATGGAAAATCAATTTAGTAGGTATTTTCTGGGACAAGGTTTACAAAGATTGTATCGAGTATTGCAAGGCCTGTGATCATTTCCAGTGCCTTGGTATGCTAGGAAAAAGAGATGAAATTTCATTAAGGCCTATTTCTTGTAAAAATTCATTTGAAAAATGGAAAATTGACTTTTTGGGCCCTATTTCCCTAGCTACATGTAGGATAGGTTCATGCTATATTATAGTGCATGCAAGGATAGGTTCATGCTATATTATAGTGCATGCCCTCTGACTTATAGGATATTGACATTTTCTTGTGAATGGATATGGTGCCAGAAGGAATGAAGGCCTTGGAGAAAAATTAGTTGGCTATATGCATCGTACCCTATATGCTGATTAGCATAGACTTGTACAAACTCAGAGGAGATGAGGTTTTCCATTGGTGTGTACTAGAGCATGAGCACATTGTAATCATGGAGGAGGCTCATGGAGGCATTGCAGGAGGTCACTATGAAGGAGATGTGATCGCATGGAAAATCAATTTAGTAGGTATTTTCTGGGAGAAGGTTTACAAAGATTGTATCGAGTATTGCAAGGCCTGTGATCATTTCCAGTGCCTTGGTATGCTAGGAAAAAGAGATGAAATTTCATTAAGGCCTATTTCTTGTAAAAATTCATTTGAAAAATGGAAAATTGACTTTTTGGGCCCTATTTCCCTAGCTACATGTAGGATAGGTTCATGCTATATTATCACTTGTACCATATATCTTACAAGGTGGGTAAAATTTGTGCTTACAAATGATTGCATGTCGGTTAGAATAACTAGGTTCTTGTGGGAAAATATAATCAATATGTATGGTTGCCCAATAAATTTAATGAGTGATAGCGGTAGTCATTTCTTAAATGAGACAATTATAATCTCATTGGAAAAAAATTTGGTGGCACATCAAAAAAATATGCCCTATCACCCTAAGCCTAATGGAACTACTAAGGCATTTAACAAAATATTAAGCGACACACTAACTAACATTTGTAATTTCAGAAGGAGGGACTGGGATGACAAATTTTTTGTAGTTCCATGGGAATATCACACAAATTATAAAAATTTGAACAAGGCCACACCCTTTCAATTGGTGTTTAGCATGGAATCAGTTGTTCCTATGGAATTCATGTTGCCATCCCTACGTATTGCATGCGTAAGAGGATTGGCTTATGAAAAAGCATTAGAAGAGTGCATTGATAAACTTACATGAAGTTGGACGAGAGATGCACCATTATTAGGTGGATTCATATGATGGAGAAAGCACGAAAGAATATGTGACATTATTTTCATATTAGAAACAAGAAGTTTTAGGTGGGTCATATGGTCATTTTATATTATTATAAGTTTCTGTGTCACCTAGGGAAATTCAAGGTGCATTGGTTGGGACCATATACTATCAACTACATCCTTGATTTAGGCAGTTGCTAGTTATAAGCACAGGATGAAAAATGGTTTCCCAATTTCTTTAATGGGAGTAGGTTGAAGCCCTAATATAAATAAAACTTCTTAGTGTTTGTAAATAAGGAAGTATTGTCAGTTAGCTTAGGATTTCCCTTAATGCATTTTTTTATGTGTTTCCCTTATTTGTCATTTTACTTTATCCTTTTTGTTATGTGTTTTGTGTGTGTTGGCGCACCGGGAGCTAAATAATTTTGAAGTGATTTCATGCGTAGAGGACCGCATATACATTTAGTGTGGGGTGGACCGGCGTATATGTTAGGGTATGGTGGAAAACCTTTAATAATATTGGATTGATGAAAAACTCATCCTGGGATGAATAGAAAAAGGTAGAAGAATGAGTTGTGTGGTATATAAGTTATTCAAATTCATGTGGTTATAAAGGTATCGTGAGAAAATTTGTTTAAAGACCACACAAAAGAAAAGAAATGATCACAACCTGTAACATAAGGTAGGTGGAGGTATAGGAAACTACTTGGTAAACAATGCATTGGTTATGTACTTCAACATGGTAGGACACAGAAAAGAGGTTTGGGGCAGTGAAGTAGTGTATATACACATGATGTTATGAGTGCAACGCATTAGGGAAGGTCACGAAAGTTTATTTTAAGTGGAAAAAGTACTTTATTAAAAAGAGACTTTAATAATGCATGTGTTAATGACATTGAGGTTATGAAAAAGTATAAATAGAGGGTGAAGGTAATAATTTTAACTACCTTACCTTAGAAAATTATTTTTCTCCCTAGCTTGAAGTGCGACGATGGTTTGTGAAAATAAGTGAGGTAATTCTTACAAACCCATGAAGGTTGTGTGAATTATGGTGAGATCTTACAATATAGCAAGGGGATAAGAAGATAATACAGGAGTAAAGGGTTGTGTAGAAGATAAGCGGTTGAATTCGATGAGCTTGCGAAGATAGGGGAGAACCATTAAAACCTAGGGAAAAAATTAAGAAAAAAAAAATGGCACCAAAGAAATCTCAAAAAAAAATGTCAATGGTGGAGAAGGAGGAAACCATTGAGGTTTACTCAGAAATGCAATACCCCTCAGGTGTGATTAAAATAGGAAAGTGGAGCTTGAATCTTTACAGGTGTAAGATTAGAGAATATAACCACTGAACGATTGATAATGAGAAACTGATGCGGGTGTATTTATTTTTAGATGTTTCAATTGTATATGAGATCAGAAACCCTAAGGTTAACGAATTAGTTCAATAAGATTTACAAAAAACTATAGTTTTGTAGCTATGGGAGCAGTTATTCTTTGCAAAACCTACCTCGCTGTTTAGGTGGCTAATGTTGCATGTACAAAAGGACTTCTTCTACTTTGTGGGGAGAAGAAGGATAATTATAGACCACTTAATTAGAATGGTAACAAGCCTATGAAATAGTGGCAAAGACATGACACTTGACTTATATGTGACTCTAAAAATTAAAGAGTTATTCAAATAATTAAACTATGAGAAAGGGAAAGGGCCCAAATTATTGTGGATCTACCAACACCTAAATTGAGAGTCACTTCCCAACTCATCAGTTTCAAATCAAGCACATCAGAATGATGGAAGGATATAAACAGAAGATTCCTCTACGTTATATACATGGTTTCTAAGTGAGTGCATTACATGTTCACCCATTTTATTTAAAGAAATATCATTGAGGAGGCACGAGTGCAGAATGAGGTAGGAACAAAGATCACATGGGGATCCATACTTCTATTAATCATATTCTAGGACATTGGTGTCCTAGATGGACCAGATAGGAACATATGGGTTCACCCACCAGTGCACTCATCTCATGTTGAATAGTTTGCACAATTTACCTATGATGGTTCCATATCAAGAACCTACAAGGTGCGAGTGAACAAATGACATGAGTAGTTATGTGAGGATTTCAATAAGAAATGGTGTATCCCCCATGAGTTACCATAAGTTGTTGGTTATCAGGTCAAATTTGTGGCTAAACAACACTTTTTCTTGGCAAATTTCATGATGGATAAAGGAGAAATAAGGCCATGGTGCAAGCTTCAATTCACATTCATTTCTAGATACCTAAAGTGTGCCATCAACTAGTCGAGGTATGTGCAAAATATGACCTTTTATGTGGATAAATTTGACACTGATGTCCATACCCTTCATTCAATGTACAAATATGACACCTAACCCACATATGTCAAGGTTTTGGAGCCATATTTTTTGGAATTGCACCCACAAGTCAATGTCACCATTAAGGAATTCATCCACTAGGTATTTTTGTAGCTGTGCCCTAGGACACAAGGGGGGATAGAAGTTGATATTGCAAAATCCCCTTCCAAAATTAGCCAGTGGCACAAATCTCCCCAACGAAAGTTGTCGAGGAGGAAGGAGAAGAAGAAGAAGAAGAAATGAATGAAGGATGATTTCACACTTCCCAGAAGGGGAAGTATTACACATGTTGCAATGGTAGAAATGGCATGTGTACATCACAACAATGTAGCATCGAGGCCTCACGACCAGAGTGTGAGTTAGTGGAGAAGTGGGAGGAAGAAGAGCTAGAATAGAAGAAGTAGAAAATACACAATGTATCAAGTTCTATAACAAGCTCAGAAGAGGAAGAGGAGGACTACACTAATTTAAGGGAGGATCTTGAGGTAGAGCTTTAGGAACAAGAGAAAAGAGATGAATACAATGCCAAGACCCCAGATGAGGTACAAGGGAGTGGAAAATATAATTCTATGGAAGGGAAAAGGGAGATTCCAGCATGAGGGGATTCCCCTATCCATCCCACTAAAATGAAGGAGGAAGAAAGGGGGGGGGGACTCCTTTGTCATAAAGAAATATAATGGGTTCACTCTAGGATTGAAGAAGTAGTGTTCGTAGTGTAAAGAAACAAGGAAAAATTAGGCCCCCATGTCCCCTCACATGTACTTTGTAGATGACCCCAAAAAGGTGTTGCGCACAATTTTTCAGAGTACCCTCTGCATGGAAAAACTACATAGTTGGGATCTATTTGAAAAATATGGGGATGTAACTAGAATGAGGAGAATGATATGATGGAACCTACACTTGTATTTAGAGGATCTAGAATTTGAGGTCATCGATCACGTGATTGAGACCATCCATTTGAATAAGAAGGCAAGAACAACCTACAAGGTGATAAATTCAAGCTACATCACCGATGGGTAGACATTCAATACACTATAAAAGATGTCTTCAGAGGTAGTACTTCATATCTTGGACACAGGGGAAACCATCTAAAAATTTGTTGTAGATAAGAAGGGGAAAGAGAAGGAAATAGAGATATTGTGCCAAGAATTGAAAGGCAAGCAGAGACGAACCAAGGAGGCCTATGATCGAGTTGGAACCCTCATTAAAAGCATTTTGGGAAAATGTTCGGTGCTAGTAAGCTAGGTCAAAACATACTATGGTGATGAAATGGTGTACCTTGATGAAGGAAATAGAGATATTTTACCAATAATTGAAAGGAGAGTAGGCATAAACCAAGGAGGCCTATGATTGAGCTGGAGCCCTCATTAAAATAATTTTGGGACAATGTTCGATACTGGTGAGCTAGGCTAGAACGTACTATGGTGATGAAATGGAGTACCTTGAGGACTTGGTGGGGATGTTATTAACCAACATCAAGGATGACATGGGCCTGACAAATTTATAGCTCACTAAGGAAAAAGAAGAGATCAAGATCATTGTTGAATCCTAAATCACTTAGTTGGAGAATTTACTTACTCAACTCAAGGAATCAAATATATTGGCGGATAGGGGCTTCAACAACTGCAGGAAGTGTGATCCTGTTATTGACTAGTGAGTGAAAAAGGAGGAAGCCAATGTTATAGCATTGTAGGATAAGGAGCCAACAAACAAAGTTGAGTGCTCCTAGTTAATTATACACACCACAACATAGAAAGATAAGATTAAAAAAGTGTAAGAAATTAGATTTGAGGATTGAAAAACTCTACGATTCCATCACTAATTAGATTGATGAGCTATATGGTGTCTTCATGGAGTTGATCGTAGCTATAAACAAGATTAAGTTGAAGGTGGAGGAAGTCACCTTAGACCAAGTGCCCAATGTATTAGGAGAGGAACTAGGAAAAGCCTTATCAGAATTGGTGGAATGGTAGAAATTGAAGGATGAAATAAAGGTAGAGTTCCTTGAACTCCTTTAGTTAGTATCTTAGGCATTAAACCATACAACATTTTTTTCTTAACAAATTCTTGGTCGATGGATTTTTTTTTGGGGAACATGAATGATTTCCATGAGCTATAATCAAGCAAGTGTGGGGTGATGTTGATCCCTTGAAATAACCAAATAACTGAGGTGTGGAGGGTTTTGGTATGTGAAAACAAGGTGTGAAGGCACACATGAAGGTAAATTTTTAGAATGGACAAAGGATGACGCCCAGGAAGAATGGGTTTAGGACATAGTTTCTTTTTTGACTATGAATAAATTTATGTTAAGGGAGCACATGGCTAGGTGACCAGATTCATTTATGGATAACATTACGCTATGAAGACTTACAACTCAAGGAAAAAATATTCGATGGCATCATTACAGTTATCATAATAGGATCAAAAGATGATTATGCTATGGATTATCTAGTACTTTCATGATGAGGATACTCAATTAGGGAAATACATCATGAAATTTTGCATGTTCTTGGGTAATGATGAAATAGTTATAGGAGATTCCTCATTATTCCTTTTTGTGCGTTGGTTGGTGTGGCAATAAGAGGTTGTGTCACAGAAAGGAGAAATAATGTATGTGTGTGTGGAGAGTGATAGATAAGGGAATCATGGGTGTAATATCTATAATGAAACTATTGTAGACAATATATGGGGATTCTATTTTTTACTAGTTCCATTCATGGATTCTCTAATGTGTTTGGATACTATAATGTTGAGGAATTAATACAATGGGAATGTTCTAAACATCAGATTCACAAATCTTGATATGTATGTTTTCTTTATTGTTCATGGATACAAACCCTTATATTCTTGATGTTTCTCATGGTTTATTTTTTATTCTATTATAATGTGGTCATGTGTAATTTCATGTTTTGGTGCCTCTGAAATTAGATCTAGTTCTTAATCTTGTTTATAAGAATGGATGTATTCACTTTATGTCTGTGTAAAAACTTTATCATTAATGGAAAAAATTCTTACAAGGATGACCTAAAAGAGGGACTTGGTGCTTGCACACACCTCAAGTAAGAATCCATTCTAGGCTGGATGATGTGGTGACATGCCTAGGGTTAGATTGAGAAGGAAATTTAAGACGAGAATACACATCATCAGCATTGCAAGTGAATGTATTCACAAGAATACCATCTTCCAATAAAGTACAAAATTTAGAGGATCATGTAAGTCATAGGATCACTAACAGTCATCTGCACTCTAACAAAAAAAATTTCCAGTATCAACAAAACACCACACAAAGGAACAACAAATAGAAGTAGACTGATAAACTAAAACACCACATTGAAAATCATATACACACAATATATATATTAATGTGTGTGTGTGTGTGTGTGTGTGTGTATGCCACCACATCTGCTATTCGGCCTTGACCTTGGTGACTAATGAGAGGTAATTGATTGATGGCCAACCTCTGATGCCTCCAGCCTCTGATGTCATACTGCTAATTCAAAAAAAATAAAAATTACCTCATCAATCTGTGACGTTAGATTCCACAAAAACTATATCCATAAGGCAATTATTTTTACAAATTTGGCTTTTGAGGAATTCACTACTCTTAAAAATGAATCATTTTTTGTTTTAAATCCTTAGTGATAAATGACTTATTAAGACTATAATATTTACATATTTGACAAACAACATAACCTTTGACACATACCTAATGAAAAAAACACCTAAAAACACCTAAGACTTAATTTTTGTTTTAATTTAATTTTTCACAATAATAATAATACTTCCGAATGATTTTTGTAATAGAAAATAAATGAAACTATTTAACCTTGGTACTTATAAAATAAAACAAACTCTAGACTATAATGGGACATATTGTATGAACTAAAACCATGTATATGCAAACCATGTTTTAAAGAAAAACTAAAAACTAAAAAAAACACCTTTTGACCAACCGGTGAACCGTTATGGAGAAAAAAATTCTTTTGTATTTACGTCCCAAGGGATCATGGTGAATAGTTGGACATGGATTTCTTTGCTAGAGGGATGACATTAATGGTAGCACTCAATGATTTTTCCTTCAAACAATCTAGTTATGTCATCAATTTATCAATCTTGGAATTGATGAAACCACATGCCAATGTCATGCTGTGAATGCAAGCCTCCCGATTGTTAATGTTAGTTTTCTATTTCTTCCTCCTTAATCGGTGGGCAATCAATAGACTGCTAATTTTAAGCTAACTTAAGAAGTAGTTCACTATACAATAGCTGTAAACAGTTAACAATAGATTAACTAGAATTAGTTTTCTTAATAATCACTTTGTTGTAGTTACCTTTTATTTATATCTATTCTAAATTAATCAAATTGTTATGGGAATAGTGAATTTTTCTATTCTTTTTCTCTGCTCTATCTTTTTTTATTTTATGTAAATTTTCAATTTATTTTATGTTTCTTTCAGCTAGATCTACACAAGATTAGCTATAATTTTACATGGTACCAAATTGGGTTTGGAGGTAGGAAGAAGGAGAATATAGTGTTTTGCAGTAATTAAAGATAAGAGCTATTGAAAAGAATGGAATTTTCAGCCTATGCTATTCTTACACCATACAACTATTTTGATTAGAAGCCAAATATTCTACTTTAGCTCAGAAGTAGAGGCCTCTATCAGATAGTTATGAATACAGAGGATGAGCCCAATGTTACAGTTGAAAATACTAAATACTTCAACCACATCGATGAAGCATTTGGTTTGATATGCTTATCCATATCTCTAGAATTTATGTTTCACATTGAGGTGTGTACAATTCCAAACCAAGTTTGGAATGCATTGGAGGATATTTTTAGAAAGAAAGATGAGACGCAGGGTCATATCCTTGAAAATTATCTCAAATCATTACATCCAAGGAGTTTTGATAACATTCAAGATTTCTTCTCAAAATTCAAGGCCTTATTGCTTCAACTGAAAGGTTGTGGTTATTGAAAAATCCAAGGAAGAAGGAAAATTAATCCTTTCTATTCTATCAAATTTTGGTCCAAAATATTCAATATTTGTCTCTACTTTCCACACAGTTAGGCTCACAACAGGAGCAACTTGGAAGATGACCACACTGGATATCTTCATTGAGTCTCTAATATATGAGCAGGATAAGCTTATAAAAGTGGGCACATTGAAGAATTATAAATCTCATGCACTTATTGTGCATGTAAGTGAGAAGAACAATTCCAAGTCCAACCAAAAATTAAAAAAAAATTAAAAGGCAAAGAGAAGAAGGATTTAGATCCAAGAGAAGAAGGATTCAGATCCAAGAAGGAAAGACCAAACCTCTAGATTGATCTACAGGCTCAAAAGAAAAGAAGGACAAAAAGAGCAATCCAAAGTGCAACTATTACAACCGTCGGTACCATCCAGAATCATCATGCATGAAGAATACCATTGATCTCATGATGTATTCACTTAAACATCATAATCTTGGCAGTGTTATCCCAGAGAGTTTCAAGAAGAAGCAGGAAAAAAAAGCACTAGAAATAAGAGACAATGCTCATGCCTTGATTTCTATTCATTCTTCTTCAAATTCATGGATCATAGACTCTAGATCTTCACACCACATGGAAGCCTCAAAATATGCTCTTTTTTCTTTGAAACCATATTATGGTTCTCCTATTCTCATGGGAGATGTTTCTTTTGAAGAGGCAACTGGAATAGGGAGGATGGAGGTTGAAATTGGAAGTTTTGAGAATGCGTTACATAATCAAAAGATTTATGTTAATCTTCTTTCTATGTATCAAATGAATCATATTGGAACTAGAAAAAGAGTTGAATTCACACAAGATTTAATGAGCATCTATGACATGCAAGACAACTCCAAAAATTTTGTTGGGAAGGTGAATCATCAATCTCATCTATACACTTTCTCTAACTTTGTTACCAAATTAGATTCTACTTTACTACTAACACATGCAAATGATTAAAGTGGAATTTGGCATGAAATATTTTGACATCTAAATTTTAGATACATACAACAACTTAGAAAACAAGGGATGGTGAAAGGCTTGCCTACCATGGAATTTTCTGATGGAGTTTGTGAAGGTTATCCTCTTGGAAAGCATCCATAATTTTTTTTTCCAAAGGGGCCTGCATGGAGAGCCTCTTCTCCATTAGATCTTGTTCATAGTGATCTTATGGGCCCATTTCCTCTACCTTCCATGAGGCAAGTAAAATATGTGCTAACATTCATTGATGATTGTAGATAAGAAGTCTGGGAAATTGATCAAGATCCTCCACACAGATAATGGGGGTGATTATATAAACAATGATGTCCAACATCTTTTTGATGAAGTAGGAATACAATTGCAGAACACAGTTCCTTAGACTCTGTAACATAATGGGGTAGCTGATAGGAAGAAATGATCTTTAAAAGAGATAACAAGTTGTATGTTCCATGCAATGTCTCTTCCCTCAAAATTATGGGTTGAAGCAATCAATTGTGCTTCATATATACAAAATAGTTCTCCTCACAAATATGTCATAGGGAAAACACCTTTAGAAGCATGGAGTGACAAGAAACTAGAAGTTAAACATTTCCACATTTTTGGATCATATGCATGGCCCCATATTCCTATAGAAAAGCGGAAGGATTTGGAGCCTAAAAGAAAAGAATGCATATTTTTTTGATATCCATATGGTGTGAAGGGTTGTAGATTGCTAGATATTTCTAGAGAAACATGCCACCAATTTGATGTTACCTACTCTTATTGATCTCAAGGATGGTGCATATAATCATGTTGATCTAATTTTAGATTCATCTGAATCTGAATCATCTGAAAATGTGCATGCATGTGCATACCTAGATCCAGATCTGAATCCCAATCGGGCTTCCATTGATGATTCAGTATCTCCTTGAGAAATCAACAAACAAGAAGCTTGGATAATATTTATGATGTGCCTCATGCTTTTTCTACTACCCATTCCATCATTATGCCAATACATGCCTATGGGATTCAAGAAAATGATCTTCAAACTTATACAGATACTGTAAGGAATTCTCATTGGGAAACAAACATGGATGAGGAGTACAATTCTCTCATTATGAATCTGATAATAATGGTATAGCTTAGATACCAAATGATAGAATAGAATAAGATTGCAATGACCAAAGAGGGATGGAAGCCTCACAAATATTATTGATCATGAAATCAGATTACATTACAATGCAAGAGCTGTAATATTTATAGATATTAGACAGCCTCATATGGATAGACATGACACCCTAGCAGACACCAACTACGAGATGATAAGACCCATCTCACATGCACATGTAATTACTACTAATACCAATATTGAATGTTATCCAACATAACAATATTGAATGCAAGTCACTAGACTAGAGTGCACATGTTGCACATTATTAAATAAAAGACAATGCAATAAAATGCAATAAATATGCCTATGCTAAATTATGCTAACATTCCCCCCCTTAATTTTGCATAGTTTCCAATGAAGTGGAGAGGAACTCTCTGAACAGTGTGAATTTGTCACGTGCAAGTGACTTAGTGAAAACATCTACCTTCTGTTCAGCTGTAGGACAGAAATGGAGCTGTATATTGTGCTTCAAGACATGCTCGCGTATGAAATGAACCTGTACTTCAATATGCTTGGTTCTCTCATGAAATACTAGATTGTGAACAAGCTTTAGAACTCCTTCATTATCAACATATACTGGAGTAGATTTCTGTTGTGGTAGACCAATTCCTTCCAGTATTCGCGTAGCCATATTGCTTCACAAACAGCTTCACCTGCAGCTCGATATTCTGCTTTTGTAGAAGAGTGAGAAACAAAGTTCTGTTTCTTGCTTCCCCATGATATCGGTCCAGATCCCATAAAGAAGACGAAGCCTGATGTTGACTTCCTGTCATCCATGTTTCCTGCATGATCTGAATCTGAATATCCTGTCAAGAAGAAATTGTCATTCTTCTTGTACTCTAGACCAAGGTCAACTGTACCCTTTAGATATCTTAATATTCTCTTTGCTGCTTTCCAATGACATATTTTTGGTTCTTGCATGAAGCTTGATAAATAGCTGACTACAAAGTTGATATCTAGTCTAGTATATGTCAGGTAAATTAGACTCTCGATCAACTGCCGATAGAGAGTTGCATTCACCGGTGGTGATGGATCGGAACGAGATAACTGAAGTCTCGCTTCCATAGGTGTAGCAATAGGAGTGCAGTCCATCATCCTGAATTTCTCGAGCGTTGTCTTGGTGTATTTCAACTGCGACACAAAGATATGATTCTATTTTTGCCATACTTCCAACCCAAGACAATAGTGCATGAGCCCGAGATCTGTCATGTCGAACGATCGATTAAAATCCTTCTTTGTTGCATCGATCATCTTCACAGAACTTCCTGTAATGACTAGATCGTCGACATAAACAACCACAATGACAATCTCCCCCCCTTTCTTTTTGAGGTAGAGATTTGGGGTCATAAGGATTCCTTTCGAATCCATGACTTATGAGATGCTCATCAATTTTGATGTACCATGCCCGGGGTGCCTGTTTTAGGCCATATAGAGATTTTATGAGTCTGCATACCATCATCTCTTTTCCTGGTATTACATAACCCTCTGGCTGAGTCATATAGAATTCTTCTTGCAAATCTCCATTAAGAAAGGCACTTTTCACATCCATTTGGTGGACTTTCCAACCAAATTGTGCAGCTAGAGCAAAGATCATCCTGATTGTCTTGATCTTGGCTGTGGGAGCAAATGTCTCCTCATAATCAATGCCTTCTTGTTGTGCATACCCCTTTGCTACAAGCCTTGCTTTATACTTGTCAATAGTCCCATCTGATTTGTACTTAGTCTTGAATATCCATCTGCATCCAATGGGTTTCTTCCCTGGTGGAAGGTCGACAAGTTGCCATGTGTTGTTCTTCATCACTGACTGATACTCTGAATCCATGGCATCTTTCCAAGCTTTTGATTGTAGGGCTTCCTGAACTGTAGATGGCTCAACTGTTTCAACAACTCTACTCATTAGGGCATAATTGACCTCTTCACGAGCTTGACTGCGAGTTCTAGGTCCAGGATTGGATGATGTGCTAGGTGCTTCATCCAAATTTGCATCTCTTATTAATTGAGTATACCATTTAGGTAACTTCTTAGCTGTTCCATTGGCTTGTGGTGGATCCAAATTTTCACCATCATCCAATTCATCACTGTCATCTTCAGTGGGAACATCAAATTCTGTCTTCACAAGAGGTGTATTCTGCATGTTTGTTGAGTCGTTGAGTGGAGCATCTACTTGTTTCTTCTCAAAGAACTCAACATCCCTACTTGTGTATACTTTCTTTGCTTTCAGATCCCATAATCTGTACCCAAGTGCTTCTTCACTGTATCCAATGAATATCAATTTCTCAGCTTTCATATCCAACTTGTTCCTATTCTTCTTGGGTATGTGCATGCTAGCTTTACACCCAAATACTCTTAGGTGTGCAATTGATGGTTTCCGATTTGACCATGCTTCTTGAGGTGTCACTCCTTCAAGAGCTACTGTGGGCACTCTGTTCAACAAATAGACTGCAGTTCTTGCAGCTTCTACCCAAAATGTCTTTGTTAAACCTGAGTCGTCAATCATACATCGCACCATTTCCATGATAGTACGATTCCTTCTCTCAACTATACCATTCTGCTGTGGTGTGTGAGTAGGAGGCATTTTTCGATGAATCCCATGAGCTTCCAGGTAAGTCTTGAACTCATTACTTGTGAATTCCCCCCCTCGATCTGAGCGGAGAGTTTTAATCTTGCGACCAACTTCATTCTCAACAAGTGCTTTGAACTTCTGAAATGTCGCAAAGGCTTGACTCTTGTTTCTTAGAAAATATATCCACATCTTTCTTGAGTAGTCATCAACACAAAGCATGAAGTATTGACATCCAGAATGACTTGGTTGCATGGGCCCGCAAAGATCGGTGTGCACCAAATCAAGCTTTCCCTTAGCTCTATATGTGTTCTTCTGGAAGGGTACTCTATGTTGCTTTCCAGCTAGGAAATTGTGACACTTGTCAGTGTTGTGCTTGAGTGTAGGCAATCCTTTCACCATGTTGCCCTTTTGAAGTGTTTGGAGATAGCCAAAACTGATGTGACCATATCTGCGATGCCATAGTTCTGCAGATTGTGTGTCTTTGGCCACTAAAGCTTGGTCATCCTTATGGACAAAATCAAGTTGGAACATGCGTCCCACATTGGAGGCTCTTGCTACAATCTTGGAACCTCTTGACTTATCTCTTATCAAGCACACTTTTTTTCCATTATTACTGTCAAAATCTAACTTCAAGTTGTGATCAAGGAGTTGACTAACTGATAGCAAATTCTTGGTCAACCCAGGTACATACAATACATTTGTGATTTTGCAGTCATGCTTTCCAAGAGGTAGTGAAATGTTTCCAATCCCCTTGACATTGTATGATGAGTCATCACCTAATGACACATGGTTCTTGTTAGGTGAGTCACGCAGTGTGTAGAACCAATCCTTACGTCCAGTCATGTGTCGAGTTGCACCCGAGTCAACATACCAGATATCTTGCGTGGACTTGGTTTCTTCATCAAATTGAGCAGAATACATGTGGTGTCCTTCATCTGAATCATCCTCATGTTCGGCAATGTACCCTTGTTGTTTGGGTTTTCTTTGCCAATTACCATTTTTCTGCCCTTGATTGTTGTTATTGTTGGACTTCCCTTTATTTGAATTATTGTTACCCTGATGGTTATTGGGTTTTGAATTGCTTGATGAAACCTTTTTATAGGAATTGTACCAATAATATTTGATGTCATGTCCCCCTCTATTGCAAATGGGACACTTCTTGGTGTTGTCTCGTTGACTTTGATTTTGTTGGGACTTCTTGTGATTGGACTGAAATTTTCCCTTTCCTTTATGATTGGAAGATAGTGCTTGCTCATCTTCCTGATCTTTGTTGTTCATTGCCTCTTCTTGTTGAAGTAGATTGACCAACTTCTCAAAGGTGACTGTGTGTTCACTCATATTGATAGTTGTCACAAAGATTCTGTAGGAAGGAGGAAGTGCTCGTAACACAATTGGTACGAGGTCTTCATCACTTATCTCTTTTCCCAATGCCAATAGAGATGCCCTCAAAGTAGCAACTCGTCTCAAAAAAACTTCAACCTTCTCATTGTGCTTGAACTTGAGAGTATGCAGTTGTGATAGTAGGTTGAGGATGGCATTCTTGTTCTTTGCCTCATAGACTGTGCTCAACTTATCCCATGCATCCTTGGCTGATGTGGCATCTCTAATGTGGGGTTGCACATCGTCTGTTACGCCAAACAAGATGATCAACTTGGCCTTTTGATTGGCCCTGTCAAATTGAGCTTGTTGTCTTCCATCATCAAGTGATCTTGTTGTTTGTCCATCTACAACTGTCCATAGGTCTTCAAACTCAAGTAACGTCTTGATCTTCGGTTTCCATGCAGCATAGTTGTCTCCTCTAAGCAGTTGTGAATCTGGCAAGAAGAACTTTGGTGCTTGTGCACCCATTTCTGCAATCTGAATTTTTGAAACTCTGAATTTTTGACAAAGGGTAAGGCTCTTATCACTCCAGGTTTAAGGTCTCCCTCTCAATATACCGTCAGGCCGATATACCAAACCTTTCTATATACGCTCCCTTCCGATATACCCATCGGTACGTGGAAGAAGATCACCCTTTCAATATACCCGTCAGTACGGAAAGAGGTGTTAATGCACGTGAAAGAATTTAGTACGTGGTACTTAGACAGTACGGAGAGGGGTTTGTGCAAGCACAAACGGATGGGAGGGCTCAAATGTGTGTGTATTGTGTCCTTATTACTCCCCGTCGATTTTATAGGGTCGATGCCCAGACGACGTTTAGGTAGCTATGTTAGGCATTAAGTGCAGTAGTAGTCGCGACGGCATCACCCGTAAGCGCTTCCCAGAGGCACCGTATATACCGAACGCTGCTATGAGATCAAAGATCTCGTGTGATAGAACCAAACATAAAATGAAAATTTTGCACTTTTTTTTTTTCACTTTATGCACCAAGATTACTACAACATGCTCCAAAATTACATAAAAATGAAGTTTTTGTGTCCCCCCTCTTTACAAAAAAGGGTCTAGAATCACAAAATACACAATTTAGGCCAAAAATATTTTTTACCCACCAATAGGTGTTTTTCCGCTAAATTTAGCGGTGGCTCTAAATGTGTTTGGTGAGCTTCTAAATTTAGAAATCTCCCAAAACTTATTAATTTCTCCAAATTTTCAAAAAAAAATAATTTAATAAAAAATATGGAGAGAGTGGGAATCGAACCGCTGACCTGTTTGTTCCCAGGATCCAAACAAACAATCTGAATATTGTTTTCAGTTTTTCTCACAAACTGTGATCTGGGTTTTTCTAAATTTTTTACAATAGCATCATACAATATTTATCTTGAAACCCAAAAAATTTCAGAAGAATCGGAATCTTGTTTTTGAGATCTTACCAATTTACCAGCTAGATCTGATTTTTTTTCAGAAAAAAAATGATCCGACTTGTACAGACTTTTCGTCACATGTAGAGGCCGAATCTGAAGATGATGTAAACTGTAAAGTTGTGCATCTCCTTCTTATCTTTCCAGAAAAAAAAATGGCACATCAATCTGACATTGTATGAAAAAGTTACGTCCTTTTTTCTAAGAGCTATCTGCTGGAATTTTGTTGACGGGACTGCTTCAACCTTTGCTCCCGAATTCTTCACACCTCCACTTTCAGATCTAATTTTTTTTTTTTTTTTTAGATCTGATCTTTTTTTTCTTTAGATCTGCAAAAAAAAAATTCAAGATCTCTCTCCTTTTTTTTTTTTTTTTTTTTAAGATCTTTTTTTTTTTTTCACAATCTTTTTTTTTTTTTTTTAGATCTGCAATTTTTTTCAAGATCTTTCTCCCTTTTTTTTTTTTTAAGATCTCCAAATCTGAAATATTCCGCCAATATGTTAGATCAATTGGCTATGCCAATGACTAATCAAAAAAAAATTTACCTTCCAAATAAGTGGATAGGTCAAATTTTAGTTGAGGGATGCTTGGGAGGAATGGAGGCTGCGGGATGCTTCAATGGCTCTCCTTTGATGCAGATCTTCTTCTCCAATGGATCCTCTCCAATAGTGCTCCTCTTCAACCTTGCTTGGATAGAACCTGCTCTGATACCAAATGATAATAATGGTATAGCTTAGATACCAAATGATAGAATAGAATAAGATTGCAATGACCAAAGAGGGACGGAAGCCTCACAAATATTATTGATCATGAAATCAGATTACATTACAATGCAAGAGCTGTAATATTTATAGATATTAGACAGCCTCATATGGATAGACATGACACCCTAGCAGACACCAACTACGAGATGATAAGACCCATCTCACATGCACATGTAATTACTACTAATACCAATATTGAATGTTATCCAACATAACAATATTGAATGCAAGTCACTAGACTAGAGTGCACATGTTGCACATTATTAAATAAAAGACAATGCAATAAAATGCAATAAATATGCCTATGCTAAATTATGCTAACAGAATGTTTTTGACTTGCCACTTCCACCGAATCTATTTAAGGCCTCGATTTTGTCACAAAAAAATTCAGGTGATGGTTAGTCGAGGATTAAAGCTTAAGGTTTAGTATGCCTAATGGTTTTTAGCAATTTTTTGTATTGATCCAAGTGACGTGAGTTTTTCTTTCAAAAAATTCACTCCTATTGCACTTGGCTTTCATTTGTAAATTAAGGTAAAGAAAGGTTAGAGATCTCCATGGATGTGAAATCATTTCATTCACAGACCCTCTTGACATTCCGCATATTTAGTGCATTTGCAACAACAAGGGTATGTTAAAAGTTCCTCTAGTATGCAAACTGACTCCCTGTCCTGATATGTCCCCAATGAGTACCTGAACAGGTTTTACAAGCTCTGTCAAATCAGATTTGTCTTCACTAATATTGGAAAGCTAAATAAAGAAAATGTTTAATTTGCTAGGGATCCTACTGCTCATTGTTTCCAGAGCTCAGAGATGATAAGTAAAATCAGAAGGAATGCCACAAATCCATCCTGCATGACTTTGGGAGAACATATTGCAAGAAGATTGATTAATGAAAGTTGAATCCTATCAACCAACTGCCATTCAAATAGACTAGAATGAATACCTTTATGGAGGTGATTCTCCATCAGTGGTATGCAAATAAATTATCCCATGTAGATGTAAAATGATAAAAAAATTGCTTCAAGATTCACATTTGTGCATCATTTTCTGAGGTTGAAGCTCAATGCCCCACTTGCAGTTACTTGCAAACGGTTCCTAATCCATTGGGGGGTATCCATTTTGAATCAAATTATACTCATAGGTTCTATGGTGGATCCTTAGTTTCCTTATCATTGTCATCCATCATGAGCAACACCTTGAGAAGGATCAACTATGTTTAGCCCCCATTATATTGCGAGTTCATGATTAATGTTGTAAACTACCTTTGACCTTTATTATTTTTTGGGCAAGGTTGGATATGCACATGAGTGACCTAAGTGCATGTGGATATGTCTTCACCACTTTGGATCCCCTCAAGATGAATTGTGGAAGACCCATTACTTGGTTTAATCTCAGATGAATGAAGGAGGTTGTAGATTGACACACTCACCATTTTGAGCTCATTAACTTTGACCTAACATATTGAGATCTATCAAATTGCATCTAGTTTGGTGGAGGCACCAATTCAAGCGTACACACCTTTGTGGATCCATGAATGGTGTTGCTAAACACACTAAAGTGGGCAGTAGCATTTAACATGGGAATTGATACACTGATGGATTATCAAAGAATTACTAGTAGTGAGATGATGGTGAATGGTTTGGTTGGACAGCTTGTAATGGATTACTAGGTAAAAATTTAAATTTTCTTGATGATGTTCATTGTTGACTAAATAGCCAAGTGGGGCATGCTATACTATCATATAATATACAATTAGTTTGAGGGGGAGTGTTTGACAATTTTTAATGTCTCTATGCCATCATTTCATATTTAAGTTACGATTGTACAGGTTGCATGTTAGAAAAGTTAATTTTGCATTTATTGAGGATCCTTAATAACAATAATCCTATGAACTGTAATTTTAAGGAAACTTCCGACATCTTAACATTTTTAGAATAGCTATAAACAATTAGCACATAGATTACAAATGTAAGTTTGCCTAACAAGTTGTACTTAAATTTACAATTTGACCTTTTATTTGTATGTACTTGCATTGCATTGTTTGGGAATAGTGAATTCACATGTACTGTTCTACTTTCTCCTATTGTTTTTTTTTTTCCTATAAACGTGCAGGAGCTTGATTGGTTTTTCACCAACTACTCATGTGCTGAGTATGAGAATTATTGGTAAGAATCTTATCTAAATATATTATCAAGGTGGAGTTCTCTTGATAAGAGGATATTCAGAATTCTACTCATGGAGTTCACGTAAGATTATGATTTGCCACAAATGTTCAATGAAATGAAACATTATTAATACATGCAGTTTGTAGATGTTATTTTGATGTTCTGACTGCAAGAGACTCCACCATTTATGCAGATTCATGGACTAGTGAGGCCATAAATTGGCCATAAAGCTTACAGATATTGAGGTCCTTCAAGTTACCTTTCAAATTGGATAATGTAATTTAGTGAATTATAGTTTTTTAAGATATAATATAGGATAAGATCTTCTTTACTCTTTAGAAATATTTTTTTATCACAATTTAATTGACTAATCCTATTGATTATTTGGGAAAAGATCAGAAGTATTGTCCCTATGCATGCCATAAAGGAAAGATAATGCTAGTATTGGGATCAATGGAATTGATTTGAAATGGTAAATTTAAAATCATGATATGATTTCAAATTCATATGTCCTCTCAAAATTATGCAAGTTAAAAACAAATATCATGTCAATCCGAGGTTGCGTTGCTTATGAGTTATAGTTGTTGATAAGTTAGCTAACTCGCAGAGTTAGTTCCAACACTGATTAATTCCTGTAACTTGGGTTTATTCCATAACTACATCCCCGATCTTGGTTCCAGAACTTTTAGAATGGAATGAAAGTTAGGTTATGGAACTTTCAATTCAGATTCATAGGACAAATGTAGTCATATTTAGTTCCGGATTATAAATTTATTCCGGAACTATATATAAATGGAATGACTAAACTAGTTCATGAACTTAATCAAGGACATTGTATATAGTTTTTGAGGGATTGTTATAAACACATTGAGATTCCCTAATGGGAATCTATGTTAGAACTTATATTTCAGAGAAATGTTTTGAATAAAACTTAGTCATTCATTATTTACTACAGGTTATTACCAATGAAGAGAAATCTAACTTTTAGTGATGTAGTCCGAAGATTATTGTATTCACACGAGAACTATTCCATTAATAGAAACCTAGTAGGTAGTAAAATTCTTTGATATCAGGATTCTTTGTATAGAATTTTTTAATCAAAAACCTCATTCAATTTGTTACAAGATTTAATCAATAAAATGCATAGATCTAACTTTTAGTGAGTGCAGTAAGAGGAAATGCTTTCAGACGACGCATTCAAAGTTCCATAATTTCACAGTTGTAGGAGTTTTCAAAGATTTTTGGAAAATACTAGAGAGATACTTTTGTTCATAAAAACCTCTGTTTATGTAAGAGACCTCATTTGGATTTGATACATTGTTTTACCAATTTCAAAGAGAAATCTTGCTTTTAGTGAACAATACAGTCAATGAGGAAATTTGTGGATATTACCAGGATGATGCACTATGTTTTCCATAAGTGATTTGGAAGTGAACTTTATGCAGACAAATGGAAAATGATGATAAGATTTTTTAACTCAGAGCCTATCAGTGTTTATTTCAAAACTCAATCCAAAAATAGAGTACATTTTACCAATAAAGAGAAATTAACTGTTAGTGCAAAATCACAACACCCTTGGATGTTGATCAGATTTCTAGTTTGATCATATTAGCATCCAGTGTGATTGCACAACATGGAATCCTTTCTCCAAGTGTGGGACTTGAAAAAATGAGAAAGGAATCTCCAGAGAAGGCTGGTTCCTATTCCTAAACTACCTACCACAAGCTATTCCAGTGCAGGCAAGCTAATCTAATCCTAATCTAACCTGCCAAGGAGACAGAGAGAGAGAGAGAAGAGAAAAAAAACAAAAGCCTACACTAAAACGGTGATACACCAAAGAAGGAAAATGTTGAACATCTATCAAAACTGCCATGGAACAAAGAGAGGTGAGCAATGGGAAGGATGGACAGATGCATCACCAACCCAAGGATAGATTTCACACAGGAAATGTCCCAAAACTCCATGAACACAGCTTCAACCCTGCAATGAATTAAAACATGCACAAATACCTGCAATGAAGAGAGGCAAGAAGAAAACAAGAAAAAATGAGAAAGGATGGACAGATGCATCACAAAACATGTTTTTTTGCTCCAGAAGTTTGCATAGAACATCATTTTAATGGTAAAAGGCAAAAATGCCATTCCAGAGCAGGGGAGGAGGTTCAAACTCCATTTTCAACCCTAGGAGAAGAAAAGAAGGGAGGGCAGAGCTGAAAAGATGAACCACCTTTTTTTTTTGAATGAGCCAAATCTGGCTTTTTACAATGCATGGGTCGAGCCCAGGAGAGAGAAAACGTGAAAAAACATGGGAGCCATTCCTCATTGAATGCAGATGCATTAAAACAACATGGGCATCCTTACAGACCCATGCCCTGACATTTTTGGCCGTGCTGGAGAAGAATGCGACCCATTTTGCATTAAAATGTCACTGGTTGTTTGAAACGTCAGTTCTGGCCATTACCACGTGCCAGAGATGTTTCTTAATTTTATCTCTCCAAACTGAACCAAAATGCAAGATTGACCCTGAAATCATGTAGAGAATTTCACCATATTTCCATTGATATAAAGAACGCGAAAATCTGAGCTCTGGATCGAAAGTTATGGCGATCTGAAGATTTAGGGCACGAAACAGTCCAAAATGGATCGACGGGAAAAAAAATTTGAATTTTTTCCCGCGCTTTTGCCACTTTGGATGACAATATTGGCACGCTCTAAGGATGAGAAATTCTCTCTTTCCTTTCGTTGGGCTCCTTCCTTTTGATGATTTATTTTGGGCCCTTTCACCCTTATTTCTTGCCACCCGCCATTTGGATGACATTGGCACATTTGGTTGGCTGGGGGCAATGGGCTTCAAAACTCCGTCCTTACTTTGGTATTTTTCAAAACTTTGGCCAAAAATTCTAATTTCTTGCCATGCTCCGCCACTCAATGGTGCTCTACATGGACACATTTCATTCCTATGCTCGGGCCAGCGCTTTCAAACCATTTTACCTTGCGCCAAACTCTTTGCAAATTTTTCAAAATTTTCTTCCAGGCCGATGAGGTGAACACACGTGGCAAATGTTTGATTCATTGGCAGGCCTCTTATCGGCTTTTTGCGGCCTTTCATACCTTTTCGTCCCGGATGTCCCATGCTTATCTCCTTGTGCTGACAAATATCTCCGAACTGTCCTGGTTCGTAAATCTTCCTAAATTCTTATTTGCTTTGATTCAACCTGGCTTCCTTGTTCGGCTTGTTCGGCTTTTTCACGCTTTTCCCATGTCCCACGAAAGTCTGGCCTCATGTACTTTTCACGTCCTCCGGTAATTTTGGCCCGCTGTCCCAGACCTGTCCAAGACAAATATCTTAAACTGCCCGAAATGGACCAACTTTCGCGCCAAACCCGATTCGGATCCGCGTCCCTCGCGTACTTTTGTCCCGGATGTCCCAAACCGACACAAAACAAAGACTTAGGCAATTTTCCCCTCTTTCGGCCGATTCCGGCTTTTTGCGTCCCTTAATTCCCGACGTCCCAACTGTCCCGTGGGACCACCTAGGACAAAAATGTCCGACTTAGCCGATTTTCTTTGTTTTTCCCCCAAGCTTGGTACAACGAACCTTACCTCATTTTCACGACCCGAACCCTTCAGACCCGAAATGCTTTAAAACAGTCCTGCAACCTTATTTTTTGCATTTTTTCCATTTTTTCTAACTCGTTGGGATTTCTTCTTGGATGGGAGAGTTAGAAAAGGCCAAGGGGGCCCCAAAAACATGATTTTGGGCCTTGAATCAATCTACTTGCTCGGGACTGAAATAATCTGATGCATGTTATCAAAATTACCTTGAGGGGTGAATTTTGGATAACAGTTTGGCGACTCAGCGGGGTCATCTGCCTGTTGGATGAAGAATACCAGTTGCCTAAAGCATCCATTGGGCATGGAGTCATGAGTTGTACACCTGCAAACTGATCTGAACTTTTGAAAACCTCCTCTCTGAGCCACTTGGAAACCCACTGAAATGGACATTCTCATGCCAAAATGAACTGTGCAAAGCAAAACCAGCACCACAAAAAATATGTACAGAAATAAAAATCATACATGCTCCAAATGGAACATGCAAAGTGTGCACAAGCACTTCTTCTACTGAAAGCAAAACTACCTATCTCTACTCTAACTGGAAGCAAAGGGGCTAAACAAACCCTGCAACTGGTTGGGAGAAATAGCTTCCCTTTCTCAAAATTGCAACCATGCAATTGATTTGGAGCTGAACATGACTGATTGGATGGATGGAAAATCAACGAGAAGCTGGTCTTCTATGAAATCATCAAGGTATCAGTTGAAGGAAAATTCAATACCTCTTTTAGTTGCTCTGCATTTGGATTGAAGAGGTATGACAGCTGATCCTTGGTACTTTGTAGCTCATCCTCATGCTTAGAAGCAAGCATGACTGGTTGTGACTTCTCCTTTGGCTCCAATGAAGCCAAATACCTGATTGGGCAAGGTATGATCCATTTGATATGCCCATAGCTCTGATTTTCAACTCCAAAAATGGAGTCTTCTTGTAGACCTTCTTGAATGGATGGTGTGGAAGCAATGGTAGAACCTTTCTGCTCTTTCTCTTCCTCCAATGAAGAACATGAAAGATTAAAATCTTCCAATATTGATTCCAAAGAGCTGCTATAAGATGCAGGCTGCTGCAAATGAATGCTCTCCTTCATGACAGCAGGCTCAAGTGTTTGGAATGTGGATGATGAAAGAGAGAATGGTGGAAACTCAACCGGTTCTTCTTTATCAAAACAGTCCTCCAAATCTGACAGATAAACTACCTCATGGTTGTCCTGCTGCAAATGCTCAACTTCCTCCATGGTGTCCTCTTGATCTGTAACTTGATCATCATGGTTTCTTTCATCCTCCAACATTGAGTTTGAGACATCAAACTCTTCTTCAGGACTAGAACTCGAGAGAGATGAAGTAGAAAGAAGAAATGAAGGTTCTCCTGTAGCCTACTTTGTGCTTAAAGCCCTTGGATCTGCAATTTTCTCCTCCACAACTAGAATGTGCTCCTCTTCTTTTGGATTTGGAGCATCTTCTCCTTTCTCTGCTACTTGAAGAAAATATTTCTCTTGATTGAACTCTTCCTCTAGCATGAAGTTTGTTAAGTCAAACTCTTCAATCTGCTGCTCTAGAGGACAAGTTGGGACTGCAAGATCTTCTTTAGAGCTTTCTTCCTCTATGGCTGATTGTGCAACTTGAATTGAATCAGCATTCCCTTCAAATAGAGTGCCAACATGGACACTAATTTCTAAGCAAACTGACTGTGGATCCACTTCTTTTTTTGTTGTTCTTCTGCTGCCACAAAATCAGTCTTAACCACCATATGTTATTCCAACTCCCAACCTCTTCTAAGGCTTAACCATCAAGGGGATCTTTGTCATCCCAAATTTAAGAGCCCAACTCTTCAGACTTTTAATTTCTTAATCCTTGTTTGGATCTTCTTTTTGCTGTTGTTTTACTTGACTAGAATTCTGATTTTTATCCTCCCAACATGGATTTGGGAATGCAAGAGGAGAAGTGGATTGTAACTCAATTGATTTGGAATTTTTTTGTGGTGGTGGAGGAGGTAGAAACCTCTTGTTTCTTTGGAGGAGGGGGTATTTCTGTTAGCTCTTGTGGAGGGGATGACTGTTTGGAAGGAAAAAGGATAGAAGAATTGAGATGTGGTGGAAGACTAGGGAATGGAGAAATGGAATTAACTCCTGGGGAGTTTAGCATTGTTGCTGAGATGGAATTTGAAATTCCATGGAAAGGTGTTCACACAACGTGAGGCCTCTAAGCTTCCTATTGTAATTGGGAAGAGCTTCTGTGAGTAGAAAACAGGGTGATCTAGATGATGGTGTTGAGAACTTACCCATTGACAAGGTTGTTCAACAACAAGTCTATAGGCCTCTATTTCTACTGTCCATTGTGCAAGTTGGGGCAGCATCTTCATCATGAAGTCTAGCTTCTCCTGAGGGCTGTAAGTGCCTTGGAAAAGGGCCCACCCATGGACAAGGATGCCTATAACCAATTCTGAAAAGCTTTCATTTGAGCTTGAAAATATGTCTTGGATTGCACCATCTTTGCCTCCATCTTTTGGATTTTTTTCCACAAAATCTGCATCTTCCATCTTGATTGTCTTCATTGAAATGCATACCCTTGCTCTTGATATGAAAAATATAAACTGACTTTGGCACTGCTGCTCATATGGGTATGACATGCTGATTTTGAATTTGATCAAAATGTTGATTTGGAGGATTTGTAAAACATGTTGGAGGTGTGATATACTGCTGTTGTTGAAAATGTGAATTCCATGATGGAAATGAAGTCATGATTGCACAACTTCATGGAATGGAAAAGAATGAAAGAGATGGAAAGAAAGATGGATGGAAATGGATGGAAAACAGGTCTGCAACTCAGAGAATGAGTTATTTATCAGATGGAGTCGCCAGATGTGCTTTTGAAAGTGCCTCCAAAAGGCTGAAAATCTTCAACAGGAACACACCAACCTGTCAAAAGATAAAGTGGAAATACCTCTAAGGTCCCACCGGGCGTGCCAAAACTGTTAGTGCAAATCAGCAGCACCCCCTGGATGTTGATCAGATTTCTAGTTTTGATCATTCTAAGCATCCAGTGTGATTGCACAACATTGAATCCTCTTCTCCAAGTGTGGGACTTACAAAAATGAGAAAGGAATCTCTAGAGAAGGTTGGTTCCTCTTCCTAAACTACCTGCCACAAGCTATTCCAGTGCAGGAAAGCTAATCTAATCCTAATCTAACCTCCAAGGAGACAGGGAGAGAGAGAAAAGAGAAAAAAACAAAAGCCTACACTAAAACGGTGATACACCAGAGAAGGAAATCTATGATTGAACATCTATCAAAACTACAAGAAGAGGTGAGCAATGAAAGGATGGACAAGTGCATCACAAAACCAAGGATTTTCACACAAAAATGTTCCAAAAATCCATGCACAAATACATGCAATGAAGAGAGGCAAGAAGAAAACAAGCAAAAAATGAGCAAGGATGGACAGATGCATCACAAAACATGTTTTTGTTGCTCCAGAAGTTTGCACAAAACATCATTTTAATGGTAAAAGGAAAAAATGCCATTACAGAGTAGGGGAGGAGGTTCAAACTCCATTTTCAACCCTGGGGAAGAAAAGAAGGAGAGCAGAGCAGAAAGAATGAACAACCCTTTTACAAAATGAGCCAAATCTGGCTTTTAACCATCAAACAGAATGAAGGAAATGTGGAAAACGTGGGCAAAAATTTGAAACCATCCAACCACATTAAATCCATTCAAGATTTTCATTAAAGTGCATGGGTGACTCCATGGACAAACCCATACCCAAATTTTTGGCCATTGCTCTGCAGAGAAGAAAGAGGCCATACTTCATTAATTTTGGTGGTTGGGGGCGTCACTTCTGTGTTTTTTGCATACCAGAGATGTTTTCCAATTTTTATCTCTCCAAAATATCCACCAAAATGCAATTTGACCATAATCCATGTAGAGGATTTCACAAGCTTTCCAATGATATAAATAACGTGAAAATCCGAGCTCGGGATCGAAAGTTATGCCCCTCTGAAGATTTAGGGCAAAAATTTTAGGGCCAAAATTCGGGTTCAGCGGGGAAAACTTTTGAAAATTTTACCTCTTTTTTGAATTTTGGAAAATTTCCCAAAAATTCTCCACGCCCCACTACTTGACACTGTTAGGCCATGATGTCACCCTCTGGTTGATCTGGCAGGGCCTCAGGATCACTTTCTACCCTTTGGCCTTTTAAATTTTCATTGGGAAAATTTCCCAATTTACCTCCTCAGGCCTGACCTCTGTCGTTGATGTGGACATGTGGTGCCATTTGATTGGTCGATGGGGCTATGGGTTTCAATGCATTTTACCTTTTGCAACTTTAGAAAAATTCTCTAAATTCCTTCCCCGCCCCGAACTCCCGCCGCTGACTGGACACGTGGCGCATCCTAATTCAATGTGCGGCCCTTTCGCAAATTCACTCCATCCATCCTCCGTACTTTTGTCCCAAATGGGATAAGATTTTCCTGCTTCACCTTTTGTTCCAAATGTCTTGAAAAAATTTCCAACTCCGCTCCGCCAGCCCACCTCCTCTACCACGTGGCACCATTTCATTGGCCCAGGCCTGTCTCGGGAAAATTTCCCCAGAAAACTCTGTCGAGCCATAACTCGAAAATTACAAGGAGTTAGGAGGAAAATTTTACCTTTCCCAAAGGTGAGAAAATTATCTATCTGATGAAGCCATTTCCAGAATATTTTGAGTGCTTGAAATGTGTGAAAATTGAATTTGAAGCACAAGGAAGGAAAGAATGAAGGCAAGTTAGCCAAAATAAGCAGGGGGCTCATTTTGGATAACAGCTTGGTCCTATGAACCTAAAATCTCATTATAAATCATCTAAATCCCTTCAGGACCCGAAATTCTTTAAAACAATCTCATGAAACATATTCCTTCATGCACTAGATCTCACCCTGTAAATCCATCTGATTACTCGTATGGTTTCTTGGTAGACCTCTTTTTTATGAGTAGCATCTAGATACTTAACATGCTTAATATCCTCCATCCTAATGATTTTTTTTCTTTAATAGGATCTACACAGCACTGAATTTATGAGCATGTTAGTAACTAGTAAGGGGTGGAGTTTTGGACCACCATATTCTTAGGTGTCCATTGTTCATTCTTCGCGTGATGTAGCTTGATCATTTTGTGCCTTTTTCCTTCTTTTTTATTTTCACAAAAGTTCATAGATGGTCTAAAAATATTCAACCTTGTGTCAAAATCATAGTTTGAGGAAAAACCTTCTTCCAATAATCTAGAATAATAAAATCATTATGATTCTTATTACAAAAAATCAAGGAGAGATTTTGGGAGCAAATCTTCCTAAAATAAACAAGATAAGATTTGACTTCAATAATATATTTCGCTCCATATTGTTTAGAGATGGAGATCTTAGTTTTAAAATCAGAAGTATGATTTAAATCCTCTTCCAAGAAATGAGTTTTCCACTCATTTCAATCAACTGGATCTGGGTATGTGTTTATATTTATTCATTTGTTTGTAATTCATTTTGTTGTATTGTTTTTATTTTTATATTGTTGAAATTTTAGTTTGTTGTCCAACCTGTAGGTGTTCTTTTTAATTATCAAAATTTTTAATTCAACAATTTCAATTTGTACGCAAGTGTGTTTCAATTCTTAAGTAATCCCTTCCTTCATGCAAGTGTGTGCACCATGCAAAATTTATTTCTGCAAATGTGTTTACATTCTGTAAATATTTAAATTTCTAGCAAGTGTGTGAATTTTATTTTATGCAAGTTTGGTTTGTGTTTGAAGGAGTTTCTTTCCAAGATATTTTTCTCTTAATACATACATGCATCAGACACTAGCCCTAGATTGACATTATTAATGGCGAGGATTGACGACCCTCATCATTTTGGTGCCGTTGTCGGGGAACACAATGTTATTAGGAGATTTAGAATTGTCTAAACGAATATTTTAGTGACAATAGAATAAATTTTAGCTAATTCTATGATAGGAAGTATTTGGTAAGTAGTTTCTTTAGACTTTTATTTACTGTAAATAGATTAAAATTTCATTTCTGTAATTAGGAATATTAGATTGTAAATATTTATCTCCCCATAAACTAACTATGAGTATAAGAAAATGACTATGATGTTTGATCAAGAAGGTATAATGGTATAAAAAAACAATTCATATCTGGAAATGGTAGAATATGATATTGAATATGGAAATAGATCTAGTTTCCGAAATATCATATGCCATTCTTGATAACCACCACCATTTCCCCTTATATTCAACTAACAACTCAAGTGACTTATTACACATAACTTAGTAAAAACTGGCTTATCCAGTTTGTAATAATGAAGTTGTAGCATTTCTAATTAACTTCATCCATATTCCTGCCCTTTTCGCTCCACAAAAATTCACACTTATTTCATTAGAGCCAAAATAAAAACTCACTCATAAAAATCCACCATCCAAATTAGTTTTCATCCCATAATAAAATTCAATCCTTGAACCAGAGCCATTAGAAAAAATCCTCTTCATGTCTTTCAATTTCTTCATTTTTGTATATTCCTTATATAAAGTTAAGAAGCAATGTATGGTGAATATGGACAAATAAATTTTTACGTATAACATCTGAGGAATATATCTATAGGAATTTCCAGAGTTGTTCTTGATGCCAACATGCTATTTTGATGACACAACAGTATCAACTAAGGATACATGCAGATTTTGAAGGGACACATAGATACATTCACTATCTCTTTTAACAACTGTCCATCTCCTAATATCACTAGTCCGGGATTTGAAGATTACTATGGTGATTCCTAATGCACATTCAAGTTGGCTTTGAAGACCTAGAAATTGTCTACACAATTTTTGGAAATTCTTCTTGGAGTTACCAAGTATGCAAAAAGGTTTTTATGAGATCTTCTACATTACTTCCTATTTTACACAAGTTGTACTTTGATGAATATAGTCTAAAAGGATGGATCAAATTTTTCTCTAATCCTTCTCATGTATCATTTCAAAAAAAAATCTCATCAAAAAGTTTGATAGGAAACCTTAGCTTACTGGCCCAATTGTTAGGAAAATAATCAAAGAAAAAAAAATCCTCAAGACTTTTGTGGAAAACCAGCTTCAGTTGTCATCATTCCTTTAGACAAAAAAGGACAGTGTGTCATCAAATAATCAATTGTTACCTGCGTGGCTTCTTTACTTGAGTCACTATTTGACTCATGTTTACAATAGGATGACAAGGACAACTAGAGGTATGATCAAGTTATTTTGTTCTACTATTTTATTTTAAGCTTTATTGGTAAGTTTTTTTTCCATTACAACCATCCACTTTTAATATCTCTAAAGGAATAAAATGATAAAATTCATATCTCCCCTAATTATATGAAAAATATGTGCACCTCTTTGAATCAAAATTTTAGAGTCTAATTTATGAGGTAGTCCATGAATAAACAACATTATGAGGACATGCATGAGCTTAGGTGTGGGAGAGAAGGAGAAGCATGAGCTATGCATTTTGATTTTAAATATGAGACCTTCAACAGAAGGAGATCCACAACTTTACCTGGTTGTAAAATGAATATAAAAGTAGTTTAATAAGATCCACACAAGAACCTGCTGTAAAACCAAAATAAATCTACAACATAAGGAGATCCATACAAGAATCTGTTGTACCCAGAAAAGAGCAAAATAACAGAAGGAGATCCACACAAGAACCTATTGTAAAATAAAAAAATGTCTTAAGGAGATCCACACAAGAACTAGTTCTCAATAAAGAATCTAAAAGACACTCAAAGAAGATCCACATGCAACATGTTGTAAAAGAAAGAAAATGAAAAGTAGTTCAGAAGGAGATCCACACAAAAATGAATTGTATTAGAAATAATATAAAAGAAACATGAGAAGATCCTGGTGACACCTCAAGAAAAGTGCTATAGAAGCTCACGTAGAGCACACACAGCCATTAGGAGATCCCTCAAGAACTTTGTAAAATAAAATAATATCAAAAGGTTAACATGCATATCCAATTTAATGATCATTCAAACCAAAACAACCAATCATCCACACAAGAAGCTTCATATCATAAAGATGGAAATACATATAATAGGGAAATCATGAACATGTTATAAAAGAAAGAATATAAAAACAATATATGAATCCTAATTACAAGAACACAATGATCTTATCAACCCATAAGATCTTACCCATGTACCATTCATAAGGAATAAATCATAAGATGTGAGTTGAATACATAATTCATTACATCATGTGGACAAACATCAAAGCCTTAGGTTTGCTTGATGATGAGGCCATAAATTGGCCATAAATTACCATTATTTTGTCCTTCCAAGTTACCTTTGAAAGTGGATTTAAATGTAATCTAGGAACTTATAGTTTGAACTTATAATTTAAGAGAGGTTAAGATAGAGATAAATATATATATCTTGTTAATTCATTATTTATAAATATTTTTTTATCTATTTTGTTGACTAATCCTATTGATTATTTGGGAAAAGATGCAAGTCTTGTGTATGTAGGACATAAAGGAAAGATAATGCTAGTATTGGGAAAAGTGGAACTGATCATGAATAGTATATTTAAAATCAAATATGATTTCATATTCATATTCCTCTTGAAAAATTATGCAAGTTCAAAAAAAGAATCATCTCAATCTGAGGTTGCATGCAAAAGTTATAGTTGTTTTAAGATAGCTTCTTTAGCTTAGTTCCGGAACTCACAGAGTTAGTTCTACGAACTTGCAGGCTTAGTTCGGGAACTTGTAGATTTAGTTTTATAACTTGTATCAATTGAATGACAATTAGTTCCAGAACTTGCAATTCATGGACAAATCAGATTTAGTTCTGGAACTTATAGATTTAGTTCCAGAACTTGCATCAACAGAATGACAATTTTTGAGGGATTGTGAAAAATCAAAGAATCCAATGCAAAATATGAGAGAGGTTTTTGTTCATAGAAATGTGTTTAACAAAAATATCATTCAAATTTGCTACAGGTATTACCAATAAAGAGAGATCTAACTTTTATTGAGCTGTAGTCCGAGGAAAAGTGTATCAGACGAGCACTAAAAGTTCCATAAACAGAAATAAAAATTCAAATGGAAAATCTGAGAGAGGTTTTTTTCATAGAAATGTGTTTAACAAAAAACTCATTCAGATTTTCTACATGTATTACCAATAAAGAGATATCTAACTTTTAGTGAGCTGCAGTCTGAGGAAAAGTGTATCAGACGAGCACTAAAAGTTCCATAAACAGAAATAGAAAAATTAAAATGGAAAATATGAGAGAGGTTTTTGTTCATAGAAATGTGTTTAACAAAAACCTCATTCAGATTTGCAACAGGTGTTACCAATGAAGAGATATCTAACTTTTAGTGAGTTGTAGTCCGAGGAAAAGTGTATCAGACGAGCACTAAAAGTTCCATAAACAAAAACAAAAAAAATCAAATGGAAAATATGAGAGAGGTTTTTGTTCATAGAAATGTGTTTAACAAAAACCTCATTCATATTTGTAACAGGTTTTACCAATGAAGATAAATCTAACTTTTAGTGAACTTAGTCTGAGGAAAAAGCGTATCAGACAAGCGTCAAAAGTTCCACAGTAAAAAACAACAAAGTCAAATGGAAAATCTGAGAAAGGTATTTGGTTAAAATCATATTTTGAGAAAAATCCTCCTTCCAATAATGTAGAAGAATAAAATCATTATGATTCTTGTTACCGAAAAGCAAGGAGAAGATTTGGGAGCAAATCTTCCTAAAATAAGTAAGATAAGACTTTGACTCCAATAATATATCTCTCTCCATATTTTGTGGAGATGGAGATCTTAGTTGTTAGGATTGGAATAAAGATAATATCAGATTGTATTTCCTAAAATAAGGAGTTGGTTGGATGGATGAATTATAAAATGCAACCTTCCACACTAAGATATGTAATTCTTTTCTCCCAAGAAATAAAGATTTTTCTTTCCTCTCAAATATTATGTAGTTTTAAGATATCAGAAGTATGATTTAAATCCTCTTCCAAGGAATGATCTAGTCACTCATTTCAAGGAAGATGTATATGTGTATTTATGTTTTTGTTTATTCATTTGTCTATAATTCATTTTGTTGTATTTTTTTATTTTTTTATTGTGAAAATTTAGTTTGTTGTGAACTTGCAGGTGTTTCATTTTCCTTTTCCTTTATTTTCAATTCAGCAATTTCAATTTATGCAAGTGTGTTTAAATTTCCAAGTGTGATTTCCTTTTCTGCAAGTGTGATTTCATTTATGCAAGTGTGCCTTTATTTTATGTTTTCATTTAAATTTCTGCAAGTGTGATTTATTGTATGCAAGTTTGGTTTTTGTTTGAAAGAGTTTCTTTCCAATATCTTCTACTCATAATGCATATAGCCATCGAATATCATCCCTGGATTAACATTATTAATGGTGAGGATTGACAGCCCTCATCAATAACAGTGGAAATTAAAAGAAGGGATATTTAAAATCATGATCCCTCTTTAAGCATGCATGATCTATAATCTTGATTAAATTTTATTCTATCCTCCAACTCCCACACAATTTAAATATATCTATATTGTAATTTACTTGTAGTAGTAGCTATGTAGCCTATTCAAAGATCAGAAAACACACTTCTGGAAAATACCTGTTGATGTCCAAGGTAACGGATGCTCTAAAATTTAGTACTTCCAAACCTTATCAACTTATAATATACCAATAATTTTACCTAGCTACCAAACATTTGATTCAAATAAATAAATCAATCTACATGAAAATGTTCAAAATGCTACTCACGAAAGTTTTTTCCACTACACTAAATCGATAGAAAAAATACAATGCCTAAGAAGACTATCCTCACTATCGACCAACCTGATAATTTAAATTCTCATGAAAAAGGTAATCAAGGATGATATTGAATCTTCCCCAAATTAATTCTCATCATTTCATTCCTTCTCTAATACCAGATCAAAGTAATGAGAAGATTTGCACATAGTTACAAATGAAAGAATATTTTTCATTGTATTTCACACAATACAATATCCTTATATATATATATATATATATATATATATATGATTTAGTTTCCCTATAATATAGGAAAATAATTAACTACCAAATATTTTTACACCTATTTAGGTGAGTTTGGTCAACAACCAAAAAAATCATTTATAAATTATAATGGAGCACTAATAATTTCCGAACAATGGAGTGATCACATATAGTAAACTGATTTGGTAGAAAATTTAATGCTTCAAAAGAAATGTTTTTTGATTGATTTAGGCCATTCTATGATATTTTGACAAGAACTCTGAACATAGTACTTAGAGTGAATGAGATATTGTTTTGTTCTAACATGTTGAATGCATTTAATTTGAATCGATCTCTACATTAGGCCTTCAAAAAATTATTAAATGATGAAAGATTTAAAATTCTACTACCATTCCTCAAACCACCTCTTAAAGAAGCTAGTAATGTCTATGAGATTATTCATAAAAAAAATCATTTTATTTAATTCCCATATTAATTAAATCTAAAAAATTAAACTGATGGTAAAATGGATCTTCTCAAAATATTCAAGGACCAAATATAATATTTTCCCAATTTTAATTTTAATTGCAATTAGACCTAGATGACCTGTCACTTTATTAGGCCAAATGTTTCCCATAGAACTATCTATAGTGTGGCTTTTATTTTGAGATATTAAAATTAATAAAGAGGTTCCTCACTATCAATCAACCTGATAATTCAAGTTGTCATGAGACAGGAAATCAAAGATGATATTAAATTTTCCCCAAAGTAATTCTTAGCATTCCATTCCTACTCTGATACAAGAACAAAGGAATGAGAAGTGTCACACATAGTAAACACAAAAAATAATATTTTTCATTGTACTTCACATAATACAATAGCCTTATATATAGGCTTTAGTTTCCCTAGAATATAGGAAAATAATTAACTATCAAATCTTCTTACACTTATTTACGTGAGTTCGATCAAAAACCAAACAAATCACTTCTAAATTATAATGGAGCACTAATAATTTCACAACAATGGAGTGATCACATATGGAAAATTTATTAGGTGGAAGATTTGCTGCATAAAAATACAATTTTTTTTATAAATTTAGGCCATCTAGGCTAGTTTGACAAGAAATCGGAACAAAGTACTTAGAGTGTATTAGGTATTTTATTGTTCTAACATGTTGAATTCATTTAAGTTGAATTGATCTCTACATTAGGCCTTCAAAAAATTATTAAATGATGAAATATTTAAAATTCTACTACCATTCCTCAAACCACCTCTTAAAGAACTTAAGAATTTCTATCAGGTTATTAATGCTGAAAAATCCTTCTCTTCAAATCCCATATGAATTAAATATAAAAAATTACACTAGTGGTAAAATGGATCTTCTCAAAATATTTTGGGACCAAATATACTCTTTTCCCAATATTAATTTTAATTGCAATTAGACCTAGATGCCCTGTCACTTTATTTGGAAAAATATTTCCCATAAAACTACCTATAATTTGGATTTTATTATGAGTTAGTAAAATTAACAAAGAGGTAATTGTGTAACTACACAAAAAGAGAAATGTGGAAACATTATTTAAATACACTATAACTTAGAGTAATTCGAACATCTCATAATAAAACAATCCTCAATTTTTGAACAAAATCATTTATGTGAATTCATAACTATAAATATATGGAATGGACCATAAAACTTACTTTAATATCAAAATAGAACACACAAATGAAAAAAATTAGTTTTTCAAGCCATTCATTTTTTATAAAAAATACCACAAAATAAAACCCTAGAAGCTTAAGACTTATTCCAAAAATTGGTGGATGAATTTTTAGATTTTTATCCACATTTGATATGAGAGATAGGTATTTAAGGTACAGTTGGAAATTAACTTCAACTCTTATCTAGTTTAACTCAAGAATACATGTGAAAATTGATTGACAAATATATTTTACAAGTGGGTTTTCAGATAATATAGTAGCCTTGTTTCTAAAAGATGTTCACAAAGGAAAATTAAAATGTTATGACTTTTATTGACGTAAGACTCAGCTCTAATTTTCATAATTGAAGAAATTAGGTAAGTTATCAAGGTACCAAGATGACTTCCTAGAATAACAATTTTTTGTATATTCTATAGAAAATATTATTGTGATACATATGTAATACATTGAAGAAATGTTTTCTAAATAGTATCAATATGAATGTTTTAACATCATCATGAAAAAGTGGTACACCATAAGAAATTTTTTCCTATAATAATGAATAAAAATTAGGAAACTTTAGATATTTTTATAGAGTTTTTGAGGGGAGACAATATCACTCATGACCATGACACAAGAAGATATGGGAATTTTTCATTCCCTATGTTTTAGCTGGTTTTAGATTTTGTAGACACTAAAATTTAGTAATTCAACTATTTGACACTGCTATTATTAGCATTTCTCTCTTTATAAAACAAATGAACTTTACCCGTGCTCTTATGGTACATCCCTAGGTATCTTTTCTATCTTTCTTGGTCATACACACTCATTTGTTAATAATTTTTTAGAATTGAATACATAAAATCCACTAAGAAACATCGTCGGTCAACTTCCAAACCTCACATTTCATATTTCCCCTCTAACGTCAAAAGCATACAACAAGGGAAAGAACATAAATATGTTCTAGACCCTAGTGTATAGTTTTGACCTTGCTCATTTTGATTATGAACTTTTTATTGCACACTATACTTTGGGTCATACACTCTTTATTCATCCTTTTTGACTAAATTTAGCTTCAAAATCATATATAAGCAAGTAAAATTGACCTCATTTATTACCTATCACTCTTATGGACTCCGATTGAAAAATCTAGAACAAAATGCACATAAATCTCCCCACACTTTGTAAATATCTCTACATATTCACTAGCGTGGCACCATCTACAAGTATAAAACATTCCACTAGTTCTAGGGGACTGATTTTTACATTTTTAGGCACTCAAAGTCACTTACTCAAGTAGATTGGAAAGAGAGAAAATCTATTCCATATTTTTCAAAGGAAGGATGTCAAATATGATCTCACTACAGCTAGATATCACATTTTATAGGGATAATGACATGGATTTTATGGCCTCTTTGGAGTAGTTCCAATTTAAGTGATGCATGGAGATGCACACAACCTAACTAGTTTTTGTTTAACAATACTAATTGTCCATGGTTAGGGTTGTAAATATTTATTAGATTATTTAGAGGCCCCCATACTATGATTAACAATGACTGATAGAGATCAATGGAGAGATTAAAAAATGATAACCCAAGAAAGTTACAAGTCACATTTCTGATAAGGGACAAAATAATACAAATAGTTCAAGACTGTAAAGATGTTATTTTTCCTACTATGTAAAGATGTTATTTGTCTAGGATAATATTAAGTCAAAGTTCCATTTTTGAGGCACTCTCAAGTCTAGATTTCTTTTTTTCATCATTTAGATCACCCTAATTAGCCCAAAATCATTTGTAATCAGCTAAGTACATGCAATCCCTTATGTTTATGAGCTTATATTGGATCATGTATATTTGTTACAAGTATTAATGTGTTGTTTAGATATTTAATTATTAATGTTGGAATTTAATTAATCAGAATAACCCCATGTAAAATCCATTGTAGTTATTTTTGGTAAAGTATAAATCATAATGAAATATAAAAAACATGAAACCATTTGGTGAACCCAGCTATTAAATTTAACATTACGCCTTTGTTTCCCTATGATTTTTTCTTTATTTTCCAAAAGTATATGTTATTGTTAATTACTAATATTTTCATTTTAGTTTAGTTTGTATATGTTTTTATCCCATATAGTGCATGGTTCACAAATAAACCTATTAATCATATTGAGATTTATCCTCCCACTATTACACATCACAACCTCATGACATCATCTTCTATTCCTATTGATGTCAATCAATTTATCCTCAATACTTCTTATGAGGTCCCACTACATTATATTTAAACCCATAGTGAGAATTCTTATGATTATAATGACAATGTTGTGGACTAAGACCAAGTTACACATGTATCATATTATCAAAATTATTATTGTTGATAATATCACTTTTGATCATCCATCAAATGAATTTTCTATTTTGAGAAATTCTCAATCTTCTCTCGTCACACCAACAACTACTATTAAGACATATATGGTGCCCACATTCTCGAGTGCACATAATATTCCAATGCATAATGTTTATATGCATATTCATGTATCCAATATTACTACCACACCTCAAATATATAATGGTTCTTATACTTATTCATTTAGCACACGAGATCCTAAAACCCTTGTTTATATGTTACAAGCTTAAATCTTGTAATTAAGACAAGGTATATCTAATTATCCTCATGATATGGAATTGAGTTAGTTATTACATAAGCTAATAACTCATAAGGTGGCCTCTTACCATTTTCCTCTTAGTTTTATTATACCTAATATTTCTATCTATGATCTCAAAGATGACCCCAAAAAATATTTTATGTCATTTAATTTGGGTTGCATTGATTATTCCTCTTATGAAATCTTACTTTTAAAGTTGTTCTTTAGGATTCTTAAGGACTTTACATTGCAATTATATTATGTGTGTTATGTCTCTACATTATAAAATATAATTTTGGCATAATTTTCCATCAACATTAGGGATAAGGTATCCTATACACAAATTTATAAGCTACAACAAACCTATGATGAACATATCAATGGCTATGTCTTTCATTATCATACCATGCCTACCAAGAAGAATAATATTCTTGATGATACTCACCTGCAACACATTTTTACACAAATATTAATTCCTCCTTTGAAATAACCAATCATGTTTGAAAAATTCATATCATTTGACCATCTATGTCATACACTAAAAGAGTGTGAAGCTAAGTGATTACATATGAATAAATTGAATTAAGTTGCTGGCACTCTCAATACATCTCATGCCATATTTAAAATAAAATATATAATTAATGTTGATTTGTGGATCTCAATTACTTTAGTTTAGCATCCAATGTGAAACTTTTTGGAAAATACAGTAACTATCATCAGTTAGGGGGAACCAAAATCGGTCACCCAAGACTGAAATCGGTCAGGAAATGAGGAACCGACATCGGTTAGGGATAGCCAACGTCGGTTACCTATGTGAGGATGTTTTAATTAACTCTCAAGAATTAGATCTATTTTTAGCATTAAAGTATGTCTATTGATTGTAATTGCATGATTAAGTTTCCTAAGTCTATAAAAAACTATATAAGCATGAAATCGAGGGTTTAGAAAGAGATAATTAACAAGAATTAAGAAGAACTTGCAAAATTTGGTGAGAGAGAATTCCTAGTGATGTAGTAAAATCTTGTGAGAAAGAAAGTAACGTACATCTAAGAAAGTACCATAACATTAGTATAACAAGGGGGTTTCTTGAAGTGAGATTCACTAGGGACAATGGCTACGAAAGTATCATTCAAGATAGATTCATCTATCTTTATATGGGTAAAATTAAGATTGTCTAATTTTACATCAGTAAGCTTGTTGGTATCAACCTTGTCATTAGAATCATAATTAATAGCGTTGTCATGTTGGATAACGATATCTAGGATATTAGTAGGAATGAAGCTAGATGTAGGAGCGAGAGGATTCTAAGTGAGCAGAGTGGTGGTGGTTATTAGAAAAGACAAAGTGGGTGAAATGGTATCAATAGTATGAATGAAAATGGAAGTTATGCTTACAGAGGTGAAAGAAGGATGTGAAGCACTAGATTGACCAGTATTTCTATATGGAATAGGTTGTGATGGAGGAATAGGCATAAATGTAATAGGGTATATGCAATAGAGTTTGAATGGATCAGGGGACGAAGTAATGGTATGTTCATAACCATCGTGTAATAATTTAATGCAATGATGAATTTCATATTAGAAAGCATGCATTACATGAATCTTGGGTCTAATCAGCAAGAGATTAAATTGAAACAAGTCATTAATGACAAAGGATAACATAGGAAAAATCTTAGGCCCATCTTGTATAGGTAATGTGATAGTGTTGAGGAATGTGTGAGTTTTGTAATAATGGCCTTCAATGAAAGTGTAATTCTTAGTAATTACATTATCAATAATGCCAACTTTCTCGAGAAGTAAGTGAGCACATATATTTATGGCGGATCCATTCTCAATTAGTAAAAACTTTATATTAATGGTGTCAATGGTAATGGGGATAAGAAATGTTGTAAATGGATTATCAATAAAATATTGTAGTATGTCCTCATCACTAAATTATGTGGCATGTGGTAGAATTTTTAGTGACTGAATAAGATGTGTGAAGGCCATCGAATAATTATTTCTTTCAATGTGGATAGAGAAATGAGAAGCCTCTAATTTATATCAAAAATTGTGTGCATTGCGCAATAAATATTAAAGAGACATTTTTTTTGGTGTATTGTTAAGTTTATTTATGATTTCATAACCTTTATAAGTGATAATAGGATATTTATAAGTGATTGGTGGTGGGATAGAAAGATTTTTATCTATAGGAGGATGAGTGCAGTGAGTGGTGACTACTTTGATAGTTGGATTAACCATAGGAGTAATAAAGACAGGAGGATGATGAGTGCAAAGTTGCATAAAATTAGTAGTGGTATTCACTATGTCAAAACCTTAGTTAGGTTGAATGAAGGAAATTAATATTGATCCATGAATTGAGAAGAAAAAGAGATATTTGATATGTTCTTAGAAGGTAGGGTAAGAATGGATCAGTTCGCCAAATTATTTAATAAATATTGAATTTGTAAAACCCTGATTACAAATTCACATATGATAAATAAATGCTAAGAAACTTCTAGAATATTGATGAAACAATTAATAAGCTAAAAAAGTATAAAAATCTAAGTGTAAGAGAGAGAGAAAAAAATTAATTTGCTAATTTGTGCCTAATCTGAGACTATGAAAGCTAGAAAAAAATATGAATAGAAAAAGAAGACTATCGTATTCACACATTGTAAATTCTGGAGCTGTGAAATGATCCTTGACTAGGGTGATTTGACTAGGGCGAGGGTGTCAAGGTCTCAGATTATGCAGGAGCTCAAAATAATTTTTTTATTGTGTCAAAATGTTGTTACTGATAGTATTTATTGGTCACATGTGTGTTGCACTATGATTGCAGAATTCACCAATAGCCTATAAAGAAAATATGGCCTACAAAACCCTCAAACTACATCAAATCCTAAAAACCAAAGATATAATATGGGGAGTAGAGCTCACCCCAACGATCACCTGATTGAGTGAACTTATGATCAAGCATTGCACTATATCTCACACTCTATGTAGTTCTTATGTGTGTGTGATAGAATCATACCCTAGGAATCGCTTGTGCAAGTGCACATGATATTAGGTGATAGTTATATGTCTCAATGTAAAAAGATGTGTGGATGGAAAAATGAGCTTCCCCTCCTATGCTTGTATGAAGGAAATAAAATCCCTTATCCCTTGAATGAAAGCTAGATGTATGCCTTTGGATGTAACCTTAGGTGATGATAATATATGCTCAAAGTTTGATCCTTTATTTTGGTCACATATATTTATATTTATATGGTTCCCTTGTTTGAATTTTTTAATTTACAACTAGAAAGCCGACCCATCAGAAAATTATTTTCCCAAAAGATAAAAGAATCCCAAAGAGAACAAGTAAGAAAAAAAGATCTAGGGGGATCTAAAAGGGTACGGCGGTGCCTAGGTGTTGACATCCTGTCTTGGTGCTAGTGTCCAAAGTCATGACAGATAAAGAAATAATGTTTGGACTAGGCTATAAGGTGTGTAAAACCAAAGATAAAGAAAGAAAGATAGAAAATAGGATGAAGACATCATTCAATTAATAGTTTTCTTTCTAAGGAACCATATGAATACAAATATGGTCTAAACCAGAGGAAAAATAGTTTAATATGAATTTTGATGGTGCTTCAAAGGGAAACCCTAGTGAAGATGGTGGAGGGGGAATTATTAGAAACCAAAAGGGGACTAGAATCTAGCTTACATAGGGTCATTGCGTCTTCTAATAAAAAAATGTGGTAGAGGCTAGAGATTTATTATGAGGGTGAACATAGCAAAGGAAAAGGGTGTAATACATATACAAATCGAAGTGGAAATGATGCTCATTGTGAAGTCCCTTAAGATAAATATCATCCAAAACTTGACACTTGGCAATATCTTACAGGATGTAGTGAAACATCTCAAAGAATTTAAAAATATTAATATCATACACACCCCCCATAAAGCTAATAAATGTGTCGATATGTTTGCTAATTTAGGGGTCTACGGTGATGATTTAAAAGTTTGGGTGAAGGGAGATGAAATAACCTTAGCTATTAATAATATAATTCACCATGACACGTCATTATTTTATTTTTTCTTATCACATGAGGGACATCGCTCCTTGCATTTGTCAAGGTATGGAGATTAAGTGTTAGGGAATCAACATGGAGATTTTTATTTAGTCCTAAACTTATAGATTTTTTTTGCAACTAGTTTTGTGTTAGCAAGCTAAAAGATAAGCCATGGGAGGTGATAGAGTTCATGTATAACCTTCAAGTCATGGTGTCATCATTTACAATCCTTTGATGTGGCATACACTTAGAATTGGAGGCTTCAAAGATTATGTATTCAAGATGAAAGGGCATGATCCCTCTCTTACCATGGCGTTAGGTAAGGCATGGGATAATGGTATGGTTATTGTCATGGGGATGGAAATGGATATTGTTTAGCATTTAATCACCTAGCATATAAGCATGGACACACAGGGTCTAAAGATATTCAAAGACCAGAACCACAAAGACCATAAAAACAACACTTTTTTTAAAGGCGAGGAAAGATTGTTTTTTCTTACCGATGCCATTACTATGTCGTGTATTCTAGAGGTTTAGAAAGATTTTTTCTACTACATTATGTAGTATATCACTCTTGAAGGTAAACTGAGGAAGATATACACATACCATCTATCCCTTCTAAATATGTTTAGGCATTAAGATATGTTGAGAATTCCTTTCTTTTTATAATTGTCACTCTTGATCTCTATGAGGGATTTTCAAAGTAAGAAGATAAAGGATCTCATTCATGAAGGAATTATTCTTCTTCTGTATGAGAATGGAAAACCCCTTTTTCCAAATGAGGTTGAGGCTGGTGGTTGAACTAATGATGATATTACTTTGGAATAATGCTTGACCAATATATACATGGGTAAGAGTCCCCATAGCTAGGACAAGGGGGAGGTGAGAACATAGACCATGGTTTTAGAGGCTAGTAGTAGTGAAGTTCCTTCTAAGGGGAAACGTAAATTCTGTAAGGAAGAGGTCCAGAATTAGGAGAATGTTAACAACAGAATGCAATATTGAGAGATGATTATGTAGGTGATGGAAGAGGCTAACTTAGACATGAGAGATGGGATGATTGAATTCATTGGCATGGCCAAAAATATATACATGTTACAAAAAACATAATAGGGTATGTCTCAGAATTGGAGAAACTGGTTAAGGACAAGAGGGAGAGGCTTGTTGCTGTGGAATCAAAGTTGAAGAAAATAAAATTTTAACTTAGCATCAACCACTATGAGGATGATGAAGGAGGGAGGGGGTTTAAGAAAGATATGAAATGTGATTATCTATTGATAGAGTTCTTCATATAATTTTGGATAATATGTGAGTATAAGAATTAAGTTTTCAAACTCAGGAAATAACCACGAAGATTTGGATCAAGACAAAAAGGAAAGAGGAAAGTGATGAGATAAGGAAAGAAGCCACATATAAAGGAGAAGGCCGAAAATAAATGGAAGACTCCTCACATAGTTAAAGAAATCCACAGAAGACTAGAAAGTCATGGAAAATGGGGAAAAGATGCATTATACTCTAGGAAGATGTGGAAGCCATCACAATGCTGTGGAATGAAGAAAAACTAAGTCACTAAGAGATAAAAGTTGAAAGATATTCAAATAAAAAGAAGTGAATTTTGGAATGTATTGAGGTTTGTATATTTATTGTAACTAATACATTCTATATGAACATCACAAGAAGTAAATGTATGAGTGCCTTGTTGAGAAAACCTTGCAAGGAATGATTTATATGAGATAGAGTGAAAATAATATGAATGTAATTGAGACTAATGTAATGATTTATAAGAAATTTATAAAGAAGGAAGTTTTGGATGATTTCTGTTGTATGTTTCTATTTTTGTTCATAGTTTAGATCCATTTAATTTTCCCACATTTGTCATTAACAAAAGGTCAAAAGACCTAAGCCCCACACTGTTGTTGGGGTTTTAGGTTAACATTTGGTGTCTAAGCCCAAGTATCCTTTTGTTAAGCATATGTCAAGAAAAATTTCACCACCTGGATATTAGAAACCAACACTAATAGAGACTGAAGATTGGTGGGAAGTTAAAATTCTAATGTTCATAAAAGGAGAAACTAAAAGATTGAAAATATCATATGCAGTAGCATAATCAAAAGTTCTTGGAGAATATAGTGAAGAAGTTTGGTCTCAATTTCAACATTTGTTATGTCCTTTCTTATTAGCTAACTCCAAAAGAACAGAGTGGTCTAGATTACATTTGAGAGAATATTTCAAGTGGACTGTTGAAAACTTAACTATTGTTAATCACCTAGATGAACCTTGGACAAGGGTTATTGACTACTAGTACGATACTACTCAAGATTCATATGTAATTAATTGGGCTATACAATGGTGGAAAAAATTTTATCGTAAGAAAGAAGAAGTTCTAAGCAGAGAAAGAGGTTGTTTCTTCATATTATTTCCATTATTGATTAAGGTTTTGATGATAGAAAAATTCCTAATCAGAAGTGTAAAAAAGTTCCTATATGGGAGAGGCACTAGTAGATGGCGTACATGAAGGTAAAAATCTAAGAGACATGACTTATCATAATTAATGAGGTGTTGGTTACGGTGGCAGAAATAAGACGATATGGGGAAAAAAACTAGATGGTTGACAAAGAGGAAATTAATAAAATTAAGGGAAATTACATTAAAAGGGGTAACTAAAATGAGGAGGATGGAAGAAAGAGAAAGGATTATTGTGGAAAAAAAGAAGCAAAGAAAATTTTGGAAAAATAAAGGACAACACGAGAACACAGAGATATTAAAATGAATTAAAGTAAGGAAAAATTGAATAGAGTTAAGAAGGTAGAAAAGAAAGTAGAAAAATAAGATTCACCCACGTTAAATGAAGGCCAGTACTTGGCTCACCTGGAAATGGAGGTGGATGAATCAATTCCATCTATAATACCTACTTCATGTAGAGACCAACAAGATTTGGTTACCGCATGGAATCTTGTGGTTCAATACACTATATAAAGTCTAGTTCAACATGCGATAATGAGGCAAACAATCCTAATGAGGGATCTAAAACATTTAGAATGATATTTAGAAATAATATTTAAAATGGTATTAGAATCATAAGGGTGGAATAAAGAGGATTTGGGAACCCCATTAATGATTAAGGAAAAAGGTGAGGAAGAAGAAGAAGGTTTTGGAATGAAGGAATTGATTGAGGAATTCGTGGAGAAAACAAAAAATAGTAGATAAGGAAAATAAAGAAGAACATAATATAGATAACCAAGAATAAGAAAAGATAGAGGTGAAAGAAGAGAACAATTACGAAAGAGGTAAAGAGGAAAACTAAGGAAGAAAGGACAAAAAACATAATAAGAAGAGGAGTGACAAGGGATTAGAAGAAATACATAAATTAATGAATAAAAAAGATAAGAAGGTAGTTATGAAAGATGCTAGCTATGAAAATTCACCAAGTAAAAATGCATCCCACAAACAACACATGAGCCCAAATGATATGAACCCCTATATCAATCACCATTCCAAGTGCCACTTGAAACACTGATTTAAAATATAGAAAAAGGAGAAGTCTTAGAGGAAATATATCACAAATTGCAAGAAGACAGTCAAAAGAGACAAGAGATTGTAACAGAATTTATAGAATTGATAGGACAATTTTATTTTCATATTGAGTTAGCAAGGGAGAAGGTAAAAAATAATAACATAGTAATTTATTAGAACCAAAAAAGAAAGGTGAAACCATTAATACAACAGACAATTAATCAATCTCAAAGACACACTCAGCTAATTGGAAGGATGGAACAAAAGGTCAAATTATCACTTTTTGATTCAGACTCAAGTGATGTTGTAGAACATATATTTTTATTATTGACCAAGTGGAAGAATAGAAATGTCACAGATGATGTAGTCAAGTTAAATGGATTTATTACCACTTTGAGTAAAGACACATTGACAATGTATATTAAAATAGATGCCCAATGAACCAAGTATTGGGATACTATTGAATTATAATTCAGGATAGACTTCCACTTTTCAAAAGAACCTTCAGAGGGGGTGAGAAAGATGAGAGACCTGGTTCAGGGAGATAAGGAAAGAGTTAAAGAATTTAGCCATCGATTCAAAACTACTACCATTAAATAAGAGGAGATCCTCATGGATAAACAAAGAATTGAATGGTTAACTTCTAAAATTATTACTTATATCAGAGAGACATTGGATGGACAAAAATTAATAAACTAGCAGAAGGAATTGAAATGGAAATCATACTAGAGTCACAACCATGATGGAGAGAAGGATAAAATTTCATAAAAAAAAACTAGAAATAGTACAACTAGAATTAGCAAAATTAAAAGTTAAGTAAGAAATCCAAAAGAATGAATTTCTTAGGATTAATTAAAAACTAAGCATTCATTTGAAACCAAAGATCTAGTGCATAGTTTTCTACGTTGAATGGCATAGTAGAATAGATTTTCATCACTTGGAGAGTGCAAAAAGAGTATCCGAGGTTAGAAAACATTCCTCACAAAAGGGAATATTCTAGTAACATCCCAGCATCAGAAATAACATGATGTGGCATTTTTAGGTTGTGGGATCAATACACACAAGATACTTGTCCCTTATTAGAAGTGGAACCTCTAACCAATCAATTGATGTATTACACTACTTTTGGTTCATATAATCATTATCATCACACATGTCCATCTGTAGATGCATTGGAGGAGATAAAAGAGTACAATACTAGAAGAGTGATGGTCATGAGACTAAATGTAACACCCAATCCTCCCCTTACAACACAAAAAATGCTCCCAGAAAACCCGCCACCCTTACTAAAAAAATAACTACACCATAATACTCAAACCACCAAGGAGGATAACCATAGTTCAGAGGTGGCTATTAAGGAAACAATTACAATCCAAATTACCAAGCGTATAATGAAGGTCGATATCATAGAGGATTCAGAGATGGGTTTAGGGGAGGATATAGAGGTGGCTATTGAGGAGGATACATAGGCGGCTATGATAATTATCAAGGGGACTTAATGTTAACAAGGGTTACAATGATGGAGTAATCACATTTTGTGAGGCTGTAGAGACAAGGTCAAGGAGGTGGATATCACGATAGAGACTATTTCTAGTTCTATTATAAGTGTGGTCAAGATGGACACTTAACAATAAATTGTCAAGAACTTGATCCTTAAGAGATTTTTTCATGGGAAGATCCGACATGATTTAGTTAGTTGTCCTAAATTCCACACACCTATTTTCCTATAGGATTCGAGGAACCAAATCAGAATCTTTGGGGAAGGATTATCATAAACATGAACAACATCTTACCAAAATTCCATGGGATGAGGAAATTATAGCAATAGATAAGGCCATGAGAACATCTAGCTTAGGAAGTAGATAAATATAAAAAGTTAAGAAGAAACAAGAAAATAAGAGTTATCTAAGAAGACAAACATCCAAAGGATGCATAAGAATCAAAGAACCTAGATTCAGAGAACTAGTTAGCATTAAAAGTGCCAAAAGGAATGAATTTGCACCCAAAAAGAAGAAAATAATTAGATTACTGCAAAAAGAGAGTTCTTCAAGTGAAGAAGAATGGAACCCTAAAGAAATTAGACTAGACCTCTATATGAAACGAAATTTAGAAAATTAAGGCATTGGTACAATAAGTGGAGCAAGTACCAAGAAGAAAAGGAGAAATAATTCCCAGATTGTGGAAGAAGGAACCATCCTTTTTGAAATACGCATAACTAAATTAACAATCGATCACAACACAGGTAGAAAAATTAAAAAAAATAGTCAAATACTGGAATAAGGAAGAGAAGATTTTTCACATCTGGATAATTGAGGCATGAGGACATAATAATCCAGAAAAGAAATGTTTTCAGCATACCCAACTGTACATCGGTTGATAAATCCACCATCTACTTAGCAATTGATATATTTGAACCACTATCACCAAATTACTTGCTAGACCCTTGGCACTTGTTTATGTCTTAATATGATGTCTAAGACTACTTGAGTAGAGGCTAAGTAAGCCCTCCTTTGGAACCTTGCAAGGTACTTTATTGGGATTAACGTAGGAATGGATCATCAAGAAAACCACTAAGAATTGAAAGAATGTCAAAGTAAACATTCTCCAAGGGCATTATAGAAGTCTAGGTCAATTTTGAAGTGGTATAAAATTGTATAATAAAACCATTTCTTAAAATGTTATCCCTATCTTTGGAACCTGGTTCGTGGATTGCAATAGAACACTTAATTTAGAAGAGGAAGAAGTGACACTCTAAGTCAGACTGGCATATGTGTACACATAGCCATTACATGCATAAGAATGAGTTCTGCGTGGCCAGAAGAAGTATGGTAGCTTCCCTATAGAATGGTTTAACTAGAAAACATAACCTCTCAACGTCATGTGATTTAATATCACCCTTTTTTCCATTATATGCCTATGAAAAATTCTACCAATCGTGATATTAGTCACATTTTAGGAACATGTCATTTCAATCGTTAGTCACTTTCCATAAGATCATTATAACTGATTTCTCAGGGAATCATGATGCTCTACCATCACTATCCACTTTATGTCATTGTTATAAGGGTACCGTGGATTTTTCTATACCATATTCCTAATGGACAAGTTCCTCCTTCTAGGTGGGAACCTCGTTTATCCCTTACAAATCCATCTCCCTTGTTATCTACCTATTGTAACCATGATTAGGGTCCACATGTGTACAACTTGTACATCTTATCTTTCCCTCCCCCATAGTGGTGCTACAATTGGATATCCTCAGCTCTAAAAAATCCTAGCAATTTGCATAAAATCATGGATGCCCCATCAAAAGCTATATTAACTAGACAAAAATTCAGATTGCTCCCTCAGAAGGACAGTTATCCATCAGTGCAGAAATAATGTCAAAAGGTTATCCACGATTGATCCCTCTAGCATACTTTGGACAACTATCATGGATATCTTATCATGCCATCTAAAAAGAAAAAATCAAAATCCAAATCAGAATCCCTAATGCGCATACCAGGTAGTCTCAAATGATGGTTACTTTCTTATAAACATAGGAAAAGAGTGATGCACACCTCCACATGTTTCCCGAGTGCAACTTCAAAAATAATAAGTCTGAAGAAGGAAGGAAAGTTCTGAGGAATACAAGCATCCTAGGAAAGATTCCTACGGATCGATATTCTTTCCCGCATCTACTAGAAGACTTCCTGCATTTATCAATTTAGCGCCATATTGCTCATAACTGGGGCATAGACCTAAGAACAACCACCTAAGGAAAATCTACTTTCCCCATACATGATGAGCATCTAGAACCCCTATTGTCAATGTCTGATACACTAAAGGATGTACAAGAACACATTTCATCTTTCCTACATGATCTTAAAAATGCACTAATTATCGGTTTAGTTATGTATTAACACCTTTGACTATCAAGCCACAAGTGCACCATCTTAATCTACATATTCCTTTTCACGTTTAGGGTCCAAAAAAGGATCCAAAAGCATCCACTCTACAATGGTGCCCCTTGACTACGGATGATAGTGAACTTTTTCTATGTTTGGGAATCACTCAATTGAGGTCAAGCATTTTACCTATTACATCCCAGAGTTCAATTGCACCATCTTGGGTATCATAATTCAATCCAATTGATCATCTACATGGACTATCACTTGAGCAGGAAGGCACTCTGAGATCTCACCATCTCATCTACATGTCCACATCACAATGATTTAGGATCTAATCAAGATCTACCATCTACATCTGGAATCTGAATGCCAAGGGGGGACATCTAATCTACATAAATATCACAATCATCTAGTCTGATGAGATCACACATCTAGGCTTGTTTCCACTCCATCACTATATAAATCATACTCCAAACCATATCTAATTCTTATCCCAACATACCTAAATCATCATCTATCATGAATCAGTATCAGACATCACATGTTATTCTAATATCAATACACTATCATATAATATCTACCACATCTGATCACATTTCATAATCCATTTTTCATGCATGTATCATCTAATGTCAACTACCCATATATATTTTATCGTGGATAAGGATCATTTCAGGGTTCTATAGGGGCCCTAATCAAACATGAGGATAAATCATATAAACCATCACATGCTATCTACTCTACTCAGTCACAACAAGATATGAATCACAAACATCATCCATTCACTACATCATAGCATCAATTCATCCCCATATATGGAGGGATATATATCGATCAACATGTTCTTCCTTGGTATACATTCGTTCCATAGGCCTCAATTGGGATCTATCTCAACAAATATAATTGACACCTAGAAAAATCCGATATCAACACCTATTTACAATGTTTATCCACTACTAAGTGAACACAAGATACGAGGCTCTGATTCTTAAGGACCATTTTCATAATCTGCCTCCCTACCCTATATTCATCTAACGCCCTTAGACCTATTGCCGATCTTGTGGCTTAAAACCATATCAGTAGCCGACTGTCAGCTACCATATCATTTCCTATGTATATCATTTATACTTTCTCAGGAGTAGGCTTAGATAGGTCGGCCTTTGGAGTGGCTGGATGCACAATTATTGTGATGATGAATAGTATATAAGGGGATATGATATGGAAATGAAGCTATTTCATATAACCTCAAATCATGAGCATAATCTGAGTCTTAACCATCATGGTTTGGAGGTTGCCCCCTCGAAGTGGACGAAGCATATATCATAATATGAACTATATTAAGATCATTATTCTAAAATGATTATGTTATTCTGGTGTTCTATTAGATTGCTAATTAATAAATTGAACCTATACAAGATAACTTTAGAAATCACAAGTGGTGATCAGAGCTGCGATCTGGGCTCGAAGATTAGGGCAAGAATGGACCCTAACTTTTAATGGATTTAATTCCACATGGTTGCGAACCATATTAGTGAAACTTGGTGAGATATGATTTTTACCAGAGTTGTGAAACTATTAGCTCAAGATGAATGGATGGGGTCCTTGTACGTCGGAAAAGCAATAGGCGAGCGTGAGAATCAACAAGTGACTCTTCCGCGTACCCGACCTCCCGAGGTCGTGCCGAGACAGCCGGTGGGGGTAGAATATGCAGACAAACTAGTTAGGGAGTCTAATGTCTTCGACACGCACTAGTGGAATTTGCGAATCTAAGGCAAAGAAGGCCCTTCTAACTTGGACTGGTGTGATAGATCGATCAGCGAGGATGACTGCTCGAAGGCTCCAATCAATATCGAGCTCTGGCGTGATTCGATCTATGGGCTGCGGAATACGTGGAAAATGACCTGGGATTGTTTCGTGTATATCTCCTGATAAGGTCATATGGTGGACAATGAAATATAGTCGACTCTATGGACGATTTTCTGGCCTAGTCCAGAATTCCCTAGCTTTGTTAGCCGCTATATCTAGTAAGGACAGTTGTTCGATGATGATAGGTGGAAGTGGGAGTGGACTGAAATACTAGTGTGCGTAGGCCAGTGTCTATATCTAACTGACTTGTGGATTCGTTGGGCTGTGGGATCTGGGGATCACAACCATAAACTCTTGGTTGTTGCGGTCCCGTTATGGTCATACGTGAGATCAAGTTCTAATCCCTAGTATCCAGTAGTCGTAGGCCTTTTCAGCTTCTACGTTTAGAACCAATAGTTGTGTGATCTTCTCAGAATACCTTACAGGCGTTCTCGCAACCTGGATTCTTAAGCTGGTATCTATATCTACGAGGGTGTCTCCAGCGTCTGGCTGTGGAACTAAAGGATCACACCCGAATGTTTGTTCTCTTTCGAGCCCTTCTACAGTCATGTGGATGTTTTCTAGGGTAATCTGTAGTTTGGCTGATTTGACCAAAACGCATGTGCTTGGTCGTCTTCGATGTTTAATCCTCTTAACTGTGAGAACTGATCAGTTGTAAGATCTGCGGTTGTTCGGAATACTTGTATCCTGAGATTTTGGTCTATGTCAACTATTGCTGTGACTAGGTTTGGTTGAGGCACGATTGGCTCAAATATATATTCCCTGGGCTCTTGAGGTCCCGTGATTGTCATACAAAACAGAAATGAAATCAAACTATAATAAAGTAAAATCTAAGTACAATTCTAGCATATATAATTTCTTTTTGTATTTTCTGGCAATTTATAAGAAAGCAAACTATTTAAGATATTTAGAATTGAATAACTAAACTAATAACGTAAAACAAACAAAATAACCGAGTGTAGCTATTTGTCTGTGCAATTTTGTATATCTATTCTAAACAACGAAATAACTAATCTATTTGCAAGATTCTCGATCCTACCTCAGAAGTGAGGAATGAATCATAGTTTCTCAGAAACTATCAATCCCCACAACTTCCCTGGTAATATCGAGAATGGAAATAACTGAAATAAAGTGATTAACTACTTTATTTGATAAGTTCTAACTAAAACTTTGAAAGATGGAACCTGGATTTCGCAGAACAGTGGCGAATCCGACGGTGTGTGTGTTCTCGTCCCCTCAGTATGATCTCTTCGTTCTTTGTGCTCACGTGAATCCAGAAAAGCGTGTAATGCTTGCATCAACAGGAATAGATATTTGGATCAATGGACAGCCTTCAGAATGCAGACAGAATAGAATGCGGATAGGAGAGGGATAGCGCAAGAGTACAGAGCTTGGCCTATGCAATTCCTAGCGGGGTCTACTGCGAATCATGCAACAAAAGCGTCCAGAACCTGAAACTAGTCTGTATGAAGAGCAAAACCTGCAACTTTAATGGCTGCCTAAACTATTCTTACTCCAAAACAATAATACTGTTTGCACAAGTTGGATCTGTGGCTTACCAACAGCTAACCAGAGTAAACTCCTAAGCAACCAACAGCATGATAAACATAAAAACTTCTATGAGGATTGGATGGAGCAACAAACTATCACAAGATGGGTCTGTGGCTTACCAACAGCTGAGCAATACTAGAAACACTGAACTACTAAAAATGGTGAGTTTTTCAAACAAGAAGCAAAATCTTCATCAAAACTCAGGGCCATTTGCATGTGCACAAACCATGCATTTATAGGAATTCCAAACACTCAAAAACCAAAACCAAATTGAACTCCTAAACAATAAACAAAGGAAAAACACTGTTCCAGGGGACCAAAAACATTAATGCATGCTCAAGTCGGCAAAGAAAAGCTGGTGAATCATGATATTTCATGCGGGTCACGTCAAAAGAGCGTTCTGGAAAATGCGCACAGGACCGCCGCCCTGCTCAGGGCGGCGGTTACAGGACCGCCACCCTGTTTAGGGCGGCGGTTTCGTCATTGAAGGTTCAAGAGGCCAAGGAAAGAGGGAAAAAGGGGAAAACAAAGGGCGCGGGGGCTAAGCGGGGCATGCGGGATGTTAACGCATATCCGAAGAGCTTTTCTGGATCCCGAACACCTTGCGAGGAGACCTGTATCATCATTGGGGCACTTGTTACACCGTTCCGCAGTACAGTACCTTACAATTTTGGGTACGTACATATTGCCCCCTCGGAGAAGCGTTTTAGCCATGAAGAGGCGTAAAACGGTGGGTCCGAGTATGGCCAGTCCCGAAATGGGAAGTTAGAAGTTATACCTTACACGTCCGTGTGTCGAAATGACGCCATCCAAAATTCCCGCTACCTGCAAAATGAAAAGAGAACTCAAGTGCAGATAGATACAATAATTTGGAAAATAAACGCTAAAATAATAGGGGAAGAGGACGTACCATTAGTGCGAGGATAGAAACTTACCTCCGTTGGCGCTCCGAACCTGTGAAAAGGGGATTTAAAACGAATTAGAGCGCTATATATATAAAAGTGGGCCCATTTTCCTATTCATTTGCGCGAGTCGATTTGATAGATTTTGAGCTCTGGGGCCCACGGTAACGGTTTCTCACGCGAGTAGAGTCGAAACGTCCGGAGTGAGATAGCGATCATGCCCCCACGTGCGGAACGCCACCCCGCGAGATCACAGGTTGGTTTTCTTTAATTTTGCATTTTTCCCCCTTTAAATTTGAAATGGCAAATTGCTTGTAATGGGGGGGTTATTTTCGAAAATGTTTGGTTCAAAAGGTCCATCTAGGGGGGGCGCCTACTGGGTAGGCTCTTGTTTTTAGCTAAAATGGTCGTTTTTTGCTCATTTTTTGGCTTTTTTAGGTTTAAAAACCCGCGCGGGTTTTCGGACCGCGACCGCCGCCCTGGCCAGGGCGGCGGTTACATGACCGCCGCCCTGTCCAGGGCGGCGGTTACGAGACCGCCCGCCTTTAAGGCGGCGGTTACAAAACCGCCCCCCTGCTCTAGGGCGGCGGTTTTGCACAGAATGCAAAAGAACCTCTTTTGAAAACTTACACTTGTATTTTTAGCATTTGTGTATGTTTTTATGACTCTCTTGCTATCGTTTAGATACTAACTTACTCTGTTTTGTGTGTTTTTGGGTGTATGCAGGCGAAGGAGGAGTATATTAGATGGAGCCGGGAGAGAGAGTGTGACTGGCTACCCGGGGTATTGGATGCCCTCTCAGCAGATGAGGAGGAAACATTGCAGAGGGCCGGCATATTGCGGATATCGCATGTGCCTCACATTGCTCCGTCTAGTCACATACTCTGTGACTTATTCTCATACTGGGATGCATATCGGAACACTTTCTGATTGCCAGGGGTCCGTGGTGAGTGGACCATTACATTAGAGGACATCTACCGCATTCTGGGGGTCTCGATCATCGGGAGGCGACTTACATTAGAGACAGCAGGCTCACGGGCACAGATTGCACAGTGGGCGACATATATGGGAGATGCAGTCATCTCCACGGGGTCGAAGAAGGGGGTGAGAGTCAGATCCATCCCTTCTTTGCCCATCCCCATATTTCGACAGGCCATCATGGGGATCCTTGCCTCGAGACTGATCGGGGACAAGGGAGGGGACACTTTGTTATACTGTTGGGCCTCCATCATTGCACAGATAGAGGGGCATGGCCGGATATACGCCTGGGGGGCAGACATTTTGGGGACCACCTATCACGACTTATATAGGGTGGTCCGTTTACAGGGACAGTCGTTGAGCCACCCAACTCTAGTCATGAGTTGGGTGTATGAGCATTTTATTCCCACAATATGGCAGAGGCGTGGAGGTGGCAGATCCTGGGGCTGTGAGGGTGGCCAGATGGTCAGATATGTCGGTGCTTAGAGCACCTCACCAGCCAGTAGCCTCCCTCACTATAGCAGACATGGAGGCCACACCGTACCAACTTATGGCCGGCGTATGGGGAGAGGAGGCCATGACATTGGTCTCCTGTTCCATCACAGGGAAGCTTATTGACCGTGTGGGACGGGTGGAGGTACATCCTTTCGGCAGGGTTCCTCAGCAGTTCGGCCTCCCATATATGGGCATGCTTCCTCCAGTAGCACCAGTTTACAGATCAGTTCGGGAGGCTAGAGGGGGGCCTAGAGGCCATGGTTGGATAGTGGTTACCCCTGTACGTCGGAAAAGTGACAGGCGAGCGTGAGAATCGGGCAAGGGAACTCTTCTGCGTACCCGACCTCCTTCGAGGTCGTGCCGAGACAGCCGGTGGGGGGGTAGAATATGCTGACATAGCTAATTAGGAAATCTAATGTCTTCGACACGCACTAATGGTATTTGCGAATCTAAGGCAAACGAAGGCCCTTCTTACTCAGGACATGGTGTGATAGATCGATCAGCGAGGATGACTGCTCGAAGGCTCCACCTTTCAATATCGAGCTTCTGGCGTGATTCGATCTATGGGCTGCGGAATACGTGGGAAGTGACCTGGGATTGTTTCGTATATATCTCCTGATAAGGTCATATGACAGACAATGAAAATAGTCGACTCTATGGTACACCCATTTTCTGGCCTAGTGAGTCCGAGAATTCCTCTAGCTTCGTTAGCCGCTATATCTAGTAAGGACATTTGTTCGAACTGATGATAGGTGGAAGTTAGGGTGGACTGAAATACTAATGTGCGTAGTTTTAAAATTGTCTATATCTAACTGACTTGTGGATTCGTTGGGCTGTGGGATCTGGGGATCAGTGAAATAACCATACATGATTCTTGACCTGTTGTAATGCGGTCCCGTTATGGTCATACGGGGAGATCAAGTTCTGATCCCTAGTATCCAGTAGTCAGGCATAAGCCTTCTTCAGCTTCCACGTTTAGAATCAGCAATTGTGCGATTTTCTCAGAATACCTCACAGGTTCCAGGCTCTAGCGACTTGGATTCTTAAGCTGGTATCTATATCTACTATGGGTGTCTCCAGCGTCTGGCTGTGGAACTAAAGGATCGCACCTCCGAATATTTGTTCTTTTTCAAATCCTTCTAGGAGGGCCTTATGGAGTCATGCGGATGTTTTCTAGGATAACCTGTAGTTTGGCTGATTTGACTCAAAACAGATGTGCTTGGTCGTCTTCGATATTTAACCCTCTCAACTGTGTCATCCTGATCTGTTGGAAGTCTGTTGAAAGACGTTTGGACACGATGACTTAACAATGCATCCTAAGGTTTTGGTCAATATCAGTTATTGCCTACTTACGGTATTGGGCTGGGGCACAATTGGAATCGAAAACCACACCATTCCCTGGGCTCCCTTTACTGTCCCGTAATTGTCATGCAAAAGCGGAAATAAGACAAACTATAATGAAGTAAAATTTTAAGTGTACTTCTAACATGGTATAATTTCTTTTTGTATTTTCTGGCAATTTATAAGAAAGCAGATATTTAAAATATTTAGAATTGACAACTAAACTAACAACGTAAAACAAACAAAATAGCCGAGTGTAGCTATTTGTCTGTGCAATTTCGTATATCTATTCTAAACAATGAAATAACAATGCAATATTAATATGATCTGCAAGATTCTCGATCCTACCTCAGAAGTGAGGAATGAATCATAGTTTCTCAGAAACTATCAATCCCCACAACCTCCCTGGCAATATCGAGAATGGAAATAACTGAAATAAAACGATTAAGTGATACTTTATTTGATAAGTTCTAACTATAACTTTGAAAGATGGAACCTGGATTTCGCAGAACAGTGGCGAATCCGATGGTGTGTATGTTCTTGTCCCCTCAGTATGATCTCCACGTTCTTTGTGCTCAAGTGAATCCAGAAAAGCGTGAAATGCTTGCATCAACAGGAATAAGTATTTGGATCAATGGACAGCCTTCCAAATGCAGACAGAATAGAATGCGGATAGGAGAGGGATAGCACAAGAGTACAGAGCTTGGCCTATGCAATTCCTAGCGGGGTCTACTGCGAATCATGCAACAAAGAGCGTCCAGAACCTGAGACTAGCCTATATGAAGTTTGCAAAACCTGCAACTTTAATGGCTACCTTTTAACCGTTCTACTCCAAAACAATAATGCTGATCTGCCTACACTTTCCCCATTGCCAGTTGGGTCTGCGGCTTACCAACAGTAACATAAAGCTAAGTGGACAAACCTGCAATAAACTGTTCTACCAATCCTAAGCAAACTAAAACGACCATTGCGTACTGAAAACATGAAGATTGGATTGAAAATGGTGGCTCAAATGATGTTTGCACTTGCACAAGTTGGATATGTGGCTTACCAGCTGCAATACAAAACTAAACAAGGCACTCAATGGAAAACTAGAAACCTAAGCAAAGAAAAACTATTCCTTCTACTGCAACAAGAAATTTAAAACAAGCTTTGGAGCAAAATTCAGAACTATGAATCAGGGATATCCTTTTGCATGTGCACAAACCATGCATTTATAGGAATCCAAACATAGCAAAGATCAAATCCAAACTGAACTCCTAAACATTAGAACAAAAGAAAAACACTATTCCAGGGGACCAAATGGTTGGGGACCACCTAATGCAAGCTTAAGTCGGCAAGAAAAGCTGGTGAGTCGTTGATCTTGAATGAGCGTGCGTTCCGTCATGGCAAGCACGTTCTGGAAATCCCGGGGCGCGCACGGGACCGCCGCCCTGCTCAGGGCGGCGGTTACAGGACCGCCGCCCTGATCAGGGAGGCGGTCACGAGACCGCCGCCTTAGGCAGGGCGGGCGGTTTCGTCACTGAAGACCAAAAAGCCAATGAAAAGAGGAAAAATAGGGAAAACAAAGCACACGGGGCTAAGCGGGATGTCAACGACCATATCCGTAAGGCTTTTCTGGATTCCCGAACACCTTGCGATAGGAGACCTGTATCATCATTGGGGGCACTTTATTACACCGTTCCGCAGTACAGTACCTTACAATTTTGGGTACGTACAGTTACCCCCTGGCATTCCTATTGCAGCCAGGGGGGATAGTTCGGGCCAGAGGGAGAGCTGGGGCACCTCGGGCACCTTTACTTCGGATTACTGCGGGTCCTGCTCATAGTAGCGATGAACCTATAGACTATTGAATCCGATTCTGAGGAGTCTCACAAAGGGAGATTCGGAGGAGCAGACGGATGAGAGTGATCCTGAGTGGCATGACACTTAGGATATCATGCAGGCGGAGAGGGCGGAGCAGAGCGCAGAGAGAGAGCACTCTGGTTTCCGAGGAGCCACTCTCCCGGGGCCATGGTGGAGATGATGAGTCCGTTGCGGGGCGTCATGTTGCCCCAACTATAGGAGCAGCTCCTCAGTCGGCGGCGGCATCTGCAGCGGGTGCTGGCCCTAGTGACCCATCTTGGAGGCCCGGTGATCCGAGTAAGTTATCCTCTCCTCTTTTAGTGTTAGTTTGATTTAGGACTTGTTTTAACTACTATCTCTTGTTATATTTGTATCTTGTATATTTTAGCCACTTGCCTAGTTTCTAATTCATCTTTCTTCTTTGTTTTACAGAGACTGTTGACGAGTGGCAGGATCTAATCCATAGGGTATGCACTGATTCTCTGATGATCCCTATGGATAAGACCCATGCAGAGCTATCTGTAGATGCCGGGGAGCCCTCAGCAGCCGGCAGGCACACCGACGTCTTCACTCCCGTTTGGCATGTGGCCAAGATGGTGTCGACTCTCCACACAGAGTTGGCAGGCTATAGGACAGCCGAGCGTCTTATGAGGAGCCACTCTCATGGCGAGACCACGGCTGCTCCTCGGGACCCTGAGCCCTCCATCCATTCAGAGCGCCAGCGTAGCCGGAGTCCTAGGCGAGGGGCGCGCACCTTCGGCGGGATCGTGCAGGGGTTGAGAGGCCCACTTGGCTCTCTGTATTTTTGTATTATAGATTCTTTTGTGTATCACGGGCTCTTTGAGCGTTTTGACCATGCCTAGTGCATGATGGCATTGTATACAAACATTGATTATTTATATATATGCGTCGATTTTGGATCAAAACTTTGTCACTTGTGTTTTCCCTTTCTGTTTCCAGCTTTCTCGTGTATACTACGATGTATGTTTTATATGCTTTCTAGAATGTATGCAATGGAAAACAGATGATGCAAATGTTTGCTTTCGTTTTGTGTTTCATGATGCTGATACATGATAATGTAGATATACTGTGATCTTGAATCTTAACTTTTGTGAGCAATTTGGATATCTCATGATTTGTTTTGGCAAAGTGATGAGAATAACCAGTATGATGAACAGATTAACTTGCCCCACTCCTAACTCCACGCAACTAGTAAGATGCGAGGGCTCATCACCAAGAGCCAAGAAGGGCGCAAGTTATGAAATATGGTGAAATGATAGTGATGAAAGACAGACGAAGTTTTGGTGGAACCAAATTGAAAACTACAAGCTTACTCTACCTGAACAACTTCATAGTTTTGGATGTAACTTGCTTCGCGGTTTATCCAGACTTAGACCCGTAGATGGCCACATAGCAGACAAAATCTGGGTTTTTAGGATTTTTAACTCTTTTTGGAATTTTGAATATCTGATCCATTCGTTTTTGACTCAAAGTTTGAATTGTTTGTTTATGACCTTTTAACATTTACTTTGTCTAGAGGACCCCCTACACTTTGCCCCATGCTACCTGTAAGAAGCATGGGTTTATCACCGTGGGCAAGGCATAGGCGAGTAAGGGCATTTCCATCCTTTCCCAACCCTACGTCACTAGTAAGAGACGCAAGCTCATCACCGAAGGTTGGTGGGACAAGGAAATGTGTAAAAATAAAATTTTCTGTTTAATCACTTCTTGACTTGTCTTTTTGAGTAAAATGTCAGTATATGCTTATTTCCAAAGAGATGTGTATATGGGATAGATGTGACACCATGAAGCTTCTAGAACAGACCATAGGCAAGACACCTATCCTAAGAAGAAATCAAAGCGAGAACAAACTTGCAGATCTTGGTATGGTTATTGTTAAGACTTCGTCATGTCTGATTTTGTTTGATAAAAGATTCTGAGATGATTGATGATATCGAAGATGGAGAGGTATGATTAAAGAACTTTATGCCAGAAACATCACGAGTTTGTAATGAATTGCTTTGAGAATAGATTCTTTGATCACAATTTATGTAAGAACAAGTGGACAAAATGATCCTAATTTATATGAAAATGCAATGTAGATAGTTATATAGGTAGCGCTTAGCTGCTTATGCATAGAAACGTTTGAGGTGGAGGGAATTGACTGTTTCACCAAACTCCTCACCTTCTAACGTACATAAGAGGTAAGCACCATTTCCGTAGTCCTTCATGACTCGGTATGGGCCCAACCATTTGGGCCAAAATTTCCTTCCTTCGCCGGTCTTCTTGTCGATCCGGCTGTCTAGCCTTAGAACTAGGTCACCTTCGTATATGTCACGTTCATAGACTTTCTTGTTATACTGCCGGCACATTCGGTCGGCATAGACTCTATGTCGTTGTTCAACATTTAACCTAGCTTCATCCAGGCTTTCTAATTGAGAAAGACGTGCTTCTCTGTAAGCGTCCTCATCCAGAATCCCTTGTAGTGAAATGCGGAGACTGGGGATTTCAACTTCAAGTGGGAGAACTTCTTCTGACCCAAATACCAGTGAGAAAGGAGTTGCTCCCGTTGGTGTTCTTATTGAGGTTCGGTGGGCCCACAAGGCCGGATATAACTTTAAATGCCAATCCCATTTGTTTTCTTTTACCGTTTTAAGGAGAATGGCTTTCAGTGTTTTGTTTGTTGCTTCAGCCTGCCCATTGGCTTGGGGATAATACAAGGAAGCCGTATGATGGCTTATTTTAAATTTACTGCATAGCTCACGAACTTCTTCATTTTTGAAAAGAAGTTCCATTATCTGAGATAATGATTTGCGGGATACCGTACCTGCAAATGATTTGGTTCAAAATGAACTTAGCGATTACAGAACCAGGTACAGTTGTAAGAGGCATAGCCTCTACCCATTTGGTAAAATACTCAGTGGCCGTGATTATAAAATTGTGGCCGTCTGTGGATGAGGGAGAGAATTTCCCTATTAAGTCTAGGCCCCATGTAGAAAAGGGCCATGGAGTAGCGATTGGTTGCAGAGCTTGTGCTGGCATGTGGATCTCGTGAGAGAATTCTTGGCACTTATGACACCTGCGTGCAAACTCTATCACGTCATGTTCTAGAGTGGGCCAGAAATAGCCCATTCGATGTATTTTTCGAGCAGTGGCATGGCCGCCGAAGTGGCCTCCACATATACCGCTGTGGGATTCATGGAGAATCTTCTTGGACTCTTCTGTGTCAACACACCTTAAGAGCATTCCATCGAATGCTTTCCGATAGAGCACCTGCTCTATAATGACGTATTTAGCTACGATAATGCGTAACCGCCTTCTTTGTTGAGGTGTAGCTCCTTCGGGGTACCTATGGTCCATGATATAACTAATGATATCAGCGTACCAAGGGCACTCAGATATAGCAGGTCAGGTTTCGACGTAGTACACGCATTCATCTGGAAAGTCTAAGTCTACTAAGTCGCCTCCGTCTAGCGGGTTATTAGCTAACCAATCTGCGATGATTTGTCCTTTAACTGACTTTTGGTTTACAAAATGTTAATTCGAACTCTCCCATTAAGGTTATAAAGCGTCCCAGCCTTTTTAGACAGGGACCCTTGTGTGAGGAAGGTTCGTAAGTGGTCAGTTTTTACCATGACCCTTGTCTCTTGATTTAGCATGTAGTGTCTTAGGCGTTTGGTTGCGAAAGACTATGGCAAGACATTCTCACTCTGCTTGTGTATAGCGTGTTTCATAGTCGAGCAATGTTCGGCTAATGAAATAAATTGCGCGTTCTCTTTTGTCATCATCTTCTTGGGCTAGCATGCAAGCTAACGAAACATCGGTAGCCCGTGAGTACAAAATTAAAGGGTGATCTAGTTTAGGTGGCATTAGCGTAGGTGGTGACAACAGGAAAGCGCTTAACCGCATCAAAAGCTTCATTGCAATCTTCAGTCCAATCAATGCTATAGTCCTTCTTGAGTAAATTGTTGATTGGATGAACGGCGAAGCTTAGATCTGGGATAAATCTCCGGATTGCACCCAACTTTCCAAGAAATGATCTGATTCCAGATTCACTCGAGGGTGGGACCATTTCGAGGACAGCCCGAATTTTGGTTGGATCAACATCGATCCCTCGTGACGATATGATGTAACCTAGGAGCTTTCCTCCTGTTACACCGAAGACACATTTCTCTGGGTTTAGGGTAACTCCATATTCTATTAGGCGTGAAAGAATGACGCGGAGTACTTTAGGGTGGTCACAATGCTTCTTGGCCTTAGCCAATAAGTCATCTACGTAAGATTCCATGATTTTATGGATTAGATCGTGAAATATGTATGTCATGGCCCGCTGGTACATAGCACCGGCGTTCTTGAGACCGAATGGCATAACAACGTAGCAATAGGTTCCCCAAGGAGTTATAAACGTGGTTTTAGCTTGATTTTGCTCGGATATTTTGATTTGATTGTATCTCGAGAATCCATCCATGAGAGACAAGAGTTCGAAACCTAGCTGTTGCATCAACAATAACATCTATGGATGGTAATGGGAAGTCATCCTTAGGGCAAGCTTTGTTGATATCTCGAAAATCTATGCAGATGCGTATCTTTCCGTTCTTCTTGAGAACGGGAACGATGTTGGATACCCATTGGGAGTAGTCAACTGGCTTGATGAATCCTACCTGAAGGAGTTTTATTACCTCCTCTTTTACCATGAGAGCTACTTTGGGCTTCATGGGTCTTGATTTTTGTTTAATTGGCTTCGCATCTGACCTAGTGACGAGGTTGTGTACCGCAATGTGGGGTGCGACTCCTGTCATCTCTTTGTAATTAAATGCAAATGCCTTCTGATGTTCTTTGAGAACTTGGGTGTGTATTTCCACTTCCTCTGGGGTTAATGAAGAACCTAACTTTAAAATTCTTGGTTCATCTTCCGTTCCGATATTGACATCGATTGTTTCTTCAATTAAAGAGGCATTACCCTCTTCGAACTCAGGTGGTGCTGGAGGTAGATCTATATCATCCCCGTTTTCCACCGCGTATATATTAGGTTCTTTTTGTGAGGGAAGATTCATTACGGGATTTCCGAAGTAGGAAGATGAATGCGGGATCAGAGATAAATCTAGCGTGTGATAGGAGAGATGTAGTGCTGCAAAGGCATTTAAGTAATCCAAAGTAGCCGCATCATTTCCAACATGGTCTAGGACGGTAGATTTACTTCCGTTTGAAAGAGGATCCATCATTGTTTTTATTAATGGTTCGTTACGAATGGATACTGTGAAATGAGTATCTTCTAGCTCATTGTTTGGAGTAAAACGTGATGCTGAGGTTGCTATTGAATCGGCGAGAAGATTTTTTTCTCGCGGGATTGCTTCAATGGATATGAAATTGAATGCCTTGCTTAAATCTACTACAGCGTTTTTGTAAAGTTGCAAGTGTTCGGCTTTAGTTTCATATACCTCTGAAACTTGGTTTGCAACTAATTGCGAGTCTCCTAAAACTCTGATATTATCGATACCAATTCTTTTGGCTAAGGTAAGGCCAAGGAGGAGGGCTTCGTATTCAGCGCCGTTGTTTGTACATTCAAAGTTTAATTTAAAAGAGAATGGGAGGACCGTCTCTTCGGGCGAGGTAAGAATTATACCTGCCCCCGCTCCATAACGACATTTAGCTCCATCGAAATGGAGAGTCCAATACTTAACTGGGAGTATGGATGTAGGTGTATCTGCTGTGTTTGCATACTCTACTTCTACCATGCAGAGATCTTCTGCTAGCAAGGAACCAACACCTAAGGAAAATCCTATGCCTACTGAATCGAATGGTAAGAACATTGGTGAATCTTGTTCTATTAATTCAACGATCTTTGCAGTAGTCCCTAATGATACTGTCTCTTTAGTTTTACCTTTAGGGGTTGGAATTGTTTGGACTATGTTGGTAGTTTCAAGATCCGTCGTAGGTATCAACTTTTCCTCTGGCTTTGGGTCAGAGGGTTTGTTAAGTTGGTTTGTTGGAAGTTCAAATTCTGAGTGTACACCTGGTCTTTTCTTTAAATCAGCTAGGTGTACGTCAAACGGCTTTGGATCACCTTTGGCTATAAATACCTTTCCCAGATGCAGGAATCTTACTTCTTGAAATAGCGTGGAAGGGATTGCCTTCATGCGGTGTATCCATGGTCGGCCGAGGATCATATTATAGTTAGTTTCTCGATCTATAATATAAAACTCAGTCAGGATTGTTTTAGGTCCTAAGGTGACCGGTAGTATTATAGTTCCTATCGATGTGGCTTTAAGGCTGTCGTAGCCTCTCAAGGTATTTCGTGTAGTAGAACAGTTTGTTTCTCCATATCCAAATTTTTGGAGAAAAGAGAAAGGAACTATGTTAACCGTAGCTCCGTCATCAACCATTTCCCGTTTTACATAGTTATTATAAACTTGTACTTGCAAGTGTAGGGCTGGATCGCCTCGGCGTGTGATCTCAGCATCTGTAGGCATTTTACTTATTTCGAATATGAATTCAACATCCCTATCCACCTGTCCCGGTGGATAAACATCAAAGTCTATATGATTTACCTGCGCTTCCAGTGGTGGAGTGATACTAACTAAATGACCCAAACCTAACACCTCTAAAAGAGCAGCCCTATGAGCAGGGGAATTCTTTAGTAAATCAAGGAATGAAATATGCAAGAAGGTTTTTGTTAGATCATTAATTAGATCATAAGCACCCATGGGTTTTGCTATGGTTTGCTGGATGTTATCTGTTTCCGGCAGGTGGCTTGGACTTGGTTGAGAGAAATACTCTCGTGTTCTCGTAATTGCTTCAACGGGTAATTCGGAGTCTAACTCTACTAATCCAACTACCTTAGGTCGTGGTTGACTTCCTAGTTGTGGCGCGACTAACGGATTTAGTGAGGTTGAGGCCTCGTGATCGTTGTTTCCCGTTATTGCACCTTTGTTTGTTCCAGTTGGTTTCAACCTATCGCTATCATGATTTGGGAGTGGATCATTAAAGATCTTGAGAGGGGCATTCTGAGGGGAAACTGCCCCTGCGAAGGTACTTGCCATTGGTGACGTAGGATCTGCTAAGAACATATCCATAAAAAATTGTTTTTGTTCACTTGGCAAGCGTTGCATGAATTTGTTGTAATCACGACACATTCTAGTGTCATGACCCCGAATTTTATGGAAACCACAATAAGAATTGGGGTTGTAATTCCCGTTTTGTTGGTTTGGTGAGTATTGTGGCCTAAAATTCCGATCAAACTGTTGCCTATTAGGACTAAAGTTTTGTTGTTTCTGGTTTTGATTTTGGTTTTGATAACCAAAGGAGTTTTGGTTTGGTCCTTGTATGGGATTTCGCCGTTGTTGTTGTTGTGGATTATTAAAATCCACTGTATTGATCGTCGGGGTAAAATTGTTGTTTCTTTGGTTGTTTGTTTGTGACGGAGTATTAATGACATTTATCCTCTTGGGCTGGTCAGTTACTCCATCTGTTGTTACCCCACGATTTTTGTTAAGGATTTTGGGTCCTTGATTGATGCTTGTAGTGGTTGTAGTGTTTTGAGTAGGGGTGATTAACCTCCCGTTTGCTCCATACATCTTACGGCCACTATCTATCGCTGCTTGATCAATTCACAGAGCGCTCTCAAGTACCTCGTCATAAGTCCTTAGTGGGAACTTCTGGACTTCTTCCTTCACATCTCTGCTAAGAGAATGAAGGAATAAATCGCATAGTTCCATCTGATCCATGTTTGGAGTGCTTGCCGAGGAGTAAAGGACTGTGCGCCACCTTTGGATGAAATGGGCAACAGACTCGTTATGTTCTTGCTTGATGTGCAAGAACTCCCTGATTCCTGTCCTTAATAGTTTGTTCATGTCGAAGGCTTTGATGAACTCAGACACGAGTTGTTTGAATGAATGTATGGAAGCCTCAGGTATTCTGTAATACCAATCGAGGGCAATGCCTTCCAGCGTTTTGGGGAATATTTTAGCAACAACCCCATCCCATGGGAGTAGTTCACGAATGGCTGTAGCGTAAGCTTTGATATGTGCATTCGGATCTCCTTCTCCTTTGTATTTAGGAAAATCGGGAAGAGGCCTTGGAAGCATAACGCTTCGTATGGCGAAATCTAAGGGCTCCTTTAAATATTCTGAATAAGTCCCTATTGCATACGTCTCAACCATTGATGGTGCCTGTTGAGGAGGCGGTGGCGGAACGGGTTGTTGATATGGCGTAACATACGCGTTAGCAGGGGCATAAGGCAATCCTTGCATTTGAGTAAACATGCCGAGGGATGAGTACAAATCCCCTTGTGGTGATTTGGAGTACATGTTTAAGTATGAAAGGGTACTATCCAGGAATGGATTGCTTTGTACTGGACCTAGAGGCACAGTACTGGCGATAGTGGGTCTAGTTGGCACTTGTTGTGAATATTGAGGAGTCATACCCAATGTGCCTACTCCTGTGAGGAGATCCACTTGGCTAGGATGGTGCGGAGGATTGGAACTCCCTGTTTGTATGATTCTTGAATTTTGACTTGCTTGGGCAAGTTCTAATCCTCTAACCTTTTCCATTAGATTTGAAATGACTTCGTTTGGTGAAGCCATGATATCATGCCTTGGTGGCGTTTGTTGTATATCCCGGTGTTGTATAGGCATGTGATAGCCTATCATGAACTGATTGCTATCTTGCCAAGTTTCTCTGAGAGTATTCTCCATACGTGATGGCATAGGGGAGTTTTCTTGAGGAGAGAACTCGGGCTATACTTGCAAAGTTCCTACAGGTGGGTACATTCCTTGAGAGCGTTGTTCACTCCTAGGATAAAGTATTGATTGTCCATCGTCTAAGACCAAGTATGGATCCGATTGTCTACTAATAGGCGGTCGGAATAATACCTGAGGAGATGAAGCAGACTCTCCAGTTAATGTCATATTGTTCGAGCCTAAAGGCTCTGTTTGTGTTTGATCAAGTTGCTCCAACCCCTCTGTTTGGTAGGACGAGTTATATCTAGTCCTTGGTGTTTGTGATGACAATTGATTAGTTGAATAGTTGTCACCCCACATTGAGAGTGAGGGTGATGACTGCCTATTCTGTTGGGTGTAGTATGCCTCAAGACCCAAGAGGGGTCTGCCGTATGCATCTAATCCCGACATATTCGGGGGGTATATGAATACCCACAGAATAATGGGAAGGAGCAAAGGTGATGTGGAGAAGATGAAACTTCTCAAAGAGAAGGTGAAATAATTTCTTGTTTCACGTTGGGTTCACCAATTTTGTACGTCGGAAAAGCAACAGGCGAGCGTGAGAATCAACAAGTGACTCTTCCACGTACCCGACCTCCCGAGGTCGTGCCGAGACAGCTGGTGGGGGTAGAATGTGCAGACAAACTAGTTAGGCAGTCTAATGTCTTCAACATGCACTAATGGTATTTGCGAATCTAAGGCAAAGAAGGCCCTTCTAACTTGGACTGGTGTGATAGAACGATCAGCGAGGATGACTGCTCGAAGGCTCCAATCAATATCGAGCTCTGGCGTGATTCGATCTATGGGTTGTGGGATGCGTGGAAAATGACCCGGGATGGTTTCGTGTATTTCTCCTGATAGGGTCATATGGTGAATATAGTCGATTCTATGGACGATTCTCTAGCCTAGTCCAAAATTCTCTAGCTTCGTTAGCTGTTGTATTTAGTAGGGATAACTGTTGAATGATGAGAGGTAGAATCGGAGTAGACTGAAATACTAATTTACGTAGGCAAGTGTCTATGTCGAATTCTTTTATGGATTCGTTAGGCTGTGGGATCTGCGGATCACAACCATAGACTCTTGGTTGTTGCAGTCCTGTTATGGTCATACGGGAGATCAAGTTCTGATCCCTAGTATCCAATAGTCGTAAGCTTTTTATGCTTCTATGTTTAAAACCAACAGTTGTGCGATCTTCTCAGAATACCTTACAGGCGTCCTCGCAACTTGGATTCTTAAGCTGGTATCTATATCTACTAGGGTGTCTCCAGCGTCTGGCTGTGGAACTAAAGGATCACACCCGAATGTTTGTTCTCTTTCGAGCCCTTCTACAGTCATGTGGGTATTTTCTAGGGTAATCTGTAATTTGGCTGATTTGACCAAAATAGATGCGCTTGGTCGTCTTCGATGTTTAACCCTCTCAACTGTATCCTGATCTGTTGGAAGTCTGTTGTTGTTTGGAAGACTTGTATCCTAAGGTTTTGGTCAATGTCAGTTATTGCTACTACGGTATTGGGCTGAGGCACAATTGGCTCGAAAATGGATTCCCTGGGCTCCCTAGGTCCCGTAATTGTCATGCAAAAGCAGTAATGAAACAAACTGTAATAAAGTAAAATCTAAGTGCACTTCTAGCATATATAATTTCTTTTTGTATTTTCCGGCAATTTATAAGAGAGTAGCTATTTAAAAATATTTAAAATTGACAACTAAACTAACAACGTAAAAACAAACAAAATAGCCGAGTGTAGCTATTTGTCTGTGTGATTTTGTATATCTATTCTAAACAACGAAATAACTAATCTATCTGCAAGATTCTCGATCCTACCTCAGAAGTGAGGAATGAATCATAGTTTCTCAGAAACTATCAATCCCCACAACCTCCCTGGCAATATCGAGAATGGAAATAACTGAAATAAAGTGATTAACTACTTTATTTGATAAGTTCTAACTAAAACTTTGAAAGATGGAACCTGGATTTTGCAGAACAGTGGCGAATCCGATGGTGTGTGTGTTCTTGTCCGCTCAGTATGATCTCTTCGTTCTTTGTGCTCACGTGAATCCAGAAAAGCGTGAAATGCTTGCATCAACAGGAATAGATATTTGGATCAATGGACAGCCTTCAAAATGCAGACAGAATAGAATGCGGATAGGAGAGGGATAGCACAAGAGTACAGAGCTTGGCCTATGCAATTCCTAGTGGGGTCTACTGCGAATCATGCAACAAAGAGCGTCCAGAACCTGAGACTAGTCTGTATGAAGAGCAAAACCTGCAACTTTAATGGCTGCCTAGACCATTCTACTCCAAAACAATAATGTTGTCTGCACAAGTTGGATCTGTGGCTTACCAACAGTAACACAAAGCTAAAACAAACCTGCAACAAACTATGCTACCAATCCTAAGCAAACTAAAATGACCATAGCACTGAAAACATGAAAATTGGAGTGAAAATGGTGGCCCAAATAATGTTTGCACTTGCACAAGTTGGATATGTGGCTTACCAGCTGCAATACAAAACTAATCAAAGCACTCAATGAGAAACCTAAGAATTCTAAGCAAAGGAAAACTAAATCTACTGCAACAAGAAATTCAAAACAAACTTTGGAGCAAAATTCAGAGCTAAAATCCGGGGGCCATTTGCATGTGCACAAACCATGCATTTATAGGAATCCAAACATGCAAAGATCAAATCTAAACTGAACTCCTAAACATTAAACAAAAGAAAAACACTATTCCAGGGGACCAAAAACATAAATGCATGCTCAAGTCGGCAAGAAAAGCTGGTAAAGCGTTGATTTTTGCGTGTGTTCCGTCAAAAGCACGTTCTGGAAAACACGCACAGGACCGCCGCCCTGCTCAGGGCGGCGGTTACAGGATTGCCGCCCTGTGTAGGGTGGCGGTCACGAGACCGCCGCCCTTCCGGGTGGCGGTTTCGTCACTGAAGACCAAAAAGCCAAAAAAAAGGAAAAAATAGGGAAAACAAAGCACGCGGGGGCTAAGCGGGGCATGCGGGATGTTAACGCATATCCATAAAGCTTCTCTGGATCCCGAACACCTTGCGAAGAGACCTGTATCATCATCGGGGCACTTATTACACCGTTCAGTAGTACAATACCTTACAATTTTGGGTACGTACAGTAATCTTAAGATAACATATCTAATAAATGGAATCCCAAAGCTAGGTGTTCTTAGTGTTAATAAGATATCCTAATTGTGAAGGTGTAAGGATTAATGGGAGGGCTTATCCTTCTATTTATAGTTTTTTGTTTGGAAGAGTTTGGAATTATTGTGCACGTAGGACTAAAGAAGAGTCAAAAAGAAATTTTAGATTAGATTAGAATACACATATTTTAGGCTTAGTTAAGCTATGTTGAGGCAAGTTAAGTAATATTATAAAGTGATTAGAGACTCATTGAGAGTTGGGAGGATTCTGATTAACCATTTGTGGCTGATAAATAGCCTAGGAATTTAATAGAAGTGATATAGAGATAGTTAGGGAGGTTATGAATGGTCAAAAGGAGGAATGTATAGCCAATAAGAGATATATTAGCCTAATTAGATGATTATAGGAGGAATACAATCGAAAGAAGGTTGTGAATGGGAATTCGAGAATGGATAGAAGAATGGGAATTAACGAAGTGTTGTTAATTGGTTGAATTGAAGGAAATGCTAATGTAAGAATATTTTAGGTGTTTATATTTTCCCCTCTTTGGGCTGGCGTAAGTAACGTCACTTCAAAGAAAGTAGACAAGTAATTTTTTTTTGAAGAGATAGAATAAAAATGAGTAGAATGAAGGATTCCCACTTGATCATCGATGGGGTGATGGAAGAACTCGATTGATGATAAAAAAGATGAAAGAAGCATACCAGATAAAAGAATAATGTGAAGAAGAAGAAAAGAAAGGGGATATAGAAGGAAAAGGAGTAAGAGTAAGGGGGAATGAGCTAACATCCATCCAGTGCCTTTTAAGCAAATTTATTTTTCATCATATTTATAATGATCTTCATCATTAGTCCTTATTAAAAAATAATGAACAAAAGTTTAGTATGACATGAAAATTCATATGCAAACAAATGTCCATTGCTAAAAACACCAATTCCATGCAACATACAAAATGAAATTCAATAAGATAAAATATAAGATGCCTAACTCCAAGAAACATGCATAATGCAATGCAATATGAGAAAGTAAACAAGCTAACCTAATAGAGAAAAATAATGTAATGTTTTTTATCAAGCTTCAATTCCAACCTATTCAAATTAACGACAAGGTTTAATGACGGTGCCGCAAGAAAATTTTACATGCAAGGTGAATAATGGAGGACAGTTAGGTCCAATGAAAAGGTAATTTTCACTATGAAATAGTACCAAGAAACTCATTTTTCCTAGAGTATAGATGAAGTAAGTAGCTTAGCTTTTTTTTACGGTGGTAGATCAAGATGATCCATGAGTCATTGATGATGGGAAAAAGAAAGAACCAAAGAATGACATTTTGTAGGATGATTTATATTTTTGTATGTTTCTTGAAACATATTTGAATGTTTTTCTAATTTTTCTAACATATTTTAATGTTTTTTTACTTTTCTAAAATATTTGAATATTTTTGTCATTCTGAAAGTTTTTTGAAATGATGTACAGGAAGAATACCATCATGGAGAAGAAGTATTTTTCTTTGGTAAGAGAAACTAAAATTGTTGGGCCCTATATTTTGAGCTCTAAAATTATAGCCCGTGTTCCCCACACTATGGTCAAACACATTTTATCAGAGTTGGAAATTTATAGAAAAAGATGTTATTAGGTGACCAAGCTATATGAGTATGATATGATATACAGACAAAAAATTTGGTTATATGTTTGGGTCTGACACAGATGAGGTAAGAAAACAGGATGTAAGTAATGGAATTCAATGAAATTGATGAAAGAATTATGGATTTCCATGAGAATTTAATCAATTCCACATGATACGATGAAATAATATATTACCTTAGAAATTTAGAATTTCTAGGATATATAGATAAGAATTAGATAAGGACAGTCAAATTAGCCTCCTAGAAATATATCATTATTTATTATGGGATGGCCTTGAAGAATCCTGAGGGGATTAGTTTGAGATGTATCACAAAGGAAGAAGGCCCCAAATTGATTACATAATTGCATGGGGGAGTGTGTGGAGGCCACTTTTCTAGAAGAGTGACTACTCACAAGATATTAAGGGTAGGGTACTGGTGGACCACACTTTTCAAATAAATGACCTTGTTGGTTAGGAAATGTGAAATTTATTAGATATTCTTAAGAAGGATGAAAGCTAAAGGTGCTTTACCCCTGTAACCAGTGTTAGTAGAAGCTCTTTCTACACAATTGTACATGGACTTTATTTGAGATATCTCATACCCCTTAAGTACAAGGAACAAATGGATAGTTGTGGCCACATTTTTTTTACCAAGTGGGTCAAAGCTATTCCCATAAAAAGGTGACTCACTAAATTATTATGGATTTCATCCTTAATCATATAATTTGTAGGTTTGGAGTACATTCAATAATAGTTGTTGATAATGTTATGAGATTTAGAGCTAGGGTACTAGTAGTTATGTGCCGAGAGTATAGGATAAATTTGACATATGTATCTAATTATAATCATAAGGGGAATGAATAAGTTGAATCAAGAAATAAGAATTTTCTTAATATCTTTAGAAAAACACTGGAGATTAACAAAATAAAATGGGGTGAAGAATTGAAATTTTCTTTATGGGAAGATATAATTATTGCAAAAAAAGATACATGTGAATTACTTTATGGAGTCCATGATATTTTACACCTACATATGCAGGTTCTCTTCTTACTATTTCATAATACATCTTGAGGATGAAGAGGTGAATACCTATGAAGCTATGATTCACCAGATAGTTGATTTAGATGAAGAAAGAAGGGAATATCACCAAATACACTGAAGGATTAGAGAGAAACTAAAGAAATTATTTGATAAATAGGTGACTCCCATAACTTTCAATGTCAAAGATCTTGTTTAATTATGGGCCAGAAGACATGAGGATAAAGGAAAACATGGAATATTTGATGCTTTTTTTATGGGTCCTTATTCTATTGACATAAGAATTAGTGAGCACACCTTTTTCTTGAAGGATTTGGATGGAGATTTTCCTGAATTTCTTGTTAATGGAAGGCATCTGAAGCACTTATTGGATTGATTTAAAGAAACGTACACATTTCAGTACAATGTAAATTCCTTTTGTTTTGTTTTTTGCTTTTTTTTTTGTTTTTCTTTCCCTTTTTTCTTTCCTGGTCCACAGTGACCAATTCCCTTGGTATCTCGGTATGTTTTTTAGATGTTCAAGTTGGTTCAGTCTAACCATGTGCATGTTTTATAAATCCATAACCCAATGGATTTAGGAACTTGGTATATTGTATGTCTATTTTTTGTGGCACACACAAGTGGTACCCATCCCCGAGTCAAATTTGGTGTTAGTGCTCGAATTAATCTCACCCTTTTTACCAGTGTATTCCTCTAAAAAATTCTCTTTGATTTGGTTTTCTCATGTTAAAAACATGTGCTTAAAGATATAATCACATCGAATGGGATTGCAAACCTTGTGTTTAGAGTGTTGATCATCTTTTTCGGTCAAGGATTGTGAAAGTATGTCATTACTAATGAATCCATGAGAAATAGATCAAAAAATCTATGTAAAACCATGGTTTTCCCCTTTCAAATGATTTTCCTTGTTGTTTCCAGTGTAAATTACAGACTTTAGAAAACTTCTCTAAATTGTGATGATACGAAGTGTTGCCTAATTCTGAACTCCTTATAGAATCTGATAAAATTACATAAATGTTGAACTTGGAGGATATTTGAAGACAAAGATTGAGAAACGGTGGAATGAAGGAAGGTTATCCATATGTCCCTCCAACATACTTTTGAGAATATGTAAGGAATCAAGAGCCTTCAAGTTTTGAAATTTGACCACGTAGCTTATTGCATGACAAGGCATCCCAAGTAGTCTGAAAAATAAAAACAAATGAAAATAGTGTGCATGCCTACACATGTCGCTTGGGTGAAACTTCAAAAATAATAACTCCCTAGAAGGAAGGAAAGTTCCGGGAAAAAATGAAAAGGCCTTGTGGATAAATATTTAGATCTGCACTACTCTAAGTAGTGTTGTGAACTAAGGTAACATTGCAAGGAAAGCCATGGATAATACTAAGGAAAATCACATCATTCAAATGAGCCACATTAGGTTTTGTGAAGTTATGATGAACTAAAGGATGATGTTAACATATGGCATGACACCATTGGATGCACTTTGGTGGGTTTATTTTGCAAGAAATGTTGACATCAAGCCCAAGAGCTTTGAATCCAAAAAATAGAGGAGAATGGCATGATAAAGGATAAATAATCAGTTGAAAATGGTGAGATTGATTGCGAAACCAAAGAAATTATCATCGAAGATAATTTCCCAAATCAATCTCAGAAAATTGAATTACAGAGTTGAAATCAAGTCCATAGTAATATAAGAAAAGAATGGATCAATGTGTGGATACATTGAGTAGGTAGACCTTGATATTTCAACACCACGCAAGTATAGATGATGATGATGTAAGATCTATTGTAGAAATATGATGAATAGGCTTAAAGGAAATCAAGGGAAGAAGATGATGGAGATAAAGATGCATATATGAAGACTGATGATTAAGCCTAGGCTTGTTTTCCCTAAATCACTCTTTCACATTATTATAACTATAATCCTTGTTTCAAAAAATTGAATATTACTTTGAAGCAGTTTCAGACATGAATGTAATTTGATGTAATACACTAGATCTTTCTATTGATTTGCTAAAATTTTAAATCTATTATGAAGAATATAAACTAATGTAACTGTTGATATCTTTTGTATTGTGGAAAAAGGAAAAATCAAGGTTCTATAGGGGCCTCATCCCATGAGGAAAAAGGTTACATACATATTTGCAAGTTATATCAAAAGGAAACAAGAAAATAGAAACAATCATCCATCCATTACTCCTATTTTGAAATATCATTCAAATGTTGGGATCTTGTTCAATATCCTATTCTTCCTTTGTATAAATTCATTTGAACCCTGAGTTGTATGAAAAAATACAACTAACGTTGCCAAATTCCAAGTCATCCCCATATCCATGAATGAGTGAATAGTATTTCTAGGAAAGTCTATAATATCCTCAAGTTCTATTTTCTTTTGATAAGAAGATACCCAAGCTAGAATATATAAACCACGTGTAGGAAATGTCATCTTTTCGTTTTCCTTATAAGGAGTAGAATTATAAGAAGTAGGTTGAGTAGGGGAATTTTGAGTGGTTGTAAGAGAAACTACTACATCCCGAGGACAGTATGGAGAAAGAGATATAGAACTAGAGTCATCCTTGTGCATGCACATGAAAAGATGACACTCTCTTGGTTGAGGAACAAGAAAATGTCTTGATAAATTTTACTTCATCAAGGGATCCCGCTGCACTGAGGGATTGTAAGGTTGGAAAGTAGACTTGACCTTGCCCTCCTTGGTGGCAGAAAGTGATGCTTTGAAAAGTTGAGGAGATGAAATATATTCTTCTTCCTCATCCAAAATGATGATTAGGGTTTGAGATATTGATTCCCCCATCTTCCTTCTTGGGGATTGTGGTGGTATTGTACATGATGGGGGTGGAATGGGTCTAGCTTGACCTTACTCAAGAGAAATGATTGCTACTCCAATTCCTCTACTTTGTACGACATGACAGGCATAATGTCAATGGAATTCTTATCATAAAGGAAATAGGACTCCTTGGGAACCTCTTTTAGCATAGATTATTAATTACATGGAAAGGGATACTTGTATTTAGCCATGCATGTCATAACAAGCCTCCTCTTAATCTAGAATTTATTTAATACTTCTGGAATTTTTTTATGTTCCCATCGGAAGATATTATAATACATGGACTGGAAGGATGAGAAAACATGATTAATCTTGATCAATATCAAAAGAAGTAAGGGATGAAACTCCTGATATGTAAGGGGCCATTTACTATCTCAAGAATATGTAATTTAAAATAGATCCATGAAAACGGCCTCATCTAGACCATTTAGATCAAATATTTTTTATTTTTTATTTTTATTTTTATTTTTTGATAAGAGTTAAAAAAGGGTTGAGGGTTCCCTACCCTGTACACCAACACCACTCCAAGAGAGAAAATAATTATAATACTACAACATCAAAAAACAAAAATAGAACAATTCATAGTAATAAGAGCTCTCTGAAGCTTGAGTAGCAAAACTAACAACAAAAAAAACATAGAGAAACTAACAGTAGTGATGAAAGTAACAATGAGGATTAAAGAAAATAAGAAAAACCAAAACATACCACCCTAGATCATTTATAGGATTTTTCAAGCCCCTATAGCACTTTAGCCCATTCCTTTGTTAAAGCATCAATATTACCCGCCAAGGTACCCAGGTTGAAACCATCAGGGGTTGCCTTCCTCTTCCTTCCCTGAATATCCACGACATAATAGGCATTGATGAGCTACCCCAGATTCTAAAGGTGTTATAGATTCAATTTCACCGTGACTATGCTCCATTCCATGTAGCTATAGACGATAGCCCGAAAATGATCCAACTCTTTGGTTATGAAACCAAAGTTGGGCTTTAAAAACTCAATCTCTCTACCATGCTCATTATTGACCACTTCCTCCACCCGCACTTTCATCTTATGCCAGTCATTGAAAAAAATTAAACTGAGCTCTTAGTGAGCCGAATATCACCCTTAAGTTCCTCAATATCCACCACCATCCTTGCCAAAATGGTTTTCCCCTTTTATCGGTCCAATGTGACCCAAATCCTTGAAGTGTTGTTCCAATTGAGCATTGATAGGGGTCATGAATTCATGTTTACTGGACTCACCCTTGGTGTACAGTGAAGTACAAGGGACATTCTTTGATTTCAAATCCTTAATATTTATGGGCTCCCACCACCTCCACCCCATCTTGGTCATCATCTGAGTCCCCATCCTAAGAGTCGGTATCGTCACTCAAATCCTCAATCTTTGATTTGGAACCAGTGCCTTCCGCATAAGCTTCCAAATCCAGTCTTTTTATAAGGGCAAGGATAAAGCCTTGATGGAGAGGGACATATATTCTTCTTGTTTTGACCTATAAAATAGAGGCACACAGGGAGAAAAAAAAATTTAGGGAAAACTAAAATCCTTTCCATGCCTAAAATGATCAAGCAAAGGGAAGTGGTGGGCATAAATAAGCTTGTGGTTTCCCTCCAAAGTTCAAAATTTAATAAGGGTTAGAGCCACCCCATCATAAGGATTAGGAAGATACATTCGAAGGTAACTAGAAAAATGGGAAGTGAGATTCTCATTACCTTTAAGGAAAATATTTAGTTCTTCAAAGGCTTCCTTCTTAGGTTTATAGACCTCTATGCCCACAACAGGGATGACCATCACTTTGGCCACTGAATCCACTGTGATCTCCATACTAATCCCCTTCATTTTAATAACTGCTCCTTTTTTGGTCACTTTCCAGGTGCTAGAAAAATCTTTCCTAAGATTTTCATAATGCCCTTCAAATTTTTTTAGAAAGGGTGTAAAACCCTTGCTATCAAATAGAGCAATAGCTTCAGGTGTGACCCCTTCGATGTCACTAGGTTCAGTTCTGACAAGATCAAAGATTTGATTTAAATCTTAAAGGATATTTCCTTCAAGCTATTCTCTAGAGCCGCAGTCGTCATTATACAAAAAATATCTCTACACTAATTCTTCACGTTCAAGACTGGAAAAAGGATGCATTTTGAGGATAAAATAGTGTTGAATTTATAATGAGAATGGTGCAAAAAATATGAGTTGAGGAGAATCATTGCCATCAAATAAAGGAATATATTTCACTCAACTCACACAAAGGAAGTAAATGTGATGGATATTATCACTATACAACAAAATATGTTTGATTGATGTGACAGGATAATTATCTATGAAAGACATGAACATGATTATGTATTTCTCGAATTTCATTGTCAAAATATGAAAGGGATTGCACATCACATCAAGCCATCTAGAGGCTCCTGGGAACTACCATAAAGACTTATTGCCTTCTAAAAGGGAGAATGAAATACATAGAATCCCATTAATATTTGAGGAGGAAAAAAATGTGAATATCTCATAATTTTTCCACTTGGAAATTTAAAGAAGAATATTCTCTTAGAGATTAATTCTTTTACTGGGGAAACAAAAAAATGAATGAGAAAGTGAAATTGTATAAATGTGATGATAAAATTGTCATATAAAGGGGGTTAAAATTTTCTAAGATTTAGAGAAGAAAGGAGAGAACCTGTTTTTACTAGCTACAAACTGAACCAATCTGAGATACCCAAACTGCTATTAATTTGTTCCCAAGCCTTCTCGTCAAGATGATTTCACTGTAAAGTCATTGGAAAATATTGAGTTCATAATTTTTGTGTCCTCTTATTGAAGACTTATTATTTATTGAATTAATTTGTGTGTACTCTCATGAGCATTATTACTTTAATCAATATGAATTATTTTTAATCGATGGTCTGTATTTCTGATGCAATATTATACTAATTAATATATCTGAATTACATAAACCCTTGGTTATAATAGTGATAATTTAGTAACTGAAATTACATCATTGATGGATATTTCCATCATAACGTAGTAAACAATTTTAAAATCAATTTGTATATGTTTGATCTAAGATATTTATTAGTTCCTGAGTGTTTCTAGAATGCACTTGATCAAAGATTGTTATTATTTTGTTAAGATTTTTTCATGATTTTTTTGGTTTGAATTCTCAAATTTTATGTCAAATCTTGTGTTCTTGGGCTTCCATGAATACAAACCTTCTGATTGAAGAAATCTTGAGACTGTGTGATTCATATTTTACATCAAGAACAATTGTCTACAGTATTTGTAAGGTTCATTTGAGGTTTTTCATATAATAAACTTTATCATGCTTAAATTCCCAAAACTATATAAAAATTATAACCAATAACCATCATATCCACCAGAACTAGCACTTATTGGTCTATCTTAACATAAATACCAAGGATATTTTTTGAATTTTCCCATCCTTTATCCAAAATATTTAGAAGCAAGTGGAATTACGAATTTCTCTAGTAACTAGAGCCTTGTTAACATAGATGTCAAAAACCCCTAGTGGGAAAAACTCATGTAAGACCCCGCTTGGATGCAACAACATATGATATTGGCTTAGCCGATGGCTTCAAAAAGCTATTTTCACTTCGTTGAGAAAAAGTATTACGGAACATAGAAGTTCTATCCACCACTTTATAGGGATAAAGACAGGTTACATGGAAATTGGAAGTGATCTCAAAATATTGCTAAGGAAAAACCTACAGTAGTAGGGTCCAGGTCTTAACACTCAGTGATGGTGTTATCCAGACATGCCACATGTCCAAGTACACAAATATATTAGAAGATGAGGAATTCATTGTGGAATTAGATGGGATTCAGGTACATCTCTTGCTACAAATAGACATGAGAAATATATGGTCTAAAGAAGTATGACATAATACCAAAGATTAAGAATTTGATGAAAGTAAAGGAATATACACTCTCAATAAAATATCAAATCTTGATAAGGATTTTGAACCAAAATCAAAAGGGTGAAATCTCAATCGATAGTGTAACCACTGATGAAAGTTCATACTATATAGTAGAAGCATGGGTGCATGGATTCCCTAAAACAAGAGTATATATTCTACTTTACGTAATGTGGCTGAGATGTGATGATAGAGTAACACACAAAGATACTCAGTAATACTCCGCAGAGGAATAAGAAGCATACTAGCCCGCCAAAGAATATTTTTCCATAGAGGAACATGAGTATTACTTTGTGGAAGAAGACATAATTCCTGCATAACACAAACAAGTAGAAATAAGAACATGTAGAAGTAGGGAAACCAAAAGACACAATAAGGTGTACCCCATAATAAACCAAGAATAAGAAGAAAAACTTTCCGAACAAATAGTTAAATGGGTTTATAGATTAAGCATTGGAGCTTCCCACTACACATTCTACCAAAGTAATCTCTAGATTTAGGGTCTTAGAAAACTACATGGACCAAATGGTAAAACTATTCCCAAATGAATAATCCCAAATGGAATCCCTAGATGATATGCTAACAGTTAATGTTGCTCAATGGTTGGAAAATTACAAACCTAATATAAAACATTAGACATCAATTGTAACATTACTTAAGACAAGATATTTGGAGAGTGACAGGCATTATATGGCAATATACCTTAAATACATCAGTGCAAATAACTGACCCCCAATAAAGGCATATCCAAGAATACCTGAAACATATTGGAAAATATGCGAAGAGAACATTTACCTCAATGGTGTGTATCCAAATATTATGTGTATGGACATTAGGCTCCCTACCTAGGTCTTGGTACATCCATCAAGAATCACAGACATGGAATAAGGGAGTGGAATCAGATTTTCATAGAATTTTGTCACACATTTAATTTTTGCGATGTAGATTTGAACACCTTACAATAACTACATAATATAATAAATTTATTGTTCTTAACTCTAGAAGAAGAAACACAACATTATTGAAAAGAAAAACAAGAAACTAAAGTACTATAACCACTAGTAATTTTACACAGAACTCTAGAAATGGCATGTTGTTTAGTAGTAGAAAAATAAGAGCGAGAAGAAAAACCTTAAAACCTGAGATAAAACAAATAGAAGAAAAATTAGAAGTGGTAGAAAAAAATTAGGATGGAGACCAATATTACTATAAGCATTTGAAACTCAGGACTGAAAATAGTGGTATAAACGGAGAGGAAAAATTTGTAAAGATTAGGGATTACTGGTCAGATGAAGAGGTAGCTAAGGTAGTAGAATTACTACAAGAATTTCAAGAAAATTTTCCTAAGGATTTAAAGGAATTGAAAGAAATAAAATAATAATTGGGCAGGATGAAAATCCAAATTAAAGGAGTAACAACATTGAATAAAATACCATACAGCTTGAACCCCAATCTTAAGGTCAAATTCAAATCAGAAATTGATAAAATGTTTAATGTTGGGATCAGTAAACTAGTTGATGAAGTGGAGTGGATTAGCCCCATGGTACTACAAAAAAATAAAATAGGGGAGATAAGAATTTGTGTATACTGTAGAGAGTTAAACAAAACCTGCATGTCACATGACCCATACCGTACTCCATGTACAAAGAAACTACTAGAAAATGTGGCTAGAAGCAAAGTGTATGCTTTTACTAATGGATTTTCTGGTTACCACTAAGTATGGATAGCTCAGGAAGATAGACCCAAAACCACTTTTTCCACTAAATGGGGATCCTTCATGTACATAATTATGTCATTTGGATTAAAGAACGCACCCATGGAATTTGACAAGATAATGGTTAATGCATTTGAAGAATTTATTCCTAACTTCTTGGAAGTATATCTAGATGATTGGATGGTCTATGGACTACTAGAAGGTCATATTCAGGTATTTTGGTTTATGCTCCAAAGATGTTAGACATTACTAGATATCATCTAAATCTGAAGAAATAGTATATCTTCCTCAGCACCATTTCAGAACATGTATTGGGACACATCATTTATATAATAATGGATACTAATTCATCCAGACCCTTTAAAGACATCCACCATAATAGTTATTATTACCATCACCCAAAGTAAATAGAGGTATGTAAGCGTACAATCCTAGGATACACGAGGATACCATTTGAAATTTATAAGGAATTATGCGGAAATAGGTGCACCATTGGAAGAACTATTGAAGAAAAGAACGAACAAGAAGACACTATGGTCCAAAGAATGTGCTGATGCATTTGAAATATTAAAAGATAGTATTATCCATGCACCTATCCTTATAATTCCTAATTGGAAGTTTCCCTTCCATGTTCATGTGGATTCATCTGGTATTGGAATTGGTGTAATGTTAACCCAACCTAGAGAAAAGATGGATCATCTAGTTACTTTTACAAGTAGGAAGTTGGCTAAGGCAGAAATAAACTATTCAACCATGGAGAGGAAAGTCATAAGCATTGTATATGCTCTGTAAAATTATATACAATATCTTAAATCCACATCATTAACATTTGAAACAAATCATGAACCCCTGAAATATTTTATGAAAAAACTAGTGTTACAATGAAGAATTTGTTGATGGTTGATGTTATTCCAAGATTTTTATTTCACAGTGGTGGCTAAACCAGACAAGTTGAATAATGGACCTGATTATTTATCAAGAAAAGAAAATAGATAGGATAAAGGCCTAGTAGATGATAATTTCCTAGGAGTCCGCATATTGAGGATTGAAGAAATTCCAAAAGAATTAGATGAAATATCCCAGCAACATACCACAGAGGAATTTCCAACATATTATACCAAGTAGCAAAAGAAAAATATATTAAGGATATCTTTCCCATTCACTCTAATTCATGGTGAATTATACAAAAAAGGGCATGATGATATCTTGAGAAGAGTAGTTTTGGAGTATGAAAGAAAAAATATTTTAACAAAAGCACATGAAGGAGATACAAGAGGACACAATGGTGGGGATCATACAACAAGGCATGTATTGTTGGCTAGGTTATGTTGGCCCACATTATTTAAATATGATCACAAGAATTCCATATCTTGGGATATTTTTTAAAGAGTACTAAATTACAGGGAAAAGTATGAGGCACCAAAATCTAATAATATATTGAGAAAAACATCATCGTAATTGTGAAAAAGAAAGGTAGGGAAAATTTAAGAGAGGACATAGGTACTCGAGTTGAAATCACAAAAACAAAACTTCCAAGGCTAAAATTTATGAAGCACTCAAGGAAATCACCTCGGCATGATCCAAAAGGGGAATCATCGCATATTCCATTCAAAGTGTCCCATACACGAGATTTACAAAAATATATCCATTTTTCGATATTTAAACATGATCACATAGTGTTGGAAGTAGACAGAGCTTTTCTCTTAGAAGAAGATGCCAATACGAAGGAGCTAGTATACAAAAAGAACACAAGAGTGATCAGAAAACTAAAAATAGATGCATGGAGTCACATCCAATATTTCTAAGGGGAAGATTATGTAGTTAAAGGTCTTCTGAGCTGACTCCATAACGAGATGACTTATTTGGACAAACCATATCAAATCAATGTGGAGGTAATGTCAAGGGTTATTGGATTATGGGTGACAGGACGCTCTGCAATAACAAAAAAGAAGGTGGTGGTGAAACATATCACATGGGAAATGGGAATGATAAAAACAAAGCGTGGGGTAAAAATTATAGAAATCTCCAATCATACACTAAGGTATTCTGTTAAGGCCATCTGTTTAAAAATTTACCACACTTATAAAGATGAAGGTGTCCACCAATCAACCGTACAAATAGTTGTACTTATGGTTAATTCACATCCATAATACAATCTCTCTAAATTATTAGCCACACAATTTCATGAAAATAAAAGGAATATAAAAGAAGGAAAGAACATAGTTTTATATCAATCGATATCGATATGCTTAGTAATGTATTTTACAAAAAAACTATCCCACAAACTAGAATTAGTAGAATGAAAGGAAGATAAACTAGTAGCAGAAGAAATTTGGGAAGATATCAATAGTATAGATGTCATCACCCAAATTACATAATTATTAGGGTGGATAACCATAATTATGAAAATAATTGTAAATAGATCAAGGATTTCAGAACAAATTATGGCGAGGTATGAGAAGAATGTGTATTTTATTATTGATATTGACTACACTTTTATCTAGCCTACAACTCCACGCACATAACACATACCCCCATTACTCTATGAGGATTTAGATGACCTAATTTCCACATCATTTGAAGTAATTATAAATCCTCCCATGGATTCCATAAAATCCAAATTGCTTAATTTAAATGAAGTTATTGAAGACAAATTTGAAGAGTATAGACAAAAATATTCAGTAAAAGATGGTAAATAAAAATCAAGTAAAGGAGTTCCTAAGACATAAAAAATAAATAAAGGTCCTACTAGTGCAAATCCTATTACCAAATGTAAGTAAAATTTAGCATACGAAGGGAAGTTAAAACAAGCCGCGACCAATATAGGAAAAGAAGAAGAAAAATCTGAATACATAGAGGAAATTTTGGAATCAAAAGGAGGATGTACTCCATATCCCATACACTCACAGGAATAAGAAGCACTACAAATTTAAAAATAGGAAGAGCCATGTGTGAAAAGAAATTTGACAAGAATTGCCTATGGGTACTATACAAAATGTTTATCTCCAAGCGGTAATTCCCAGGTAACACAATAAGACGAGGCCAATATAGGAAGAGAAAAGATGGAAATAGCTAAAGCAATAGTATACTACCTAGATAAATTTTGATATATACTTGAAGCCATTATGAGGTTAGTCCCAACATAATTAATAAAGGAAATACAAGACTAAATCAAATCAGAAGAAACAAAAATCTTGAAAGATATTCAACAGGAAAGATTAGAGTTGCATAAAAAGAAGAAAAATACCAACGTAGAATAAATATATTTTATAGAGGTTGAAGAACATAGTGGGTAATTTATTAAAACATGAAAAAAGGGAGGGCAAAGTATTAGAACCCACAGCTAAAGACTCATAAAATACAAAGGCAACAATAGAGTAAAAAAAGGAAAATCTTAGAAATAGAAAAAAAAAAGTTGTGGATAAAGCTAAGAAAAAGAAAATACAAAAAATAGAAGGAACAAGAAGAAAAACAAAAATCATTAGAAGAAGCTAAAAAGATAGTTGAAGAAGAAAGACACAAAAATAATTAGAAGCTACAAAATTATGAAAGAAAGAAGGGATAGAAAATAAAAGGAAGGAACAAGAGGAAATAGATAAGAAGGAAAAATACAAGCTAGAAAAGAAGGAGAGAGAAGAGAAATAAAAAGAGGAGATCAAGAAGAAAGAAAATGAAGTAAAGGAGAAGGAAGAAAAATCAAAAAGAGAAAGGAAAGGAAAGGAAAAGAAATATTAGAAAAAGAGGAGATAGAGAAAAAGAAGAAAGAGGAAATAGTAATAAAAGAAAAAGAAGAGAAATATAAGAAGGAAAAGGAAGAGAGGGAAAAAGAAGATAAGGAAAATAAGGAGAAAGAAGAACAAAAAAAGGAGAAAGAAGAAGAAGCCAAGAAGGAGAAAGAATAGAAGGAGAAAGAACAAAGAGAAATAAAAGAAAAAGAACAAAAGAAGGATAAAAATGATGAGGAAAAAGAAAGGAAAGTAACATCCTCCTCTATTGAAACATCTGCAAGTATAATAACAACACAAGAACCACATGACTCTTTGGAAAATATCAAACAAGCATTAAAACAAATAAAAAAGGAACATTCAATACAATTTCAACAAGGGGTTGTTGATTAAACTACAGAAGGCTACAAGGTACACTTAGAAAAACTATCCCCCTTACACAAGACAACATGTGGTCAAAATTTTTAACATAGTGTTAGACAGGGTTATATACAATGGTGTGTAGAGATGGAAGAGACTTTGCATAAGATGTTATATTCCATCCAAACAAAAAACCCCACATCACCACCGATCCCAAATTACAAGCGGAAGTGGCTACAACAAAAGCAGTAAATGACATTTTACAAAGAAAAGACAATAATCCAAGACAATGAAATATAAGCTTACAAACGGTAAATCCTTAAATCCTAGATTGTAGAAAATCATAATAGAACATAAATGTAAGCAACGATAACTAAGTTAGAGATGAAATTACAAAATTTCATAGCTTACTACACTTATACCATTGGGTGGCCCAATGAATCTTAGATAGAAAAAGTAGAGCAAGACAGTTTAGAACAACAAATTCACATGGAGTCCACAACATATGATATCACTAAGGACAAATATGGGACCCAGAGAAGGAAAATATTGGAGTTAACTAGAAAATATCAAGTACATCAAAGGGTGTGGAATGAAAATATACTAGACATGTTAGAATACAACACACCCATCGATAGAGCTATGATCCAAATGTAGTAAGAGTTACAAACTCTCCACCACATATGGATTCACATACAAGAAAAATCAGCACCATCTATTATCATTTAGTTGATCCAGTAGAACAAAAGTTTGCAAGAGTGGAAAAAGAAAATAGACACTAGTATTGAATTACGGTATTTATTTGAGAAGAATATTATACCAAAAATAATTAAATATATCCCCTTTGTTGGTTCTCAATTTTATCTCTCCCCTTCTTCCTAGGTGTGCCTTCAAAAATTTTCCTTGACTGGTTTGTCAATGTGTAAAAAACTTATGCTCGAAGAATGAAATCATGTTGAATACAAATGAAATCCCATGTTTAATTTTTGAATCCTCTTTTTTAGTCGAGGAATGTGATAATCATGTTGTCCCTGAGAGATTCCTATGAAAAAATTGATGATTTCTCATGTTTAACCATATAAATCTCCTATGTATATCATCTTTGAGATATTCACTGCAAACTACATATTTTCCTCTATCATTTGAATCTATGTGGCATGTTATAATTTGTGGTGCTATGACAGATTATGCCTATAAAATTACATAATTTGCATGATAACTACAAAGTGCAATCCTAGCTCTGAAACCTGATCAAATATTTAGGGAATATTTGAGTTACAAGTACAAAGTGCGAAAAAAGTTCTCCTTCCCAAAAAGGAATACATGTATAAATATGATTGGATCGGGGAAATGGGTTGGTTGTGCACCTTTTTACAAAAGGCTTGATGTGGTGAAAAATATAAGTGTAACCCTGAATCCCAACAGAGGACATGTTTTAGTTTTCTAGGAAACGTCAACAGGTGGAGATTTTGGTCAATATTGCAATCTTACACCCGCTTGACAAATTGGTTAAAAATGAAAATAATCACTATGTGTCCACCACCCTTTAGATTGAAACACATGGAAATTTCTCACTTAAATATTCAATATCGGGTACTCGGGTCAATTGAGTAGGTTTGCACCTAGTTGCGAAAACAAAAAAAAGTGTAAATATGTCCCACGAATCTACGACTCTTACTAATTGGACATCTGTCAACCCCTCAGTAAAAGTCAAGAGGCGGGGTTTCAGGTCAAAAATGGAAAAATTGCACTCATTTGAAAGATAGTGCAAACCTGCAAAAAGACTCCTTGAACCCATAAAGCATCATGTTAATCCAGGTGGATGATGATCCACATTGAAATAAAGGAAGAAAATTTGACGGCTATGATGTAATTAATTTATGGCTACCACCATTAATGTGTTTTTACACAAATCAAAGCATTTTTTTTATAAATTTTCAAACATTTCAAATCGTTACTATTGGATATAAATATCCAGGAGACCTAGCTAGGAGAATTCAAAAAGAAGTAAAGAAAAATTGATTAAGAGGTATCGATATCGAGATAGAGAATTCAGAATCAAAGGAGCAGGGGAGAATTCCACAACACTTGTAGGAAAAATGCGTAAGGCTTGTATTGTGTTCGTGTTTTTATTATTTGACTTAAAATTTGTAAGAAATTAAAGTGTGAAATTATGGAAAAGAATATGAAGCCATTATTGTCGAGATTTCATGTCACCTCCACCATCAGTAGTGATTTGGATAAAATCACATAATGTTTTTTTGGTAAATGCTGATTTGGATGATTTATTCCGAAGGCTTTAATAGTAAAAAAAAAAAGTGAATTCACGAAGGAAATTGAAGCCAATAATTTTTCCATATCCACTATTATTCCTCCCTCAGTATATTTTTCTAAGCTATTGACGATTTGTGATATGAAAATTATGATCTGAAAAATGGAGGTTTTGGATGGGAGTGGTGAGGAAGTTTTGAGTCTAACACCGAAAATTTTTAGGGTAATCCCAAGGTTACAAAAAATAAAAACACCAGTAACCATAAGCATTAAATCAACTCTTAATTATTTTGAGACCAAAAAGAAGGATGATGCTAGGGTCATAAATATTGAATGGTTTTTGGTGGATAAAAAGTTTACCACTAGACTCCCTAAAAGACTGGTTAGGTCACAGTTTATGGAGGAAGTAGAAGATACAATTATACTTCTAAGAAGAATGGATGGCCTAGAATCAGATAATGAATTAAAAGAGTGGATGTTCCCATACATTTGGGTCATTTTGGAAAATAAGGGAATTATTTTTTAGGCAACACTCATAGCTGAATCAATTCACACAATTTTTTTTAACATTTACAACACAAATCAACATGGGTGTCACTGATGGTCTTGAATTCTATATGACTTCATACCTAATATACAATATTATGTCATAATAATTTCCCTATCCTTTCACCATAATAATGTTTCAAAAGTGCAAAGTTCACGAGGTTTATCCTTAATTACAATTGAATAATTGGAAAATAAATGTGAGATTAGTGAATGATGCATTTTTTACACCTCTGATGTGTTTATTCAAACCTGAGTGTGAGAAATATAGAATATCTGAAGAGGCTAAGAATGAAATATTTGAATATGGTTGTTTCTTCATCCAATATATATTTTTCACTTACATTAGAGCAAATGGATTCGATGGGCAACCATGCAAACTACCTAGATATCTAGATGATAATATGGCCTTGTGTGAGCTTGCAAGGCAATTAACACCAATACACAAAATGATGCAGGAAAGGATAAAAAAAAATTAAATTTCCCATCAAGATTTTTATATACTCATGCCCCTCGATTTTAAAGGATGGATTAATGGATGAGGAAATGGAAATATTTGGCATGGAAAAATTTAAATCAAGTTCCAATTATGACATCAAATGTGTTGTTAGCACTTCCATGGGAAGTTCATTTGAACATTAACCTCAATTTTAAGATTACTAGATGAATATTAGAGATGAGGAAGAATTTATACTTAGATAATTCTCAAGAATGGATCTTAGATAGATTATTTACTTAAAATTTTGTGTGGTTCCTCGAGGAATTATAGATGATCAACGAATAATAATTCAATACTATATTGACCACAATATTAAAGGATAACCAATTGCTTCTATAGAATGGAATGTGGAAGATTTAAACGGACCTTATGAAAGAATTACCAATGTAATGAGGTGAACCTTAACTTGGTTGCAAGGAAAATGTATGGATTTATTCATACAAAACACAAAAATACTAATAAGTTCAGGGATTTGAGGGTTTTAAAGGAAGATCTTCCCCTTTTAAGAGTAGGAGCATTAAAGATATATCCTTTGGGAGGAAAATATCCTCAGTTTCCCATGAAGAGACCCAATACATGCATCATTAATGATTGTACTAGTGATTCCATTTAAATTGGGACTTCTATGTCTATTTTGAATCAAAAGATAAAGCAAATGCTTTTGAAGTCCATGCAAAATGCCCGTATCACTTTTTCAGTACCAATACAAGATAAAAGAATTGGTATGACTAAAATAGGAACCCCCACAACAATATTGATAGGGGAATATAGTTCAACCAAGAATATGAGGGGGTATTTTCCAAATGTGGACCCAAGACCTTTGGTACAAAGTGTAAAAGGAAGGGGAGGACCTAAAATCAAATGGTTTGAGAGAACTCTAAAAAGAGATAGAGTAATATCACCTTTGGAGAGATATGTGGGTGGATCAGCAAAAGGAGGTAGCCACCATGTGAAGAAGTACAAAATGAGGGAGCCTAAGGTTATTTATCCTCATGCTCTAACTCAGGAACAATATATAATAGTTACTTCCTTAGCTCATCAAGAAACACCATCACAAGATCAAACAACACTTCAAGTTGATCCATTGGTAGAATCAAAGTCTTTAGCTTCATTATTGTTTCTAGGGGGAATCATGGTAGATTTGATTCAAGAATAGGTGACTCGTGGTACACCGTTGTGTAACCATCAAAATATTTTGTTAATAGAAAAGGGGCTAGAAGAATTAGGTGTAACACAATATAAATGTATGGATTTATCTCATTCTAGTCAGCCACATGAACAAAGAATAAATTTAATGGTGTGCCCTAATTTTTCATATCTAATTTTTCTCAGAAACATTTTATCTCTCAAATTGGTGATCTATAACTCATCCCCTCCAGTTGAATGCTTCAAAAATTCCCATAAACTTGTTGTTTTTCCCTAATTTGAAACAATATTCCAAGTTTTCCCCTTTTTGTGCCCTAGTTTTTCCAATTTTGCGGGCTGTGTCATTTTCTCTTTACCAGATCGTGCAAAAAATTGAAATTGATCAAATTTTAATTGTTTGCAATTGAAGACACATTCCCAAGGTCGAAAATAATGTCAAATCATGCTTCAGTTGATTTAAAATCAAGAAATTTGCCATCCTCATTGAAAATTTTTAATTCTGGGGCATCCTTTGAATTTTTTACGTTTTGACGGTCATACGGGTGTCATTTTCCCATCAAATTCATCATCGGAAGGTAATGGAAACGTGGCGGTTTCCTATTGGCTAGGGGGTGTCAGGAAATATTTCTAACTTATCATTGTTTAGAATTTTGGCAAAAAGGAAAATTTTGATCCGTGGCTCTGCCTTCTACAAGAGGTGCCTACGTGGCATGTTTTGATTGGCTAGGGAATTGGCAGATGGTGGACTTTCTTTAGGAAATTTTGATTTCATTTTGTAAAATTTTCAAAGACAAATTTTTACCCGAAGGCCCGCAACAAATAGGGAGAGGACACGTGGCACATTGTTTGGTTTGAGGGCATGCGGATGGTAGAGGGACTTGGAGAATTTTGATGTTTTATGGCTCAAAGTGATAAAGTGAATTTTTGGCCCAAAGGCCCTCGGCCAATCCCTAGTGGACACGTGTCTAGGAAAGGATAGGATGGGGCAGTAGGTTTTTGTAATGACTTTGAAGTTTTTAACTTCAAATGGTAAAAAATCAAAATTTTGTGCGTGGCCCCAACTAGGTGTAAGTTTGAAGCTTGTGCGGGATCATGGAGCTTCGGGGGACAAAGTAAAATTTTTCCTTTTTGGAAAAAGAAGCTAAAGTGTAAATGGGAAGCATGCCTCTACAGCCTATCCATGGTGGACATGTGGCACCTTCTAAGAAGTCAAAGGAGGAGTGCGGGCCCGTGGTAAGTTTTAAATTTTTCAAATTTTGCAAGAAGGTTTGAAGGCAGAATAGGAGACTTGGCCCTAGGGAAAATCGGAGAGTGCCACGTGGCGGGGAAGAGATCGGGCATCCAGGCCCGTGGAGGTTTTGTGAAAAAATTTCCTTTTCCACAAAAGAGGAAAAATTGATAGAATTGGTCCGTGGTTTCAATGGGACCCACCTTTGGACACGTGGCGGGCCCAGAAGGCAGGTGGGGAAAAGTGGCAAAATTTTCCAAATTTTCAAAAGGTCGCAAATGCATTTTTTAAAGGCATGGGCCCGATCCAATCATTTTTTGACACGTGTCCCACCTTATCCAAAGTTTAAAAAGGTAATATTGAGCTTATTTTTGGATTGCATCTTCCACATGGAGGGCTGATATTAAAAGGTGGATGAGATCGACGGTTACTATGCATCCATTTGTTTTGACCACCATGGGAGCTCCAAGAAGCTTGGAAATCATGTTTTTGCATCAAATTTCATCAAATCTTATATGATTTTGTGTCATCTTGGCCTCTTGAGAGCATTGGCATCATTTTCATGACTTAATTCTTTGATCTATGGTGTTTTTTATGTAATTTTTGCTCAGGCCTGTGGAAAAACGTGAAATGAAAAAATTAAAAGTTGTAGAGGTAATTTGAAAAGGTAAAAAGGTTAAAATGATGAGTCAAAGGTGTTTGCATTCCTCAATGATAAAAAATGTGCTTGCAGGATGGATAATGATCCAGATATTTGTAATGATTTAATCCTTTTTGACACACCTGGCAACATGCGAGTGTTTTTTTGTTTGATGTCATTTTCATTGAATAATGAAGAGTTGTTGTAACAAACTTGATCCCATGGCATATTCTTTTCTTGGGAAAGAAGGATCCAATGTGGCATAGGGTATATAGTGCATTTTGGAGAAATTTGTAAAGAGAGGGAGTTGAAAATCATGAGTAAATTCTGAGAAAAAGCTCATTTTCTGAGAAAATCCACCAAAGAACCAGGTTAATGTCTCATGTGTTGGAAAATTCATGTATGTGGGTTGGTTACAAGTGTATAGCCATCACACAGCTCTGAGATTGTTCATGTAACTCTCCCCTGCTGTTGAATCTAACAAGTTTTGAATTAAATCTGTGTTTTTCTTTGGGCAATATGATGTTTGTTATCAATTTTAAATGCCTGCAAATAAATTTTATTGTTCTTGTTGCAATCTTGCATTGAAAGTCTTTAGAATTCACACAAGATCTCCATTTCTGGTTGATAGTTTAGTGGCATTTGCAATCTCATATTCAGAAGAGCCTTCATCTGATAAGGAGATAAACAAATTTAAAATCACTTTACCTTCCTTGACTGCAGAGATTTCTTGTAAGCCTTTGGGGGTACCTTAGGCATGGTTTGATTATGGATTTTTGTGTTTAATTAAGCTCTTTACTTCAATATTTTGTGGTGATTTCTCAAATATTGTGTGAAGAGTGCAACCTGGGCTTCCATTTGTGCCTCTTCTGGTTGAAAGAACATCCTGATTATTTTAGGCATTTCATCTAATAGTTGTTCAAGTATTGTACAAATTGTCAAAGATCTGATCTATCCTAGTTTGTCTTGTCAATCCCCCACCAAAAATCATCTAACAACAAAGATCCTATCATGTACTATCCCTGATTTGCATGTGTATACCCACAGAAGATCAAAATCTATTTGCAAAAGTATGCATAACAGATCAGGATTTCCAATGTCTCTAGTAACCTTTGCCTTGTTTTGAGAACATACCCATGTTTTGAGAAGTGACAACTTGTGAGAGTTCAGATCTGGGGTGTTGATCATGTTTTCATCAAGGTCTCCATCATAGAATTTCAAGCAAAGAGAAGGACATCTTCATCTCCTTCACCATTACAAGGTTACAAAATAGGTCCTCTTACCTTGGTTGCAAGGCACAACCTAAAACAGCTAGGACAAGATCAAGTCCTATTGGAGTGCTATCCATTTCTCCACAAACCTGAGTGCTAGCTAGACCATATCCCCAGCTACCAACAACATACAACATGGTCTAATCTGTCTTTAAGCTCCATGACATATCTATGGTGTTGCTCAGACTGAAAAGGAGAACAAATTTGGATACCAACATGAGTGGCACCATTTCTGGGGAACTTCTTGGATTTTCTTGGTGTTTTTGAAGTGTTTAAAGAGTTTGAGCATTTATGTATTCAATTATTTGAGCTGCTACATTGTTAAAATATCATTCTATGCTTCAAATTTGTAAGTTTTAAGAAAAATTTTCTAGCCCTGTCTGCCCTTTTTCATTTCCCAGTAGTTTACACACTTTGGTTGCATTGTGATTGATTTATCTAAGAAGAAGAAGGTCTGATTTATAAGGATTTGCAAAAAAAAATTCAGTGCTAGCAAACATTTGACAAATTATTTTAAGTGCATTCTTGCACAACTAAGGTGAAATTCCTTAGTGGCGACTCCATGCTGATTTGATCTTGAAAATACCAGTTGTCTTACCTTTCTATCATTTATAATTTGTTACTCAACTCTGCAAAACTGGAAGGAAGAAGATCTCTCTTCATCAAGGACTCTACCAAGAAGTTGTTTACAAATTCAAGAAACTCAGAGCTAGAGGGAAGAAAGGTGTGGAAGGTTGTTGGATACTTGACTGTAAGAAAGGAGATCCCTATTATTGAGTTTGAAAGTGAGCAGCCTGTTATTGAGGACTGTAATTCTTCTTCAAGTGGATCTGATTTGGATGATCCTATTACTGATTTGAACTACCCATTAGGTGAGGAACCTTCTTGTGCATTTGAAAGGCTTGCTCCTAAATCTTCTCCTGTATTTTCTAAATTTTCTAGAGATCATCAAGAAGGAGTGCCCTTAAGACAGATCTATTTTGAAGATTTCATTTCCATTCCCCAAAGACCTTGCACTCCTCATCAGCTTGTTTCACCTCCAAGATCACCTCCACCAAACAATATGGATCAGCCTAGACCTCCATTTTTTGTTAACACCTTTGGTCCTATAAATTTTAGAGGAATGGATGGTTACCCAAATGCTGTCCCACAAGATGTCAGAAATAGGTTACCAAAATTCCAGGGTAACAATGCTATTACTGGTGATCAACATCTCAAACTTTTTGATAATATGATGGAAGATTTTGAGATAGAGTTTGAAGATGTGTATATTAAATTGTTTATTCATACACTAGAAGAAGATGCTAGGGATTGGTACAAGGCTCTACCTGATAATTCTATTGATTCATGGACTGAAATGAAAAATGCATTTAGGTTGCAATATGGTGACAGGACTGATCCTAGATTTCTTTTATCTGAGTTTGAGAATATCAAGAAGAACCCTAATGAATCAGTCCATGACTTCAACACAAGGTTTAACAAAACTTTGAGAAGGCTGCCAGTTAATCTGAGGCCTTGTGATGAATCTTGTTTAATCAAATATGTGGATGCATTTGATAAGAAGGCAGCCTATTACCTAAGAGACAAGAACCCAACCAATCTAAGACAAGCTTTCTCCATGGCACTTCAAATTGAGAACAATATCAAAGCAATTGGGAAACCTCTCAAGAGAGATGGTGTAAAATTGATAAACCCTAAAAAACCTCAAGCTAGCAAAGGTGCTGATTTAGAAGAGGTTGTGAAAACTTTGGCAAGGGCTGTCAAAGAAATCTCATACAAATTAGCCTAGGCTGAGAAGGGAATTGGGAAGACTTCACAAGGTCAACCTAGGCAGCAAGCACAAGATAGATTTTGGAAATCATCCTAGGGGTGATCAAAGGGCAGATGATAAAGGTAAAGGGCCTATTGGATCTACAAATAGACATCCTCAAGCATGTGAAGGAAGAGTGTTTCCTGATCCCTTAACTGCTAGGGTTGCTGATGTTGAAGAGGTTGTTGATATGGATTGGTGTGATAGATGTTTTCTTCCTCATCCTCCATGTGAAGTGGACCAACAGGTTGATGAAGTTGATAATGAGGATGGAACTGATGATGATATTTGCATGATGGGTTGTTCTTCAAGCTCACAAGGAGGAGCAACATCTACTGAAGTAATAAGTGCTAGGACAGCTGCAAATTTTTGGGATTGCATCAAATGGGTACAAATATTTCTTCCCCCTCATGCTCTTGAAGTAGATGTAGTGCAAGCTTTTGAAATTCCTCACAATGACTTTGAATACTTGAGAGCTTTGATGATTAAGAAGTATGATGGTGGTATCCCTTCGGAGGAAGATAGATAATTGTTGATGAATGTTGTTGTAGCTTAAGAGAACGGCTATAACACTAGAAGAAATTATTTTAAGGGAAGTGGGACTCAAGCCAAACCTAAAACACCCTTGCTCACAAGAATTCTAAAAGAAGCTCCTAGGAAAGAAACTCTTGCTAAAATCTTTGTTGTCCCAAGCAAAAATTACAGTCCTCATCATGCCCAAGCTGCCAAGAATCCTTTACCATTTGATGAATCTTCTTGTCTCCCTTCCGATGTTGTTTTGCCAAAGAGTGTTCCCTATGAAATTGACCATGTATTGAGCCAAATTAAAGTGAGTGTTCCAATCATTGAGTTGCTTATAATTCCTGAGCATAAGAAGAGAGCATTTGAGTACTTGGGGTTAAAGGAAGAGAAGATCACCCCAAGCAGAAATGTAGATGTTGTTGAGACTCCTCTTCAAATCATTGCTGACCTTGAAACACCACCAGCAGTTGAAGTTCTTAGAGAGACACCTGAGGTATATTTGGGGACATCTTTGGTTGATTCCCAGTTGAATGTTGATCCATTCTTCACAACTTTGCTCATAAAATATAGGCTACTTCACAATTGTGTGTTTGATTCTGGTGTATCATGTAATGTCATGCCTCTAGAAGTCATGAATGAGTTGGATATCAAAGTGATAGCTGCCTATGGGAAGTGTACTACCATGGATTCAAGGGAAGTTCTGGTGGTTGGTTGTGTGAAGGGTTTGGTAGTGCAACTTGCAGCCTATCTGGGTAAGAATTTGAAACTGGATGTTGTAATTATTGACTGCCCTACCAAATGGGGTATGATTTTGTCAAGAAAATGGGCTGCAAGTGTTGGTGGCAGCGTTTAGATGGATATTTATTTTGCCACCATTCCCATTGAGGGAAGCCTTGTCAAACTTTATGGTGAAAAGAAGATGTTGCACCTAATTGAAGATCCCAACAATGCTTCCTATGAAGTGTTGTTTGCTGATGTAGATGCTGAGAATTTCATTGATTTTGCTAATGGAAAAGAACACAAGATGGATAGATCAAAGTTCCTTGATATGGTAGGTTCTCCTTGGACCTTGCTATTTGATGGAGCTTGCTCTAAATTTGGAAATGGTGCTAGTATAGTTCTGCTTTCTCCTAGTTTGGAAGAGTTTGTTTTTTCCTTCAAACTTAATTTTGAATGCACTAACAACATTGCTGAGTATGAGGCATTGTTTTTGGGGTTAAGAATTGCATGGAAGTATGGAGTGAAAGATATTGTTGCAAAAGGAGACTCAGAGCTGGTTGTCAAACAAATAAGAAAACTGTATGCTACAAAAAATCAGCGTATGAAACACTATAAGCATGCAGTTTGGGATCTAATTGAAATGTTTGATTCCTTTAACATTGTGTATCATGATAGAGGTCTCAATGCTGCTGCTGACAAGTTGGTAGTGTTGGGTTCTAGATTTGGAAATTACACCATTTCACCTTATTGTGAATACAACATTGAAGTGTTGACTAGGCTAGATGTCCTTGATAATGTGAAACATTGGCAAGTTTTTAACAATGATGCTCAAGTGCTAAGGTTCTTGCAAAACCAAGGTGAGTTTTCAAATCAAAATATTGATTGGGAGCCAATGGTATGCATGATTGAAGGAAGAGAAACTTTGTTTGGAAAAGATATCATCCAATTGAAAACAAACACCATTCCTAGAGGTCTTGTTGCACTTGAGTCAAATTTTAACAATGTTGATTGCATCATAAATAGAAACATGTTTGCCTCAAGGGATGTGGAAGAGCATGACTTGGGAACAAAGGAAAAACCAAGGAAGGTTTGGTTGGGCAGAAATTTAAGTAAAGAAGAAAAACAGTCCTATGCCCAACTCTTGAAAAAATATCAAGACTGCCTTGCTTGGTCCTATTCAGAGCTGAAAGCATATAGAGAAGATTTATTTCAGCATGAGATCCCTCTTTAAGCAAATGCCAAACCATTCAGACAAGAGGAAAAGGACAATTAATCCACTTCTCTCCATGAAAATGTAGGAGGAGTTAAAGAAGTTGAGAGATGGAGGTATTATTCAGCCCATTAGATATTCATCTTGGGTTGCAAACCTTGTGCCAGTCAGAAAGAAGAACAGAGACATCAAAATTTGTGTGGATTTTAGAAATCTAAATAAAGCATCCATGAAGGACAACTATCCCTTGCCAAATATGGAAAATATGTTGCAGCTTGTGATAGGGTTTGAAATGCTTTCTACATTGGATGGTTTCTCTGGATATAATCAAGTGGTTGTCAAAGAATCAGAAAGACTTAAGACAACATTCACTACTCCTTGGGGAACATATGTTTTTGTTAGGATGCCCTTTGGTTTGATGAATGTTGGTGCCACTTTTCAAAGAGAAATGGATGTTTCTTTTGTTGGTTACATCAATGAGTTCATTGCAGTTTACCAAGATGATGTGATTGTATTTTCAAGGTAGAGAGGTGATCATTTGCAGCACTTGGAGAAGATGCTGATCAGATGTAGGGAGTATGGAATTTCTCTTAATCTGAAGAAGTGTCATTTTGGCATGCAAAAGGCCAAGCTGTCTTGGTCACATTGTGTCAAAATATGGTGCTATGATAGACCCTGAGAGAGTGGAAGCAATCAACAAGGTACCTATCCTAAGAACCAAGAAAGGCATCCAGTCTTTCTTTTGTCAATTAATTTTATTATAAGGTTTGTTTCCAACATTGCTGAGTTGACTCTTCCAATCACAAGCATGTTAAAGAAGGACCAAGTTATCAAATGGAAGGAGGCTGTCACTCAAGATTTTGAAGGAGTTAAGGATGCACTTAAACATGCACCTGTTTTAGTAGCCCCAAACTATAAGAGGCCTTTCCAAATGTTTTCCTTTGCTTCTGAGTATACCATTGCATCTGTTTTGTTGCAAATGGATAAGAATGAGGCTGAGAGGCCTATTGCCTTCTTTAGTAAGGCTTTACAAGCTGCTGAGTTAAAGTATACAATCATGGAGAAACAAGCATTTTCCTTGGTGAAAGCAACAAAATTTTTCAGGCCTTATATATTGAGTTCAAAAGTTGTTGCCTATGTTCCCCACACCATGGTGAAAGACATCTTATCAGAGATGGAGATCTCAAGTAAAATATGTAGATGGGTGAACAAACTGCAGGAGTATGATATGGACATCCAAACTACAAAGTTTGTAAGAGGTTTGGGTCTTGCTAAGCTCATGGCTGAGAGCAACTTGTAGAATGTGGAAGTGAATCAGCTAGAGGAAGAAAGGATAGATGTGCTTGTAGAGTTGGTAAATTCTGAGTGGTACAATGATGTAATATTTTACCTTAGACACCTTTATTGTCCTGATCATTTAAATAAAAATTAGAAAAGAGCCCTCAAGCTAGCTTCTCAAAGATATATCATCACAGACCTTGGGCTGGCTTGGAAGAACCCTGAAGGTGTCCTCTTGAAATGCATAACTGAAGATGAAGCTCCCAAGATAGTTGTTGATTTCCATGGGGGAGTTTGTGGAGGACACTTTGCTGGAAGAGTAACAACACATAAGATTTTGAGAGCTGGTTATTGGTGGCCTTCTCTCTTCAAATATGCAACCCAGCTAGTTAGAAAATGTGATAGTTGTCAACATTTCTCTAGAACACTGAAAGCTTCAGGCTCCCTTCCTTTGCAGCCTGTATTAGTTGAAGCTCCTTTCAAGCAATGGGAGATGGACTTCATTGGTGAGATTTCAGATCCTTCTAGTGCTAGCCATAAGTGGATTCTTATAGCCACTGATTATTTTACAAAGTGGGTTGAAGCAATCCCATCTAAAAAGGCAACACAACAAGTGGTAATGGAATTCTTGTTAAATCATATCATATGCAGATTTGGATTCCCACTCAAGATTGTAGCTAATAATGCCATGTGCTTTAGAGCTAAACCTTTAATGGCAATGTGCGATGGATATGGAATCAATTTGACTTATTCTTTGAACTATAACCCCCAAGGGAATGGACAAGCTGAGTCCAATAATAAGAATTTGTTGAAGATCATTAAAAGAACCTTGGAGAAAAATAAGAAGAAATGGGGTGAACAATTGAAATTTATAGTTTGGACTGATAGGATAACTCCTAAAAGGGCTACTGTAAAAGCCCATTTGAATTGGTGTATGGAACTCAGGCTTTTCTGCCCTTACACCTGTAATTATCTTCATTTCAGTTCACCCAACAGTTGGAAGATCAAGACTTGTCCCATATGAATCAAGGATCAATCAAATTATTGAGCTTGATGAGGAGAGAAGAGCATCCCATCAAAGGCATGTCAGATTTAGAGAAAAATTGAAGAGATTGTTTGACAAGAAGGTCACTCCTAGAGCCTTCAATGTTGGAGATCTAGTCTTGTTATGGGATAGTAGGCATGAAGACAAGGGAAAGCATGGCAAGTTTGATGCATTATGGATGGGCCCTTATGCCATTGATATCAGGATTGGTGAACATACCTTTTTTCTCAAAGATCTAGATGGGGAATTGCTGGAGCTTCCTGTTAATGGCAGACATTTAAAACATTTCTTGGATTAATCCCCAAATTGAGGTATGCACAAATTGTATAGTTGTATAGTGTTTTGTGTTGTTTGTACTGTGTGGTTTGCCCTTTGTTCTTGGCAACCATTCTGGTTGTTTTCTTCCCTCATTTTTGTTGGGTGGTTCTAGTTTTTTTGGGCTGCCTTGTGTTTTGACTCCTTTTCCCAATGGTATTTTGGCACTTGATCTATGTTTTGTCCTTGTGGCACTCACTAGGAGTGCCCATCCCCAAGCAAGAGCCGATGTTGGTGCCATTTCTGAGCTGGCATGGTGTGCCCTAATTTTTCATATCCAATTTTGCTCAGAAACGTTTTATCTCTCAAATTGGTGATCTGTAATTCGTCCCCTCCAGTTGAATGCTTCAAAAATGCCCATAAACTTGTTGTTTTTCCCTAATTTGAAACAATATTCCAAGTTTGCCCCTTTTTGTGCCCTAGTTTTTCCAATTTTGTGGGATGTGTCATTTTCCCTTTACCAGATCATGCAAAAAATTGAAATTGATCAAATTTTAATTATTTGTAATTGAAGACACATTCCCAAGGTCGAAAATAATGTCAAATCATGCTTCAGTTGATTTAAAATCAAGAAATTTGCCATCCTCGTTGAAAATTTTGAATGCTGGGGCATCCTTTGAATTTTTTACATTTTGATGGTCATACAGGTGTCATTTTCCCGTCAAATTCATCATCGGAAGGTAATGGCAACGTGGCAGTTTCCTATTGGCCAGGGGGTGTTAGGAAATATTTCTAACTTATCATTTTTTGAAATTTTGGCAAAAAGGAAAATTTTGATCCGTGGCTCCGCCTTCTGCAAGAGGTGCCTACGTGGCATGTTTTGATTGGCTAGGGAATTGGTAGATGGTAGACTTTCCTTAGGAAATTTTGATTTCATTTTGCAAAATTTTCAAAGACAAATTTTGGCCCAAAGGCCCACAGTGAATAGGGTGAGGACACCTAGCACATTTTTTGGTCTGAGGGCATGCGGATGGCGGAGGGACTTGGAGAATTTTGATGTTTTATGGCTCAAAGTGATAAAGTGAATTTTTGGCCCGTGTCCACGGAAAGGCCCAGGTTGGGGTAAGGCCAATCCCTACAAGTGGACATGTTTCCAAGAAAGGATAGGATGGGGCAGTGGGTTTTTGCAATGACTTTGATTGTTTTAGCTTCAAATGGTAAAAAATCAAAATTTGGTGTGTTGCCCTAACTAGGTGTAAGTTTGAAGCTTGTGCAGGATCATGGAGCTTCGGGGGACAAAGTTAAAATTTTTCCTTTTTGGCAAAAGGAAGCTAAAGTGTAAATGGGAAGCATGCCTCCGTAGCCTATCCATGGTGGACATGTGCCACCTTCTAAGAAGTCAAAGGAGGATCGCGGGCCAGTGGAAAGTTTTAAATTTTTCAAATTTTGTAGGAAGTTTTGAAGGCAGAATAGGAGACTTAGCCCCACGACAGGTGAATCAGAGAGTGCCACATGGTGGGGAAGAGATCGAGCATCTGGGCCCATGGAGGTTTTGTGAAAAAAAATCCTTTTTCCACAAAAGAGGCAAAATTGATAGAATTGGTCCACAGTTTCAATGGGACCCACCTTTGGACACGTGGCGGGCCCTGAAGGTAGGTGGGGAAAAGTGGCAAAATTTTCCAAATTTTCAAAAGGTCGTAAATGCATTTTTTAATGGCATGGGCCCGATCCAATCATTTTTTGACACGTGTCCCACCTTATCCAAAGTTTAAAAAGGTAATATTGAGCTTATTTTTGGATTGCATCTTCCACGTGGAGGGCTGATATTAAAAGGTGGATGAGATCGATGGTTACTATGCATCCATTTGTTTTGCCGCCATGGGAGCTCCAAGAAGCTTGGAAATCACTTTTTTGCATCAAATCTTATATGATTTTGTGTCGTCTTGGCCTCCTGAGAGCATTGGCATCATTTTCATGACTTAATTCTTTGATCTATGGTGTTTTTTATGTAATTTTTTCTCAGGCCCGTGAAAAAACGTGAAATGACAAAATTAAAAGTTACAGAGGTAATTTGAAAAGGTAAAAAGGTGAAAATGATGAGTCAAAGGTGTTTACATGCCTCAATGATAAAAAACGTGCCTGCAGGATGGATAATGATCCAGATATTTGTAATGATTTAATCCTTTTTGACACACCTGGCAACATGTGAGTGTTTTTCTGTTTAATGTCAGTTTCATTAAATCATGAAGAAGTTGTTGTAACAGACTTGATCCCATGGCATATTATTTTCTTGGGAAAGAAGGCTCCAATGTGGCATAGGATATATAGTGCATTTTGGAGAAATTTGTAAGAGAGGGAGTTGAAAATCATGAGTAAATTCTGAGAAAAAGCTCATTTTCTGAGAAAATCCACCAAAGAACCAGGTTAATGTCTCATGTGTTGCAAAATTCATGTATGTGGGTTGGTTACAAGTGTATAGCCATCACACAACTCTAAGATTGTTCATGTAACTCTCCCCTGCTGTTGAATCTAACAAGTTTTGAATTAAATCTATGTTTTTCTTTGGGCAATATGATGTTTGTTATCAATTTTAAATGCCTGCAAATAAATTTTATTGTTCTTGTTGCAATCTTGCATTGAAAGTCTTTAGAAGTCACACAGGATCTCCATTTTTGGTTGATAGTTTAGTGGCATTTGCAATCTCATTTTCAGAAGAGCCTTCATCTGACAAAGAGATAAAAAAATTTAGAATCACTGTACCTTCCTTGACTGCAGAGATTTCTTGTAATCCTTTGGGGGTACCTTAGGCATGGTTTGATTATGGATCTTTGTGTTTAATTCAGCTCTTTACTTGAAGATTTTGTGGTGATTTCTCAAAGATTGTGTGAAGAGTGCAACCTAGGATTCCATTTGTGCCTCTTCTGGTTGAAAGAACATCCTGATTATTTTAGGCATTTCATCTGATAGTTGTTCAAGTATTGTACAGATTGTCAAAGATATGATCTATCCCAGTTTGTCTTGTCAATCCCCCACAAAAAATCATCTAACAACAAAGATCCTATCATGTATTATCCTTGATTTTCATGTGTATACCCATAGAAGATCAAAATCTATTTTCAAAAGTATGTATAACATATCAGGATTTCTAATGTCTCTAGTAACATTTTCTTGGTTTTGAGAACATACCCATGTTTTGAGAAGTGACAACTTGTGAGATTTCAGATCTAGGGTGTTGATTATGTTTTCATCAAGGTCTCCATCACATAAATTTCAAGTAAAGATAAGGACATCTTCATCTCCTTCACCATTACAAGGTTACAAAATAGGTCCTCTTACCTTGGTTGCAAGGCACAACCTAAAACAACTAGGACAAGATCAAGTCCTATTGGAGTGTTATCCATTTCTCCACAAACCTGAGTGCTAGCTAGACCATATCCCCGGCTACCAATGACATACAACATGGTCTAATCTATCTTTAAGCTCCATGACATATCTATGGTGCTGCTCAGACTGAAAAGGAGAACAAATTTGGATACCAACAAAAGGATTCAAGGAATTGCAAGTGGAGTAGTTGTGGACAACATTGTTTCAACTAAGGAGAACCCTTAAAAGGAGGTACTAATTATTAAATAAAATAAGCCACCTCAGGCTACATACAATGCAAAGGATATGGTGATGGAAACTACAAAACAAGCCACTAAAACAATGGAAATCAAGGATAAAAAAAATTGCATTATAATGATAAAGATAAAAAACTAGTTACTGGATCTCAGCCCATAAAACAACATAAAGAAGAATAGGTGGAGCAATCAGTTGTTATTAAACCAACTAAGGAAATTTTCTCTATTGAACATCAATCTTTAAAGGATTCAGAGAATGCAAAAAAGGAAGGATTGTCCAAAGAGGAAATTTTAACCAAATAAACCCCAAAAGAGACTACAAAAGTGACCACTACTCTAGACGAGGATAAAGTTAAGGAAAAGGCACCAACTGATAGTATGACCCAAAAAACAACTAGCCATTCCCAAACTTAGGGTCAAAAATAGAAGTAGGTTAAAATAATCACAATGAAGGATTAGTATAAAGATATAGAATTGGGTATGAACAAGGTACAACAAAAAATTCTGTTAGTACAAGATCCCAAGAGCATCTAAATAATTGATAGTTTTTTCTAATGCATCTCTACTTTCATTACAAGAAGAAAAAGTGGGAAATAATCTCACAACTGGCTGGTTGGGAGGATTGATTTCAGAGGTAGAAAAGGAAGTTGTCCCAAAAAAATTCATAGAAATTATAGCTATAGCTTTCCAAAAGCTTAAAAAATGCCACAAAATGGGAAACAATTCTCACAAAGACCCATGTAGACCAATATCGATTTAAAACATTGGAGATTGCAACACCCCACCAAGGATTGACAAGGGATGACATTACAAAAAGTGATTATGATATCAGAGGAAGGTCATGAGTTGGCCAACACTATTGCTCTTGAGATCTTGGACAAAGTAGAAAAGGAAAGTGAGAAATCTGAATCAGTGGTTAAATGGGTGGAATGTCTATGACAGAAAGGGAGAGAAATCATTTAGAACAAAAAAGTAAGGTATGCATAGATGACCAATATTATGAATGATGTGAAAGATTTAAAATAAAAATGTGAAAAGGAATTATACTATTGGGAGAGGATCCACCCCAAGCTTGACACCATAAATCAAATTGATGAAGAAACAATTAGAAAGGAAGGAATAGTATTACCTAAAGAAAAGGGGATGCAATATGTATTGGCAGATTTAGCTAAAATAAAGGTGGAAGTTATGAACCAGGATAAAGAAAAAGTTGAGATAGAGAAGGACAGGATAGAAAAATATTTTCACATTATGGATAACAAACTAGAAGAAATGGTATTTGATAAACACAATCCCACATATGGATTCTAGGAGGTTTATGTCCTAAACCAATCCTTTGATGAATAAATCAATGAGGAACACTATTCTTACGAGGTTATCAAAAGGCTCGTCACTATGGAGAATAACATTGTTGAACTAGATAATAAAATGAAAGAATATAAATGCAAGATGGACCAATTTGTGGGGGTGATGAACATGCATAATTTGATATTCAAACACCATGTAGGACTTGATGAAGAACAGGTGATCTAATTGTTCCAAATATTTGATGTCTACAGGGACACACAGCCAAAACAGAAAGAAGATGATGAAGAGAAAGATGCAAAAGATGAAGAATTGACCATATTGATTTAATCGACCAAGCCGAGGATTGTTTTTCTTAATAAATCTCATCTTTCCATTATTTATAGTCTTCTTTTATACTAAGATGATAATAAATTTAAATTTTTAATTTAATTCATGAATGTAAAATGCTACAATACAATAAAATTTTATACTACTTTAATATGATTCTAAATTGATTATGAAGTATGTTGATTAATGGAATAGTTTAAAATTTTCTATATTATCGAAACATCAAAATTAAGGTTTTGTAGGGACCCTAGCCCATTCAAAAAGTTCACATAAATTATTTATATGACATCTGATACAAACTAAGAGAAATTACCTAATATTATACTGATACAAAATCCTCTTTGCAAACAGGAAGTTTCTTCAAAAGCCTATTCTTTCTAGGAACAAGTTCTTCTATTCTAATCACCATTTTCACAAAAACAATGTCCCCTGCTAAATTACAAAACATGCCCAAAGACATAAAATCCTTAATTCTTGTCATAGGACCATATAGAAAACTTATCAATTCTAATCTCCTCTCATAAGAGGAAACTCATTTAGTAATATATAGACCATGTTTAGGAAAATCCTTCTTCTTTGATGCTTTAAAGGTGGAAGATGGACTGGAAGTCCATGAAAAACCTAAAAGTGTAATTACAACTGATTTTTGAGAAGATCAAACAGGTACATTGGAACTAGACTCACCCTTACATTTCTTTATGAAAATTGGTGATGCTCCAGGAGGCTGTGAAGACATAGTGTTGGTCTGAAAATCTGTCGGGTGGATAGATCTATGGATAGATGAGCCAACAGTGTGCAGGGCATAGCCCCTCTTTGAGTCAGCAAAGTGAAACTGGTTTATTGCTATTCTACTAGCAGGAATCTGTGCAAGTCTCACAATATTCTACCTTCGGGGGTTAGGATCTCATCCCAGTAGAGGTACTTCCAATTGTAAAAGAAGGGAAAGAAACGAGGTGGGGAGATAGGAAAGATCTGAAGAGAGAAAAGAAATGAATTCCAAAGTAGAAAGGTCAAAGAGTCTATGTTTTGGGATGGTAGTAAACAGAGCCGAACTTACTTGCATAGACAAACAAAGCAATACTGATGAATAAATGACAAAAGGGTAGAAGTAGATTCAATAGAATAAATGCACAAATCTAACATAAGAAAGATTAAATGCTCATAACACATGTATTCAACACAAAGTCTTAATATTTACATTAATTTATTCTTCTGTTACAAAAAGCTCAAAGTCTTTTCTTCTTACTTGTATTTTTCATCTAAAAGGTATCCACCCCTTGAATACAACAAGTATCCAAGTATACATATAAGAAGGAGAAGAGAGGAGGCAAAAGGAAACCAACAACTAACTACAAAATATCTACAAAATATCTAAATGTCAATCTTGAATTTGGACAACTTGGTGGATGACAACATCCCATGGTGCAACATGGATGAGGTCATCATTTGTACTAACATATCTTTAGATATTTACCAAAAGCAAGCCAAGAGGAAAGAAGCTATTCATCATCGTCTCGTGACTGGAAGGGGGTATCTTGCTTCTGTTGTTTTTCGGGAGAGGTGATGTGGAACTGAGTCCGATATTCCATGAATTTAGTGATAATGGGCTGAAGTTGATCCTAAGCAGGACCCTTCGTGTGATCACCGATGACCTCACAATTCTCCCGCTCATCTCTAATTTTTTCAGGGAGCTTTAAATAATTATTACCTACCTCCATCAGGAACGCCAAAAAATCAAGGTAAGCCAGAAGGTTATTGATGCATTCGGTGTCGAAAGTGGCTTCTGGACCTAACCCTTGCGAGATGATCTCTTTAAATATTTGGATAGTTTCGTCTACCTTCCTCAAGGTGAAAGAAGGAGTAAGCAAACCCAGAGACATTCTCAGAACAATTTGTTCCATTTGATGCATTGCATCCAGGGATTCCTTCTTCAGTTTATCAATATTTTCCAAGATGAACTCCATCTGGTCGACCCGGTAATCCAACGTAGCAAGGATCTTGTTGGGTACCCTGGGGTGACTGAAAACACCAAATTTCACTAGATCGTTGACTGAGCAGTCGAGAATTTTCTGGAATGTTTTGTGTTGTAGCCTTACATGGTCTAACTCCTCGGAGATAGGTCCTACAATCACCCGGAGATCTTTGTTTGCCCGACCAATATTCTGATACAACTCGGTGAACTTTACTATTACCTCCTCTCTGTCTTTGAGGATTTGATCTCTCCAGGTAGAAATTTCCATACCTTGTTCACCAATTTTGGAAAACTTGTTTATCTTCTCCTAGCTTAGGACCTCAGGAGTTTCCGTGGCAGTTGTAGGAGGTGCACTGCCCATTTTCTATAAGGTGTGGAGAAGATGTTTTTTTTGTTCCTTTAGCAACCTTTTCTCCTCCTTTACTTCTTGAAGTTTCTTGCAAAGGGCATCCACCACAGATAGGGCCTCTCCTTGAAGACTTTCTGAAGATGTTCCTATTGTGACTTGGGTCATTGTATAATCTATCGGAGACAGATATTTTTTACCCTTTAAAGGATCGGGATATGTAATCTCCATTACTCTTTCTCCTGATGCACTCTGAGAGAAGCGAGTTATAGGCTTTTTCTTCTTATCCCCCTTTGTCGGGATGATGGAGAAGTCCATCGGTGTGATAGGGACTTTCCTCTTTTGTTGGCTCAGATGTTGGGAGATCCACACTGGACTTAAGGGAACGGGACCAGAGGTAGAAGAGGGAGCAGCTATAGTGGATGAGGGAAAATGGGTAGAGACACTTGGTGGTGGCATTGAGAGGGTGGCCGAGAAAGTGCTCATGGGAGGAAGGGATACTACAGGGGAGGTAGACATGGAAATGGAAGGGAGCTGAGAAATGAGAAAAGAAATGGTGGGGGACAGCTCCGTGAGAGAAGAGAAGATGGAGGAGAGGACACAACCAAAGGAATGGTCACTTGGGTTATGCGAGGAGGAGAAGGAGGATAGAGAGAAGGGATAAAAGGGACCTTAGTGGTTATAGTAGTGGCGACACCCTGAGTGGATGTGCCCGTCGAAACACCTTCCGCCGCTTCTTTCTCTTGGGATACCAGGCTTACAACCTATTCTTGTGTAGCGGAAGGAGGACTTTCAAGAGATCCTTCTTGAGAAGAGCTCGATTCACCATCTTTATCCTTGCCTTTGACCTTTGACAGATGCTAGATGTAGACATAAATGGGTTTGAGTTCAGTTGTTGATCTGCAAGAAGAAGAAGAGAAGTCCAATGCCAAAGAGCCATATTAGTTGTCAGATCTTCCATTAAAGTACTACAAAATAAAATGAAGAGTTAGCACTTTTAAGACCTCAGGGTGTAGGGCGCAGGAACACTGCAGGTTATAGAGTTAATAGAATGGCGCACTGAATCGAAGTGTTACAAGGAACATATCAGCGCCAAAGGGTGCAGGGCGCACAGATTTTGCATATGACATCATGTTATTGTAAGCGGGGATGCGCATGCGCCGTTATGTAGTTTATACTTGGTGCAAGTAATGTTGGTGTTACATGGGTGTAGGGTGCACCTATGGTGCAAGGATTTGACCTGTAACATGGAAGTTTGGTGCACCAAAGGGCACAGGTTTATTACATGTAGCACCAACTTTAGGCACACAAAAGGGGACTTTGGCGTGGTGCAAGAAAAGCTTGCATGACATATTATTATGGTGAACGAGGATGCCCCTATGCCGTTTAGGATTTACTTGGTTTTCTTATAGCGTAGGGAACTCATGTGTTGTAATCAATTTTTGTGCGCCATAGGCGTGACTATGCTTCCTGTTGTAAGGGTGGCGATTGCGCCAAAGGGAAAAATGTAGCTTGGAAACGTTTTTTCAAGTTTTCTATCTCTCTGATAGATTTTCAGTCCTTTACGCTTAACTCCACATTGATTCAAGTGGTGAAGGGGGAAAAGCAAAGAGGTTTTGGATTTGTTTTCTAGGTAAAGCCCTCTTGGCCAGCAGATCTTGAAAGAGGAGGAAAAACAACTTGGAGAGAAAGATTGCAAGAAAAACAAAAGGGGGGGGGGGTTTATGATTCATATATCTATTACATCCTACCACACAAACAACCAAAACAAAACACAAGAGGAGGAATAACCACCTACCTAGAATATATAGAATGTGAGAGACGGAACGGGGTCCACGAACGTGATACAAGGAGGACGGGCGTACTGACAGGTCCAGAGGAATAAAGTTATCACATGTTTTTAATTGTGAAAGTGACAGGGTGGGTGTAATAAATGCGCCAACCACTTTTTCATGAGGCACACTGAAACATGTGTTGACACATCAAACTGTGCACCCTTTGGCATAGATAAACGTGTCAACACAGGAATACTTGTGCCTTTGGCGCAAGTTTACGACTATCAACACTTTATTCCTTGTGCCCTTTGGCGCACCAAAACATGGCACAACAATTTAGTTACTAAAATGAAGGTGCATGCGCCTTGGTGCATGCAAGAAAGGTGCATCATGGGAAGGCATACCAAAAAATGTGTCAACATGTCAAACTATGTGCCAAGGGAAATGAAGGGGGCACAGATTTACTCTGTGTTACACAGATAAAAGGTGCACCCAGCCAAAAAGGGATCAAAATGACTAAGTTTGGAGAACTAGATTTATTGAAAAGGGATTTTGCAATGTTTTGAACGTAGAGGGGTCCCTGACGAGGGACCAAGGCAAAACTTTATTAGGGTTACCTATAAAATTACCCTCGTCAATTTTACAGGATAACACATCGTCACTCTTGGTTTCTTTTCAAGAATTGAAACACATTTCTCTAATTCATTCATATTGTGAAAGAGAGTAGGCATGGTATCTATTGAAATCCATTTATCAAACACATAATATTATGAAGAAATTTCCTTCATAGTGAATCCCTCATCATATATGAAAGGTCATGTGTTTTCAAATGCACCTTTCACAGTACGCCTACTCTTGAGCTAAAATTGTTTCAACACCTCAAGATTTTTCTAGTGCTCTAACCTGAAGAGGTGAAATTACATAATTTAAAATGCAAAGAAGAAAGGACTGATCCTGATCAATATTTATATCAATGTAAATCAAACAGAATGAGTTGTTAATGACCCACTATAATCTTCAGGATCCAAAATCTCAAATAATATTCTCACGAATGCTTCATTTGGGCCTGATAAATAAAAAATTGAGTGTAAGTCCTTAGAATATTTTTCCTTCAAGATAGAAGCTAATGATGTTCCCACCATATTTCAAACAAAATATCAACAAGCCTCTTACACTCATAAGAAAATATGTGAGTTTGTAATTAAGACATTGTGAATTTATAGGAAATATGAGGCTGAAAAGTTGAACTAAGAAAAATCATGGAGAGGTGACTCCTGAGATTGTTTGTGATACCCGCACGAAGGAAATAAAATTGAAAGAGACTGACATAATTCAAAAAAGGGAGTGATTTTCTTGATGTGACTTTATCTATGTGGAAACACTTAGCTCATAAATATATGTTAACGAGTGTGTATGTCTCGAGGTAGATTCTCAAAAGTTAGGAATGATTAAACATCAAATCAAACCATCTTGAGGCACTAAAAAATCATCGGAAATTTTCTCAACTTACCAAAAAATGAAATAATTAAACAAATGATACCAAAAATTTACATGGCATCCCAGTCATTCTAAGAGAATGAAATAATAAATCCTTTGTATTTCCTCCACCTAGAAACATGAAAGAAAAATATTTTCAAAAGAAATAATAAGTGGATCATATTGTGTGCCAAATGAAGAATATTATCTTAAAGATTCACATTTTTTGGGGGAAAAAAGCAAAGTAAAGAGAGATATAATTGAATACATATGAGAGGAATGTTATCATATGAAAGGGGGGTTAAAGTTTTCTAAATTCTTAGAGAAAACAAAGAAAAATTGACCCTACATTTTCTGAGAAACTTGAGTCAAACTAAGATACCTTTGAGTTATTTTACTTTGTCCAAAATTTCTCATGCCAAGATAATTGTGAGTGTAAATTCATTATAAAGCTTTGAGAACATAGGTTTTATGGTCCCTTGCTAAGAAATTTTAATTTCTTCAAACTAATTATGTTTTGTGTCCTAAGCAATGTTGTTTTTGTCCTTACAGTATAATACATTGAATCAACCAGTTACTTTTCCTATTGCAATATTATGTTAATAGTCCTTTTGAATTACACTAGATCGTATCTTAATCAGTGAAATTTTGACAACTACAAGTACAATATGAATAGAGATTTCTTTCTATGGTGTGATAAACAGTTTTTAATTCATGTTGACTCTATTTAGTTGAGAATATTTTAGTAAGCTTTTGAGTGTATCTTGAGCATACTTGAAATGGATCTGTTAATATTTCATTGAGAATTTAGCATGATATTTTTTGTTTATATCCTCAAAGGTTGTGTAAAATAGTTCACTCTTGGGCCTCCATGAGTGAATACCTTCTAGTTAAAGGGTTTCCGTTGGTTGTGTGATATGTTCCTCTTGCCTTGGGATAGTTTCCAAACATTTGTAAGGTTTCTTTGAGAGATTTGTATAATCAAATATATCCTTCTATAATATCCCATTGATACATAAAAATTTATAATCTACAACTGTTAAATCCTTCTGAATTATCAATTTTTTCCTTTCTTATAACCATTTGCTAAGGAATTTAACCATTTCAACACTCGCTTTCATAAATATGTAGAAACAAGCTGAGATTTACATTGTTTAGAGTGACCTGATTCCTATTTTGAAAGACACCTGCATTATTTAGTTTAAACACTTGTGAGAGTTAAATTATGTTTGCATTGACTTTATTTATTCAGGACTATCCTCCATCATTTCAAGAGAAAGCTTAGAGATTGCAATTTCATCCACTTTTCTTATTATTACAGGTCAAAAAATGGGTCCTCTCACCCTGGTTAAAGGTAGAACCTAAAGTAGTAGGGAAGGTCATCCCCTTTGTGAGTGGAACCCAATCATTTCCTACTCAAGTCTCAAATAGTTTTTCCGATATGTCCCTAGCTACAAAATAAATATATCTTCAGTTTGACTTCCTCTAAGCATCCACTTCTGTTTGTAAATAATGTTTAGGTCTCAAGGGGCTACAGATTTGGGTACCAAAACCCTCTACTCAACCCTGAATAAAATTAAGAGAAGATGCATCCCATAAATTATTTAGGTGAGTGAAGTGAAGAAAATATTCCTTATGCCATACATATCAATTTCTAGGAAGGTTGATGCCTTTACAATTTGGCATCCCATAAATCTAGTTGAGTAAATCTTTATTTACGTAAGATGTCTAATTTTTGGTGGTCAATGACGATAATTTTTTTGAATAAAATTTTTGCATGAAAGAATAGGGTTCTTTATCATTTGTTTTCTCGAGGGCGAGACAAAATTGTAGTCTGGGGATGATGTTGACAGGATTCTTCATCGAATTTTGGATAAGCCATGAGCATAAGAATAAAGCCACCAAAGTCAATAAATAACAACGAAGAGTTGGATCAAAATGCAAAGGAAAGAGAAATCCTCCAAGATAATGAAAAAAGTAGTGGATAAAGTATAAGGCCGTAGATAAAAGGAAGAACCCACATAGATAAATAAAGCTGCATAAGACTAGAAATCTATGGAATATGGGGAAAAATCATTATACTCTAAGAAGCCGTGAAAACTAACAATATTTCATGGAATGAAGAAAAACCAAGTCAGTACGAGACAAAAGTTAGCAAAGGCACAAATCAAAAGAAGTGAATTTTGTAATGTATTGAGTTTTGTATAGTTGTTGTAAGTAATACATTGTATATAAACATCATAAGAAGTAAATGTTTAAGTGCCTTATTGAGAGAACCTTGTAAGCAATGAATTATATGAGATAGAGTGAAAAGAATATGAATGTAATTGAGACTAATGTAATGATATATAAAAAATGAATAAAGAAGGAATTTTAGGATGATTTCTAATGTATATTTTTATTTATGTTCATAGCTTATATCTATTTACTTTTCTTTCATCCATCCTTAAAAGAAGGTCGATTGACCTAAGCCCTACACTATTTTCAAGCTTTTAGTTCAACAATGAATTTGGATAAACTGGTCAAGTACATGAGGGAGATACTTGTTGATATGGAATCAAATGTGAAGAAAAGAAAATTCTAACTCAGCATTAATAGATGCGAGCATGATGAAGGCAAGAGAGGGTCCCAGAAAGATTTAGATTATGAGCATTAGTAGGAAGACCCCACTAACACTTTGGGAAACCCTCCTAAATTTAAAAAGATAATTTAGTTTCTCTTCTACAAGTTTGGACTTTTGCAGACTACTTGCAAACTATCTCCTTGTTTTGCAGAATGTTTATTTTGATCTTTCTTGTGGTTGATTCTTTGTTGGACATTTCTTTCTCTTAAGATAAGTTGGTTTAACTCTTTCTAGTCTATTCTCTCTTTTTTCTTGTACCTAATTTTGTCACGATGTATCTTCTCTTGTATGGCCTCAGGGAGATGATCCCTATTATTCCCTAATCTAATAAAAAATTATGACTACAAGTATATTCTTAGGACCTAGATATGTAACCAAGTGTTTTATTTTGTGTCTATAGAGGGAAAGTGCATAATTCAATTTTTAAAAAGGATAGATCAATACTAACACACCTATATGACACTAAATTATCTTTTAGACACCTAAAATCTACTTACGTAGTTTAATACTTAAATTATACTAATGATCTTCACTCCCTCCCACTTTGGTCAAATAATGATAATTTATTATCTAATTATGCTTCTAATTCACTCAAGATGTCAATTAATGACATTTTGATTTTTGATAATCCTCTTAATTATCTAATTATATGTTAATTAAGCCTCTAATCTTGCATTTAATCGATAAACCTTCTTATTGCCTAATTCCTGCTTCAAAAAATTCCAAAATCTACTCACACCCCTTCTAGATACTCTCAAAAGCTTCCTAAGCCTACCTTGGATCCTTAATCAAGACTAACATATTAATTAGCTTCTAATATAATCAAAAAGTGCATCGAATTATAAATTTCTATTTTTTGTCTTACCTTTTGTCCCGCATGTACTAGGATTCTAAACTTTCCTAAGTGGAAGACTATATATTCAAGCCTAGTGCATTCTTTTCAACTTTGTAGCATAATTTTGATAGTATATCATATAAAAACGTATGATCTTGATCCTTACTTCCATTTTTGGAATATCTTGCTCACCTTGCATCAATCCTTCATGTTTAGTTAGTAGGTGAATATTTAGCATGTCCTTATAGCCATTTTTTAGAGATATCCTTTCACTATCTTGAAGAAAAATATCAAACCAATTTGATTTCTTTAAGATCTTTATAGGTTAGCATATATATTAGCAATCTAAAGAGAAAAATGAATTATCATGTTATTTTGTTTCATTCATGTTGCATGTACTTATAAGTTAGTTTTATAAGCTCTTATCTTGATGTTTTTTTATCTAATCATGTCTTGAATATACTAGGTGTTAGTTTCAATTGTTATGGTGTAGTTAGTCTTACATGCATACTGACCTCCTTGACCTACAAACACACCGATAAAATAAAATTTGGAGATTACAATATATAATTGCATGTTTGGAGTGATGCTCCTACATCATACTCCCAAGGGAAAGAGAAAATTTCCTTATACTTTGTGCTAGCTTTTATTCTTCTTCTTATTTTCTTTCTTTCTAGTTGAAGATGATCCTCTTAGAAGTGGCCCTTGACTAAATACCAACCATGTTTTATCTCTATCACTTGTTATTTGTCTTCTACCAACTGGCTCTACCTTTCAAATTCTTAAGTTCTTGAACAAGATAATATTTATAGGATTGTGTGTAATCCATGTTCCATGTTGGTCTGAGTATGTACACTTGATTCATGGTTATATATGATGCCTTCTCAACCTTCATAATTGTTAAACTACCTTTTTCTTCTTCCTTTTGTCCCTTTTGAGTCATCTCATCCTTGCATTTTGAAAACACTAACTTTTTCTTGAAAGGATCATCTTTCCTTGACAGTGCTCCTTATATTCTTCGGTTATCAATCCTATATACTCAACACTTAGGGAGAAACTAAACATGGAGAAAATTTATCTACATTCTTAATCCTTTCTTAATCTCTAGTTTCATCCTTGATCATGTATTCTGGTTCTTGATCTTCTTTGTTCTTACACATGATTACTTTCTTATCAGCTCAAAGTTCATGATTGCTTCTTTTTTTCATCATGATTAATTTATCGCTCAACTTTTCTTAAATTTTGTGCTCCTAAGAGCTCTTATTGGTCTCCATCTCCCTTGAGATCTGCAAAACCTTCTTTCCTTTCACCTTCTTTTCTCACTTGATTTTACAAATTAGTATTTAGTTTTCCATTTCCACTCTAACTTCTTCACACCTCTTATTAAATAATCTACACCTTCATTCATCTCACTTGTACCTCCACATTCAAAACTCATAGCAATGTTAGATTCAATTAAATAGGAGGATTTCATGCATCTTCCACTTTCTTCATGACCCGTATTTTTCCTCTTCTCCTTCATGGCTTTTCACATGCAACTTGTTCATCTATATTTTTCTCGATATCTCTTTCCTAATAACCTATATCAACTTTATCAACTAATTCTTCATCCAATAGACCTTGATGTTAGTCCACAAGAACTTTTCATGTGATTCTTTTCTCTTTCCATCATCTCTTGTTTGTTTCACTATTCCATCTTCATCTTTCTTGTCTTCCTCTTGTCTCAAGATGAGACCATATCAATATCTCCACATATCTCATGTCCATAATCATCAAAAATCAATGGTAATCAATCATATGAGTCTTAATAGCCCTAAGTAGTGTCTTCTCATGATTATCTAGTTTCTATATCAAGAATTTCTTAGCTGATAATCATCATAACCAACCTTGTTTATGGATCTTGTTCACCTGTAATGGGAAAAAGAGTATGATCCTTTCTCCATTTAACACAATAGTGTAAGTATTTATTCTTACCATCATGAACTTCTTGTCTATCATACTGTCATGGCCTTCCCAACAACACATGACACACATCCATAGGTACCAAATCACACAATACTTTATATCTATATCTTCTAATTTGAAATTCTATTTGACATTGTTCCCTAACCAAAACATGATGACCTTTCTACATCTAAGATATTTGATAAGGATTAGGGTGGATATTGTTGTTTTCAGACCCAACTTCTCTACCATCTCATAAGAAACTAAATTTTTAGTGCTTCCACTATCTATAATCACATCACAACATTTTCCCTTAGTTTTACACCTAGTTCTAAATAAATTTATTCTTTGAGTTACATAAAATGCCATTCCTTGTCTTGGTTTTAATAGAAATCTTCTAAACAAAAGAGACTTACACTCTATTTTAAGAATAGGATCAACATCTATCTTTCAACCTTTTTCATCCTTGTATCCATCTCAGCACTCATATGCTTTGTGTCCTGCAAATCTTTGACATTTGTAGCACTTACCTACAAATTGTACTCTATTTGTCCCATTTATTTTCATGAGACTCATCTCTTACTCTCATTCTTCTATTTGATTGCTCTATACCTGTCCAACCTGACTCATCGAAATACTTCCATCATCATATCCATCTTCTCTTCCAAAGATGGCCTTCTCTCTTCTCTAACCTGTACCATCTTGTCTTCCATTTTCCTCTTCTTCTCAATGTATCAAAATTCTTTTCTCAAATTCTTCAAATCTATTTTCCCACTCTAATACCAAATGATGTTGAGCTACAATCACTTAAAAAAACTCAAAATGTTAGAATGATTCAAAAATCTCAAAAATTGTCCCTTAAAATCCTTCACTATTAACTATTTCTTCAAGTCAAGAAACCTTTAAAATCAAGAAAAAAAAATTGATTTTAACCTTATTGTACTTACCCAAGCATTTAACCATGTTACTAGACCTTAGACTAACTCAATTCAATCATCAAAATGATTCAAATCACATAAAAAAAAAAAAAATTCTCACCTTTCTTGCAAAACTGACCTTTTAAGCTTTCTTAAGTCAAATGACCATTGGGGAGTTTCATGTTTGGAGAAATCACATACCACTACCTAGAACAAACGAAATACACTTCCAATTACCCTTTATCCTCCTTTGATGTGTATGCAAAATTTATTGGCTTAATTCTTTGGTCCTATTTTCTTTTCCACCTCTCTTTCTTACTTGTCTAAACTCCTTAGCCCTTCCTATTATATTTTTATTCCTTAACTTTTGACTCAAAATGGTTCATCTTGACAAAATAAAATCCGTTTGGGATACCCATTTAGCTACCCTTTGAGGACCATTGTTCAAATTTCTAAATTTCCTTCCTTTCAAAAATTCTCCAAAATCACTTTTTAGTTACTATTAGGTCTCTTGGTTCTCCAAAATATGGTTGTAGGTTGTTTTTCTTCAAAATGTGGAAATATAATGGACCATTTTTGAAATAATTATTTTGATTCACCTTGGCTCTTAATCATTTATAGACCTTTAATATCAAACGTTTCAAAAATTAATTTGAGGTTTCAAACCCTCACTCTAGAAGTGCTCTAACCCTTAACCACTCTCTTATTTCAAGACTGTCTCGGACTAATTAGATTATACCCCTACATTTTCATGAATATTAATAGCTTGAATGAGATTATTTTGAAGTTTTTTTTAATACCTTCAAAATCTATGAATAATAAGTTGTTATATGATACTTTGCAAAATTTGAAAGGTTAGTTTAACCTTGAGTTAAACCTCCAATAACCAACTGAAACCCTACCTTGGGTACGATTTCAAGCTTCAGAATCCGAAAGAACAACATTAAATTCTTCAATCAAAAACTTCAAGTTTACTTTAACGTCCTTATATGGATTTATTCAATTTAAGGATTCTTGCATCACATTTTAAATATTATAAACTGAACAGGATATGATGTCACTTTACCTTAATACTCAATGGCGAAGACTTCATCTAAAAACCTAATTGCGCAATTTTATAAGAACATGGGATTTCTTAACTAAGGAATTCCCAATTGCTAAGGGTGACTGTTTGTATCTTAATCATGAGATGACTATGTGAAATATTTTCCTTCCTCTATGTCAAATAATTCTTAATCCTTCTTCAAACTCACATTTATCACTTTTTGGTCTAGTTCTTCGTTACATTAACTGTCATGAGTCAATTAGTATGACTCCACAGTCTGCTACTGATTTCTCATGTTTTTTAAAACATCAACAATAGAAGAAACTAAGTGAAACCAACACAAATGGACAATGAAAAATATTTCTTACTAAAATATAAATTTACCATATCAATGAGGTTCACCATTTCTACACATGCATTTTTGAAAATTGCTACAATGCACCAAAAATACAAACTAATGATTGTAACACACCATTTGTTTGCAAATAAAATTCTTCTTCTCTCGAATCTTGGAGATCCTCTACATTCTCTCATTCAAATGATGATCCTCTAGTTACAATGATGGTTTAAATATATCTCTTTCAGGTTTTATAATAATCGTAGGCCTCTTAAGACCTCTTCAAGTTACATGTTTAGCTCCTTTATTACAACATTAAGAGACCTAACTTAGTTTTACTAGAACCATGGACCTAAGAAAGTAGGTCATGAATATGACTTCTTCATGACTTATAGACCTCAATAAGACCTTGCAAAATCTTAACACATGTTGTAATGCTCCAAGAACACACAAATACATAAAATACAAGCCAAAATGCCTTCTAAATTCAAATTTGTTCTTTTGAAGGGAAAATGCAAATTTCAAATTTGTGAAGGACAAGACACAAACTAACACACCTAGATGACTCTAAATGGCCTCCTAGACCTACAAACACACTGATAAACAAAAATTTCAAGATTACAAGACAACTTTACATGTTTGGAGTGATGCTCCTATATCAAACATTGATCCTCAATCTTCTTCATGTCTTCATCACTCTTCTAGGATCTATCCATAACCCCTCAACACTCTTATTCAACCTCCTATATTTCATGCATAGCTTCCTTAACTCCACTAGTCACAAATGACCACAAACACTTTCTTATATACAAGTCACTAGCTCAAAACACCCCTTGGTCAGCCATGACCATATAGATATGTCATCACAAGTCAAAAACATAAAAAACACATCTTATAAAAATCACCAATAGACCTAGGTAGGTTGGAAAGGGCCACACCAACAAGGATAAACACCAAGACACTCGAACTAGCTCAAAATTTACTCTCTAAGCTCCAACAAATGTACAAACACCTAAAATGTCTTCTAACCATTTTTTCATGGATCCAAAATCATCATGTAACTCAAGTAAAACTTCTACACACCTTTCGTAGGATTTAAAACATCTAAAACATCCAACTTCTTCATGACACATGCCCAGAAGAAATTGAACCCTTAAAGGTCTTCAAGAACAAAGAAAACAATCCTGAGGAATGACAATATTCTGTCATGACCCATTTCTTGCGACCTAAAACACAACAACAATCAGGTAGGATTTGGAACAAGTTTTTTTTTGGTATATATATATATATATATATATATATTTGCCCGAACAAAAACATTAAATTTAGTTCTTATAAAAGGATTATTCTTTTCTTGAGAAGCATATGTATTATTTATGCATGAGCTACTACTAATTAAGGTGGCTAAAGAGAATCTTTATAAGATCATAATCCAAGTCAAAAAAAAATAAAAGCTTCAAAATAATGTTTAAAATCTCCATGTAATTAATAATCATTTCCCACGAAATGTGGAAGGAGGAAAAAAAATTTAGGAAACCAACAATAAGCTAAATTCTCAAATCAAAACTACACTTACTCATAACCCTAAATTTGTACCCCACGTGAGATTAGAAAGGCAAGTAAATAAATAATTAATTAATCTCATTAACAAACAAGGGGAGGACTTGGAAAAAGAGATGCCCTAAGATCTAATCTTCTCTCACCGTAGATTCTTTGAGAAGCCCTAATTTCTCTTTCTTTATTTTATTTATCTTTATTTCTCTACTCTCATTCTCATATTTCCCTCTTTTCTTTTCTTTTCTTTGCAGGTTATACCAGGAGATCTCATGGAGGGGGAGAGAAGATTAAAGAATATGGAATTATTTTCACTATTTCCTCCATCGGATTTGTAGATTCAGATTTTTTTTTCTTTTAATTTATTTATCTATCATTATTTTCTCTTATATATATATATATTATTTGTTTCTCTCTCTTATATATATAAAACTGCATACAACCAAACTGTTTTTCTTTGTATGCCTACAAATAGATCTAGTATATCCATGCATATATATAATTAAAAAAACATTGCGGTTGATTTATATATTTTTTTGTTTTATTTAGTGTGTGTTTCAAATAGGGGGAAGCAGTTGCCATAGATGCCACAGGGAGGGGGGGAACAGGGCTGAGCTAGATGGAGGAGGAGTAGCAGTAGCAGGAGTAGGTATAGACGGGGTGTGTGTGTGGGGAGGGAGAGTGGCCGGGGTTGTGGCAAGGAGGTGGTGTGTGGGGGCAACGGCGCCCAAGGAGAGAATGCAGGGGTGGGGCGGGGTTCGAGCCCTCCACATTTTTGTTTATTTTATTTGAATTCACAACCGTGGGGGTGTTTGGCCTTCCCCCCCCCCCCCCCCCACAAATTTGTTTTGTATATATATATATATATTATAACAATAACAATACTATAATTATTTTTTTGTTAGTTTATTTAATACCAATACAAAGTATATATATATATATATATATATATATATATTTATTTATTTATTTTAATACTTAACCTACTTCAAAATATAGCAGATTACTGTATATATCAATATACATTCATATATCATCTTAATTGATATAATTAAATGAGTCAAATAATAAATTCCAGGATACAACATTTAGTATGAATAACAACCTTAATAGAAAGACATTATAAAAAAAAGGACTTTTATGGTTGATATATAAAGAAGTATGAGTATTTTGAAATATACACATATGAGAGGACAAATACAATTTCCAAAATTTCGTAATTAATGGACTATATCTATTTTTTTTTCTTTTCTTTTATATATATATATATATATATATATATATATATATATATATATATATATATATATATATATATATATATATATATATATATCAAATCCATGATACCTTTTTTTTTTATAAGGGGTGTTCAATTTCAAAAGGATAACGATTCCTTCTACTAATAAATGCTAACTTCACATAACAACCAAAATTTCATTTCCAAGGCAAGACATATATTTCCGATTTTCAGATTTGCACACTAACGAGATTCCCAATAATCTTGATTTTTTTTTTAAAAGGACATGATTTAAAAAAAACAGCTTTTCATTCCAATAAGGGTTACCAAAACTTCAATTTCAAGGGTCTTAAATTCAATGTATAACATGATTTCACAACACACATAACTACTCCTTAAATGAGTTACAAGTCTCTCTTACAAGATGTTTTAAAGAGATTGCTAAATCAACAATGACTCTCATTTATAAGCAAGAAAATTACAAACTAAGAGTTTTACAAGAGGTGCAAGTTTCCACAAAGCCTTGGCCAAAAAAAATACAAGGAGGTAATGTCCCTAAAGAGAGAGAAGAAGCCAACTAGAACTCCAAACAACACCAACTATCAACCTTGAGCTCCAATCTTGATGCCTTTGAGAAAACCAACAAGGAGAAAGAGCTTGTTTGCCTTCCAACCAAATGCATCATTATATGCCTCTCCCAAGGTTGGGATGCATGCTAGCCTCCCCCAAGCCCATGGGAAAGAGGCAACTAACCACAACTTGCACAAGTAAGAGGGTGAAGCAACCAAGAACACTTTCACATGGAAATAACAAAAGAACAAAAAAAACATAAATCAAGACTCAAAGTTTTACAAGGAGGAGAACCCATGTTCTTCCTCAAGGGTGGGGAAGAGAGGAGAAAGTTCTCCAAAAATTTTATTCCAAAAATTTCTTGCACAAAGCAAAAAACTCCATACCCTCCTTATTGCTCCTAATTTCAATCCAAAACCCTCCTTATTCCTCCTCTCTTTCTCCAAGTCCTTCTTGGAAGGATTTTCAAACCCCAAAGGGGTTTCCTTACCAAGAATGGGGAAGGAGATTCAAGCCAAATGAATCAACTTCCCCACCTCAACCATTGAGGGGAAACACTAAGACCCTACAAGGCTTGTCCATCAAGCCTTGAGGATTGAGAGGGAAAATTCCCTCTCTCTTCCCCCACACTCCAAAACTCCATCATGTCATATGATGGAGGGAGTAAAACAAACAACAACAGCAAATAACAAAGCCATGCAACCCATCTAACAACTAAGATAAATGCAACACAAGAAAAAGAACATAAGAGCCTACCTCAAGGAAAGCTCTATAAAAATTTCTCCAACTTCAACTTTCTCCACACCTTGACTCAAGCCAATCTCCAAGCTCCAAAATCCACAAGCATCCCAAGCAAGAAGTTTCAAAAAAAGTCCCTCTCTTTTCCCATGAATGGGAATTTGAAGAGGAGCAAGCAAGAATCCTCACCAATGAGGGGGTGACATGTGTCACCCCTCTCCCTCATCAAGGTCAAAGATGCCAAAACAAAAGAGAGAAAGGGTAAAATTGTCTTTTTGCCCTCTTCTCCAAAATTCCCTTAAATGTTAGCAAGACAAAACTAGTGAAACTTTTAATAAACACTCAAATCCACATCCTTTACATGGATGTGACTAAACAAGAGGTAAAAAGGGAGGGAAAACTCCCTCTAGTCTTGAAAATAATCCCCCATACCCATTAGGTAGGGTCCAAGGGCTCATTTTTATGTTAGGGGAACTCCCAAGCTAAAAAGGGGTCCCCAAAAATGCCCAAAATACCCTAATTTCGGGTTTTGCATTTTTGGCACAAGGGTAGAGGGTGTGGGGACCACCCAAGGGTCTCACATGTGACCCTAAACCCTTGTGATTAAGTGACTCATTAAACAAAATCAACAATTTAAATGAAAATGGGATTATTAACTCCCAAAAACAAGTTTACAACTCCACTAGTAACCCTAAACAAAATTAATAATTCAAAGCAAAATACATTACATAAATTGGGGTCACTCATAGTGCCCAAACTAATAATCACCTATACTAAGGCTTCACATAATGAACATGGCTAGAACTCAGCCCGTGGGCTTCTTATGCAAGATTGAGTAGCTGGCCTGAATCCCACGTTCTCCTATAAACCTATCACCTGCACACTCATTGCACACATTAACCACACTTGTCTGATATAATATAATTCAATGACTTAGTAAGATATCAATGCATTCTAAACTAACCTAACATCCTATTGAAATCAAGATGCGACAACATGTGCATAATTATACTCAATATTCCAAAAGTTAGACAAGATGATACGTGACATATAACCATAGAATTCCACATGCAACAACTATCCATTATTATAATTATGTTCCAAACACAACATCATATCCATTAGTATCCATGACATTATAAGAAAATGCGACAATATAGAAATCAAGCTAAATTGGCGTTATACGCCTAAATGTCCACACATGTCTAATAAGATCAAATTTCTAAATATAATGTCCAAGATATAACCAATCACTGTCAAAACATGTCTATGAGTAAAACAAACAACAAGCTACTGAGCTATAAAAAGTGTATGCACTACATCCCCCTCTACTAAAATTAGACTTCCTCCTAGAATTCACTGAAAGAGATAAGGATATCTAGCCCTCAAGGGTGTCACATCCTCCTAGGTAGCTATTGTCTCGTCATATCGGTCCCACTGTACTCTAATCTGGTCCAAGTTTTGACCCCGAAGGGCCAACCTCCGGTGCTCCAGTATGCGTACGGGCTCCAATCTCCACTATCCTCCATCCTCTACCTATAATGCTGACCAATCCAAAACATGAGAAGCATCAGGTACATATCTACGTAGTACAGAAACATGAAACACATCGTGGGCCCGTGCAAGGCATGGTGGCAAAGCTAGGTGATAGGCAACTGGACCGATGACCTCTAAAATATCAAAAGGCCCCACAAAACAAGGTGATAGCTTAGAACCCTTTCCATAATGGATTGGACTCTTATGCGGATGAACTCTCAAGAAGACTTTATCACCCACTGAGAAGTGACGATCAATCCTCTTGGTGTCTGCATACGCCTTCTGGCATGCTCTGGCCTACTCAATATGTTGTCTAATCAGAACATCCTGCTGCTCTAAATCCTGAAGATAGGCTGGTCCCAGAATAACTCTGTAATCTAGTCTATCCCAACTCAAAGGTGTCCTGCAAGGTCGTCCATACAAATCCTGGTAAGGAGCCATACCAATGGAACTATGATAGTTGTTGTTGTAAGAAAAACTCAACTAAATGTAAATAATCTTCCCATTTCTTCTGTTGATCCATCACATACATTCTCAACATGTCCTCTAACACCTGATTAACCCTCTCTGTCTGCCCATCTGTCTCTGGATGATAAGTTGAACTGAAATTGATCTGAGTACCAAGAGTGGCCTGAAAAGAAGTCTAGAAAAATAAAGTGTAGATAGTATCCCTATCATTTATGATGGTCTTCGGAATCCCATGTAACCTAACAATGTCCTCCATAAACACTTTAGTAATGGCTTGTGCATTATAGGTGACCTTGGTTGGTGAAAAATGCACAACCTTGGTCAACTTATCCACGGTAACCATAATGGCATCATGATGATAAGAAGACATAGGAAGTCTGACTATGAAATCCATGGAAATCACATCCCATTTCCACTCAGGAATATCATGAGGGTGTAAAAGTCCTGTGGGATGTGAATGCTCTACCTTAACCCTCTGACACTCAAGGCATCATGCAACAAAATCTGCTATGTCCCATTGAAGACCTGGCCAATAATACAACTCCCTCAGATCGGCATGCATTTTCTTCACTCCTGGATGTGCCACATATGGGGCTTGATGAGCCTCTATGAGGATGAAGCTACACATATCTTCCGACTTAGGCACGTAGATGCGTCTGTGGAACCAAATAAAACCATCTACCTCTAAAACACACCCATAAAATCTGCCCTCTAAAGTACCCTAAGACTTCAACATCTGTTTAGCTCCCTCATAAAATCTGTCCTCTGGAAGGTGCTCAAGAATCCTGCCTCTCAAATCTAACTAAAGTTTCAATGAAGCAAGCACATGTCGTCGCCTACTAAGTGCATCTACAACAACATTTTCATTCCCTTTAATATACTGAACCTCCATGTCATACTCACATAGGAACTCCATCCAACGTCGTTGATGAGCATTGAGGTTCGGCTGTGAGAAGATATGCTGCAAGCTACGATGGTCTGTCCTCAAAATGAAAGGTCTACCCAAAAGGAAATGTCACCAACGAACAAGAGCATGAACAACTGCTGCAAGCTCCAAGTCATGAGTAGGATAATTAAGCTCGTAGTCCTTGAGCTTACGAGACTCAAAGGCAATAACCTGACGCTCCTGCATAAGAACTGCTCCCAAACCCTCTAGTGATGTATCAGTACAAACAAAAAAATCCTTTATCGGGTCTGGAACTACCAAGATGGGCATCGTGGTTAACCTTTCCTTAAGCAACTGAAAGGCCTGCTCACATTTCTCTGACCAATCAAACTTCTTCCCTTTTCTCTGAAGAGAAGTAATAGGGTGAGCAATCCTAGAAAAGTCCTGTACGAACCTATGGTAATACCCTGCTAAACCCATGAAACTCCTCACCTCAGTAACTGATGTGGGTGCTGGCCAGTCCAAGATAGCCTGTATCTTAGAGGGATCTACGGAGATACCCTCACCTGATATGATATGACCCAAGTACTGAATCTCTTTTTGAAAGAAGCTGAACTTTTCCAAGTTTCCATACAGCTTCTGCTCTCTCAAAACCTCAAGTACCTATCTCAAATGCTCCTCGTGTTCCTCCTCAGAATGAGAATAAATTAATATGTCATCAAGGAACACTAAGACAAAGAAATCCAGAAATGTTTTGAATACTCCATTCATGAGGCTCATGAAGACAGCTGGGGCATTGGTCAAACCAAATGGAACCACTGTGAACTCATAATGCCCATAACATGTGCGAAAAGTTGTCTTATGAATGTCTGCATCTGAAATGCGCAACTGATGATACCCTGACTTGAGATCAATTTTGGAGAATACTCTCACTCCCCACATCTGATCAAACAAGTCATCAATCCTAGGGAGTGGATAACGGTTCTTTATTGTGACTTTATTGAGCTGCCTGAAGTCTACACAAAGCCTAAGAGAACTTTCCTTCTTCTTCACAAATATGACTGGTGCTCCCCAAGGAGATACACTAGGGTGAATGAGACCCTTATCTAATAATTCCTCTAACTGAATCTTGAGCTCATGAAGCTCTGGAGTCGTCATCCAATAAGGTGCCCTAGAAACTGGTGCTGATCTAGGTACTAAATCAATGGTGAAATCCACCTCTCTGCGGGGTGGTAACCCTGGAAGCTCACCTGGAAACACATCTGCATACTCCCTCAAAACTGCATGATCATCTAAGGGTGAATGCCTTGGAATGCTCTCAAATCGATCACTGATGGTGATAGCAAACAACTGACACCCCTTACACATGCTCCGCTTGAGTTGCTTAGCTGATATCATGCGTAAGGAGATAGGCCTCTACATCCCTGATATCACAACTACACTCCCAAGATTATCCTAACACTCAATGACCTTATTTCTACAATCCACCCTATCTCGATGAGCTTTGAGCCAATCCATACCAAAAACTACCTGATAGGAACGTAGAGGGATAACTCGGAGGTCAAGAGTAGTGGAGAAGGATCCTAAATCAAGTACGCAACTCTCCACATACGAGTCCACGGTGAGTTTGGCCCCAGAGGCCAACTCAACCTACAAACTCAACTATCTCTGGTTGCCTAGCCACCACTAGCCCACACTGGTCCACTATAGAAGGTGATATAAAGGAATCTGAAGCACCTGAATCAAAAAGTACTGAGACAGAAAATACCCCCTGATAGTACATGTTGTCTCAATGACTGTGGCCTAATGCTCAGCTTGATGGTTGTCAACCACTGCATATACACGATGAGTGCATCCTACATCACCCACCATCTACTCGGATCTAACAGCTCTCTGTGTATCCATGGTATTGGGTTTGTGTGGGCACATGCGCACATAGTGATCAGGAGATCCACAAATAAAACATCCTATTGTACCCCTCTGAGATGGGGTCCCTCCTGTACTCTGGTGTACTGATCCTGCCGGTCCAACCCTAGCAAACTGTTGTGTGTGAGCTGGCTGTGCCTGCTGAGTGCCCTGCCTCCTATCCCTAGCTCCACCAAAACCTCCTCTAGAAACACCTCTCTGAAATCCCTGTGTCTGTCTAGCCCCCTGTTGTGGGTGGCCCTGCTACTGTGTCTGTCGCTGCGGGTGCGGTGGAGCCCTCGTGGCTGCTGGCGGAGGCCAAAATCCTCCTCTAGGGGGTGGTGCAGTACCTCATGACCTCTGACTCTAGAAGGCTTGTATCCTCTCCTGAAACTTGCTCTTGTTTCTATCACGATGCTCCTGTGCCTTGGTCCTGTTCTCCTCAGCTAAGTAGGCCTTCTCAACGGCCTTCTCAAGTGTGGGAGGAGATAACATCCTAACTACTCCTGCTATATCTGCATTAAGGCCCTTGAATGAACCTATTAACCTGTAATTTCTCATCTTGCAGGTAGTCCACATACTGTAGAAGATCCAAGAACCTGCTCTCATACTGCGCTACTGTGCCAGATCCCTGTCGTAAGTCATGAAACTCATCGATCCTCTTCTGCACAAAATGCTCTGACATATAACGAGCCCTGAATCACTCCTCAAACATCTCCCAAGTCACTATCTCTCAAGTCAGATGGAGCTTCCACTCCTCATTCCTCCACCAAACACCTGTTGCGTCTCAGAGGAGGTGTATGGTGAACCTTGCCTTGACGTTGCTCTCGTAAGAGTGCAAGCCAAAGAAACTATCCAAGCTAAGGAGCCATGACTCAGCCCTAAAGCCATCTATAGAGCCGGTGTAGGTGGGCGGCTGCAAATGAAGAAGATCCCTGATCACACTACCTGTATCTCGATCCTGGCGATGTAGTCCAAAAGGCGAAGGGGGTCACCTATCCTCGAATGGTCCCTCGAGACTGTGTGAGCGGCTACGACGGAATGAGGCTACCCTCTTGTGATGAACGGAAGGGCTACGTGACCTCTCCCACCTCAGTGTATCGTGCTCTGGTGGCTCTGAATGCACGTCCTCACCTAATGGCTCCTCGTCTCCCAATGGTGCCTCCACTCTCGTCTCCTGCGGTGGTGGTAGATGCTGCTCCACAACGCCTATCAGCTGGCGCAAGGCCTCTAATATCCGAGACCCAAATTCGGGTGTCGGCGGCTCCCGCGTAGGTGCACTATGCCCCAAACCTCTAGCTGATCGTCCTCACTTGGGCGCCATCCTGCACACGAGGTGAGCGAGAAATTTATTAATTTAAAATTTAATGGTTGTGGATGATTTATTTTAACTGTTTATTTTTATTCATTTAGTTAATTTTGTGTTGTTAAAATTACCATTAACTATTTTAATTAATTACCCAGTGGTCCGCGTGTGCGAACCTCATGCTCTGATACCAAATTGTAATGACCCATTTTGGGTACGACCCAAAACACCAAAAACAATCAGGTAAAATTTGGAACAGGGTAAATTTTTTTGGTATATATTAATATATATTTTCCCAAACAAAAACATTAAATTTAGTTTTTATAGAAGGATTATTCTAATTCTTGAGAAGCATATGTATTAATTTATGCATGAGCTAATACTAATTAAGGTATGCTAAAGAGAATCTTTATAAGATCATAATCCAGGTGTAAAAAATACAAGCTTCAAACTAATGTTTAAAATCTCCATGTAATTAATAATCATTTCCCACCAAACGTGGAAGGAGGGAAAATTTTTAGGAAACCAACAATAAGCTAAATTCTCAAATCAAAACTTCTTACTTTAATTTATATTTCCCTAAATTTATACCCCACGTGAGAGTAAAAGGCAAGTAAATAAATAATTAATGAATCCCTCATTAACAAACAAGGGGAGCCCTTGGAAAAAGAGATGCCCTAAGATCTAATCTTTTTTCCCTAAATAATTCTTTGAGAAGCCATAATTTCTCTTTCTTTATTTTATTTCCTCTTTATTTCTCTACTCTCATTCTCATATTTCCCTCTTTTCTTTTCTTTTCTTTGCAGGTTATACCAGGAGATCTCATGGAGAGGGAGAGAAGATTAAAGAATATGGAATTATTTTCACTATTTCCTCCATCGGATTTGCAGATTCAGATTTTTTTTTATTTTAATTTATTAATCTATCATTATTTTCTCTTATATATATATTATTTTGTATCTCTCTGTTATAATATAAAACTGCATACAACTAAAATGTTTTTATTTGTATGCCTACAAATAGATCCAGTATGATGCATATATATAATTAAAAAAAATAGTGCGGCTGAGGGGATTTTTTTTTGTTTTATTTAGTGTGTGTTTCAGACAGGGGGAAGTAGTTTCCATAGATGGCACAGGAAGGGGGGGTGGAACAGGGCTGAGCAGGGTGGAGGAGGGGCGGCAACAACAGGAGCAAGTACAGACGGGGTGTGTGTGTGGGGAGGGAGAGCGGCGGGGTTTGTGGGGAGGTAGGTGGTGCTAAGGCTGGGGGCAGTAGGCTGCATCGTGCCCAAGGAGTAGAATGCAGGGGTGGGAGAGGGGGTTTGACCCCCCCGCATTTTTTTTTTGTTTTGTTTGAATGCACAGGGGGGAGGGGGGCCTTCCCCCACCCCCCCAACACAAATTTGTTTTGTATATATTTTAAAATATTATTATAACAAAATACAATACTATATATTATTATTTTGTAAGTATATATTTATATACCAATACAGAGTATTATATATATATATATATATATATATATATTTCCTTTACTTATTTATTTTTTTTAAAAAATTAACCTATTCAAAATATAACAGATTACTGTATATATCAATATACATGTCATATATCATATTAATTGATATAATGTAAATGATTCAAATAATAAATTCCTTTTATACAACATTTAGTATGAATAACAACCTTAATAGAAAGACATTATAAATTCTATTTAATGACTTGTATGGTATGATATATAAATAAGTATGATGTATTTATGAAATATACACAAATATAAGAGGAAAATGTATACAATTATCCAAAATTTCGTAATTAAATGGACTATACATTTATTGTCTTTTCTTTATAAAGTTTATAACTATCATATTTCCAAGCCATATTTCCTTTATATATATATCAAATCCATGATACCTTAAACCGTTTTATAAGGGGTGTTCAATTTCTAAAAGGATAACGATTCCTTATACTTCATAAATGCTAACTTCACATAACAACCAAAATTTCATTTCCAATGCAAGACATATATTTCCAATTTTCAGATTTGCACACACTAACGAGATTCCCAATAATCTTGATATTTTTTTTTAAAAGGGACATGCTTTATTAAAAAGAGCATAAGATTTCAAATTTTCATTCCAATTCAAAAGGAGTTACGAAAATATTCAATTTCAAGGGTCTTAAATTCAATGTATAACATGCTTTCACAACACACATAACTACTCCTTAAATGAGTTACAAGTCTCTCTTACAAGATGTTTTAAAGAGATTGCTAAATCAACAATGACTCTCATTTATATGCAAAAAAGTTACAAACTACGAGTTTTACAAGAGGTGCAAGTTTCCACAAAGCCTTGGCCAAAAAAATACAAGGAGGTAATGTCCCCAAAGAGAGAGAAGAAGCCAACTAGAACTCCAAACAACACCAACTATCAACCTTGAGCTCCAATCTTGATGCCTTTGAGAAAACCAACAAGGAGAAAGAGATTGTTTGCCTCCCAACCACAGGCATCATTACATGCCTCTCCCAAGGTTGGGATCCATGCTAGCCTCCTCCAAGCCCATGGAAAAGAGGAAACTAACCACAACTTGCACAAGTAAGAGGGTGAAGCAACCAAGAACACTTTTCACATGGAAACAACAAAAAAAATTAAAAAACCATAAATTAAGACTCAAAGTTTTACAAGGAGGAGAACCCATGTTCTTCCTCAAAAGTGGGGAAGAGAGGAGAAAGTTCTCCAAAGGTTATATTCCAAAAATTTCTTGCACAAAACAAACAAACTCCATACCCTCCTTATTGCTCCTAATTTCAATCCAAAACCCTCCTTATTCCTCCTCCCTTTCTCCAAGTCCTTCTTGAAAGTATTTTCAAACCCCAAATGGGTTTCCTTACCAAGAATGGGGAAGGAGATTCAAGCCAAATGAATCAACTTCCCCACCTCAACCATTTGAGGGGAAACACTAAGACCCTACAAGGCTTGTCCATCAAGCCTTGAGGATTGAGAGGGAAAATTCCCTCTCTCTTCCCCCACACTCCAAAACTCCATCATGCCATATGATGGAGGGAGTAAAACAAACAATATAAACAACCAAATAACAAAGCCATGCAACCCATCTAACAACTAAGATAAATTCAACACAAGCAAAAAGACATAAGAGCCTACCTCAAGGAAAGCTCTCCAAAAAGCTCTCCAACTTCAAATTTCTCCACACCTTGACTCAAGCCAATCTCCAAGCTCCAAAATCCACAAGCATCCCAAGCAAGAAGTTTCTAGAAAAAAAGGTCCTCTCTTTTCCCATGAATGGGAATTTGAAGAGGAGCAAGCAAGCATCCTCACAAATGAGGGGGTGACATGTGTCACCCCTCTCCTTCTTTAAGGTCAAAGATGCCAAAACAAAAGAGAGAAAGGGTAAAATTATCATTTTTCCCTCTTCTCCCAAATTCCCCTAAATGTTAGCAAGACAAAACTAAGTGAAACTTTTAATAAGGCACTCTAATCCACACCCCTTACATGGATGTGACCAAACAAGAGGAAAAAGGGAGGGAAAACTCCCTCTAGCCTTGAAAATAAGCCCCCCTACCCATTAGGTATGGTCCAAGGGCTCATTTTTATGTTAGGGGAACTCCCAAACTAAAAAGGGGTCTCCAAAAATGCCCAAAATAACCTAATTTCGGGTTTTGAATTTTTAGGCACAAGGGTAGAGGGTGTGGGGACCACCCAAGGGTCCTCACATGTGACCCTAAACCCTTGTGATTAAGTGACTCATTAAACAAAAATCAACAATTTAAATGAAAGTGGGATTATTTACTCCCAAAACAACTTTACATGACCTAAACAATACCCTAAACAAAATTAATAATTCAAAGCATAAATACATTACATAAATTGAGGGTCACTCATAGTGCCCAAAATAATAATCTCCTATACTAAGGCCTTCACATAATGAACATGGCTAGGACTCAGCCCATGGGCTGCTTGTGCAAGATTGAGTAGCTGGCCTGAATCCCACGTTCTCCTGTAAACCTGTCACCTGCACACTCATTGCACACATTAACCATACCTATCCGATAAAATATAATTCAATGACATAGTAAGATATCAATGCGTTCTAAACTAACCTAACATCCTACTGAAATCAAGATGCGACAACGTGCACAATTATACTCAATATCTCCAAAAGTTAGACAAGATGATACGTGACATATAACCATAGAATTCCAACATGCAACAAATATCCATTATTATAATTATGTTCCAAACACAACATCATATCCATTAGTATCCATGACATTACAAGAAAATGTGACAATAAAGAAATTAAGCTAAATTGGCGCTATATGCCTAAATGTCCACACATGTCTAATAAGATCAAATATCTAAATATATATAATGTCCAAGATATAACCAATCACTGTCAAAACATGTCTATGAGCAAAGAAACAACAAGCTATTGAGCTATAAAAAGTGTGGGCACTATATCTACAAACTAGATGTTCTTCTCAGGTTTAACAAACATTAAGTGGTGTTGCATGTTGAAATGGTTGTTGCACGTACATTTCTTTAAATCACCAAGACAGTGTAAAACTAGCACTTTTAACATCCATCTGATAAATTTTCCATCCATATTTTGCGGCTAAGGAAACTAAGACGTAATGAATGGAGCATTCACCAATTTTAGTGAAGATGGTGTGAGAAAAAGTATTAGTATATATGTGCACCATACACTTGTTTTCTTTGGAGAATCAATTGGCCACTAACCTTTCTTTGTGATTCTCCACAGCTCCATCGGATTGTGAATTTTATCTTGTTTTTCCTTCTTGTAGCAACCCAAATTCTTTCATGTGTGGCAAGGGTTGATAATTCCCAAATGTCATTTTTTATTAGAGATTTGTACTCATCTTGCACAGTTACTTCCCATTCAACTATTCCTTTTCCTTCTATGAATGATGTGATCATCAACCTGCATATGTCTACTCATACAGAGCATAGTTAGAAAGATAAGTACATAGGTAATTATCCATCAATAGTAAAATATCTTGGATAAGCATATCAGATGATATTCCAATATGCTCAATTCATATCTAGTTAGAAACAAGTTTTTTAGGACTTCTTGGTATCACTTGTTTTTCCTATGCTAAACATTGATGCTAAAATTTTAATTCCTTCTTCTCCTGTAGAAAATGTTACACATGTCATTTTAATCATTAGTATCAATAGTTTTATCCTCTTTAATCAATATTGGAAGAGAATGATGTAATTTAGTGGTGCCTAACATTGATATTATCAATGATGTATTCATCAAAACCATAAATTCCTTTAAATATGTATAATAATTATTCTTAGGATTGTAACAAACTTATATGCTTTGGTGACTCTACCTCATCTATACTTAATCATTATGTACTTCATAATTTTCTTAAGAGAAGATCTAGCTTTTTCCTTTTCTGATCAGGGACATGAGCATATGCAATAATTCTGAAGACTCGAAAGTGATGAGATAGTGGGATATCCCATGGTGCTCCTAAAAATGACATGTAAAGTTATGGTCCATACAAAGGATCCAGCTTCGATATGCACCTGGGGTCCACCTTGAAACATATGTAGTCATCATGATCATTCGATCAAGATGTTAGTCCCCCCAAATTTGACATACTATTGTTATATACGCATTCTTACCCATCCCTATTGCACAAGTCTAGTTTCCAATCAATAACCTATTGCCAAATGCAGCTGTATGAATTCACTTTAGCACACCCAAATTTGATTTCTATGTTTCTATGCATTCTAGGCCAAACCCCATTCCAAGTTGAAACATTCCAATTCATTTTTCCAACCACATGAATACCTATTCGTATATCACATTAGGAAAATTTTCACCCCACACTTGTTATGGAAACTACTAATGGAAATTCTATGTCCATTATCACATTTGTTATAGAAAACTACTCCTTACTTTGATCCACTTACTGTATTTTGAGTAGACCTACATCACTTACATACTTTGAGGGTGGAGGGCATCATATCTCATACCCTCTTGTATTACTATCAATTTTTTATATCATCTCATGTACTCGATGCTTAATTATTAAATAATAATCTTCTTTAAGTATTATTGAAAATATATTGATACATTTATATCATCACTACTCAATGACAAAATCTTGTGCTTACAGTTCACACATGAATGTGGAGGGCAAATGGTCCTCATACAAAATAGATACAATCCTACATACATATGCGTTCTCTAAAATATGACATTTTTTCATCACTACATCATACATCTTACATATCATTAACACATCACACACCACATGATAATGAGCTAAACACAATTGCTACACTCATGTACCCTATAATCACTATTGTAACCATATTTGACTGTTGAGGATATACATCTCCAATGGACCTACATAACATCACATAGATTCATCAATTGAAAATCTTTCCATCAATACGAAATTCCTAGATTAGTCCTTATAGACGTCATAGATGCTACATCTTCATATCTTCCTTTACATCACTTAGCGGTATACGATTTAGGCTAACATTACCACTCCTTCTACTCAACTTGTAGTGATAAACGTTATAAGTTATATCATCACATCATATATCATTCTTTAGTGATTTCCGCTTTAGGATAAACAGTGGGGTCTCCTTTGATGCACTTATTCATTAATGAAAGGCTACCATGTATCAGTCACACGATACTATGAATGCTACCTGTCAGCATTCCTCACTAGACATTTCATCACACACTGTCGTCACACAACACTCTAGTATCACCCGCATAACTAACGAATTAAACATTTATGAGTTTTTCGATGTGACTATCGACACCAATTAGGCAAATCCCCCACATGTTTGCAATGCATAGGAAATTCACGTCACTTAACATTCATTTAAACACAAGATAGTTTGACATATTTGTGACACGAATTTGACATTCGATTAGAACATCATGCATAATAATGGCTCCTATTCACACAACATAATTACAACATTTTGTGTATCTTGGTTACATCTACTATTTTTTATACCTACTTATGTGTAGTGAATGCCCTTACTACACATGATAGTATATATTTCTTATATAATCTTTATTGGGATAACATACACACATCCATGTTCACATGTTTTTCATAGTTGTGATCGTAGATACATAGATTTTACAAGAAACATGGATGTTACACACTGTAAATGCCAAAGTGGCTCTACCAAGGGCATATACTTTCTTACATTAGAGGTGTTATTGTTTCATTGGTGAGTTCACCATAGAATAATACTTTATAGGTTAGACATGATTTTGAATATACATATCTATGGCTTTGTAACATGTTAAGCGTTGTTTTAACTGTGGATCATTTTTTTCGCCTAGGAAGTGGTACTTGCTAACCACATGGTTACTAGTAGAAATATTTTATGCAGAACTACAATACTTTAGGTCATCCACTAAGTTGGGCAAGGCGTTAGCCATACAACCTCCATTAAATTTTATGTACACTTGTCTCTACTTGGGCTTATATTTGGGCCTTTTTTTATATCCATACGGCCTTGAGTTTATGTTTTAAATCATGAATGGTGTAAGCCATAAATTGTGACCCACTTTTCACGGTCTATGTTGGATTTTTGCTAGTTTAGTTGCATCCTAGTTTACATCACAACAGCTTTATAGATTAATACTTGTCTTCTACATGCATACTTATTCATAATAATATATATTTCCTACTCACCTATTTATATCTGCCTTTGTTTCTACCAACCGCATTCTCCCCTATAGGGTAGAGTTTCAATTTCAGCTGTTGGTCCTCTAGTTGGGATCACATTCTCCTACATCAATGTTGAATGCACCTCAATTTTAGACTGTCCATGAAAAAGTGGGTTTCACAGTGATGTGGGTTCAACAGATTCTATAACACTCCATCACCCAATGGATTTTTATAAACGGGTAGATTTTCCTTAGTATTCTAGGGAGAGTTTACATGTTAGAGGATAAATGAGACCTTCCTGTCTACACTACTTCAGCCATTAACATCAGATGGACTATAAAACTAGACCATATAGAGATCTCTTTAGTTATGGGACCAGCGGTTATAAGTTGGAGGATAAATAAAAAATTCCTCCCTATACTTCTTCAGCCAATTGCATGAGATCACCCAAAAACCTTGCACACGATCGACTGTTACATGATATTCACACTTTTCTACACCCCCTTTCTCATCACGGATCAAGTTATGAACATGTTCCTTTTTCATTTTTGTAATTTCATTAGATGTTTTTCACATATATACATGCATATTTACACACATCACATGTGTGTATTTAGTACTTGATCATCCTCTCTGCTATGTAGGTCCATTATGTATAGGAAGGAAATAGTCAACATAAAAAACAACATTACACTAACATGGAGGTGCATCACACACATTGAAATCTATTCACGCGCTTTTGCCCAAGGTTCACTCTCATCAATTTTTATACTTTTGCATCCTTAGTCTCCAAGCTCCACCTTCTTATCACTCAATGCTTTCTCTAGTCCCTCTACATTTTCTACATTGATCTACATGTATATGATGTACACATCTCTAGTCTGATTACATAATACTATTCTATCACAATTTCCTAAAGTGTGGAAAATACACAATTAACCCATGTCTTTAGATAACACATTTCTTTTTTCTGTCTACTTTTCATATAGTCTTATTGAATTCTTCTTTATGTTTAGTCTCGATCTTTTCCCATACTTTGGAATTTGTCATCCTTTTAACACCAACATTTCCATACCTAGGAGGCCAATGTTAGGGTGCCCTCATCCCCTCTTGGTGCCCCTGATCATCTTTGTACTTTTAGTCACACTTTTGGGTCCTTTCTATCCGTTTGAGAATCTTATATTTTTTCATAGTCAATTTTTTGGGGTTAATTATGAAATTCAAGCAAAGATAATCATATAAATGTATAAAGTTATGTGATCATAATAAAGAACCAAGCACTAAACATTCTGCTATCACAACCTAAGGTTGCATTCATCAAGGCATCTACAAGAGCTTCATTGCATCAATCTAGGTCTATCACAAGGAACACAAGGGCCGGTTCACCTATATAAACTTCATAGGAGGGAATTTTATTTTATTCGATGCACACATTTACTACATTTAGTTACATATAGCTACTTTCTCGCTATCCATGTGTGACTGAAACAAGAGAAACCTAAGGAAAAATTCCACAGAAACACATACAGAACTACATTGGGTCTGAGATGTAGTGCAATGCTAAGTTGCAAGTCCACCATTATGACTTGTTAAAAATAGTCTGACCCCTCATTTTACATCTTTATTTTTTAGGAATTGATGTTTATTTGAAGGTTTTTAGGTGCATCCTCCCAGTGTAGGTTTATTGCAACCATCAATCATTGTGTGAATGTATAATAACAAAAGGTGAGCATCAACAAACATCTTACAACCGTAATAATTTAGGTTTCTAAGATTTTATGTAGACTCTGGTGCCTAGAATTATTACCCATGTATATGTGGGTGCCCTTGTCCCTTTCCATGCACCCCAATCTATCCTATCTTGCAATATTTTTTATTTTATGGGCTCCAATACGACGGTCAGTACTTCGTATTTCTCTATCTTCTATCTTTCTGTACTTTCTGGAATTGAGTGAATTAGCTAAGGTTTATCACCCTCTCTTTGCACTTAGGGTTTCATTATTTATTGCTAAGTTTGACTTGGTATTTTTTTTAATTCAATATTCCATTTATTTACTGCTACTATAGCTTCAAATATATTTGACACTTTAGCTTAACCAATTTTATATTATCTCTACAAATAATGTCGACAAGAAATTCAAGAATATCACCCCTATTTACATCTCATGCAATGTCATTTCTCTGAAATGTACTCCTCTTATTTGCCTAAGTATGTAACCATTAATGTAGGGTGATCTCTACAATGAAAAGCTCACATGCCTTTGAAAGTAAGACTACAGCGTCTGGACTTATCATCTTCTCATCAATTCTTTATTATTGAGACAAATCCTAACATCAAGTTTAAAATCATCAGAAAGATGTAAATTAAGAGAGGTCTAGGATGATCCTACCTTTACTTCTTGATAAGATTTCCTTATCTTCTTTATCCTTGCAAGAGGAACTTGATGCTGCCTAAATTCTGATAAGAAAGGAAAAGAAAAACCTGAACGCGTTTCTAGCGATGATATTATATTAAACATATGAACTCTAATTTTGCATCCATGAACAAATTTTGTAAGGGAAGAAACTCCAACGAATTGGTGACTTGGACCAATCATTCAGAGAAAGGAAATTCAATGCATTATTTATAATTATGGATAGCATAGGAAAACTGAGATTACCAGTAATTTTTTCTAATATATACTCATTTTACTATATACAAATTGATTGATATAGATCTATATATAAAGTGGGTTAAATTATCTTTGAGAGGAAACTACTACATGCTGATGTTTTGTTTGTTGTATGAGGATAAGAAGGCAGTTCATTCAGGCGTAATGTCTAGCTATATTGATTTTTCTTATTCTGTGTTACACCTATGCTACGTGCACTCTAACCTTAGCAGTAATTATCATGGTAGACAACAACTACCACTTCATTTTTCCTCCTCTTTATCTTTTATTTCGAGTAGTGGAATTGACTATGACAAAGGAAAGTTCCCTTTTTGTCTCTACAAGGTACAAGGTTTTTATCTTTCAATATACCTCTGTGGGAAACCCTCTCTTTATACATTCGCAACCCAATTTTAAATTTAACGAATTCTATGCTCCTCGGCTTTAGGGAAAATTAAGCATCACCTTTTTTGTGTTATTGGAATTATCAACCAAATTTTTAATTTAACAAATTTTGTGCTCCGTAACTTTATAAATATTAAGTGTCGCCTTTTTTTGCACCATTGGAAAAAATGTAATATTGGATATGAAAATACGGAATAGAACCAAAACAATATATGAAAAAAACAACTACGACAAATAATAACAGTTACTCAAGAATTTTCACTTAAGAAAGAGCTATTGGCCACATTAAATGATTGTTGTTCTTTTATTCGTCACTATCCAACACGTATTTATGCAATTGTTAAACCTGATCACCCTCGTCAAACAATATTTATATTTATATTTTAATGAATTTTTTAGGTTTATAATGTTTCCACTTCTAAATTTGTTAATTTTTGACAAATTAATTATAACAATGACTTTATAACAAAGAGGATCTTAAAGAATCGGTATTGAAGAATTTTTATTTTTTATTTGAATTTCCACTTTAAAAATTATATATGAGTGATATCAAGTTAAAGTTAGCTTGTGATTGTATTTTTATGTCAATACAAAAAATTAAATAAATGCATTCCTTGAGACCACATATCCTTGATTCATTTTTTCAAACATTACACATGTTTTTTGTATTCTTACAAATGTTATATACATATCTAAACGAGCATTAAAACCTATAAAATGAAAAGTATAGGATTTCCATTATATTTTTATGGATATTAATACCCTATTTTAAATATCTCATTTTTTCAGGGGATGGGGATATGCTTGAAATGTTATGGAGTCGAAATTTACATCTACTATATCCATTTTCCTAAGAGTTCCAAAGGACATTTCATAGAATCAATTTTTTCATATTTATAGTCTTCCCTATAACCCACAAGTCACAATTAAACCTGACACCCATAAGAAATGGCTCCCAAATTTTCATATATTTCTACCCTTTTTGAAAGGGGGCATTCCTGAATATAAACACATGGAAAATTATTCTAGGTATTTGATATGTGATAAAATATTCTCATCCTATTATAAATATCTAGACTATCCTATTCCAAATAGGATGATGAAAAACATGAACTATCAAGTACAATTGGTGGGAATCAATGAATCAAGAATTCATGATACTATTCCACCTCACAAGAAACTCGATCACTATGGAATTAAAATGAAACTATATGGTTGTTATCGAAATGATATCAATGATACCTCCCTATGATTAAACCACAATGAAGGGCCTATCTTAAACCACTAATCATAAAAAATTTAATTAGGCCTTTATTCCATGAGTATTATTTTAATATCCCTTTTTCTATTGGATAGATGATTGAATTTTTTTAATAAATCTTATTTCTTAGTACGTATATATCCCTTAAATATCTAATCAACACACACACACACACTGACACACACACACACATAAAACTGTTTTTGCTCTAAACTTATTTGGTACTGACACATTATCCAAGAATATTTTATTAAATTATATAAATGTTACGGGTAATATACGTTAAGCCAAGATACATCTTTATTTTAGTATTTATTTGATTAATATTTATTTTAATTAATGACAAAAAACTAGTATTTTTTTAATTTTTTGTGTAACATAAAACTAATAAATAATTATATTATACCTTTTGTATTGAATTTCTTGGTTGGGAAAATTTTATTACATGATGTACCATGAATAAATGAATGATATGGAATTATTTAAATAAAAATTTAATACATGAGAGAAATAAATCAATTAGATTATATGACATTCATACATATAATTATGACATTCAACAAATTTCTAGACAGAAATATTGATCATTCTTAACAAAACTTGAATAGGATGGATGCACTTCAAATATGTTACCCACTACAAATCAAACTTGGAGATATATGGAAGAACATAAAGATACCTATAATTTCCCAGAGACACTTACATTTACCTTTATTATGGTAAAACAAATTATATGCAATTAATAACAATAATAATTTAACACACGAGACAATCTAATCACTCAAATTATATGAATATAGATAGAACAACCATGTGGTAATACAAATTTCTATGTATGGATATAAATTTTTCATATAAATCCTTAAACATAATATATAATCCTTGAAAAAGTAATACTTGTTGATATATGAAAGCACATGTAGACACCTCTAGTGAACTAGAGACTTATGCATTTACCCTTATGTACAATAAAATTTGACGTCCATGATTTCCCATCAAAATAATTTTAAATAAGGTGTTTCCCTTTGAATTGTACACAAAATGGTAAAATAGGATATTCTATAAAATTAAAATATCATATTTCATTTTTAAAAGGAAATCTTAACATTTGTTTTTATACGTATCAATATATTATATAATTCCAATAAATATCTAAGTGAAAAATCAAGGTCATGTTTCAAATATTGTGATTTGAAGACACAATAATCTCAAAATTTTACAATTTTTTATTTATACAACATGGAAAAAGGTAAATAGTCATGCAAGTTGGAAATTTTAATATTTATACTTTAATTTGGGCCCTATATATACAATGGTTTAATTGTGACCATCAATTTTGTAATATGAAATGAATTCTATCTAAAGGAAGGGATATGAGGTTGAATGGTTTTTCATCAATCTTAATTAGCTAAGATGTGACATCGATATTTAAATCTCAAGTTAGGGGACATGTGAATTTATGAGTTAAGATATTAATATTGGCCGTTAAATTTCATGATTTAATTTTGGTTGTAAATCTTAAGATATTTTCTGGTGCATATTGATACATGATCGAGTATCAGTTGTAAGATTGTCCATCAATTTTAGTGTTTATATTATTTGGACTATCAATTTTTGAATCTCATTTGTAAATTTATACAATTTCATCATAGGAGATTTAATTTTTGAATGTTGATCTAGTGATTCCATATTAACTATCACTATTTTGATCTCATTTACATATGGTGATTATTTTAGATATTATATCCTTAGATTGAGTATTAACCTATAGGATTCAATCTAAACCATCCATCTCAAAATCTAATAGATGAAACTTGAATATCATAATCATGACTTGATGAATTTTTCCTTGAGCATGCATGGGATTCCTATACTGGTCAAGGTCTTACAATGAAGAAAGGAGGAACTATATAATTAATTTTTAGTGTATTTAGTTGATATTATATTTGAATACAACATAATGAAATAAATTATCTTTCTCTATCAATTTGAAATTGTGATAAGTGGCAGGAGGAAAATAAATGTAAATATTTATGAGTTCCATGATTTTATAGCCACATGTAATTTAATATGCAACAAGAACGTATCAATAATGGGAAAAATTTACAATGGTGCAAATTTCGAAAGAGATGTGTATAAATGGTGAATGATGTACATTACATAAAAGAAGGGGATACAATCTACAATAGATGAAAAATTAAATCATTTAGAAGTCAAAAGCAATCTCTAACCTAACTTTGTGATTAAACTAAAAATGGAAATAGTAGCCTAATCTAAAGCTATGCAAAGCAGTAAATTACAAATAAATAAATAAATGAAATCACCAAAAAAACTAAGTAGATATAAATGTAAAACCCTGATGTGGAAGAGGGGTTACAAATTCCTTAGCTAATTCGATGAAGGTGTGGGACTATGTCGTAGTCTAAAATAGGAAAATAAGAGAAGGAAACGACTGCGCATAATCCTGATAAGGTATAGATCTAAACTATTTGAATAAACTGAGGTGCCGAGAAAGGGACAGGGGTTCCTGTTGGGAGCCCTAGTCTGAGATCTTGACACACTGGTATGCAGAAATGGCATAAAACCATCCTCTGAGGTGTTGTTGGATGTTCATCTATAGTTTATTATTATCGCACTAGATTCACTTAACTGCACTAGATGTCATTGTAAGTCAAATATGAAGGAGAAACCTATAATACCCAAAGACAAGTATAAAATCCCTAATAAATAAAGATGCATATGAAGGGGGATGGTTGTCCTTAACGAAAACAATGGTGGACTTACTAACTGAGTGATATACTATATATCAAACCTGAAGTAGTTATGTGTGTGTGTGTGTGTGTCCAAATCATGCCCTAGGTTTCTCTTGTGCTAGGCACACTTTTTGAATTACTGAGTTATAATGAGATGTAAAATGTAATAAATTTTTGCATGGAAAAAATATAATCCCCTCATATGAAGTGTGATGTAGATGAACCATCCTTGTGTGCTTTGTGATGGAGTTAAATGAATGGAATTATAGCTTTAGTTTCCTTTGATGGATGTAACTCTAGATGGTGATAGTAAGTTCTAAGTGTTTGGTCCCTCATTATGGTCTCATAACTTTTTATTTATACCGTTCTCTCATTCTAATTTATGAATTAACCCCAAAAAGGTCAACCATAAAAAATATGACAAGGTCAAACAATTAAAAAGTGCCCAAAATATGGAAGCAAAGTGCAAATGGGACCAGGGTGCCCCAAATGGGACCAAAGTGCCTAGGGAAGCTCAGTATAGGGATGGGCACCCCCAGTTAGGGATAAAAATGATGCAGAGTGACAAAATAGACTGGACAAGTACATATGGAAGGTCAGAAGTGATGACAGAAAACAAATGTAAATTGGCCAAATGTGGAAGACGGGTTAATTAGTAATTTATTCAGCTCAAAAACCATATCGAATAGTAGTGTGAGATTGGGACTAAATAATACCCAAAGTGCATGATTTTTTGTCTACAATAATGACAAGGAAACAATTGTGTATCAAACAATGTCCTAAGGTATGAAGTATCCAAACCAATGTGCAAGAAGAAATGTGGTAACGATCAATGGATCTAGGGGTGTAATGTTGTAACCATCCAAAGTGCCATGAAAAATGTGTAATACATCTGGTAATGCTATTAAACAAGCATGTGAAACCATCCATCTGAGGTGTAAGAAGCGATGTCAACAAGCAATAATTGTAGTGTAAATTAATCGCACTAGAGGCACTATAACTGCACTAAATGTAATTGTAAGTCAAATATGTTCTAAGGAGAAGTGTATCCTATTATACTGGGCGTGTCAAAGACAAGTATGTAATACCTAATAAATAAAGATGTCAAATCAATGGGGATGGTTGTCCTTAACGCTAAGTATGTTGTACTTACTAACTGAGTGATATACTATATGATCAATAACTCATGCAGTTAATCAATGTTTCATAAGAATTTTGATCCTGTCCAAATCATGCCCTAGAAAGTAACACTTGTGCGTAGGCACACTGTTTGAATTACTGAGTTATAAAGAGATATAAAATGTGGTAAATGTATTGCATGGAAATATGAATATTACTATGCCCCTCATATGAAGTGTGATGTAGATGAACCAGCCTTGTGCTCCTTGTGATGAGAGCTAGATGGATGCAAATGTAGATTTAGATGCCTTTGATGGATACAACCTTTGATGGTGATAACTTAAGTGCCTAGTACTTGGTCCCTTCATTATAGTCACATAAATTTATATTTAGATGACTCTCTTGTTATAATTTCATAATTAACCCCAAGAAGGCCAACCAACAAAAAGGTAGAAATCTCAAATGGCTAGAAAGTGCCTAAAAGGTGAGACTAAATTTCAATCAGAGAATTAGGGTGCCCCAGGAATGGGACCAAGGCACCTTGGGCTCCCTAATCTTGATTGGGTGCCCCAGTCAGAAATAGGAATAAAATATGAATGACAATACAAACTGGGAAAGTGTGGATGCAAGATACGAAAGTAACAACAGAATGTAAAGCATAAATGACCAAAGACACAAGATAGTTATTAGTATTTTCACTTAAGAACCATATGAATTGTAGTATTAGACCAGGACTAAATAATGACTCAAAGTGCAGTGATTTTGTGTCTACGCATATAGGCCATCAAAATGCTAGATCATCTACTAGCTACTTCCGCTCATTGATCCACATGCATCTAACGATATTTAAAACACTATTACTGTTGTAATAACACCTTAAAGAGGGGAAAATGTAGATTTTCAACCTAAGTAATACATACACATTTCTAAGACTCGCTTCTATCATAACTTAGAAATTAATTAAATTAATCTATCTTGCCACAACCATGACCGCTTTGGGATTAATTAATTTTATTCCATCAATTAAATACTCCCGTCTATAATAAATTAAATTAATTATATTTCTTAAGTCATATTCCCACCTTGTAGAATTAAATTATATAATTCTACTATGCTTTTGGAATTTAATTAAATTAATTCGTAGATACCTTCTAAGCTAATCTAGATTTAAAGCATTTAATTAAATAAATGGTTAATGTATATCCTCATAATGTAAATACTAATTAAATTAGTTATTTAATTAATTATGTTATCATGAATTCACTCCACTTCTATAAGCCTACAATGTTGTAGTGGGCAATTAATCAACGCCCGTTCAACCAATGTCTGAGATGAATCTGAATATAATGATTTCCCTTGCACACTACAACTGCATCAAATCAAATCATCTGTACTATTTCAAAAGTAATTATAATTATTAGACTTGGAGTAAATTCAAACTAATGTCACTGATCCACTTCTCATGGCCTCACTCTCATCTATAAAATGGTAGGCCATTTCCTTTATAAACCCATGAAGATGGAGATTTTATATAGAAAATCAATCATCCAATTTTTTCTAAATTTGTTCCCGTATCCTTGTGAAATATGCTCGTAGCATCCATAAACACCAATGGAGAAGTAATATCAAAGAGAACCCACAATAAAATTATCAACAAGATCAAATAATTTTAAAATATTCATATGATCTTACTTGAGGTTGTGCAATAGATTACAAATAAGGTATAGCTTTGTGTGTATTTCTTTATCTTTTGTTTGTATACTAGTTTTCCTTGTTTACATACCGAGCTCACCATATCTGATTTCTCTATGGATATATTAGTCCTACTTCCACCATATTGGTCCAATTCCATGCTGTAAAACCTTTGCCTTGATATTTGGATTAAATTTGTAAGGCTTTTTATCGACACGGTTTTATCCCTCCTTTAATTTTATGTGCATCCCTTGATAATGGATTCATTCCATGTATTTCACTAAATTTAATGGGGAACACATCTTCATAGTCTCATAGTAAATGTAAGATTTCAAACATGTTATCTTTCCATCTAATAATTTTTAATTGTGGCTAATTTTAATGTGCCTAAACTGAATTAAGATGTATTCTACCCTCTTGTACATAAATACTTCATTGTATATTTTAGCCTTAATCCTTTTTCTTTTGTTTTTTTTAATATTATTGAGCCTTCTTTTTCTTCTATGTTTAGATTGTGTAGATGTTATTATTATTCATTGTGGGCCCATTATTTATTGATTAGTAGAGGTTAAATGTGTTCAAGTTAAAAAATTCCTACTAGTTTTATATCTTCATGTGCATCTAGAAACTCTTTTCCTTCTTTTTTATCTCCTACTATATGACATAACCACTAATTTGTGATACAGTACCCTTCTTCACTATTTTATTCCTGTTGTTATTGTATGTGTAATTCCCATGATTAGTTTCTTTGGGATTTAGGAATTTAATTCCTCTTTCTAAGTTAAACATTTAGTAATGTGTATATTCGATCTGTATCTATGGTCATAATAGTTCCATAATTATGAATGTTTTGATCTTATGAAGAGCTACATTTACCACAAGGTTTCTATCTTTGAATGTGAAATTTGGAATAAAATCCTCCTACATGTGTCCCTAGGTGCACACTTGTCTTATATTTTCTTGATGAAAATACTAGTCTTTTGGTAGTGGAGTAAGTGTTTTTAAGAAGATATGAACCCATCATTCAAACTCAATTTTATTTTCTAGGCCTTAATACACCCATGTATGTGAATTTATAGAAATTACTTTATGTAATACCTAGGATAAAAGTTGGTGGTCAAAAATATATTTCTTGCATCACGCATATTTCTTTAGTCCATTTGATGTTCATTATTGTATGCACCACATACCATGTGCTTGCTAGTCCCTTTAGTGCATAATCCAATGCACTTTTTCTCATGCGTTCTTTTGGTCCATATTTATGAAATTCAAAAAATGAATATATCTATAGTAGAGGTCCCCAAGAATTATAGAATTAATTTTTCATCTACTTCAACCATTATCGTTAATCTAACCTCATGTTCTGTGTGCATCTAATGATTCAAGTATGCATATGAATCACTACGAATTGGATATTCTATCTCCCATGAGATATGGATTTCTGCATGGGTGTCAATATCATCTTACTCATTTTGTGAAAACTCATATAACTATATTATTCTCAATTTATTCATAGACCTAATGATATAATGACCCTCTTCTTTTGCAAATAGATTCTTAGATTGTGGAGTGACAAAAATATCCCAATTTATATAATCCTCTAGAATATTTTACTCCATGGATTGTGAGGCCTTGGGTTTTTCATGATGTTCCTCCTTGAACTAACTTTCAACATATTACGCACATGGAGACATAGGTTCCTTAGGAATAGAGTATGGTTTCTACTCATTTCTGCTCATTAGTATGGCAATGATAGAGTCATTGAAGTTTGCTTCCATCTGATTTTTTACTATATCAATTGCCATATTTCCATCATATGCCCATTTTTCCCAATCAGCACAAGTTAATTCATCTCATTAGTCTTCATGTAAATAAATTCAAAATTCCCCTTAAAACTTTAAGTCTAGGACCTAATTTTATATATCCTCTAGTTAACCAATCGAATTTTCTCTCTCGTAGTCTATGAGGCTAAGAGTAACATGATAGTATCCCAAAGCTAGAGCTTTCATAAATTCCCAAGTGGATTTTAGAATCATATTAATGGTTCTTCCAAAATCAAAGACCACATTTTTCCATAACCTCCTAGGATTATGTTCAGCCTAATATCCACATCCCACAACTTCTTTGTCTTTACAAACCAAATAACCCTATTTGATTATATTGTTCCACTTGTTACACTTTATAACATACTCCTAAGTAAATTAGATATGTTTTGTGAGATATCCTCATTGTATAGAATATTTATTAAATCATGGAGATCTTGTAATGTGGAAACCACTCCTTTATTCAAAATTAACATCATTTAGCCATATATATGTGATTTTGTTTCCCTGTATTCTTCCCATTGAGATCTCTATTCTAAATTGAGTGTAACAATCATTTGGATTCTTCGAATAATGATTTTTTCTTCCTTATATCAGGGTAAGTATCTTTATATGTGATTTGTATTTGGGGCTCATTGGTAATATCCACATGTTCAAAGCCTTTTTCTTTCCTTTGAGATCTGGTGATAGCTTGGAGATTTCTAGTATATTAGGCACTGTATTCATAATTTTTACATTTCAAAACTACGTTTTTTCTATTCTTCTCCAACATGGGATATTATTTTTTATTATGTTGCTTTTTCACCTTACAATTTACGTAAAACAATTTCCAATATGGAATTGTAGGACAATTTTGTGCAACGTGATTTGATTATCTATAAAGATTTTAAATCATCCCTATCTTTGTGGTTGGTGTACGATCTTAATTTTCTAATAAACACTACTAAATCACCCTTATCTTTGTAGTCACTGTCCTATCCTCTTTTTTTGATAATTTCCTTAGTATCATACTTACTACACACCACACTACCTCTAGGGTGTTCCATCCTTATTTTTGGCTTTGCTATCATCTATAAGGAGTTTGTGGTGGAGGTCTGTTCCATCCAAGTGATTACTATGGTGAAGGAGGTGACCAACCCATATTATTTTTTGGACACACTAGAGCCCAAATTGGAATGGGTTGTGGAGATTAAAACATCTATTTTTTTTTTTTTTATGGTGAGGAAGGAGCCCACTACGCACTCAGTTGAGGATAGGTAACCATCTCGATTTATGATTCAATTGGTTGTGTTTTAGTGACCAATTGAGTTTGACCTACAAAGACAGTCCTAGTAACCTCCTCCTTCAAATCCAACAAATCTCTAAAATGTGTAGCTTCATGCATAGTAGAACTACAAAAATTGGATACCACATACCGAGCTTGTTTGTTATGGTATTGTATCAAGTGAAAGTTACTAAGTGAGTGCACCTATATACTTACATACTTTGTAACATTCTCCTCTCCCACATATTTGTTTTAGTGTAGTAATTTTTATGGTATCCTTTATTTCTACACTCTGTGTACCATATGTTGAGCCTCTAATTCTTTCCTTCCTTATAATTCCTCTGGTATATTCATTAATGTATCTAATTTTAAGTTTTTCCTCTTTGGATGTACCAATCTCTCCATAATATTAAATATTTTCCACCTGAATATATAATTTAATGGCCTTAAATTTAGTTTGTGATTAAATTAAATGTGAATTTATTATGCCTAATCTAAATGCTATTGTAGCAGTAAATAAACAACAATTAAGTATATAAATAATACAAAAGGAAACTAAGAAATAAAGTATGAAACCCTAGTTTCAAGGAGGAGAAAGAGGTACTTAGTTGATTCACAATAAAATATAGAGTGTACTAGAGTGCTGATCAAATGAAGAAAAGGTATGAGCATCAGAAAGAGACCTTAGAAAAATTTAGATTTGGAGGAGGAGGTTAGACAGGGGTGCCTAGAAAGGGGTAGGAGTGCCCACGAGCACCATAGACTTGAAATAGGCACCCATGTCTATGAAAATTATTAGAAACTCAACTTTTCAAGGGCGCAAGTTTTTCAATTTTGTTCTCTTTTGGTAGTATGAGGTCGTACAATGATCACCAGATTAAATGGAAACCTGTAATGAAATATGAACCTGGAAAACCCTCAAATAGACATAAAATACTAAACAAGAAAGATGTAGAATGAGGGGTCAAACTATCCTCAATTGTCATAATAGTGAACTTAGGATTGAGATCAACAATACATATCAGACCCAATGTAGTTCTATGTGTGTGTGTGTAAATCTTTTCCTATGTTTCTCTTGTGCAAATTACACTTTGTGAAGTAGCGAGAAATGGATAGATGTAGGATGTAATAAATGTGTGCATTAAATCAATAGAATCCCCTCCTATGAAGTGTGATGTAGACGAACTAGCTTTGTGTTCCTTGTGATGGAGTTAGGTGGATGCAATTCTAGCTTTAGGTGACCTTGATGGATGTAACTCTATATGGTGATAGTAAGTACGTAGTGTTTAGTCACTCATTATCGTCTCATTACTTTATATGTATATGGTCCTCTTGTTCTATTCTCATAATTAACCCTAAAAATGCCAACCACCAAAAAGATAAAAATTTCAAATGGCGAGAAAGTGCCTAAAAGGTGCAAGTAAAGTGTAAAGAGGATCAGGGTGTCCCGAATGAGACTAGGGATCCTGGGGCACCCCAGTCCTTGGCTCGACGCCATAGTTAGAAGTAGAAAAACACATAATGAATAAATAGATTGGGCAAGTGAAGGTGTAAGATCGAAAAAATGAAAGCAAGTAACATAAAAATGTCCAAAGATATGGGATAATTATTACTCTTCTCACTCGATAACCATATATATCATAGTATAAGACCGGGACTAAACATTGACTCAAAGTACGTGATTTTGTGACTACCCTTTCAGAAACATTACAACCCAATTTAATTTTTAATTTCTTTGAATTTGTCCTTTATTGTCCCTAGTTTTGTTCCTTGTACTATCAAATAACTATTTATATCATGGTCAAAACAACATTAATCATATGTGACTGGGACTTTAAATGCGAGACTCTAATGTTATGAATTACAAAAATTGATATATGTCTAATTGGTGATGATATTAAATAAATATTTAAAACAAATTTTTGTTAAACTATTAGAAAATAAATATATTCCTAGGCAAAGGGATACCAATAAAGTTATAGAAGAGGAATTCCTTGAATCACAAAAATTTGGTAGGCCTTGTCAAAATGCCAAAAAAATTATTGCACCGTCAATGATTTATGTTGAAGGATAATATAGAGAATCTACTTCTGAGAGCATTACAATGGAATATGTTATTCAAGATTAAATGGTAGTTAAAAGATGGATAGAACCCAATAATCCCACTTTAACAAATGATATATACTATAGAATGAGTGTTGTAAGTATAGGAAATTCTAAGCTGAAAAGGATGAATAGTAGTAATGGAGCACATAATAATATTTCAACACTATCGTCTTAGAATTATTCTTGTAACTCAAAAAGGTTATGTGCGGCTATGTTTGTATTACATGCAAATATAGAAATCTAAATATAAATATATGAATAGGAAACATTCTATTCATTTTATGTCAAAAATGAAGAATAATGTAAAAGAGACCATGAGAATTTTCATTTGGGTTTAAATATGTTACATATATACAGAGTGAGGGTTTATAAAAAAGTTTGGTAGAGTTAGAATTGTGGTCATTTTAATCTTTATAGATCCATGTGTAAGTCAAAGATTTCAATAGTGTTTGACATAAGGAAATATACCAATATACATATGACATGAACATATTGGATGGTGTGTTCCTTTGGTGTTAGAAAAAATAACAATATGAATATTTAAGTCTATTTTTTATTTATTTATTGTTTTCAATGTTCAATCCATGTTAAAATTTAATTAAAAGTGCATTAGGATTCAAGATAATTAGTGCATGAAATTATAGGAATTCATGAAAAATAGATCTCCACATTGCAACCTCATAGTTAATGTAGAAGACATTAGCACAAAATATAGATATTCATTCATCTTAAAGTATTAATACATTTTATATCCTCAAATGGTTGTGCATACTCTTGTGAAACTTTGTACTTACTAATTTTCTCAAACAAGGCTTCTTTTCTCTCCCTAAATCCTTCTCACATGTACTTCTACATCCCCCCTTCCATTTCTACTATTTTATTATTTTTATATGTTATTGTAACAAAGGAAAATCATAATAAATTGTATTAATAAGAGAACAAACTCCTCATATCCCTCAATGGTACTCGAATTTCTCTCATATCCATGAATGCGTATATTTTTTGTACAAAAATTAATTCCTTGCACTTTATCAATTATTTTTAGGTATAAAATATTTCATACAAGGTTGATATGCTCGTACATAAATTACATTACAAAAAAACCAAAAAAATTAGTTTAGTTAGCTATATGATGATTTAGCAAAGCCAAGTGAATACAACATTCATGATTTCATATTCCACCAAACTAGGAATACATGATTTTAACCGATTAATTACCTTTCCAAGCCATCAATATAAGTAATAAATAAATAAATACCTCACTAGGACACAAATACAATGTGATACTGAAGCATGTAAACAATTACATTTTAAACAACACTTGTCACCCCCTATTTCTTTGAAGAAATAAATTTTATAACATAACTAAAATACATTTTAGTGCCAAGTATTTTATAGAGTGTAACTATTACATACTTCTCTACTTCATGTAAGGCCTTTAGGGTTTCATTTAAGTAATAAATCTAAGAAGAGGACTAAAATATTCATCTTTATAAATTAACCATAATTGTGTCGAGAAAAAATAAAATGAACATTCATATCCACTTAGAACTATTACATACCTTGATATAGAGTCAACAAGAAAAATAAAATTGCATACTTTGATTTGTAGTATACATAAATACCTTAATATAAGTTAGGGGTGTCGATTTTCATAAATACTAAACAAATAATTATGTGTAACTGCTATTAAGACTTTGCATAGGATTAGTATACGAAAAATCACATAAACTTGACAAATAGTATAAATCAACATTAGGGAAGGGATTTATAGAAACAAAAATTCATACAAGTTTGTTGTGAAATCACTTAGGAATTATCCAATGTGTTTTATAGTTCATTCATGTGGAATAATCTCATGTGTGTGGAATAATCTCAGTTGGGTCATAAGAAATCCTGAAATTCCAAATTATCAATTTCCAAACCTAGATGGACCTATAATATAATAGCCATGAAAAATCATACTTAAATATACATGGAAGAACATGTAGATACTTATAGTTTCCTAAAGATACCTCTGTTTACCCTCACTATTGCATAATGAATAATATGGGCATTATGAAATATGAATATAATACATGAAATAAATAAATCAATCAAATTATATGACCATAAGTAGTATAACCATGAGGTGCCCCAAATTTGTAAGTATGAGTCTCGATCATTCATTTAATCCCTTGAACAAAGTGGATGATCCTTAAATATCACGTCCCTGAAAAATTGTACTTGTTTGATACATGGAAGCACCTACATTTAACTAGATACACCTACCTTGACCCTTACCTAGATTAAAAATAGTCGGCCATGAATATTTGTCAAACCAATTTTTCAAAGAATTAGTGGCTAATGCGGGAGCATAACTTGGAGAGACCATAACTTTTATCCGACAGTTGGATCGTCTTGAAATTTTACAGGGAGGAAGATATACATTATTAATATGCTAGGGTTCAACTTACTTGTAAGCTTGTGTACATTTTGGCATGTTTTTAGGCCCGGATTCCTTCATCTAGTGGTCTAAAATTGCCTCGTAATATTTTTTCATTTTTTACTAGGTCTTAGAACTTTAATAACTTATGTTTTGCTTGTTAGAATAAGTCCAAATTTCATATGAGCCCTAACTTATGAAGGAATATTTGGAATGCAAAATTTGGGGTCCATCCAAGTTGTTTTACAAGTAGGTAATTTTTGGAATTTTAAGGGTTTTTTGGCATTTTAGGGTTTTTAGAGTAGACATGAAATAAAAGGAGGATTGTAATGATGTAATAGATCAGTGTGGATTCCAAAAAGAGAAGTAAGTTATTTTGAAGCTCCTAGTTTTTATTTGCAAATCTATTTATGCGTGTTTTGGAGGTATTTCAACCTCTTGTAGCTGGATTCACATCAGTAGCCTTTTAATTGTGCATATCAAGGTTGACTAGTTGTATTCTATAAAACTAACAAATTATTTGTCATTTTTTAAGGAAATCATAACATTATATATATATATATATATATATATATATTATATATATATATGTATGTGTGTGTCTAAGATGACATTTATGTTTTAAATATGGTTGTTTAAATATGTGATAATATCAAAAATTTGCAAGTATTTTCTAGATAAAACATTGAAAAAATGTAAATGGGTATGAAGGTAAAAAATTTCAATACTTGTAGTTGAATTTGTTTTATTTATATATAATTGTTTAATTGTGGCATCAATCTTGTTATCTATAATGAAATATCTATGACATAAGGGCTATAAGATTATAATATTTTCCATCAATATTCATTTATTGATCCACGCTAGCAATCATTAGATCTAAGTCAAAGGACATGTGTATGTATGAGTTAAGATATCAATATTACCCATAGATATTTAATATTTAATCTTAGTTGTCAATATTAAGATATGTGATGATGCATATAAATAAATGATCGAGTATGGATTATGATATTTCTTGTCGATAATTGTTTATTTGGTTTCGACCATAAATATTATAATCTCATTGGATAATTTCAGATTCCTAGTAAAAGTTTGAAATGAAGTTATTTACGAAGTGGGTTAACAAGGTGAATTGAGAAATTAGTAAATTAGGTGGTGTGCATTGCAGCCACATCTTAAGAAGCCAAGAGTGTGGAAGGAAGTTATTTAGCCTTGTTGTGTTAAATCAAGTCACCACTAAGATGATCTATAGAAGATTGAAAATAATTAACTATACATATTGAGAGCGTAAATATCAATCTATTCAAAAATTGGTTAACAGTTGTAAGTAACTTGAGGACGATCTTAAAAAAGATAAGACAATAAATGTTATGACTACCCTCTGAAGAAATTGAAATGACCGTAGATAGTATGAGAAAATAGATATATAGGGTGATCAATATGGATGAACTATATTAATTAGAAGATGTCGATGGTTTTGTGGTTCATGTTAGAAATTTTAATGAAGAAGAAGAGTGTTAAATTAAATGGACACTCTTATGTCTAAATATGGAACTAGGGAAGGAGAAGTGAAAAATTAAAGGTGTCACTCTAACATAAAAAATTATAAATAATTATGCAATCCCACCGCATAGGATATTTTTGACACTTTTAAACATATGGTGATGCCACAAATCAAGGACGAATATTGTAGCTCTTCTTTTGCATGGTTTTACAACTACCCAGTCCAATCCTTACATGGGTAAGTTATGTGGGGAATTTTATATACTATTGCGACTTACCAAGGGCAATAAACGTAAAGGAGGATACGAGATAAGGACATTATTCCCTCTTTTCCCCTTAGGTCCTATTATCTTAGGGTTGACGGAGTCGAGCTTATGGTAGGTGATGCAACGATGACATGACTGTGAATTACAAATTTATGGGGATGAATTTGATATGTGAGGATAATTTAGGTGGTTCCTAAAATCATGGGACTCTTCTCAATATCAAGGTTGATCATCTAGCTACTATCATTAACAACAAAAATGAATAACACAAAGCTGAAGTTGAGAGTCAAGCTTCCAATACATGTGTGATTTCCTTGGAGACTAGCATCTATAAGATGGGCTATGAAAACATAAC